>CM040123.1:27819170-28419170 GCA_022559845.1 Amorphophallus konjac | reverse complement strand
AAAAGAAGCGGATTGAGGAGAGGAACAAGAGGACTCCGAAATCACCATCATCCGACATCAAAGCAAGAAGAACTGGAGATTCAATTGAAGGGTCGCAACAGCCACCTCTAGTCCTTGTTCCTCTTGTGTTTGTGCGTGAATGTGAAGGGAAGAAGGAGGATTCGAAGTTCCAATCAACCCTCTACTGCTGGCTGTGAGTGAAATCAAGATTCAAGCTCATCCGATTCAAGATCGTCAAGAACGTCTTCCTGCTGCACAAGTGTTCGATTAAATTTCGAGAAGAGAAAGGGGGAGCTTCCACAAGGATAATTCATTCTCTCTTCACTCCTTTCATTCTGATTCTTTGAGTTTAAACTTCAGCATATGTTGTAATCTTTATCTCAGATATTTGTGTGTGTGTGGATCATTGTTGGATCCGTGGTCGTGTGTGTGTCGTGATTTATTCGTGTGTGTACGTAGGTCTTCCTAGATCTACGTTTGTGTGTGTGGGTGTCTAGTTAGATCCGTGTTGTATCTTGTGTGTGGTTTGCTGCACTTGTGACAGCGTGTGTTCGTGTTGGTGATCCGGCCATCGGATCGTGTGTGTGTTGTTATTCCGATCGTTGGACTGTGTGGGAGACTACGTCTCCGTGTGTGTGTGTGTGCTTTGGGGCGTGTCCCCGTGTGTGTGTGCAGGCGTCGTCCTGCGTGTGTGTTTGGAGCGTCGTCTCCGGTTGGGAATTTATTCTCGAGTGAAGCCTCACCTAGTTTGGTGAGGGGTGGACGTAGGGAGCCCGTCGTGGTCCTGAACCACCTTAAAATCCTTATGTATTGTGGTTTGCTTTGCGCACTGGTTTGGTTTATTTTGTGTATCCATCTATATGATCGTGTGGGATCGGTGAACTTGAGAGAATCGGTTTAATGGCTTAATCAACTTCCTTAATTCTATTATATGTCTTTAATTCCACTGTGTGCACTTGTCTTGTCTTATAGTGTTGTTGTTATCGAGCTTGCCAGATCAACAATTTTGGGTGTTTTAATTGTTATCTCATTGCCTTTGATAAAAGGTCAAGAGTTTTATTTAAAATTTGTAGTCACCCAATTCACCCCCCTCTTGGGTGTCATTGATCGAGGGACCCAACAGCCATCATCACGAGGCCACCTTCCCGCCTTCAACGGCGATGCTCGGAAGGCTTCCCGCTGCTGGGCGTATAAAAGACCCCGGCTTCGACAAACAAAGGGGGGGAGGCAAGGAGGAAGAAACACAGAGAAGAGAGAGCAAAAAGAGAGAGAGACACCCACAGATAGAAAAAGAGGAGAAGAGAGAAAAGAAGAAGAGGCATCCCGGCGTGAGCTCCCTCCGACGATCATCGGGAAGAAGCAAGAGTAAGAGAGAGAGAGAGCTCGATGTAATGGGAGAGAGAGTTAGGGGCTTTCCTTTGTAGCCGGTTCCTCCCCCCTCCTGTGCTTTTTTTTTTCTTTCATTTCTTTCAGTCCACAGCCTTGTCGTGGGCATTTTCTTTTGCAATGTATGTGTAGGGCTCCGGCCCCTTTTGCTTCCCATGAATGAGAAAATCATCTTCCTTGGGTCTTCCTTGCTATGTCTGATGGCTTGTTCTCGCCTTCACAACGCATGTGGTGCGTGGTTTGTTTTCTTTGTTTCTCCGGTTTCTTTCAAGTCACCGTATCAATGTGAGGCCTCCCCTTTGAAGCCTGGCCTTGTGGGTCCTTCACTCACTTCCAGCAACCCTTCCTTGACCTCGAGCTCCCCTTCTTTCCATAGAGCGCCTGCAAGCCCCCAGCCCACACACTTGGCTCCCTTTTAATCCTCCAGCGATACATCTTTCTGGCCCTTGGCCGGCACACCTTTTCCATCCTCAACAGCAAGCCCTTTTGGCCTCCAGCCGGTACACTCCACTGGCCTTCAGCGGCACACACATATTGGCCCTCAGCGGCACACCCCATTCTGACCCTCAGCGGTACACACACCGCCATCTCTGGCCGGCACGCCCCCTGGCCGGTACACCCCTTTTTTTTGGTTTGCCTTCAGCGGTACGCTCCCCTGTTCAGCCCCCAGCGGCACACTCTTTGTGGCCCTCAGCGGCACACCTATTTGGGCCCTCAGCGGCACACCTCCATCGGCCCTCAGCGGCACACCCCCCATTAGCCCTCAGCGGCACACTCACCTTGGCCCCCAGCGGCACACCTTTCAGTCGCCCAGCAGCCCACTTCTTGGCCTCGCCCCAAGCCCCTTTCCTTCACGTTTTCCGAGGCTCTATAAAGGTGTTGCTCCCCCGGGGGCCCACCTCCAGTTGTCGGGTTCCGCCACTCCATGTGGGCGCGTTCCCTTTATCTCCCTTACGCCCCGGGTCAAGGGGAGATGCTGCCGAATTTTTGTGAGAAACTAATAAACAATTAAAAGAGGCAAAAGGAGGCAACAAACGAGCAGGATAATTAATGAAGCCTTCCAACTTATCAAACCACTGCCGGCGCCACAACGGGAACTGAACCGAACTAATTAACCACCCGGCGGCCCGAACGTCCGACCCGCAAGAAAAGAGGCCGAACTGAACAGAATATAACAAGGGAAGAGTTTTATATAAAACTACACGAAAGTTAAGATAAGAAGAAAAGAAAAGCCTTAAAAATAGGAAATTGAAGATTGACTGGACCTTCACCATCACACCTCAATTGGCCCTTGGCCGACACACCCCCTTGGCCCTCAGCGGCACACCCCGTTTGGCCCTCAACGGCACGCTTCCATTGGCCTTCAGCGGCACACTCCTTCCCTTCGCCGGTACACCCCCCAGCCAGTGTATAGACTTGGGCAGTGTATAGACTTCACACCCTGACGTACAGACTTTATGCTGGGCAATGTATAGACTTTGAGCAGCCAGCGTATGGACTTGAGCCAGCCAACGTAGAGACTTCATGATAGCCAGTGTATAGACTTTGGGTAGTGTATAGACTTCACACCCCGACGTACAGACTTTATGCTGGGCAATGTATAGACTTTGAGCAGCCAGCGTATAGACTTGAGCCAGCCAACGTACAGACTTCATGATAGCCAGTGTATAGACTTTGGGCAGTGTATAGACTTCACACCCCAACGTACAGACTTTATGCTGGGCAATGTATAGACTTTGAGCAGCCAGCGTACAGACCTCGAGCCGCCAACGCACAGACTTAGTGATGGGTGAATAGGCAATGTATAGACTTAGACTTTATATATCACCCCCCCCCCCTTTTTACCGACACACCCTCCAGCGGTACATCCAATACCCAGCGGTACACTCCCGTCTCTCCTTCGCCGGCACACTACATGCATGCATATATACATCACGATAAGGGCATTAACAATAGCAAATAAATCAATAAAAATTACGCTAATTAAAGGACTCTAAATGCGCAATATTGATCATAATAAAAGAGGCGGGAGGGGTAATAAAAATAAATAACAAACCAATGATAATAATAAGAATAATCATGCATAGAAGAAGAGAAATCATCCCGGACAAAGGCACAAATAAACAGTAAACATCAAATCAGAAATCCCAGAAGGTATAACTAAGAAAGCTCCAGATAAAAGACGCTAATGCCCACGCCGCAGCTCTCTCTCTCACCGGGACCCGGGGCGAAAGGAACAACAACGCTGCCCTTTCAGGTCGAGCCCGAGTCTCGGGAATTCCCCCGATCTGGCCGGGCTTTGATCTAACCTCGGGCCGACATCCTAATCGGACCGGATTTGTTTTCTCGTTCCGGATACCTTCCGAATCTTCATTAAAAATTGCCGCATGCTCGGCAGACATTTGAAGGGATCTACCTCGGTTTTCTCATTGTGACGCTGCCACAGACTTGTGTCCGAATACAAAAGGTCTACGAGTGGCCGACACGGCCGACGGTTTATGGCCCTTAACACAACCCTCAGCGTGATCAACTCCCAACCTCTTTCGCACAATTATTATTATTCCTTTCGGCCGCGGGGCCCCTAATTTCGGCAATTAATCAAGGGTATTCCCTCGTATGAGGGATGTAAATGACGTTGTGACCTTTATGGCGCGACGGGATTCGGTCCGGACACGAACCACACAATCGTCTGACGAAGTCAGATTCGAGCGCACCATGGGCTCTTCGGAGTCCGAATAAATTGTCACCTCGGTGACTGGCACGCCCACGCACTTAATAAACCAACGAACGAACCAGATAATTGTTAAATAAAAAGTGCGTCCACAACTCTGGCACGCCCGGTGGGACGGGTCCACCCTTCATCTCTTTTCCGAAATAAGGGGCCCCGCGGCCCCCTTCTTGTAATACTAATTGTGTCACTTTCTTAAATGCAGAAAAAAAAGAGAGAGACATCATGGGACCGACCATGGCAGTCGTCTGCGGCCCTCAGCCCGTCCAGAACCACGTTCGAGGCGGCTACCTGGCGGTGCCCCTCACCTTTGGGAGTTTCCCTCCCACCGTGGGCTTCCCCAACTTCTTGGGGGTGGCCTTCGCCGAGATCCTCGATGTGGAGATGCCCGAGGACGTCCAGATCAACCCCCCCGCCCCGGGGGCCATGGGAGCCGCTGCCTGCCGAGCTGTGGCCGAATGCGACAACAGCGTCCTCACAATGACGCTCAGCTGCAACGTGCACCACGTGCACCACACTACCGGCCCGCTCCACCAAGGGTCGACATCCCACCGGAGAAGGCTCCGGAGAAACAACACCGGCACCGGCTCAGGGCGTCGCATGTCCAACTCCGGAAAGTCAATGACTATCGGAGCCCTCCGAGTCCGCCTAGACGGACAGAGGTCCCAACCGACACCGGACCGCGTCATCCCGGCCGTCCCAGTCCGTAACTCCTTTGAAGGACTGGCAAAGCTGAAGGAGAAGGCGATGCCCACAGCCCCGGTCGTAGCACCAAAGGGGACGCCGGCTCACAGGCCGGCTAAATTGAAGCAAGTCTGGGTACCTAAGGAGACCCAGCCCACTGCACCCGCCCAGGCAGGGCCCAGCACTTTCCGTCCCAGGAGGGCCCGACGCGATGACAGGGTCGAGGCAGTGACCCCCACTCTCCGACCGGCACCCATCATCCCGGTGCGTCTATGAATGTTCATCGCCGTCGCCGAGGGCGCCGGCACAATGCCGCCCGCCCATCTCTCACGGCCTACTCCCCTCCTGCCGCCGTCATCGACGCGCAACCCCAGGCCGCTCTCCCTGACCAGCAGTGGGAAGGGATCGAGCAGGCCATGAGGAACTACCTCCGAGGCCCGGGTAGCACTCCCGCTGGCCGCCAGAGACTACTGGGGGCAATGGCCTCCGCCTTCCAGGAAGAAAGGGGGGAACCCGCACCTAGCATGGAGTTGAGGACCCGCCCAGAGGAGCCGCGCCAGTCCCCTGTACGGGAGGAAGCGCCGCCCCGGCGGTCGGTCTTCGACAGGCTGACATTCCCAGGAGGATCGTCCAGGAGGGCGTCAAGAAGAAATAAGAATAAGAAATGGCAGACATTCACCTGCAATATGGTAGGAGTTCATGGTCGGTATGGGGCCTTACCCACCGACCCAGAAGAATTGGCCAGAATAGCCGCCAGGCCGGGACCCCTTACCAGAAGAAGGAGAGCGGCAGGCGGCGCGACACCCACAGGCGCCGAAAGGGCCCTACCTGAAGAGCCCCTTGCAGCCCTCACGACCAATGTGGTCACCACCGGCGACACGAGTGGCGGACCCTCGACATCATCCGAGGACGCCCCGGCCGAAGAGACAGGGGGCATGCCTAGTCTTCCCACAGCTGACCCCACAATGCTGCTCATGATACAACGATTCCAGCAGGAAATCGAGTCACTCAAGAAGCAGCTAAGTGAGCGGGACGCACCTCCCCCGATGTCCTGGCAGACCGAGGTTATACCCGAAGTACCCAGGGACAGGGGGCAGTCTTCCGGGGCAACTCTTCCAGCGACCCTCGATCTGCTCGGGGGCGCGCCCCCGCAGCAAGCACATTGCACAGCAGTGACCCCGCCACAGGCTCCGCTTTCACAGGGGTCCCCTATGCCCCCCCCGAGCGACCGTGGTAGCCACCCCGAGCGCGCAGCCCGCTCACTTCTACCCGAGCCCAGTCGACCCGGTGGCAGTTAGCCGTCTGATGCTTGAACAGATGATAGATATGAGGCTGGCTGAGAGGGGCGATGGGGATCAGACGTCTTTCGATGTCTATCGGGTACCCTACCCGGCTCACTATGCTGCCAGGAAGTTGCCGGCTGGCGTCACCAAGCCGCCGAAATTTGAAAAGTTCAACGGGCAAGGGTCTCCCAGAGAGCACATTGCCTACTATGTGAACGTCATGGGAGACCTCGCTGCTGATGAGGCCTACCTCCTGAAGTTCTTCGGCTCAACACTTACTGGACTTGCCTTCGAATGGTACTCCGGCTTGTCACCCGGGTCGGTGGCCGATTGGCCCGACATGCAGAGGAAGTTCAAGGAAAGGTTTTACATTGCCGAGAGAGAAGTCACCATGGCTGAACTCTACGCCACAAGGCTGAGGGCTGACGAGTCGGCTCTCGACTACATCAAAAGATGGAGGAACCTTAGTATGAGGTGCAAACGCCCCCCGCATCAGGAGGACGCAGTGTAGATCTGCAAGCAAAATTTAAAGAAGGAAATCCTAGAAAGGATGATCGGCACTGAGGTCAAGACATTTGACCACCTGAACAATGTGGTGGCGGAGATCGAGGCGTTCCTGGCCCGATACTCCTCCACCCCAGCCATGTCAAGCCAGAGAGCCAGGCAGGCGGAGAAGAAGCCGGCTCCCCCGGAGGTTCATGCACTAGACTTCCAGGCTTTTGAAAAGCAGAAGGAGAAAGCCAAGGGAGCGGCCAACCCTCCGCCGCCCAGAATTACAGAGCGGCGGGAAGGCCCCTCGCTGAGAGAGAAGATGAGAAACAAGTTATATTCCTTCTCCCGGGACAAGTCCAAGCTCCTGTTTGAATGGGCAACCAGCTACAATAAGATCACACTGCCAGAGCCGAAGAGGCCTGGCGACTCAAAGAAGAAGGATGACCCGCGCTTCTGCATGTACCACCGGGTGCTCGGGCATACTATTGAAGACTGCTACGTCTTCAAGGATGTTATTGAGTCCTTAATCAAGGACGGGGAGCTGGACATGGGGGAGCATAAACTAGACCCCCCGCAGCCACACGAGCTGCCCAGCATAGCCTCCTCCGTCAATATGATCTCACTATATCAGGAGTTGCCAGAAGAGTGGGCGGAAGCCTGTGCCCGCGCCACTTATGAGGCTTTTGTCCTGGCCCCGGCCCAAGATCAAGAGGGTTGGTAGACGGTGCCCGGAAGAAATAGAAAGGCACGCATCCCTCAGTCCGCCCCAGGGATTCACCCAAGGGACGCGACGCCTTCGCCGGCACCACCACCGGCAAACCCGGTTTGCCACGACACGGCCCCTCGGCTGGTCATGAGGCAGCTCACTCACAACAAGAAGAGCTCAGTCCCGCTGCGGATGTACAAGAAGACTAGCCCGGCGGTTGAAAGACTCCAGGCTATTATTGATGGGCTCGAAGATTATGAACAGCCCGAGATCCAGCCTGTGGAGCTGAAGGAGTATGTCCCCTGGAAGGAGTTCGAATCACTCGAGCTGGCTCCGGGAACAGAAGCTGATGCAGATGAAGAGCCTCCCCTGTGGGGTGAACCTCCTCAGGAGCAGCCATCTGCTGCAGCAGGCAAGAAGAGGAAGAAGAGAAGACCTAGGGGTAAGAAGAAGAAGGAGGTCGCCCTCGCCTGCAACACCCTCTCGGCGCTATTCGACACCGCTCTCTCCCTGGAAGAAAAAGAAGAAGACCCACCCTGTGAACCAGCAGAGGTGAACCAAGCTAAGGCGTCCACCTCCCAACACGCCACCAGGTCGGGGAGGAAGTGGGGGCGCCCTCCTCAGGGCAGCCTCAACATCATGCTCAGGGGGGAATAACCATACCAGGTTCCCGAGCCCGAGGTCTGAGGCACCGAAATCCCTCCCCCATCAGGTCTCTACCCCGGAGGTACCAAGAGTCAAGGCGCCCCGTCATTCGTCGAGTTCCTGTCAGCTCGAGCAGGAAGGCGGGCGCACCCCCAGGGGTCCGCTGCGACCAGTAAAGCAAGCATTCCCCAGGCTCTACCAGCTGCAACTCCTGCCCAGCCATAGGAAGAATTCAGCGGCACCCCAAACCTCGCCGAATTCATGCAAGCAGCGGAGGAGGCCCAACAGACCCCGCATGTTCAGCGGGCTACAACAGATCCCACAAACCAGGCGTCCCCCGATCTGACATCCCAGCCTCAGGAGGGGAGCAGGCGCGGCAAGCCCAAAGAAATGAAGTTGCTCAAGGTGCGGGCGGCCGAGCGAATAGTCAGGCACCTCAAGAAAATCTCGACCCGGTTTACGGTATGAGAGATGCTGTCCTTGAACGAAGAAACACGGCAAGCCATCATCGCCGCACTCCAGACGCCAGCACACCTTGAAGCATGTTTGGCAGAAATATCGCCTGAAGTAGCAGTGGCTTTTACAGAAGAAGATATGCTCCTGCCGACTTGTAGCCATAACAGGCCCCTCTACATGAAAGGGCAGTTGAACGGCCAGCCTATCAACAGGGTCTTGATCGACCCAGGGGCAGCGGTGAATATACTCCCTTACCGGGTGTACCAGAAACACTATTTCGACGTACACCTGGTTGAGGTTAAGAATGTCAAGATTGCTGGCTTTAACCAGAAATGTGAGGTGCCCATGGGGGTTGCAGAGTTCAGTCTGACCTTTGATGACTTCACCACCAAGGTTCAGTTCCACGTCATCAACTCCACCACTTCCTACAAGGCGTTGCTTGGCCAGCCTTGGCTACACCAGAACAGGGTGGTACCCTCCACTCTGCATCAATGCATCAAGTACCCCTGCGAGGGAAAGGAAGTCAGAATCTTCGCCGACCTCCACCCGTTCGAGGTGTTCGAGTGTCACTTGTCAGATGCTAATCTGTACTTGGAGAAGGCGAAGCAAGCTCCTCAAGTCATCCAAGACAAGGGCAAGAAGAAAATGGAATCAGGAGGCTGGTTTCCTCCGCCGCCCCCAGGCTATGTGGCTCCACCACATGTACCATTTATCGCACAAGAAGAAGGGGTATTCAGGGCAGCCCCTCTCGCCATCTACCCCACACCGGGGGCACTCTACCTCGAAGACCTGCTAGAAGATGTCAGGGTCCCGCCAGGGATCGTCAAGCCGATAGCAGAAATTGAATGCCAAGCAGCTGAACAACTGAAAACCTTCAAGGTGCCTAACTCTGAGGGGCCGCCCACTATTTTCTATGTGGCCGGGGAGAAGCCAGTCAGGGAAGATGATGATTGCCGGTTCCCTGACGAGTTGCATGACCCGCGCGTCCCCATTACGGGACTTCCCCACATGACTGACCAAGCAGTCAGAATGGTCAGAAAGCAGAAGATTCCTCCCTACCAGCCCTCCAGCCGGAAGGAAATGTTTGAAAGAATGTGGAACCCACCAAACCTGGATCGACGGTTGCTGAAAATTACCAAGCACCCCGGTCTGGGCTTTTCACTAGAGGTATATTACGAGACTGACGTCATATCAGTCTCGACATGGTCTGGCGACGACCCCGCAGAAGCTACAGATTCCCGGGGAGCCTGTCAAGATGCATATCCTGGGCCCCCAGTTCAGGAGGCGCAAGACGAAGAGGTCTTCCTTTGGAAACCTCCCCGCCGCCGCTGCCTGGAGAAGACCCCCTCCTCCTCCGAAGTGTCGACCTCGAGAGGGCACACCAGCGAGGCACCTCCACCCCGGCCGGCCGGCGAAGCAAGGAGCAGCAGCATGGGCCATGCTCCGAATTCCCCTCGATACGACCCCATCATGTACGCCTTGTACCACAGGCAGCAACGGGAGATCGAGATGCTAAAAGCACGACTGGCAGAGTTGACCTCGCTATTCGCCGACCTGATCCAGGGATCTCTCCCCCCATGGGGTGGCCGGATGCCTCGGCCCCGAGGCACCAGTCCCAACACCCCCGCCTTGTCAAGGCGGGAAATGAGAGACATGGCAAGCTCGCTGATCGAGCGGCCGACCAGGCAAGGGCTGACACTCCAAGAGAAGCTGCAGAAGCCTTATTCCTTTCCGAGAGAGAAGACCCGGGGCATCTTCGATTGGGCTTGCCATTACGGCAAGGTCTCCCTTCCACGGTCCAAGAGGCCGCAAGACACCCGAAGAAGCGGGGACCCACTATTTTGCCCTTACCACCAGATGCTGGGCCACGCCATTGAAGACTGCTATGTCTTCAAAGACATTGCTCAAAGCCTCATTGACAGCTATGAGCTCAGAATGGGGGACTACGTGGTAGCCCCGCCACGCCCCCACGTGGCAGACAGCCCCAGGACAGGAGCCTACACTGTGTCCATCCAACGCCAGGCGCCCGAAGATGCGGCTACCCCGGCTCCCGCAGGAGCGGTCTATGATGAATACACGGAGAAGCCCGAGATGGACCTATGCCCCTCTGAGCCAGCGGACCTCACGTACCCAGCGACTATGGCCCAGGAGGAGTGCGAGGTGAATGCAGCCTCCATGCCCAGTCATGATGAACAAGAAGAGGAAGATGGCGTCCTCGAGCCCGTGGACGATGAAGATCAGGACTTCGTCGATTTGTCGTCAGCCCCACCGGAGATTGAAAATGGCGGCCAGGTCACGGTCGACGAATTGATTGAGGTCAACCTTGGTACAAAAGACGACCCCAGGCCAACTTTTCTGAGTGCCCTTATGCCCCTACAGGAGAGAGAATAATACACAAAGTTGCTGTAAGAATTCCGGGATTACTTTGCCTGGAATTACAAAGAGATGCCTGGGCTCAGCACCGAAGTGACTCAGCACATACTGGCCATTGATCCCAAGGTGGAACCAGTGAAGCAACCTCCCCGGCGCATGAGGCCGGAGGTAACCAGCCAGATCTGCAAAGAGGTCGACAAGCTCATAAATGTCGGCTTCGTGGCGGAAAATCAATACACCACATGGCTGGCCAATATTGTACCAGTGAAAAAGAAGAATGGGCAGATCAGGATTTGCGTGGATTTCCGCGACCTGAATAAAGCCTGCCCGAAAGATGACTTCCCGGTGCCTATCACCGAAGTGATGATTGATGCAACCACTGGCCACGAGGCCCTGTCCTTCATGGATGGGTCGTCCGGCTATAACCAAATCTGGATAGCCGACCACGACCGGGTCCATACAGCCTTCCGGTCACCCAAAGGGATATTTCACTACAAGAGGATGCCCTTCGGCCTCAAGAATGCCGGTGCCACATATCAGCGTGCGATAACCAAGATCTTCGACGAGCTGCTGTACGGCAAGGTCGAGTGCTACATTGATGATCTGGTCGTCAAGACCAAGAAAAGAGACGAGCACCTGAGTGACCTCAGGGCCGTCTTCCAAAGGCTCCGGCAGTATGGGCTGAAAATGAATCCCATGAAGTGCGCCTTTGGCATGTCCAGTGGGAAATTCCTCGGCTTTATTGTCCGGCACAGAGGGATCGAGATTGACCCCCTGAAGATAAAGGCCATCCAGGAGCTGCCTCCTCCGAGGAGTCTGGGAGAGCTGAGGTCCCTGCAGGGGCGTTTAGCTTACATCCGCAGGTTCATCTCCAACCTGTCGGGGCGCTGCCAACCCTTCCACAGACTGATGATGAAGAATGCACCCTTCAGCTGGGGCCACGAATGCCAGCACACGTTTAACCAGCTAAAGGAGTACCTGAAGACCCCGCCTGTCCTGGGGGCACCTGTCAAAGGCAGACCGCTGATTTTGTACATAGCGGCCACCGAATATTCACTGGGGGCAATGCTCGCCCAGAACAATGATGAGGGAAACGAGCAGGCTCTCTACTATCTCAGTCGAAGATTGGTGGGTGCAGAGGCTAAGTACACCCCGATTGAGAAGATCTGCCTTGCCTTGGTCTTCGCAGTCAAGAAAATGAGGCACTACATGCTGTCCCATGAAGTCAGCTTAATATCCAGGGCCGACCCCATTAAACACATCCTCTTCCAGCCAGTCCCAAAGGGGCGCCTTGGCAAGTGGGCCGTGCTACTCATGGAGTTTGACATCACCTACGTGCCACAGAAGGCCGTCAAGGGACAAGCCGTCGCGGATTTCTTCGTAGCACACCCCGTGCCCTAAGGCTCCCCTTTGGCCACCGAACTACCTGAAGATGAAACACTAGAGGTAGACCAAATACAACAAGCCATCTGGCAGCTTTACTTTGACGGGGCTTCAAGAACAGAAGCAACCCCGTCCGGGCGCGCCAAGGTACGAGCCGGAGCAGGCATCGTCCTCAAGTCGCCAGACGGAGAAGTGATGCACACTTCCTGCTGCATTAGCAAACCCTGCACCAATAATGAAGCAGAATATGAAGCTCTGATCATCGGCCTCCAGGTCGCCCTTCAAATGGAGATCAAGATGCTCCAAGTGTTTGGCGATTCGCTGCTGGTCGTCAAGCAAGTCCAGGGGCAGTTTGATGTCCGAAAACCTGAGCTGCTCCCGTATCACACTAAAGCAAAAGAGCTCATGGAGCGGTTCTACCTCCTTGAGATAGGCCATGTCGCCAGAGGGGAGAACGCACAAGCCGATGCATTGGCAAAATTGGCAAGCTCACTGGCAGTGCCTCCAGATGGATCTCTCCATATCCAAGTAATAAACCAACGCCAGATGCCCAGCATGGTAGAAGAAGAGCCAGAAGAAGAGAACCTAGAGGTCACTGTAGCAGAAGCCGTCGGCCTACCTGACTGGAGAGCCTCCCTGATGCAGTGGTTCAAACACCATCAATTACCTGACCGAAGAGAAGAAAGGATCAAGCTAGTCAGAACCAAAGACTCCTACGAGCTCCAAAACGGAATATTGTTCCGAATTGTGGCGGATGCCAAACAGAAGCTACTCCTCCGATGCTTATCCATTGAAGAAGCTTGAAGGGTTATGAAGGAGGTCCATGCCGGCACAGCTGGCGCGCACCAGGCGGGGCCAAAAATGAAAATTGAAATCAAGAAACTTGGCTATTACTGGCCTGCAATGTTCAACGACTGTTGCGAGTACGCTAAGTCGTGTCAGAGATGCCAAGAGCATGCCACTATACCCAGGAGGCCTCCCGTGCAACTGCACCCAACTGCGCCCAGCTGGCCGTTTGCCCAATGGGGAACGGATGTTGTGGGCCCCTTACCCGCATTGATGTGACACCAAATGCAGCGGAGGATAATGATACCAAATTTTGATGTGACGCGACTCCCTTGGACTTAGGATAGCAAGCAACACTATGAGTCGGCAACGTCACACATGTGGTTTCACTCGCGGAAGCACGCTCGGATCCGTAGGAGGACCGGCGATGGTGGTGAGGGTCCGAGTTTGGACCTTGCGGATCCAAGGGTCGGCCGGATAGGGATAGATCCCAATGGGCCAGGGATGCCCGATTTCACGGGTAGTCGGCACGCCGAGGGCGTGGGATGTAATGGCTCTCTCTCAACTCGCCCCGCGGTGAACACTCGATTGGATTGAATTGCGGATCGGACACTCGCCTCACCTCCGACGGTAACTAAGAGCGATACTAAGCTAAGCAACAGTAAAAACCAGCAAGGGAGAGTGGCCAGGAGCTCACCTGATCGGCGTGAAGATGCCGATCCCGGGCGGAGACGAGGGCGAGCGGGGAAGTGTGGTCCCCACACACTGCGCCGATGTAGCTTCAAAAACCTGTTTAAGTTTACATTCACTACACCTCGCGCAGGAGGGTGGTCTCGGGGGTGGGAATTAGTTGTATTACATTCAAACACAACCTCCACGCAGGGAGGGGCGGTGAGCCGGCCAAGCGGGGACGGGAGATTCGCTGGAAGTCGGGCCGGTGAAGCCGAACGGAGTTCCCTGCTTGCTGTGATCACTGACAGCCCGCCGCTGTAGAGGTCTTAAATCACGTTCAGGAATTTTTCCGGACACGAGATCAGCTGTGTCGTCTTTGTAACTGAACCGGGGACGCCTCAGAATTTTTCTGATTTCTTCTGGGGAGGGTACTGGTTCGGGCTGGACTTTGAGCAGGATGACAGATCCTGGGCGCAGCCGCTCCTTGTTTCTGCCAACAACTTGCAGAAGTGGACCTGGTCGCTCCTGGATGTCGAATCACGAACCGTCAGAAGTTCTGGAACCGTGGTCGAACCCTTTTTGCAGCAAAACTGGCGGGGAGGTTGCCGGAGGTCAGGGTGGCCTGGGGGACGCCGATGAGTGACTGTTGGCCGTAGAAGACTGGGGAGGGCAGTCCCGCGCGACTGAAGGAGAAAAATCAGAACTTGGGCTCCCGGATGCCGACTGTACTTCTGTTTCGTGCTCCTGGTCGGGGACAGGGGGAGGAAGATCTTTGAAGAAGAAACCTCAGCCTGATTCCGCCGTGGTTCTCCGTGGCAGAGCTTGCAAGCTGGTTCTGATTCTCTGCAGAGGCTGCACCGCGTGGTCCAGGTTCTATAGCAGCAGGTTGCAGACGCTGTCACGGGCACTCCCGAGCTCCAAATTGCACGAAACCAGTGGCGTCGTCTCTGTGGTTGAGGTGGCTTTTAGCAGGAGTCAACGGGGTTGCAATCAAAGGCGGTGGGCGGTTGGTGTGCCCTGAAGAGTAGGTACTGGTCGCTGCCGACTGCAGGAGACAGATCCGTGTGACTGAGGAAGAACGTTTGCAACTCTGGCTCTCGGATGCCGAATTAAGTTTCGCCTTATGCTCCTGGAAGTAGACAGGGGGAGGAAGAACTTTGAAGAAGATACTTCAGCCTGATTCCTCCACCGTTGGTCGTGAAGCAGCTTCCAATCGGGCTCAGGCTGGCTGCAGGTGGTGTCTGGCGTAGTCGGGGTAGAACAGCTCTCACGGGCGGTCACGAACTCAGAACTGGACGATTCCACCTCGCCTGCGAAGTGGACAGGACGACCTTTCCAGAATGGTAAGATATGCCCTCAGATGTCGCCGTATGAACGCAGGGGAGCTTCTGCAAGACGGACCATCTTCTGTTACCTGCAGATGTGACCAAAGGGATGGGATGGTGGTGGGGTTAGGTTAAGGGGGATTGAAGTTTGTTAATGGAGGGAAAGGGGAGGTGTTTGCAGATGGGGGAGGGATGTGTGGGGGTGAAGAGAGGGGTGGAGCTGGTGGAATGGGGTGCTGGGGTGGAGGGGAGTGGGGGGGCCGAACCTAGGAGATGGGGGAGGGGAGTGGTCGGCCAAGGCTAGAGGGGTGGGGAGTGGTGCGCAAACTGATGGCTTGGGGTGTGAATGAGGATGTGGGGAAGTGGGAGGGTTGCTTGGGGGAGAGGGAAGGTTGTCTTGGATGTTGGAAGATGTGTGGGGAATAGGGAGGGTTGTCTAGGGAAGGTGAATGGTTGCTTGGGAAGGTGGAATGAGTAATGGAGAGAGTAATGGGGCCTTGGGAGTTGAAGGGACTTGCCTAGGTGGCAAGTGAGGTGGCAAGGGGTGAGGAGAGAGGGGGAATTCGAAATTTAGAGAGAGAGAGGGAGGAGAGAGAGGGGAATTCGCCCCTAGGAGAGAGAGAGAGAACTAGAGAGAGAGAGAGAGCTAGAGAGAGAGAGAGAAGACTCAAGGGGGATTCAAGTGGGTTTCAAATTTCATGCATTCATCAATTAGCTTCAAAATGAGGAGTTGGGGTCCTATATATAGGGAATCCCCAATTACATAGAAGTCCCAGAAAATGGACTAATAACAGAAGACCAAGGGGTGGGGAAGGGGGCGCCCATGGGCCAGGCCCAATGAAATGGCCCATTAAGGCCTACAACCCACTAACCTATTAAACCACTTAATGAATCCTTGGACTTAGGTAAATGACTAACTAACTTAGATAATAGACTCAATAAAAGGCAAAATTACATGATTATGACTCAAGAAAAATGTGGAAATTACATGGCAAGACTCAAAAAATGATGGCGAACAAAGTGGCGAGTAGCAGGACCCCACGGAGTGAAAGGGTAAGGGATGTCCCCATCATACTCCCGGGGTGTGGAGAACTCGACTCCGTCGAGTTAAGGGCCCACCGGGGGAGCAGCTCAGGATGACCCGCAATCTCCAAACTCAACCTGCACCTGGGGCAGCTCTTCATCCTCTCAAGGCGGCCCGGACACACCCTCATGCTAGCGTTGGAACCCTGTTTGCATAGTATTGCTCTTCTGTGTACACGCCGGACTCTCAAGGCTATTTTGTGGAAGTTCTCCGGGGTGTCCCTCTTAAAGGAAGGCATAGGCTCAAAACACTCACTGGGATTCACCGCGGTGCCCATGTAGGGTGCCGGATCAGCCACATGATAATTGGGGTATATCCCATAGCCCATTAGTAAATCTAATCCATAAGCCAGGTTTGCCAAAGCCACTTGGAACATGAAAGGTCCAAGTCCTCGTGCCCTCGATTTGGAGGTGGCCCTAAGATAGAGTCGTTCCAATGCCACCATCGCGAGGTTACCTCCTTGGATTTCAAAGTGCCACCCGTGAGTTTTGGCCCGCTTATTATGATCGTCACTACCCATAGTTGGATGCTTGCTTGAATGAGAATGCTTTGAGTGATGGTGCGGTGGGGGTGGGAAGTATGTGGTATGCAAAGGGGGACCAGGGCAACCAAAAGTAGACATATCATGTAGTGATGTTATGATGTCTTTGAAGAATTTGGGGGGACCGGGGCATCCATAGGTGTCCCCCTTGTGAGTGAGTGTGATGAATGATGGAGGACCCGGACAACCATGGATGCTCCTAACTTGCATAAGATGGATGATGAATAGGGGTGGACCTACATATCCAAATGTGACCCTGCCATGCACTGGACCTAGTGTGTATGTGACACAAATGAGATGACTAGCCCTACCGGATGGGGTAAAATGTTGTGGCACATGCATTCCTATCAAGATGGTCCCATCTTTTGGTGAGGGTTGGTTTGGGGGTCTCCACTCATGGGATTCGAAGGGGTCCCAGAAAGTGGACATCTTGGGATGGGTTGATTCCTCATTTCCTAGGTGGATGTCACCTTTGGTCATGGCTCTCATAGTGTGAACTAAGTAGTGGAATGGGTGGGTTGGGTTCAACATGGTGGATGAGGGTAGGAGGGAGTGGGTGGTGGGTAAGGCGGCTAGGTCCCATGGGTTCAATGTCTTCCATAGGGAGGGATCAAAGGGGTCATGGAATGTGTTACCAAGGAAGGGGTATTCTATCTCCTCAAGGTCTTCAAATGATGGGGAGTCCTCCTCAAATGTGGTATTTGAATCGAAGTCCTTGGCGGGTTGGTTGGCCATGAATGGACGGCTTGGCATCCTACCCGAAATAAGCAACTCTAATTTGTGGAGAGCATCGGGCTCCTCGGGTGTAGGGAGGAATAACAGAAGGTCACTAGTGTAGCAACCCATAGTGTAAGTGGAGGAGATGGATCCGACACATAAGTGTAGGAGGCCAAGGCTCCTAGGTTGGTCGGCTACAGTGGTCAACAGGTCAGTTAGCTCCATTTGCCAAGCTATACCCTTAAGAAAGTCCCCTAGTGTCTCCACCTGATAGGATGATTGGATTGTGGTGTGGTAGGTGGGTAAGGGTACTATAGGGAGGTTTTGTTCCATAGGAGGGCAAACATGGGACAAGATAGGGTGAACCGGATTTTCTTCTAACCATTTAGCCAGGGGCTCACTTATGAAAAGTTCACTCCTATTTAGAGAGGGTGGTGTAAAAGGTGAAGTTCTTTCCTTGGGTTGGGCAAGGGTTTCCTCCAAGGTGGGGAGTGGTTCTAGGGTGTCCACCACTATGATGTCGGGTGTGGGAGTCATGGGTTCCTCTACCAAGGAAGTGAGATGGTCTTTTGAAGGTGGAGTGATGAGGGTAGGTGTATGGTACCCCCGGGGTGGAAGGTAAAGGGAAATTTGATTCAGGATCGGTAGGGGAAGAAGTGGAGGCCTAGGTTGGGGTAGGGTTGTGGTTGATAGTGGAAGATGGGTTGGGTGGGGTGGCTTGGGTTGGCCAGTCATGGGTGGAGTGTCCCTTACAGGGGAAAGTTGAGGGGTAGTGATAGGGGCTAAGGGGTAGTGTGGAGTATGGGTTTCATGGGAAATTGTGGGTTGGGGTGGGAGTAGGTTGATGGGGTCAGGTTCCCCTCGACCCGACTCTTGGCATTGTGCCTCATATTCTTCTTCCCAATTAAGGGGTGCTTCATGGACTTCAATCACCTCCTCAAGTTCCCCTTGGGTAGGGGTAACTACTTCTTCTAAAGCCAACGGGGTGGGGAGGTCTTTTGATGAAGGGGTGTTGCTAGCCGGTGTGTGATGCACACGGGGTGGTGAACAAGGAGGGGACTCCGGTGGATGGGAGAGGACATGGGTGTTGTTGAATCGGAAGGCTCCCGGAAGGTGTGGCGGATGCACTAGGCAAGTCCGACGTGTCGGGTCAATGTTGGCATTCCTTTCATCTAACCATCTCCTACCTAGGATTATGCAAGGGCCCGCCAAAGTGCCAATTTGACACCAAGCTCCATCACAGTATGTGGTCTTCCCAAACCTTTTATGGAATTCAACGAAGACTTGGTCTCCGTCATGCACAATTTGTCCGGTCCTAGAAAGAGAGGCTACGATATCGGGGGATACCCAATTATCAGACTCCAAGTCAATAAAATCGATTTCCGTAGGCTCTCCATTGGGTAGGTATGCAAGGGATATGATTGGGAGTGGGATCATTTGGTCCGTAGACTCATTGATAGTGGGTGGTGGACAATGCATGGGACGGTCTGTCGGGGACTCTAATGCAAGCGTGCCCATGGACTAGACTCGTAGAGACAAGTCTAAAACTTGCTCTGATACCAACTGATGTGACACCAAATGCAGCGGAGGATAATGATACCAAATTTTGATGTGACGCGACTCCCTTGGACTTAGGATAGCAAGCAACACTATGAGTCGGCAACGTCACACATGCGGTTTCACTCGCGGAAGCACGCTCGGATCCGTAGGAGGACCGGCGATGGTGGTGAGGGTCCGAGTTTGGACCTTGCGGCTCCAAGGGTCGGCCAGATAGGGATAGATCCCAATGGGCCAGGGATGCCCGATTTCACGGGTAGTCGGCACGCCGAGGGCGTGGGATGTAATGGCTCTCTCTCAACTCGCCCCGCGGTGAACACTCGATTGGATTGAATTGCGGATCGGACACTCGCCTCACCTCCGACGGTAACTAAGAGCGATACTAAGCTAAGCAACAGTAAAAACCAGCAAGGGAGAGTGGCCAGGAGCTCACCTGATCGGAGTGAAGACGCCGATCCCGGGCGGAGACGAGGGCGAGCGGGGAAGTGTGGTCCCCGCACACTGCGCCGATGTAGCTTCAAAAACCTGTTTAAGTTTACATTCACTACACCTCGCGCAGGAGGGTGGTCTCGGGGGTGGGAATTAGTTGTATTACATTCAAACACAACCTCCACGCAGGGAGGGGCGGTGAGCCGGCCAAGCGGGGACGGGAGATTCGCCGGAAGTCGGGCCGGTGAAGCCGAACGGAGTTCCCTGCTTGCTGTGATCACTGACAGCCCGCCGCTGTAGAGGTCTTAAATCACGTTCAGGAATTTTTCCGGACACGAGATCAGCTGTGTCGTCTTTGTAACTGAACCGGGGACGCCTCAGAATTTTGCCGATTTCTTCTGGGGAGGGTACTGGTTCGGGCTGGACTTTGAGCAGGATGACAGATCCTGGGCGCAGCCGCTCCTTGTTTCTGCCAACAACTTGCAGAAGTGGACCTGGTCGCTCCTGGATGCCGAATCACGAACCGTCAGAATTTATGGAACCGTGGTCGAACCCTTTTTGCAGCAAAACTGGCGGGGAGGTCGCCGGAGGTCAGAGTGGCCTGGGGGACGCCAATGAGTGACTGTTGGCCGTAGAAGACTGGGGAGGGCAGTCCCGCGTGACTGAAGGAGAAAAATCAGAACTTGGGCTCCCGGATGCCGACTGTACTTCTGTTTTGTGCTCCTGGTCGGGGACAGGGGGAGGAAGATCTTTGAAGAAGAAACCTCAGCCTGATTCTGCCGTGGTTCTCCATGGCAGAGTTTGCAAGCTGGTTCTGATTCTCTGCAGAGGCTGCACCGCGTGGTCCAGGTTCTGTAGCAGCAGGTTGCAGACGCTGTCACGGGCACTCCCGAGCTCCAAATGGTACGAAACCAGTGGCTTCATCTCCGTGGTTGAGGTGGCTTTCAGCAGGAGTCAACGGGGTTGCAATCAAAGGCCGTGGGTGGTTGGTGTGCCCTGAAGAGTAGGTACTGGTCGCTGCCGACTGCAGGAGACAGATCCGTGTGACTGAGGAAGAACGTTTGCAACTCTGGCTCTCGGATGCCGAATTAAGTTCCTCCTTCTGCTCCTGGAAGTAGACAGGGGGAGGAAGAACTTTGAAGAAGAGACTTCAGCCTGATTCCTCCACCGTTGGTCGTGAAGCAGCTTCCAATCGGGCTCAGGCTGGCTGCAGGTGGTGTCTGGCGCAGTCGGGGTAGAACAGCTCTCACAGGCGGTCACGAACTCGGAACTGGACGATTCTACCTCGCCTGCGAAGTGGACAGGACGACCTTTCCAGAATGGTAAGGTATGCCCTCAGATGTCGCCGTATGAACGCAGGGGAGCTTCTGCAAATGGACCGTCTTCTGTTACCTGCAGATGTGACCAAAGGGATGGGATGGTGGTGGGGTTAGGTTAAGGGGGATTGAAGTTTGTTAATGGAGGGAAAGGGGAGGTGTTTGCAGATGGGGGAGGGATGTGTGGGGGTGAAGAGAGGGGCGGAGCTGGTGGAATGGGGTGCTGGGGTGGAGGGGAGTGGGGGGGCCGAACCTAGGAGATGGGGGAGGGGAGTGGTCGGCCAAGGCTAGAGGGGTGGGGAGTGGTGCGCAAACTGATGGCTTGGGGTGTGAATGAGGATGTGGGGAAGTGGGAGGGTTGCTTGGGGGAGAGGGAAGGTTGTCTTGGATGTTGGAAGATGTGTGGGGAATAGGGAGGGTTGTCTAGGGAAGGTGAATGGTTGCTTGGGAAGGTGGAATGAGTAATGGAGAGAGTAATGGGGCCTTGGGAGTTGAAGGGACTTGCCTAGGTGGCAAGTGAGGTGGCAAGGGGTGAGGAGAGAGGGGGAATTCGAAATTTAGAGAGAGAGAGGGAGGAGAGAGAGGGGAATTCGCCCCTAGGAGAGAGAGAGAGAACTAGAGAGAGAGAGAGAGCTAGAGAGAGAGAGAGAAGACTCAAGGGGGATTCAAGTGGGTTTCAAATTTCATGCATTCATCAATTAGCTTCAAAATGAGGAGTTGGGGTCCTATATATAGGGAATCCCCAATTACATAGAAGTCCCGGAAAATGGACTAATAACAGAAGACCAAGGGGTGGGGAAGGGGGCGCCCATGGGCCAGGCCCAATGAAATGGCCCATTAAGGCCTACAACCCACTAACCTATTAAACTGTAGACACCCAATTTTAGCCGATAAATTGAGCATTTTCTTTGTTCTCCTAGTCGATGCCCCAATTGATCCTTAATTGGTTGATTGTCTGGGATTTCTTCCCCTTTCTTGGCCCAATGCTTCAATTCCATACCTTGGATCTCGTCTCGAGTCTAGCATTCCCGCGCTATTTGTTCTTATCGCTTTCTTGTTCATAGCACGTTGTGGATCTAATTGAAATTATCCTTTGATCAGTTGTTATTTCTTGACATTTGATCATTATGACATCAATTTTGGGTGTTACTCTCCTTCAACATTTGATTAAATGACTGCCCAATGGGTTTTTCTCCATTTTTATACCATTTAATGGGCCTTTACTTGTTGCGCTATATCTCCATAGCGCGTTCTTCATTATCGCGCTATGGAAGTATAGCGCCTTATCAGACAGAGTCCCTCTCCAGGCCGGACTCCCTTATTTCGATTCGGAGGCCTTATTGGGTAAGTTGCTGACTGTGTTCCTTATCCAGGAAGGTTTCTAAACCTATCAGGAGTCTTTCCCCCTCATTAATCGGCAATATTACCTCGATTTGAGCCGCCGAGTCATCGGATTGAATCAAACTCCGACCTAGGGTTTGAGTTCGATCTTCTTCCTATAAATTCATCCCTTTGGCCGTCGTTTGGGGGGGATGCAAACTCGAGTTATTGACGAGGAGGAGGAAATACTCCGTGTACAATCGATAAATCCTCGCTCCTCGCACGTTCAAGGGAGTATTTAGGGCTTTTCCTTGTGTTTTTCCTCTTTCATCTTTCTTTTCCCCTCCGGATTTTTAATCTTTTCATAGCATTGCATCCTGATTTCAAAACACTCCTTTTACAAAATACATGCATACACACACACCACACCTGTCTTTTGCCCATTCATAGGGGTTTAAAAACCACCAAACCCCCAGGTAATCGAGCCCCCTTTTACATGCTTTTGATTAAGGATAAGGGCAGATTATACTCAAATCTCGATCTAATGGGCTTTATATTTGTTGTTTATGATTGTCCACAGGCACTGGAAGATTGATACGTGGAGCCCTTGCACCTTGGCCGGCCTTGGAGCAAGGAAGGAACGAATCCAAATAAACCCCGCTACCTGTCTGATATCGTGCTATACTAAGTTAGCGCGACCTGAAGAAGGCGCTGGGACGATATAGCGCGTTAATCTTCAGGCCCCCGGCTCCCCTTTATGGATTTCTGAGGTATGTAACATGCCCCGTCCTAATCTCTTATTGTTTGGCATGTTTCTAGCTTCAGTGGCGATCACGGATCTTGATTATTGCATATGATTTCCCCCTTTTTGTATCATTAATTGAGTGCTATATCCTCATCTTGTTTTAAAACAAAATCGCCATCTTTTATCAATTTGGGGGTTAATCATAAATTGCACATCTACAAATTGGCGATCACGGTGGGACACTTTGTGCTACCACGTGCATTCTTCTTGTTGCCTGCTTATCAGTATATCAGTGTGTGTGTTTATTGGATTTTGAGCCCTTCCCACTGTCGAGTATCGTGCTATGTGTCCATAGCGCCTTCTGTAGATCGCGCTGTGGACATATAGCGCGATAATCACCAGAGGATATATTCACCTACATCCTCTGTCGGGGTTCTGATTGCCATCTTCTCTGGTTGCATCATTGTATACTTCCTGTTGTATATTCACTCCTTTCATCTATTTTCCTTTTATTGTGCTAGTTTAGATTTTTCTTCCATAGTGTTGCATTCATCCTTGCATTTGGTTTGAGAGACCTCCTCTCTCTACATTAGGATTCCACACACCCCCTTGGTGAAGGAAGGACCCTCCATTGAGCATTCCGTCTCTTTGGATTGGAAGTTCCTAAACCAAGCCTCCATAAGTCCCCGCACCCGTGGATTCCCTCACGGACGCCGGGCAGGTTGTACCCTTTCGAAGTCCCGAATTAGTTGGCCTATACGTGGTGAGAGAGTGTTCCTAGTTGGCACTGGAGTTAAATCTCATTTTGAAACTAGGTTCCTCCCCTTGTGTGAATCATATCAATTTGCATAAAATCATTAATTCACCAAGGTTCAAACATCAAAAATCAAGGTAACCATCACAACTTGTGTGTTTCTTTGCAAATTGTTTGCACATTAAACTGCTTGAATGGCTTACTTTGATAGACAAAATAACATGTTCAATTCAATTAATGTTCATGAGGATGAACAATCTAGCACATCTTATAATCCTCAATTTCAACATGTTCATCAAAATTCTCACCATTCTTTCAAAGGGCCACGTCCTCATTCTTATGGTCATGCCCGACCCACGGGCAATGTCCATTCTCATGGTCCACCTACTCAATTTCAGGCCACAATTCCCTCGGGACCGTCTCCTCCCAATGACGAGAAGGTCTCTCGAATCATCCATGCATTAGATCATCTTACCCCTCAACAGATCCAAGCCCTTAAGGCTGCCGTTGAGGGTACATCTCATGCATCTCCCCCTCTTTCCAGTTCTATACGGGTGGCCCATCACCCACCTCCTTCCAATTCTATTCGGGTGACCCATCACCCATCTCCCTCCAATTCTACACGGGTGGCCCATCACCCATCTCCTTCTTCTATTCCTATTCGGGTAGCCCATTACCCATCTCCTCCTATTCACACTCCTCCTCGGGTGGTCCGACACCCGCCTCCTTCTATTCCTCCTCCCTCACGGCCCCAAGGCCCATTTACTCCTTGCAACCCGGCCCGTTCGGGTTCTTTTATGGGTCATCCCGTCAACTCCCCTCCACGGCCTTTTTATGCGGCCCCTCCTCCTTCAAGGCCCTGCCAACCCTCGGTTGTTCAAGTCACACCCCTCCAGCAAACTCTCCTCGATAAGATTATTTCGATGGAGGAACAAATAAAGAGGGTCACGGCTCCTCCTACTCCAGTCAATCCTCTCCATGCCGCTTTGGATGAGATTACAAAGATGGAGAGAGAATGGAAGGATAGGATGGACGACTACGGCGTTGATATTCCAAGCGAGCAAGAACCGGAAATTGAAGAATACGAGCCGGTATATGATGATGAAGCTCCGCAGGCACCCTTTCCGAGTTTCCATAATTTCCCACTCCCCCCACTATCATTTGATGAACCTCCTGCTCAGGATGAAACCATCCCTGATCCAACCCCTACTTATGAGACTAATTGGTGTTACGATGATGGGTCGATACTTCAATCACCCACACCGGCACATTGTAAGTCTCCTCCTATCCTTGACACCGCATACATTACACCTCCTCCAGTTATACCATTAACCTTCACACCAACCTCCCCTAAACCTTCCATTAAACCTCCACCAATTACACCTCCACTCCTTAAAACATTAACCTCCACACCATTAGCCTCCATCGAACCCACCATTAAACCTCCCCCAATTAACCTCCCATTACCGCCACCTCGGCCTTCCATTATCCCTTTAAAACCCACTTTGCCTATTCCGCCATTTAACCCTTTACCCTTACCCATGGCTAATCCTGAGCAGGATCCACCCCTTTTTGCATCCGAGCCAATCCCAACTGCTTCTGAGCAAAGGGAGAAACTCGACGTGTTTGAACCTCCGCTTACGCTCACCCATTTGCCTACGCTTTCCATCATGCCTCCACCATTCATGGAGCCTTCCGCCTCCGCTTCACCTCCTTCTACTACTCGGAATGGGGAGCCTTCTACAAGCACAGGTGCCGAAGATGATCAGGAGCCGGGCGGCAAGGATTTGGCCGTGCCATTCAAGATGCAAGAATTCATTTGCCGGATGCCAATCCGGGTTATTGTGCCAATCACGGCCGAAGAAGCCAAGTCGCCGCCATGCCAAGCATTGATGCCGTTTAAGGGCCGGGCAGGGCACCCCTTGTTCCAATTTTCGAATTCCGAATTCATTTACAAGGGGCGAATGTCCATTTTATTTAACATTACATATTCATCACCATCAATGGGCAACATAATGCTTCCGAGCCCAACTTTCCAACTCCCTCACACCATTACTTTGCACTCTCCAAGGGAGTTGACATTCACCATTGAAGCTTCGGCAGGGGCTATTTCTCATACACTTTCACTGCCGTGGAGGGGCAGTTATCTTAATGCTAAGGGGCCATCCCTTATTTGTTCCACTTTCTATTCATCTTTCTCTATCACTTTTTCTTCGTGGGCCATTCCCAGGGTTAGGAGGAGGATCTCGTCCTCTCGCCCTTCATATTCTCCATATTCTTCGCATTTCATTGCATTCATGCATTCACTGCATTCATCACGTCCATTCTATTGCATTCATATGCATTTGCACCTCCTGCTTCCCGGGTTTCCAAACCCGTATCTTCCCCGCCTTCCGGTACCTCCGGATATTCCGCATTTCCCATCTTATTCATCTTCATCCTTTTGTCCACTCTCCTTGGGGCATCGCGTCCCCTTTCCTGCTACTTCCCTGGAACCTCCAGGAGTCTTATTCCTCCTCTTTGGGCATCTCGCCCTTTCTGATTCTATTCCTCCGGAACCTCCGGACTTTCCCCTCGGGCATCGCGCCCCATTCCACCTTCCTCCTCCGGAACCCCCAGATTCTCCACCTGATTGTCTCCGTCTTTTCCTAGGGCATCACGCCCCTTTCTATATGCTTCCTCCGGAACCTCCGGATTTTCCCCTTGGGCATCGCGCCCCTTCTCATTTGCTACCTCCGGATTTTCCTCCTGATCCTCCTTCATTCCTCTCTCTTGGGTATCGCGCCCCTTTCTATATTCTTCCTCCGGAACCTCAGGATCCTCCACCTGATTGTCTCCATCTTTTCCCCGGGCATCGTGCCCCTTTCCATTTGCTTCCTCCGGAACCTCCGAATTCTCCGTCTTATTCTCTCTATCATCTTCCAGGGCATCGTGACCCTCCTGATTTCATTCCCCCGGAACCTCCGGACCCTCCATCTTTCTTCCGATTCATCTTTCTACTCCTCCGGGACATCACATCTTTCATTTTTTTCTTCCTTTTCCATCATCTTTTTCTCTATTTCTTCCCAGGGCATCGCATCCCTTCTTTCAATATTCCTCCGGAGCCTCCGGATTCCTCCTATCATGATTCTCCTCCTCTGCCTCCGGACCCTCCGAATCCACCTCTTTCCATCTACCAATTTCTTCTTCTGATTCCTCCTAATTCTGGGTCTGACCCAACTTCTTCCACATCCACTGCTTTGGGCATCTGCCCTTTCTCCCATTGCTTCCGAGGCTTTAGTCCTCACTCCACCTCCTAATTTTTCGCTTCTTTTGTAAACTGTTCCTTGTAATCAGGGTCTCCGCGCCTTAATAAGGGAGTTCTAGCCCTTATCTCTTTTCCTTTTCCCCTTATTCGTCTGAGTCTGGTTTGAGCACCACTCATTCTCGTTAAGCCACTCCCAAAATCCTTTGCTTCCAATCCTTTTGACTGCCAAAGAGGACAAATCCCATGATGATCAACCTCGCCTCTGACAGCTGCTTCTACAAAGGTTGCAAGGTAACATTTTGGCGTAAGTAAGCATTTTTATAATATCATCTCCCCATTTCTTCACGCATGATTTTCAAAAGAAAGTGCTTCTTAACAAGATTAAGAGTGGTATTTTAAACCTTTATCTTAGGCTTTTGCTTAATTAAATCATTCTAAAAAAAAGAGTCTTTAGACTTGCTATGCAGCATCTTTGGTTATAAAAACCCCACACTGGGAATTCAACATTCTCTCCCTGCTTGTTTAAGAGTAACCCTTAGCTGGGCACCTCACACACTTCACGGCGTCCTTAGCCGGCTCCTTTGGTTAAAACACCGTTGCTACTTTGGCCATGCCATGAGCATATCTGAAAGTCTTTTCTCTTCTTCACTCGGCCGAATGCAGGGGCAAGAGACTGACGGATAAGATGACCCAACCTCGGTAATCCCCAATACGAGAGGAGTCTCAAATAGGGGCAGTCTTGACCCAAAATCAATATGAATTTTTATATGAGTTTTCATGATATACATCTAGCCAAAAGGGCTATTATGAAAATCAAGTCAGAATTTCGATAAAAGCAAAATTATGAATTAAGGCATGTCAAGAGTGGCAAAGTCCCCGCAGGGAAAACCCTGGTCGTACGCATGTCAAGGGTCTAAAAATCAAAGGCACAAAGCCCCGGCACAACAGACTACCTCTTTGAAGGGAACACCTTGGAAGGAATTCAAGTCCCGATATCTCCCATCCTGCATAAAGCTTATCTCCATTTATTCTTCTCTTCTCCCTCTAAGACCGAATGTTTCTCGGGTATGGCCTTGGTAGGGGCACCGTTGATCAAAGACGGTCAGTTATAGGGCGCCACCCTTCAATGCACGCCCGGCTTTGGGAAATTTTAGCAAAAGGGGAGGGAACGAGGACCCCTAGCCAGTGGTTTAAAACACCCGTTGATGCTGCTTTAGCAATGTCTAACCAAAATCAAACAAAAAATTGAATATTTCTTGTCCAAAATCCATAAAAATTTGAATACCTTTCTTAAAACTTCACAAAAATTTGCATATTGATCAAAACTCATAAAAATTTGATTATCTTTTTCAAAACTCATAAAAATTTGCATATTCCAAAACTCCATAAAAATTTGCATATTTCCAAAATCCAAAAAAATTGCATTGTATTTTCTGATGGTGTTCTGCAGGAACAGCTTTGCAGAGACCAAAAGCACGGGATGGGTCCTCTCTCTACTTATTGCTATCAATCTATTGATTCTTCCCAATATTCTCATGACATGCCACCCTGGGCATTTTGATTATCATCTCCCTATATCATTCTGATTATCATATCTCATGATTATTCATCTCCAAATCTTTTTTAATCAACTCCTGCTAATTTCATCTGATCACTCCGCCGATGGGCATTATATCAGATCTTGATCATTCAATTCCAAATCTTGATTAGCCAAGATTGTCTCCTTATGATAAAGCAACAAACAATGCTATGATTTGACTTATGCTATTCATGCCATATACATGCTATAATTGATGCTTTGATGATTGCTATGCTTCAATGCCTTATTCATTGTTTGTTATCTTTTATATCTTGGCTAATGAAATTTTGAGCGCAGGAAGAAGCTCTTGGTCCCGCCGGCTAGGCATCATCATCCAAGTCCCACGGTGCTTGCAGCTCATTTCTCAGTTCCCATGCTTATTGATATCACCATCTCCCTGTATGCATTCTACTATATGTTACATATGTTACTAGATTATATCAAGGACCTTGTGGCTTTGGTAAATCTGGGATTTGAGTTCCCCTTCATCAAAAACAATGATGATTCCAGAGGCATCTTAGTCACACGGATAGGCCGTTAAGCCGTCCAAGGCTGGGGACGATGGTTCCTTTTTACGAATTGGTGCGTGGATAAACGGGCTTCGGCTTAGTATCAGCTCGCAGAATCGGTTTCTTGACCCAGTCTGGGTAGTTTAACAATATTATCCTTGATTATTCTATATTTTTCGTTTGATTTAATTTTCCCTTTAAACCCAGCATGCATTCATGTAGGAATTTGAAACAATTGTTGAAAAATCATTCTGATAAGCTGTTTTTGAGGGTCAAATTGATCTTGATCTTCAATGTGAGATATTCCATGCCGAATTGAGTCCTCAGTTCGTTTTGTCGCTGTTCTGGGTCATTTTCTCGAAAGCTCCTTGTTTGTATTTTTATCATCTTATTTTCAAACTTTTCCCTTTGATCCACCTTGGCTGCAGCACGTCCACTGGCTGGTAACCGCTCCCCAATGGTGAAATCTACAGGTTTGTGACCTGAGGTACTTCCACCGCGTTGGAAGTTGATCATTTATTTTATCTCCTTCGTGCACCGCGTGCGCATCTCCCCTTTTATCCAAACATTGTTGATTTCCTTGAATTTCCCGAGATTTGCTTCATCTCGTGCTTTTGATTTGATTCTCATCAAGTGATGTTGATTGCGTGTCTCATCACACCTTGGCATCTACTTTTCAGTTTGCTACGCTCCCTTGCAAAGCAGACGCCAAGGCGGGGCATCTGTAGACACCCAATTTTAGCCGATAAATTGAGCATTTTCTTTGTTCTCCTAGTCGATGCCCCAATTGATCCTTAATTGGTTGATTGTCTGGGATTTCTTCCCCTTTCTTGGCCCAATGCTTCAATTCCATACCTTGGATCTCGTCTCGAGTCTGGCATTCCCGCGCTATTTGTTCTTATCGCTTTCTTGTTCATAGCACGTTGTGGATCTAATTGAAATTATCCTTTGATCAGTTGTTATTTCTTGACATTTGATCATTATGACATCAATTTTGGGTGTTACTCTCCTTCAACATTTGATTAAATGACTGCCCAATGGGTTTTTCTCCGTTTTTATACCATTTAATGGGCCTTTACTTGTTGCGCTATATCTCCATAGCGCGTTCTTCATTATCGCGCTATGGAAGTATAGCGCCTTATCAGACAGAGTCCCTCTCCAGGCCGGACTCCCTTATTTCGATTCGGAGGCCTTATTGGGTAAGTTGCTGACTGTGTTCCTTATCCAGGAAGGTTTCTAAACCTATCAGGAGTCTTTCCCCCTCATTAATCGGCAATATTACCTCGATTTGAGCCGCCGAGTCATCGGATTGAATCAAACTCCGACCTAGGGTTTGAGTTCGATCTTCTTCCTATAAATTCATCCCTTTGGCCGTCGTTTGGGGGGGATGCAACTCGAGTTATTGACGAGGAGGAGGAAATACTCCGTGTACAATCGATAAATCCTCGCTCCTCGCACGTTCAAGGGAGTATTTAGGGCTTTTCCTTGTGTTTTTCCTCTTTCATCTTTCTTTTCCCCTCCGGATTTTTAATCTTTTCATAGCATTGCATCCTGATTTCAAAACACTCCTTTTACAAAATACATGCATACACACACACCACACCTGTCTTTTGCCCATTCATAGGGGTTTAAAAACCACCAAACCCCCAGGTAATCGAGCCCCCTTTTACATGCTTTTGATTAAGGATAAGGGCAGATTATACTCAAATCTCGATCTAATGGGCTTTATATTTGTTGTTTATGATTGTCCACAGGCACTGGAAGATTGATACGTGGAGCCCTTGCACCTTGGCCGGCCTTGGAGCAAGGAAGGAACGAATCCAAATAAACCCCGCTACCTGTCTGATATCGCGCTATACTAAGTTAGCGCGACCTGAAGAAGGCGCTGGGACGATATAGCGCGTTAATCTTCAGGCCCCCGGCTCCCCTTTATGGATTTCTGAGGTATGTAACATGCCCCGTCCTAATCTCTTATTGTTTGGCATGTTTCTAGCTTCAGTGGCGATCACGGATCTTGATTATTGCATATGATTTCCCCCTTTTTGTATCATTAATTGAGTGCTATATCCTCATCTTGTTTTAAAACAAAATCGCCATCTTTTATCAATTTGGGGGTTAATCATAAATTGCACATCTACATAAACCACTTAATGAATCCTTGGACTTAGGTAAATGACTAACTAACTTAGATAATAGACTCAATAAAAGGCAAAATTACATGATTATGACTCAAGAAAAATGTGGAAATTACATGGCAAGACTCAGAAAATGATGGCGAACAAAGTGGCGAGTAGCAGGACCCCACGGAGTGAAAGGGTAAGGGATGTCCCCATCACGCATCTTCCACAGGCTGCAAATATATTCTGGCGGCGACTGACTACTTCTCCCGCTGGGCAGAGGCTGTTGCCTTACGGGAGGTCACCGGAGAAATCGTGGTCAGGTTTGTCCGCCGCAACATTATATTCCGGTTCGGCGCGCCCGACCGGATTGTGTCGGACAACGGCAGCCACTTCCGCAACCAGAAAGTTTACCGGCTAGCAGAAAAATACAAAATTGACTGGAGGACATCGACTCCTTACAATCCACAAGCCAATGGGCTGGTCGAAGCTTTCAATAAGACACTTTGCACTCTCCTGGCCAAGACTGTTAGCTCTAACAAAAGGGACTGGGAAGAAAGAATGTATGAAGCGCTTTGGGCGTACCGAACCGTATTCAAGACCCCAACGGGCTGCTCGCCCTTCTCTCTTGTATATGGCTCGGAAGCAATCGTCCACGTCGAATTGGAGATACCGTCCCTCAGGGTCGCCATTCAGCATGGGCTTGTCCCCGAAGGGCAGACCAACACCGAGCGAAGGCTCGACGAACTCTCCAGTCTGGAAGGAAAGCGGCTTCAAGCCCAACAGAATATCCAGGTCTACCAGGCCCGGATCGCACGCGCCTTTGACAAGCTCATCAAGGAACGCGAATTCAAGAAGGGCGACCTTGTCATGGTCAAGAGAAGAGATCTCATGGTGGCCAACCCCAAGGGTAAGCTAAACGAGAACTGGCTCGGACCCTACGTAGTCCAAAAAGTCTACGAAGGCGGAGCCTATGTAATTGTCAACCACCGCGGGGAGGTTCAATTCCCGCCTCTTAATGGAAGGCACTTGAGACTGTACCACGCTCTGGCGCCCCCATTCAGGTAATAATATTACTCTTCGCCCCATTTTGGGTCGGATGTGCATAATTAATGTCCAAATGATTTGACCACCAGGCGGGTTTCAAAAAAATATATAAAAGAATAATAGGAAGAGGAGAGAGAAAAGAAAAGGCAAAGAAAAAAAAGAGAGAAAAGAAGCAAAAACAAGAAGAATAGAAAGAAAAAGAAGGAAGAAGCAAAAAAAAAGAGAAAAAAAAGAGAGAGAAAAAAAGAGAAGAATAGAAGGAAAAAGAAGGAAGAAGCAAAAAAAAAAAAAAAAAAGAGAAAAAAAAGGAGAGAAAAAAAAAGAAGAGAAGAAGAAAAAAAGAGAAGAGAAAGAAAAAAAAGGGGAAGAAAGAAGAAGCCCAGAAAGGGGAACGCCCCCCATTTCCAGTCACTGCCCCGCATCAGCGGGGGTACCAAAAATTGATTTTAAAAAAAAAAGAGAGAAACAAACTCTTCTCTCCGTCCTTCCCGGGCGGCGAGTACCCCTTTGGCTCGGACCTCACGTCCGGGTCATTGACTAAACAAACTCTTCTCTCCGTCCTCCCCGGGCGGTGAGTACCCCTTTGGCTCGGACCTCACGTCCGGATCATTGACTAGACAAACTCTTCTCTCCGTCCTCCCCGGGCGGTGAGTACCCCTTTGGCTCGGACCTCACGTCCGGGTCATTGACTAGGCAAACTCCTCTCTCCGTCCTCCCCGGGGGGCGAGTACCCCTTTGGATCGGACCTCCCGTCTGAGTCACTGACTGAACAGACCTCGCTGTCTGCCACCTCTGAACGGCGAAAGGGGTCTCTGGCCAAGTACCCCTCACTCGAGACCAGCACGCGCTTCCAATATTGCGGCAAAACCAGGGAGTTGCCCGTTCGGTATGGTGGAGTGGTCCCCTCGTCCTCCCCCTGGGAAGGCGAGCACTCTCCTGTACCCTGACATGGGTTCCTGCCTGGTCCTCCCAAAGTGAATCCCCGCAAGGACTCATACCCTGCCAATGGGTCTCTACACAAAAAGGGGGGAAAGATACAAGAGCAAGGGAAGAGGAAGAAGAAAACAATATGCAAGGAAGAGAAAGAAGGGTAAGAAATTAGACAAATGCATACACAAAGAACGCGTGAAATCATAAATGCCTTGCTCTATTCAAAAGAGGATCGAACTACATGTGCTGTGGGGCATACCCCTGTGTTACATTTTAAAAAAAAAGAGAGAAATTAAGGGATGCAACGCTTAGTCGATGTCCCTGAAGATGTCCTCGAGAGGGAGGATCCCGACGCAAGGGAAGTTTATCCTGTCGCACAGTCGGCCCCTCAATCCCTCAAGACGGGCGAGCTCCGCTTCGACGGACACCGTTTCAACGTCGGCAACGGCAAGAGCTTCCCTCTCCTCTGCCACCGCCCTCTCCGCCTCAGCGAGGCCAAGTTTAGCCGCAGCGAGATAGCCCTCCAGCTCCTCGATCCGGCTCCTGAAGGAACGAACGCTGCCTTCGCCTTCCTCTAAGGCCTTTCCGTGGCGTTCTCTGCCGTAGCGTCGGGCCTTTAGGATCTGCAGATATTCGTCTGCCTGAGCATCTAGAGCGGCGCGCTCATCAGGAGCTTGAGACTCCAGGAATTCACGGCGCTTGACGTACTTCAATAATAGCAAGACCCGCCGTGACCATTCCCCCAGCGGACAGCCAAGCACTTGCAGCGCCCCCGTTAATTGCGTCACGATGGTATGCACCTCCCGATACGACAGAGAAGCGTCGGCGAGGAGCATCGTCCGTAAAGTGATCAGCATCTGACGGACTGGCACCTCTGAGGACGTGTGACTAACTGAGGGCACGACCGGAGGAGTGAATTCCACGGTGCTGTCCACCTCTGCCCACAGGTCGGTATCTGCCGCCACTGAAGAGGAAGGAAGGGCGAGGGTCAAGTCGCTCGGCCGGCGTAGCTCGACGAGAGACTCTTGGCCAACCACTGCCTGGGGAACGGAAGAGACCATTACCGAAGCCTCCGGTGCCCCAATTGTTTGGAGTTCCCCTGCCCCCTCTGCCTCCGTCTGGCCCGACCCTGCCACTGCTCCAAGGGGCAGGGGTACAGGGGCCGTCCCCTCGGCTAGAGGAGGAGCTTCGAGCAAGGATAGGCCCGAAGTCGCCACCCATGAACTCCTCCCTCGCGGCTGAGATCCCTCCAGATGCGCACGGAGCCCCGTAAATATCTGCTGCAAGAGCGGGTCCTCCATCTGAGCCGGGAGTTTCGGGAAGGGCGGAAGCGGAACCACCAGCTGGGGTAAACGTCCCGCTTCCACGAGCGCAGCCAGTCTCTCTCTCTCCAAGCCCAAGACTGGAGTCGGCCCCTCCACCACTATCGGGCCAATGCTCGGTCTCCGTTTGGCCACTGCCTTCCGGATACGGCCAGGCGCCTTCCCCGATATCGGCATCGCCTGACCATGGGAATGGGAATCAGCTATTCGCCATCTAAAATAAACCATGTAAAAGGGAGACCGCGGAGCCCGCATACTCACCTCAGCCGCTGGGATGATGCTACCCTCAGGCGCGATCTCCCCCTCCTCCAGAGGCTCGCCCGCCGCTCTGGTAGTACCGGAGGGCTCCACGGGCATTTCCTCTCGAAGGGCGTCGAGTAAAAGAGCCAACTTGCCCATGCCGACATCGGCTCCCGTTGGGCGGTCGATCAGCGCAGCCGGGGCAGCCTCTTCTGCGACCTCAAGTTCGGCCGGTTCTTGAAAATCCTAAAAAAAAAAAAGAAAAAAAGGGGGGGGGGAGTAAGGTCGTCAGTCAATCACAAAAAAGAGGAAGGAGCCGACCCAAGCAAGCCCACACTTACGGCAGTCTTCCCCACAAAGCTCGGGGAGCCAGCAAGTAAGGGGGCCCCGAAGACCGGCTCGGGCGGCCCCGATGCCCCGGACACGCCCTCGTCAGGAGCCGCTTCATCGGACGAATAATTGTAGTCTACCTCTTCGCCCGACGATGACCCGACTACCGCAGGCTCTGTCGGCAAAGGGGCCTCCACTTCGAGGCCAATGGCTGGCGTGCCCTCCCTCGGGCTAGACGAGGCCGGTACGCCGGACTTCAGCTTCCTCCTCACATATAGAAGCGTCGTCGGGGGTTGCACGCGGGGCCCGAATAGTCCAGCGACTGCCTCTGCTGTGCCTGTCACGAAGAAGAAAAGAGTGGGTTACCTCAAACCCAGTCGGCTCTCCAAAAACAAAGAAGTCGTTTAGGCTGACAAAGACAAATACCCTCTTCGGCCCCTACAGCCCTGGATGACCCGCGGGCTTCCTCGACGGGCAAAGCCTCCTTGGGAGTTGCAGCCCTGCCCTCGCCCGGGATTGACACAGGCGCCGGTTCCTTTGTGCCGCCCGCGGAGAAGAAACGCATCGTCGCCATACGCGAGTGTGAGGCCAGCCCAGGAGGCAAATCGATCAAGGATGACGCAGGCGGCTGATGAACCTCACCAGCTCCATAACTCGGCCCGGTCTGGGTAGCCTCAAATTCCTCAAAAGACGGGACAGGGGCCACCAGAGGGGCTACCGTCGGAGCCGGGAATTCCTCAGCCCGCCTCCGCTTTGCCGCTTGTGGCCCGGCCACCTTGGCAGCAGCCAACGCCTCCTTAACAGGCGACTTTGCTATGGCCACAGCTTCACCCATGTCAGGCGCGGGCACAGGAGCAGGCTCCCTCGCGTGAGGAACAGGTGTGGGCACGGGCTCTTCCACAGGAGCTGAGACAAAAAATATTCCAGTGTCAGGGATCTGCTCCAAGATGGAAAATAAAAAAGGGAGACTTAAAAGACACGGCAATAGTCGAAGGTACTGACCGGCAGGTTGGCTGGGCTCGGGTCGGGCAGCCTCGAATTCCTCAAAAGAGGGGACCCGTGGCGCCGAAGGAACGGCGGTCGGGGCCTTTGCCGCCTCTGTTTTTCTCCGCTTCGTGTCCCGCTGCTTGGCCACCTTTACGGCGTCCACTGCTTTCTTCACGGGAGATTTTGCCCGGGGCCTCTTCGCTGCCTTGGGCAGAGGAGCCGCAGTCGGGGCTAGTGGCGCGGCTTCAAAATATGCAGGCTTCTGCACAAGCCGAAGGAGATTCCGGTACGTGGCCATTTACGCGCTATCGGGGTGGTCTGTCAGAAAGGAAAAGAGAAAGGACAGACACGCACTCATGATTAGCATCCAACTATCGGCAAAGGCCGCAATGATAAGAGACGAAGACAAGAGAAGAAAAAGAGATCAAGTACCGTGAGGGCCTGTATACAGTCGCAGTGTAATCGGCCAGTAGCTCAGGGATGGCTCTTTGTCCCGACGTGCCGCCTCTCGAACGAGCCAGCACACATCCTCGATCTTCTGGCACCGGTCCGTAAGACTGGCCAGATCCCCGTGCTTCTTCAGGGAGAGGTGGCAGAAGAGGCTGAAGTGGTCTATGCCCCACCCGTCAGCATAATAGTACGGGATGTGCAGGCGCTTGCCTAGGATGGAGGCCCTCTGATCTTCGATCTTCAGTCCGTTCACCCAGAGAAGGACATATAGCCATGTGGTGTCCCTATAATTCTCGGGTTTTCTCTCCTCCCGCCTCATGAATGTGCGGTATGGGCAGAGCGCATCTCTCTCCGGATGCCAGCTATTAGCGGGAGTCCCCTCTTCCTCTATGGGAAATGGATAATTGATGAGGTCCAGGCGGTCGCTCCCCACCTTGCAAAGGTCCCTTAGTGTCTTCTGATAGTTGTCCTTCGCCACCGGAGGCAGCTCCACTTTCGGCGTCGGCCTCTTATCCCGGGCCTCCCGACGAGCTGCCATGTATGCCACTACCTCCCTTTCCTGCTTGTTCTTGAGCCGAAGAAGATGATCTGGCTCAATATCAAGTACTGGCACTGGTTGCCGGCTGAGGAACCTCCTTTCGGCGTCATCCCAACAATCGGTTTTGTGCAACCGATAGAAAGCCGTCCGGGCATTCCACCACTTTATATAGTCTTCGGTCACTCGGGGCACGCGACCCGGGGCTGGCACCCTGAAGGAGGCAGAGTCTGCCCGGTGGAAGAAGTCCCACCATCTTCTAGCGTGCTCGGCAACCGCACTTCCCCGGACGTTCAGCGAAGGCAAGCCGAATTGTGCATGATAAGCAGGGATATGCTGGTCATACCCGAAGTTGCGGCCAAATCGGAAGGGGTAATACGGCTCCAGCAGTACATTGTCTCCCTTCCGGAACACCAACACGCTCGGGCGGATAGCCAGCGCCCAATCCCTCAGCTCGGGCTCCAGCAACGGGCGCACCACTTTTTCCTGGCTGATAGGGTGGACATACCTCTCCACCTGGTCATCCTTGCATTCCCTCTTATAATTCACGAGGGGGCTTGAATGTGCGGCCAGCGTCCATAAATGAATAGTACCGGCTGCATCCCGGGGAACCGTGGTCAACCGGCCCCGAATATCGTACATCCGCATGGAGGTAGAAGCCGGCTCTGCACTCGCGAACTCCAGCATCCTCGGCACCAGCCCCGAATCCTGAAGGACACGCGGGGCGAACTCCGGAAATAGTGAACAAACCCACGCGTTGAAGAAGTGCAGTGGGCACACATACCGGGCCTGCCGCGGGAACTGGTGCGTGCTGATATCCCCCAGGGCCTTGTAAATTAAGCAAAGGGTCACCGGGCACAACGACAGCCTGATACCCCACGCCATTTGACATGCCGGGTAGATGGCATCCGGCCGAATCACTGTCTCGTCGCCGTACGGCATGGCGAATGAGCACAGCCAGTACGTAAGGTAGGCGGCGCAGTGGGTCTGGGGGTCCAAGCCCATCGGGTTAGGCCCGCTCCGACGCCCTCTGGACGGGATCTTCACGTCGAGCTTCGGCTTCGCGCGTTTCTTGGGAGCCACGGCAGTACCGACGCAGGGGAACTCCTCGTACCGCTTCGGCCCGTCGAAGAAATACTCCAGCCACAGGGGCATGCGCACCCTCTTCCTGTCCCCGCGGGTGGGCTGTTTCCCCTTGTGCGATGCCTGGTACAGCTCCCGGTACGCCTTCATGAGGTACCGATATGAATACCCCAGAGAATAATAACCATCCCCGTTGGTCTCATCCTTGATCAAGTCGGGGAGGCATACTTCTTCATAGGGCTCCCCATCAATAGGCAAGCCACTCAGCTGACTGAGACTCCACAAATCAAGTGAAGTCTCGCCCTCCGCCGTGTAGAAGGTGTTGGTCTCCACGCTGAATACCTCTATCATGCCGCAGTAGAGACCCTTGAAGATGGGGTAGCCATACCGGGAAGCGTACACGCTATGATAAACACCGACCCGAACCAGCAGCGGAGCATAGTTGAACAGCACGTGCTCCGTAAACTCCACCGCCCTCTCCCGGAAGCTGTGTGCATCCTGAAGCTTCAGCTCCCCAAACCAGCCCAGTGACAGCTCGTACTTGAACCTGATGGCCAAGCAGTCCAAGATGAACGGCTCTTCTCTATAGCCCCACTTCAAGGGAGCCAAGAATAGGCCGAATCGAGGCGCCTCGTTGTGCACCTTTCCGGCAGACAGGTCCCATCTTGCCGGAGTAAACTGAGGCGCCCGTACCAGCTTATCTTCGGTCGGCAGCACCCCCTCGATCCCCAGAACTGGCTTCCACTCCCGGGCTTCTCCCACCAGGTACATCGGAATACTCCGGGGGACGCTGTACAACAAGCTATCCCGGGCCTACAATATAGCTTGCTCGACCTTCTTCACGACCCGGAAGTCTCGTCCTTCCCGCGAGCGAAAATGCTTCAGAAATCGAACCAGGTGTCTATCCTTCGGGAAGTCCTTCCGGTACTCCCCGGTGACCCAGTCAAATGTGAAGCCGCTGTCAACCCTGGCAAGCCTCTGGAAATCCATGGTCTCCCCGTCAGACTCGGATGACCCTGCCAAAGCGGCTATTTCTGCATGCTCCCGATCCAAGTCTTCTACATTCAGCCAGGTAACTGCTGGCACCGGACCCCGTGGGATGAGGTCGGCACCGATAGCAGCAGTAGGAGCAGAGGAACCACTGGGGTCAGCCATTTATCTACAAAGATACATAAACAGAAGATCAGAATAAGCCACATGCAGAAGGAAGTGAAAGACTGTAAAAGAAGGGCTTTGCTACAAGTCAAATGAATAAAATATTGCCAATTTCTGACGAAATTTTGGCAAAGTTTCCCCTAGGCCAGAGGCGTAAGGGGAAAACACGGGTGCGCATCCACAAGGAGTGACGGCCCCAACAAAGCATGGTGGGCCCCGAGAGGCAACACCAGAAGTCCGCCGAGCAAAAGTCTCCTTCTCTTGGGCTTAAAGCCTCTTCACCGGTACGCTGCTCAGTGCCTTCCCCGGCGCACCCTGCACAGGCCCTCACCGGCACGCTCCAGTGCCCCCTTCGCCGGTACAGCCCCTCGAGGCTTCCCCGGCACGCCCTGCAGTGCCTTCCCCGGCACACCCCTAACGCCTTCCCCGGCACGGTCCCCGTGCCCCTTCGCCGGCACAGCCCCTCGAGAGCTTCCCCGGCACACCAGCTGGAGCTGTCTCCACCGGCACGGCCCTCACGCGCTCGCCGGTACACCCACCCGGATGTCTTCCCCGGTGCGCCCTCAACCCCGTTCACCGGTGCGCCCATAGAGCCCCATTCCCCGACACACCTTGGGGTGATCCCTCTCCGACACGCCCCCCTGCAAGCCCTCACCGGCATACCCATGTGTGCCCCCCCGGCACGCTCCTGACAGTGCTCCCCGGCACGCTGGAGCCCCGCTCCCCGGCGCGCTCCTGGGCTTCTTCTCCGGCACGCCTATAGGGGTCTTCCCCGATGCGCCCTAAACGGCCCTCGCCGGCACACATCTGAAGCCCCTCGCCGGCACAACCGACGCCCGACGAACTTCCTCCCGCCACGACGCCGGAGGAGAGGAAGGAGAAGAGATGGGGGAAAAAGGAAGAGGATAAGGGGGAGAGGAGACCGGCAAGGAGGGGAAGAAGAAGATAGAGCCTAGGGCTCCGCCATGTCCCGGACGGGAAGGAAGACAGAAGGGACTAAAAAAAAAGAGAGAGAGGAACGGAGAAGAGAAGAGAGAGGGGGGGACGGCCTTCGCGGCGGTGCCCTCACCGGAGCAACGACGACGACGGCGGCGGCGGTGGTTGCTCGGAGAAGAGGAAGAAGGACGAGGGGGGGGTCCGCCCGTTCGGTCACCAAAGGGGAAAGAGAGAGGGAAGAGGGGGGGGCAGTTCGAAACGGGTGACCGTTCGAATCGCCCCCGCCCCCCTATTTATAGAAAACAAAAAAAGAGAAAAAAAAGAAGAAAAAAGAAAAAGAAGAAAAAAGAAGAAAAAAGGGGGAAAAGAAAATAAAAAAAAGGGGAGAGAAAAGAAAATAAAAAGGGGAAAGAAAAGGGGAGGGGAGGAAAATAAAGAAAAAGATGAAGGAAAATGGGGGAAAAGAAATAAAAAAAAGAAAAGAGAAAAAAGAGAGAAGGAATAAAAAAATAGAAGGAGATAAAGAGGGATAAAAAAAAAGAGAATGAACAAGAGAAAAAAAAGGGGAGAGAAATAAATATATATTTATATGATATTAAATATATGTATACATATACATGAATATACATACATAATGGTATCCTCTTACACATCTACTCGCACGTATCAATGAGTGGGTCAATGTCGTGCAATAATAGGTGTCCCCGGAGAACGTCCCATCCCCACGATCTCGGGCAGATACGCATCCGCACAAGCAAGGACGACTTTACCCCTGCACACAGCCACCTCTGCAATGGTGCCATTCCCATACCGACAAACAAGCCCGTCCCTGGCACGTCGCCTCGTGCTCTAGCCGCTCGCTCCGCACAATTTGCCATTACGGACCCTACGTTCGAGTCGGCACAAATTCTACCCTTGCGCTGGCATTAGTCCCTTGCCAACGAATAAGTCCCTTTCTGGCGCAAGGCCTCGTGCCCTAGCCGCTCGCTCCGCACAATACGGTCATTACGGACACTACTCCCGTTGTGCTGGCATTCTATTCTTGCCAGCGAGTGAACCTTATCTTCCGACGCAAGGCTTCGTGCCCTAGCCTACACACGCATATCACTCACTCGTCAAAAAAAAAAGAGAAAATAAAATGGGGTTAAAAATGGAGATACCCCGCCGAACTTGCCCCTACGTGGGGACAAGGATAAAAATGGCAATAACCCGGCCATGGCGAAAACCGGAGAGGGCGCTACGGGCAAAATTGGGTACCCCGCCACGTGAAAACCCGAGAGGGCGCATGGGCAAAAGCAAGAGGGGACCGGTACCGGCGAAAACCCGAAAGGGCGCTTGTATCGGTAATGTGGTTCAAAAAAAAAGAAGAAAAAAAGGAAAGAAAACAAGAGAACAACAAAGCATGTCAGTTCCCGGCATCCTGTCGGCACTGACGAAGAGACCAAGAGACCAAAAGATCAACAAAGCATGTTAGTTCCCGGCATCCTGTCGGCACTGACGAAGAGACCAAGAGACTAAGAGACCAACAAAGCATGTTAGTTCCCGACACCCCGTCGGCACTGACGAAGAGTCGAAGAGACCAAGAGACCAAGAGACCAAAAGATCAACAAAGCATGTCAGTTCCCGGCATCCTGTCGACACTGACGAAGAGACCAAGAGACTAAGAGACAACAAAGCATGTCAACGCCCGGCATCCTGTCGGCACTGATGAAGAGACAAAGAGACAACAAACTACTTCAGTCCCCGGCATCCCGTCGGCACTGATGAAGAGACTAATGTGCGGCTTCAGTCCCCGGCACCCCGTCGGCACTGATGAAGAGACAAAGAGATCAACAGGCCAGGTCGGCTCTCGACGCCCCGTCGGCACTGATGAAGAGACAAAGAGATCAACAGGCCAGGTCGGCTCTCGACGCCCCATCGGCACTGATGAAGAGACAAAGAGACAACAAACTACTTCAGTCCCCGGCATCCCGTCGGCACTGATGAAGAGACCAATGTGCGGCTTCAGTCCCCGGCACCCCGTCGGCACTGATGAAGAGACAAAGAGATCAACAGGCCAGGTCGGCTCTCGACGCCCCGTCGGCACGGATGAAGAGACAAAGAGATCAACAGGCCAGGTCGGCTCTCGACGCCCCGTCGGCACTGATGAAGAGACAAAGAGATCAACAGACCAGGTCGGCTCTCGACACCCCGTCGGCACCGACGAAGAGAAAAGAGACAAGTACACCCACGGGCACCGCCCGGCGCATCCTTCGCCCGCGCTACCCATGGGTGGGGGGCATTTGTGGACACCAGAAAATGCATACCTGGATATCCTGCTCGGCCTCGCGTCAGCAACGGCGCCGAGTGAGGAAACCCCGGAGAAATCAAGCACAAAAGGCTCCGCAGCCCATGGGCCCCAAAGAAAATCAAATGGGCCGCAGCTCGTGCTCACAGTGGGCTCAACATTGCCCATCTGGCCCCGCAGCGGCACGCCCCAGGGGGCCTTCAACGGCACACCCCCTGGGGGGCCTGCAACGGCACACCCCCTGGGGGCCTTCAACGGCACGCCCCAGGGGGCCTTCAACGGCACACCCCCTGGGGGCCTTCAACGGCACGCCCCAAAGGGCCTTCAACGGCACGCCCCTGGGGGCCTTCAACGGCACGCCCCAAAAGGGCCTTCAACGGCACGCCCCAAAGGGCCTTCAACGGCACGCCCCTGGGGGCCTTCAACGGCACGCCCCAAAAGGGCCTTCAACGGCACGCCCCAAAGGGCCTTCAACGACACGCCCCAAAGGGTCTTCAGTGGCACGCCCACTGGGCTGTTCAGCGGTGCACCCCGAAGGGGTCTTCAGCGATACGCCCTGAAGTCCTTCTGCGGCACAGCCTCCAGAGGCTTCAGCGGCAAGCCTTTTTGGCTCCCCAGCGGCACGCCCATTTGAAGCCCTTCAACGGCACGCCCTCAGAGGCTCCAGCAGCACGCCTGTTCAGCCTGTCAACGGCACAGCGGTGAAGCTTTTCAACGGCAAGACGACGTGCAGCCCATGCCCTACGCTTCCTTGGCGCGCAGTGAGCCGTCTGAGGTGGCAATCGTCCATTGGGCCACGTGAGCTACCCCCCCTGACAACCCAAGACGTGGCAGGTCAAAGGCCATCATCACGAGGCCACCTTCCCGCCTTCAACGGCGGTGCTCGGAAGGCTTCCCGCTGCTGGGCGTATAAAAGACCCCGGCTTCGACAAACAAAGGGGGGGAGGCAAGGAGGAAGAAACACAGAGAAGAGAGAGCAAAAAGAGAGAGAGACACCCACAGATAGAAAAAGAGGAGAAGAGAGAAAAGAAGAAGAGGCATCCCGGCGTGAGCTCCCTCCGGCGATCACCGGGAAGAAGCAAGAGTAAGAGAGAGAGAGAGCTCGATGTAATGGGAGAGAGAGTTAGGGGCTTTCCTTTGTAGCCGGTTCCTCCCCCTCCTGTGCTTTTTTTTTTCTTTCATTTCTTTCAGTCCACAGCCTTGTCGTGGGCATTTTTTTTTGCAATGTATGTGTAGGGCTCCGGCCCCTTTTGCTTCCCATGAATGAGAAAATCATCTTCCTTGGGTCTTCCTTGCTATGTCTGATGGCTTGTTCTCGCCTTCACAACGCATGTGGTGCGTGGTTTGTTTTCTTTGTTTCTCCGATTTCTTTCAAGTCACCGTATCAATGTGAGGCCTCCCCTTTGAAGCCTGGCCTTGTGGGTCCTTCACTCACTTCCAGCAACCCTTCCTTGACCTCGAGCTCCCCTTCTTTCCATAGAGCGCCTGCAAGCCCCCAGCCCACACACTTGGCTCCCTTTTAATCCTCCAGCGATACATCTTTCTGGCCCTTGGCCGGCACACCTTTTCCATCCTCAGCAGCAAGCCCTTTTGGCCTCCGGCCGGTACACTCCACTGGCCTTCAGCGGCACACACATATTGGCCCTCAGCGGCACACCCCATTCTGACCCTCAGCGGTACACACACAGCCATCTCTGGCCGGCACGCCCCCTGGCCGATACATCCCTTTTTTTTTGGTTTGCCTTCAGCGGTACGCTCCCCTGTTCAGCCCCCAGCGGCACACTCTTTGTGGCCCTCAGCGGCACACCTATTTGGGCCCTCAGCGGCACACCTCCATCGGCCCTCAGCGGCACACCCCCCATTAGCCCTCAGCGGCACACTCACCTTGGCCCCCAGCGGCACACCTTTCAGTCTCCCAGCAGCCCACTTCTTGGCCTCGCCCCAAGCCCCTTTCCTTCACATTTTCCGAGGCTCTATAAAGGTGTTGCTCCCCCGGGGGCCCACCTCCAGTTGTCGGGTTCCGCCACTCCATGTGGGCGCGTTCCCTTTATCTCCCTTACGCCCCGGGTCAAGGGGAGATGCTGCCGAATTTTTGTGAGAAACTAATAAACAATTAAAAGAGGCAAAAGGAGGCAACAAACAAGCAGGATAATTAATGAAGCCTTCCAACTTATCAAACCACTGCCGGCGCCACAACGGGAACTAAACCGAACTAATTAACCACCCGACGGCCCGAACGTCCGACCCGCAAGAAAAGAGGCCGAACTGAACAGAATATAACAAGGGAAGAGTTTTATATAAAACTACACGAAAGTTAAGATAAGAAGAAAAGAAAAGCCTTAAAAATAGGAAATTGAAGATTGACTGGACCTTCACCATCACACCTCAATTGGCCCTTGGCCGACACACCCCCTTGGCCCTCAGCGGCACACCCCGTTTGGCCCTCAGCGGCACGCTTCCATTGGCCTTCAGCGGCACACTCCTTCCCTTCGCCGGTACACCCCCCAGCCAGTGTATAGACTTGGGCAGTGTATAGACTTCACACCCTGACGTACAGACTTTATGCTGGGCAATGTATAGACTTTGAGCAGCCAGCGTATAGACTTGAGCCAGCCAACGTACAGACTTCATGATAGCCAGTGTATAAACTTTGGGCAGTGTGTAGACTTCACACCCCGACGTACAGACTTTATGCTGGGCAATGTATAGACTTTGAGCAGCCAGCGTATAGACTTGAGCCAGCCAACGTACAGACTTCATGATAGCCAGTGTATAGACTTTGGGCAGTGTATAGACTTCACACCCCAACGTACAGACTTTATGCTGGGCAATGTATAGACTTTGAGCAGCCAGCGTACAGACCTCGAGCCGCCAACGCACAGACTTAGTGATGGGTGAATAGGCAATGTATAGACTTAGACTTTATATATCACCCCCCCCCCCTTTTTACCGACACACCCTCCAGCGGTACGTCCAATACCCAGCGGTACACTCCCGTCTCTCCTTCGCCGGCACACTACATGCATGCATATATACATCACGATAAGGGCATTAACAATAGCAAATAAATCAATAAAAATTACGCTAATTAAAGGACTCTAAATGCGCAATATTGATCATAATAAAAGAGGCGGGAGGGGTAATAAAAATAAATAACAAACCAATGATATTAATAAGAATAATCATGCATAGAAGAAGAGAAATCATCCCGGACAAAGGCACAAATAAACAGTAAACATCAAATCAGAAATCCCAGAAGGTATAACTAAGAAAGCTCCAGATAAAAGACGCTAATGCCCACGCCGCAGCTCTCTCTCTCTCCGGGACCCGGGGCGAAAGGAACAACAACGCTGCCCTTTCAGGTCGAGCCCGAGTCTCGGGAATTCCCCCGATCTGGCCGAGCTTTGATCTAACCTCGGGCCGACATCCTAATCGGACCGGATTTATTTTCTCGTTCCGGATACCTTCCGAATCTTCATTAAAAATTGCCGCATGCTCGGCAGACATTTGAAGGGATCTACCTCAGTTTTCTCATTGTGACGCTGCCACGGACTTGTGTCCGAATACAAAAGGTCTACGAGTGGCCGACACGGCCGACGGTTTATGGCCCTTAACACAACCCTCAGCGTGATCAACTCCCAACCTCTTTCGCACAATTAGTATTATTCCTTTCGGCCGCGGGGCCCCTAATTTCAGCAATTAATCAAGGGTATTCCCTCGTATGAGGGATGTAAAAGATGTTGTGACCTTTATGGCGCGACGGGATTCGGTCCCGACACGAACCACACAATCGTCTGACGAAGTCAGATTCGAGCGCACCATGGGCTCTTCGGAGTCCGAATAAATTGTCACCTCGGTGACTGGCACGCCCACGCACTTAATAAACCAACGAACGAACCAGATAATTGTTAAATAAAAAGTGCGTCCACACCAGTACCCCATCCCCAGCTCGGGCCATGATCGTTACATCTAGCATAGGCGAGCCCCCATCTAGGAGGTTGATGTTGATTAGCTCTCGAGAAATGGAGCGGGAGGCTAGTAAGGGGTATCCCGTGTATGCTATCACGGTCCGAGAGGTGGAGCAAAAGTCCGAGGGTGAACTCCCACCCAATGTCATTCCCATTCTGCAGGAGTTCGATGATATATTCCCCGAAGAGCTTCCCGAGGGACTCCCACCTATGTGGGATATTCAGCATGCTATCGACCTGATTCCGGGATCCTCATTGCCCAATCTTCCCCACTATTGCATGAGTCCCACTGAGCACGCCGAGCTAAAGCGGCAGGTCGATGAGCTTATGCAGAGAGGATCTATTCGGGAAAGCATGAGTCCGTGTGCTTTACTCGCATTACTCGCCCTAAAGAAGGATGGCACGTGGAGGATGTGTATTGACAGTCGTGCCATCAACAAAATCACCGTGAAGTACAGTTTCCCTATTCCCCGCCTAGATGATATGCTTGACATGATGGCAGGTGCCACTATCTTTTCGAAGATCGATCTTAAGAGTGGCTATCGTCAGGTAAGGATTAGGCCAGGTGATGAGTGGAAGACCGCATTTAAGACCAAGGATGGTCTATTTGAGTGGCTGGTTATGCCCTTTGGGCTGACCAATGCCCCCAGCACCTTCATGCGGCTCATGACTCAGGTCCTTCGACCATTCATAGGAGTCTTTGTGGTAGTGTATTTTCATGATATTCTCATCTATAGTCGCACTACGGGAGACCACTTGGATCATCTATGGCAGGTCTGCCTACTCTTGAGGTGAGAATAGTTGTTTGCAAACCCACAGAAGTGTGCCTTTATAACTCCTCGGCTTACCTTCTTGGGTTTCATTGTGTCTAGTACTGGGGTATCCGCTGATTCGGAGAAGGTCTGGGCCATTGTTGAGTGGCCGGAACCCCGAACGATCCATGATGTTCGCAGCTTCCATGGCCTCGCGACGTTCTATCATCGCTTCATCCGCGGATTTAGTTCCGTCACTGCCCCGATCAGGGACTGTATCAGGAAGAGCACATTTGTATGGACGAAGGCCGCTGCTACTGCCTTCAAGGACATCAAAGAGCGCATGACCCAGACACCGATTCTTCGATTACCAGATTTCTCGAAGGTGTTTGAGGTCTCATGTGATGCATCGGGTGTAGGAATTGGAGGAGTGTTGAGTCAGGAGATGCACCCGATCGCATATTTCAGTGAGAAGCTGAATGACGCGAAACTACGATACTCTACATATGATAAGGAATTCTATGCAGTTGTTCAGGCTCTTAGGCATTGGAGGCACTACTTATTACATCATGAGTTTGTCTTATACTCCGACCATGAGGCCTTGAAGTTCCTCCATGCCCAAAAGAAGCTCAATGCGCGTCACAGCAGATGGGTTGAGTATCTCCAGCAGTTCACATTTGTGCTTAAGCACAAGGCTGGAGTGGAGAACAAGGTGGCTGATGCCTTGAGTCGGCGAGCATGTCTGCTGACTACCATGAGTGCCAAGGTTATAGGGCTAGAGAAGATGAGAGAGGCTTATGTTGATTGTCCTGACTTTGGTCAGATCTTTGCCGCTCTCCAAGCCGGACCCTCAAGAGATCATATTGATTATGTGCTTCAGGAGGGTTACCTCTTTCGATGAGGTAGGCTTTGTGTTCCCCGAACTTCGGTTCGTGACTTCTTAGTCTGGGAACTTCATGCGGGAGGTCTAGCCGGCCACTTCGGTCGGAACAAGACTATCGAGGTTGTCGAGCATAGGTTCTATTGGCCGAGCTTGAAGAGAGATGTTGCTCACATTGTGGCCCAGTGCCGTACATGTGTTACGGCCAAAATGAAGAAGCAAAGCTCAGGCCTCTTCCCGTGCCTGATGCCCCATGGCTTGATGTTAACATGGATTTTGTTTTGGGATTGCCACGCACCTCTAGGAAGCATGATTCGGTCTATGTTGTAGTAGATCGATTCTCGAAGATGGCCCTTTTCATTCCCTGCTCTAAGACTTCAGATGCTTCGAGGGTAGCCCGTCTATTCCTTTCTCATGTGGTGTGTAAGTTTGGGTTGTCTCGTACCATAGTGTCTGACCGTGATGTTAGGTTCACCAGTTACTTTTGGAAGACACTGCGGCATATGTTAGGTACTCACGTCAAGTTCTCCACTGCATATCATCCCCAGATCGATGGTCAGACCGAGGTGGTCAATAGGAGTCTGGGTGACCTTTTGAGGTGTCTTGTTGGGAACCGTGTAGGGGATTGGGATATCATGTTACCACTGGCTGAGTTTGCATATAATGATTCGGTCAATAGGTCTACAGGTATGAGTCCGTTTGAGATTGTCACAGGTCGTAGGCCTAGGAAGCCAGTGGATCTTGTTCCCATGCCCATTCATGCACGAGTGTCAGAGTCTGTTGAGTCATTTGCTAGGCATGTTTGGAGTATGCATGACGACATCCGTCGTCACATTGAGGCCAGCAATGCACGGTACAAAGAGTTAGCCGATGCCCACAGACACCACCGTGAGTTCCAAGAGGGTGATTATGTCATGATGTTTGCGATGGGTTTATTCCTTCTTATTATTTTATGTATGTATATATATATATATATATATCTTATTTCATGTGGCGATCAACCAATTAACTAACTGGTAATTAACTAACTGATTGACGGCCGGTGTCAACGGTGATCTACCCGGGGTATCTTATTAAGTAGGTCCCTGACTGTATGGGACGGGATTTCTATTCTGTTTATTAGTTTATTTCACGCGTCGATCAACCAATTAACTGACTGGCAATTAACTGACTGATTGACTGCGTGGGCATGCCAGTCACATGAGTGACAAGTTTATTATGCGCTCCTTCTGACCCGTATCGGGCGAGAGTGAGGTTCGGTCGGGACCAGCAGTCCATCATACCATAAAGGTCATGACGCTAATTACATCCCCCACGAGGATGGAAAACCTTTGATTAATTGTCGAGATAGCGGGCTGTCGAGGCCGGAATAAAAGGTGTGATGTTATGAACATGACAAGATCACGTGAGATGCATCTATCTATCATGCAAGAGAGGCATGGTTTATTAAATCAATGACCCTCGATACAGGGCGGAGAACGTGGGTCCGAAGACCACCATCGCGCGTAGCGGAGACTTCCGATCGGGCATAACCCGACCTTCTGTCAACGCCATTTGATATACCCGAGGGTCTATGCAAACATGCATGCATGATGCCCATGACTGTGCTAAGCATGGTAATAGAGTTATGAAAATGAACAGAGCTCAATCACATTTATTAATCCCCGCCAAAGGGGGAAAAGGTAACACAAGGGTGATAACGAAAGCAAAGAGCTAATACACATGATAGCCAACCTGATAGAAAGGTTATTCTGGGCGTGAACAGCCCTTGCCTTATTCAATCTACTACTAATTAGGGTTGCCAATCTCGACCACGGGAGGCCAGTATTGCCCCGAGGGCGAGCCAAGGATTAGACAGCGTAACGATTAGAAACGACGCCAGAAAACGTAGGTACATGACTTAGAACGGCGTGGGGACCGTAGGTGAATGAAGAGGTTTAAACGGCGCGACCCATCTGGGGCGCGTCGGGGAGGGGCGCGCAGGGAAGGGCGCGCCGTTTTAATGCGCGCCGTTTTAAGGCGCGCCGTATGCAAACGGCGCCGATTTAACCCAATCTCACGAAAACCGAGGTTTTATTCATTTATTGGGTTTATTAAAATACTTTAGGAAACTTTGAAAGTTTATTTAAGTTATTTATTCAAAGGATCGGCCCCGGGGCATCCGGGAGCCGAGTCACAGGCTCGCGTGAGGTTCACACTCGAGCGCGGCGATTGTTCCGAGTCAGACTCGTTCGAGCCGAAATTTTGGCAGCATCTCCCCATCCCGGAGGATTGTCGGGGAGAAGCAGGGAATACTCACGTGGCGGAGCAACCCCTAAGAGCCGGGTGGCACAATGGCGGCCGGTGAACCCGAACGGAAAGGAAAACCCCGAGGCCTAGCCTGCTAGGGGCACCGAGTCCGTGGGTGAGAGTGAACGAATGAGGCGACTCATTATGGGAGCGAAAACCCCGAGGGCTAGCCTGCGAGGGGAACGCGACCCGAGTCGACACAACGCTCAAATCGGGACTAGCGATAGAGGGAAGGAAACCCCGAGGGCTAGCCTACAAGGGGCACACAACCCACGGCCACCACAAAGCCCATTAAGGACCATGGATTTGAACTGTAGGGCTTAGCCCCATTACTGTGCACTCAACGGCCCGAAGGGACACTCATCATCAATGGATGAGCCCCCTGTCGACCGAGTGGCTAGTGCAGAAGATTGGGGAATATCCCCCTCCCCGGGTACTGGAGCGATGCTACAGAGCAGACTCCTGCATGTTGAAATGCGAACGGAGTGGAAAGAGCGGCATACGACATCGTTCGATGACAAGTGGACAAATGAGCTGTTAGACATATATTAGAACAATGAAGCCCGCGGGCTGAATAGGTTAATACTTACATGTTCTATGATTAGCATACAGATCTGGGGAAGGGATATATATATATCATGTTTGCAAAAACCAACAGGGGCTCGGCACAGGACGAAAGGGAACGGCAGAAGCGATCTTCCCCTCCCCTCTGGCCTATGAGGAAGGGCACAGGGGAGGCGAAGGGTTTGCTCCCTAGACAGGGGTGGACAGAGATATGCACACAAGTGCGTCTCCAATCACAAAACCCGTGGCACACATGGTGCAGAGCTCGACCATTGCATTGGAATAGAGAGAGAGAAAACCCCGGGGAGGGGGGAAGAACGGTTCATGTAGCCCAAGGGCATATCCAGTGTCGGGGAAAACGGATCCGGGAACTATGCACGCCGGGAAACCATTAAATGCACATTTGAGAAGAAATTAGAGAGAGCATGAAGATAGATACGGCATCAGGCACAATCGCATTCCATTCATTCAATGAACGATAGATAGATGTACACAGCATATGTTCCGGCGCCGGCGTTGTCGCTCGGCCGTCGTTTACATTAACAAAAGAAGAGCGTTACAGGTGAAGAGAAGGAGCAGCGATAATGGTGAGGGGGGGAGGCCAGGCTCGTATCATCGCCCCTCCCCCCTCTCACTTACATTATATCAGGAGAAGGAAACAAAGAAGAAAGGGGAATCGACCGGAGGAAAACCACGGAAACCCACCTAAACCCTTTCTCCAGAACAGAGTATCGGACCACAGGCTTCTCTTCTCGGCTCCGGAGATATTCAGACGAGCAGACGAGGAAGACGGCGGCGAGAACCCTCAGTGGAAACCCTTCTTCTCCCCCAAGGCTATTCTCTCTCTCGAACGAACAGTCTCTCTCCCTTCGTATTGGCTCTCTCTATTTTCTTTTTTTATCTCCTTCTTGATTCCTTTCTTCTATATATTCCCTTTTGTTTCGAAGCCACGGCGTATATGTAGCCATGGTTAATCCGGCGCCATGGAAAGCGGCATGCCGAATTTAATGGCACCGGGGAACATGTCCCCAATTGGAATTGGCGCGCCGGATTTGACGACGCCGGGTAAAGGGGCGCCGACGTCCTTTGTGTGCTGATTTAGCTTGTTCACTCGACGCGAGCTAGTCGATGGTCCGGGGATGGTTCGGAGGCTCCCGTTGACTCTCCCTCTCGCCCTGGTCCTTGGAAAACCCTTGCGAGTGTTGACGAAGCTCTCCGCAGGGTGAATGACCTTGCTCGGAACTTCATGTGTGTTCGGCTTCGAGCATACGGGTCTTCCGCCGGTACGGCCTTCGGCACCATGATCTGTGCTTCTGGCTCAGACGGACCTGTGCTCGAAGCTTCCTTACGGGATGGCATTGCATCCGGGATAATTCCGCCTTGACTGGCGACCAATTGGCCACTAACGGGCCCACTATGGGGAGAAGCCGAGCCCGTGTCGGGTGATCAGGGCCTTCTGCTGACAGAACCTTCGGCCCCTTGTTGTGAACGGCCGAGGATGTTCTTTCTCCTTAGGAGAGTCACCGGGTAGACCATCGTCCTTGGTCGGGCGACGGATGTAGGGTAGCGGCATGACGGAATCGATGCCGGATCATTAGGCAGGCTTGGTCGCACTGCCGGTTGGTTGTGGATTCATTACGACTCCCCTGAGGTGAAGTCCCCGGTGTTCACTTCAAGGTGGCTCGGGGCTCTGGCAGCTTGAGGAGCCCTGAGTAAGTTGATCTTCATCGGCTTCTGTACTTTAGTGGGCCGTATCTTTCATCTTTGTGGCTTGGTCGCCGAAGGATCATCTTTTGAGTGCCAACAAATGCCCCCCAGACGTGGGTGGTGCAAGCGAGGCAGGAGTGCGGCAGGGCCGACGGATGAGCTTCGTTCGGGTTGATCTCCTTAGCTGACGGAAGCTTGAGGTGGCCCTTAATTCTGACATCGGACGTTAATCCGGCGTGGTAAGAAGCTTGAACGGCGCCATTTAAAACGGCGTGCCCTTTATTCAGGGTTAAAACGGCGCCCCGTACTCGTTAAAACGGCGCCGCTTAAAGCGGCGCACCATTTCTTCTGGGGGTTGAAACGGCGCGGTCTCACCGGCGCGCAAATGGGTTACAACGGCGCGCTCTGGGCGTGCCGTTTTAACCGACGCGAACCCACCTTATAAAAAGATTTCTTTCTTCATTTTTTCTTCTTCATCCTCATTTGACGTTTTCCTTTCTCTCTCCTCCCTTTATCCTCTTTCCGCGGCGCCGAGTGGGCTCTGGGTTTTGAGCGAGCGGGTGAGTCGAGTGCTGCTTTATTTGGGTTTTATACCCGTCTTTCGGGCCCCAGGAGGCTCCTCGTAGGACTTGTCCTCGGAGCTAGATCCCTCGGGTGTCCCATTTGGCCTTGGCTTAGCGCCTATGGCTGCTTTTAGGGGCCGCTCCCTCAGTGGGCGGCTTCCACTTTTCTTTTGTCAAATCCCCGAGCTGGGGAGACTCTGCCAAAATTTTGTGAGAAGTCTTGTTTTGATCAACTGATTTCTGACTTTGCTTGTTCTCTTCTGGACGTTGCCTTGCAGATAACATGGCATCCGGCCCTTCTTCTTCTGCATCCCGGGTCGCTGTGACATGGGGGAATGTCCACTCCCTTGATCGGGGGTCGAGGCGGATAGCCGTGGTAGCTGAGTCTTCGGACTCGGAGACTGACACCGTTGACACCGGCCGCCTGTTGATTCTTGACGGCAATCATTTCAAGTATGAGCGAGGGGATGGTGTTAGACTGGACCACCCCAAGGACAAACACTTGATGGCATTCCTTGGGCGCTTCAACCTTGGCAGGAAGCGCGATATAATTCTCGTCCGTCGAGTCGAGGGAGCTTTATTGGCGGACAGAGACAGTCTGACCGAGTCAGTTACTCATGGCATGCCCATATATATCCCGGGCGAGCTCAGAAAATGGGGGGCCGTTCTTGGCGTGCAGGAGTTATCTCCAAAGGCCGGGCTGCTGATAAGAGCACCGCAGTGCACACCAGCCCGCTGGAATGAGACTGCCAGGCGCGTCGACAGGGAGAAGCCCGTATATGGTTTGTTCCTCACCCCGCTTCATTGGGGGTACCGAGATGAGCCTTTCCTTCTGGACTGCTTGGCAGTCCGGTTCAAGCATCAGATCTCAGTGGGATGGTTCGGAGAACTCAAAGCCACTGACGCTCACGCCTTCAGACCGGGAGCCGTCGAATTTACAGATTTTGTATTGCGGCAGTATGCTCCCATCCTGGTACATGTCGGTGTCTATCAGAGTGTATATGCTTCCCGGTACAGGTATCCAATCTCCCGAGGTCTGTGCTGCGGGATGATTGAAGTCTTCTGCCCGGAATACAACACTTCTTATGCTGCAGAGGGTGAGACTTCACTGGACCTCTAGAGCCTTTCCCAGTTGAGCGGGTTGCCGATAGAAGGGGAGCCGTATGAAGAAGTTTGTTTTCCGGACTGGCTGAAAGACCAGATAGATGGCGAAGGCAAATATTTCACGGGCTTCGCCTACCGCTATTTGATGAAGGCATACCGCACCCTGCTGCGCCTGACGCTTGACTCACGGGAAGCGCGGAAGCCTGGCGAAAAGAGACGCGTGTGGATGGGCACGTGGCTTCAATATTTCTTCGGTGGGGAGCAGCAATATGAGGACTTCCCCACGGTGGTTCCGACAGCGGTGAAGCGGAAGAAGAGGGCTCGACGCCAGGTGACATACCCTGCTGTTTCAGGGAGAGGGCGGCAAGGGGGTCCGAATCCCACAGGAGTTGACGCGGTCACACATTGTGCTGCGTATCTGACTTATTGGCTTTGCTCGTTCGCCCTTCCCTTGGGGGACTAGACGGTAATCAGGCCGGAGGCCATTTACCCTGCCTGTTTGATGGCTTGGGGGACAAAGTTGTCCCTGTGCCCGGTGGCTCTATGCCTCACATACAAGATGCTGGGGGATTTGCACAAATCACAAATCCCCAGAAATTCACGGACGGTCGGCCCCATCCATTTCTTCAACGCTTGGGTGTGCACTTTATTTCCTGAAGCAGCTCCCTAGTCGATGCAGTCGGATCGTCCTTTGCCGCGGATGATCGAATTTGCTAGTGCTGAGCCGTCTTCACTGGCGGATCAACTTTTTGCTATTCGGGGGAACCTGACTACAGTTCCGACAGATTCCCCAAGAGTTCTACATTTTTGGAGCTTGGCCGCTAGCTCCAGCCCTCTCGTCAACAGAATGCGGCAATGCCGGTTGTTCGAGATAGAGGAATTCATTCACCAGCTCACTGGGGCCAAGAGCACGAGGCCAATTTTGGAGCCAGAACTGGTTGATTGGGCACTGTCTATCCGCCCCAGTGTCCTTGTATTTAGAAAGAGCGGCTTACTGTGGCTGGAGCCGTACTATCCTTTCCGCTTTGGCCGGAATTTTGGATATGACCAGCAGATTCCTTCTTCTTCAGCCCGGTTCAATCTCCCGAACAGACATCGGGCTGGTCAGACGACTACAGATGAAGCCCGCACATGGTGGGACTACTTCCATCGTCGGGAGGATGTATCCTTCAGGGTGCCAACCCCGGCTCGCCTGCCCCGAGTGACTCCGGACTTCGTGAAGTGGTGGAATGCACGGACGGGCTTCTACCGGAACTTCCGGAAAGACTGTTGGCACGTTGCCGAACGTCGTTTCTTAGATTCCCAGCGGGAGCCTGCTTTGGATGTTGATCCATCCTATTTGAAGAAATTGAAGTCCTGGTCCAACACCGAGGTGATGGCATATCTGGAGGCCAGGAAAGCAACGAAGGGTAGGTCATCCAAGGCCGACCCGAAGATGCCAGAGATCCAGAAGGATGACTATATCAAGACTCTCTAGGGGCTATGCCGGGTTAGCAGTGACCGGATTGCCCTCCAGACGATCCCCCTTCCGGTGGAAGAACCTCTTCCTGCAGTGGCGGGTTGGCGCCCAGAAGCTGACTGCTTTCATCCCTACCAGACCTTCATCAGGAGGGAAGATAGACGGGCTGACTTGTATTCCAGCACCCCCTAGATATTCGCCCTGCTTCATTCTCACGGGCTTTCAATTTCTGGTCCATTAGAAGCCATCCGGGACCATCAGCTCCTAGTATCTTTCAAGTATGTTGATGGCTGGGGATTGGACCACCTGGGCCTATATCACCACTTATCCTCCTGTGGCCATGAAGATTTGGCGCAGCTGGCGGAGAAAAGTGAGAAGATTGGTGACGTGTGCTGGCTTATCCGCGAAGCGGCTTCCCGGGACAAGGCGCCCGTGTTGCTTTACTGGTCGCTTAGTCCCAGATACACAGGGCCGCCAGGTAATGCTTATTTTTTCTTTCGGCCTTGAAGTTGCTCCTTTTATAGTCAGCATGCATCTTTCTCACCCGTGCTCGTTTGCAGCTCACCTCTCTATGGAGGCGACCAGACATTACAGGGAGTTGATTTCCAAGGTGCAGAAGCCTTCGTATTTTAATATTCCGGAGCCAGCTCTGACCACAACACTGCTACCCCCTGGGGATTCGCGGAAGCGAACCAGGTCCCAGGTCAGGGAGGCTATCAGCAAGGCCAAGAAGGCCAAGAGGGTGGAGTCCCGCGCTACCTGGGCGCGCCGGAGGAAGGCCGCTGAAGAGGATCCCATAGTCACCCCTCCTCGGGTTCCATCATTCTCTGAGTTTGAGGCTGCTTGGATGCAAGGGCCTGAGGGTGAAGGTAACTTCTTGTTCCTGTATGGCTTGTTTGCTTATTTCTGCCACCTTGGCTGATCATTCTTCCTTTCTCTTTTTTTTTAGCTGCTGGCACTACCTCTGCCATTGTCGGGTTGGAGGTGGTGATCGGAGCCGCGGTTGAGGAGAGAGAGGAGGAAGCCCCCTCAGCCTCTGTTGAGGGTGATTTGCCTTCACCGACACCCCATCAGGAGATAGAAGGTAACTTGCAGCTTGCCCGTAGAGCTCAACGGTCTATCGTGCTTTCAGTCGGGTCTTGATTGTTTATTGTCTTTTATCTCCAGTCGATGTTCGACCGACGATGCTCCCCGAGGTCGGTGCCATGGCAGGAGCTGCTACTGGAGAGCAGGTGCCTCCAAGGGAAGAATCCCAAGGTGTCCAATCGATGGGTGCTTCCGAGGCAGAGACCGCCGAGGAGGTTCCGGCTAAGGGGCCTCCTCCTAGTAGCATGGCTCCCGCTCAGATACTGGAGATTCAAGAACAGGCGGAAGAGTCCTCTTCCTCTGAGCGAGTTGATTACGGCGGCGGCTCTGGCGACGACGAGGGGTTCCCACCGGTTGACACCGAGGCCGAGGATGCCGGGGCTTCTTCAGCTTATGAAAGTGACCTTTTAACATTTTGCCCTCCGAGACTACTGGGAGCCGAGCACGGGCCATCATACCCGACCGCAGGAGAAGGGCCAGAACCTCCAGAGGCCACTTTTGGAGGCCTAAATATAGTGCCGGTCGAGGTAGGAAATGTTCCGACTCCCGCCCGTAGCACTTCTTTTTATTTCCAAGCCAGCTGGCTGATATACATATATGTGATGCAGGCTGAGGTGGTACCGCCAGCTGTGATGGTTTGCATACCCCTCCCTGACTTGGGCATGAACCAATCAGCCTTTCCACCTGTTGTGCGGCCCATCGCCCTACGGCTTCCACGGACCTATGCTGCTGTAGCGGCCTCAGAGGAGCCCGACGCAACTGCTGGAGTCGGCGACCTGACCGAGGTTGCAGGGACTCAAGCCTTGGTTGCTGGCGAAGAGTTATTGCTGAAGCCAAGTGGTCCCCCGGAAATAGAAGCGGGAGAAATCATTGCAGAAGAGGCCGATGCTACTAAAGCCTTGTCTGTCATAGAGAGCTCCCCTCCTTTAGCGGCCGGTGAGACTGTTCAGGAGGAGCAAGCGCCCTCAGCTACTGAGACGGCTCTCATAACCTCACCACAAAGGGCGGGCAAGGAAGTCACCATCGTGGAGAGCCCTTCAGCTGTTGCAGCTGCAATTGTCGGGCCGGGTGTCAGCGCTGTGCAGACCATGCCGTCGACATCCCTCAGGGTGGCCGATGATATCTGGGCTGAGATAGATAGCAAGGTGGACTTTCAGCTCCCTGAGACTTCGCCACTAGGCTTACAATTCTCCAGTGACATGGTGTGGCAGTCTCTGGACAATCTCCAGCGGGCTATGTCAGCTTCCCCGGGTCTCACTTATGTGCAGCTGAGAGGCCTGATAGACCACCTCTCCCGGTCACTGTTAGCATTTGGCTGCCCAATGGATGATTGGACTCCGCAGGTTATAATGCTGTTAAAGCTCACCAACAGGCGGGATTTCCTCAGCCGAGAGGTATTTGATCAGCTGACGGCTGTGAAGCTGGAGAGGGAAGATTGCCGCGCCGCTACTACTTCATTGAGGGTGACCGTGGAACAATTGAGAAATGTTACTGGCAATATCTCAGAACGTCGGCTGCTCCTCACGGCGCGGATGGAAGAGTTGCGCGCAGAACTTGCTAAGGTCGAAGCCGAGCTGCAGGAAGGCGAGCGCCTAGAGGTCCAGACAACGGAAGAAGCTGATCTGGCCGAAGGACGACTTGCCTCACTAGATGAGAGGTTATCACAGCTGACAGCCACCGAGGCCCGTTTGCAGGAATTGACCCAATACCCCTCACTAGGCCTCTTGGAGTTGGCAGATATTTTCCTGCGTCCTTTACCGTAGCTTTGCTTTGCTTTTCTTCTTGCATCGGGTTCTGCTCCTCTTTTGTCTTCGGAGCTTATGTACCCCTGGGGGATGCCCCGGGCACAAATGTATTCTGTCAACCTCATTAATGAAATATCTCTGTTTGTCGCCCCAACCGTGACTTCTTTCCCTCTTTTCTTCTGTTTCCTCTTCTGGCCGATCATCCAAGTCTAGGGATACACACCGACAGTGCAGGAGAGCGCTCACGCCTTCAGCGAAGGGGTGAGGTGTTCGCTCCACCGCGGTACAGTCGTTCCCAGAGCAGGATTTTTTTTGGCCAGGGCGGGACACGGGTAGCATAGGCGGATGTGCCTCATGAACTTCGCCGATGATGACGAAAAGTGTGTTATAACCATCGACATGGGTTAAATGTCGGCGCAACGATGCTTTGTCTATCAACAAGGGCGGAAGGCCCAGGTTAGAGGGTAGTTGACCGGTCGATGGTGGCGAGGGTCGAAGAGGGTAGCGACCGATCTTGCCGATGGTGACAAGGGTCGAAAGGGTAGCGACCGATCTTGCCGATGATGGCAAGGGTCGAAAAGGTAGCGACCGATCTTGTCGATGATGACAAGGGTCGAAAAGGGTAGCGACCGATCTTGCCGATGATGACAAGGGTCGTAAAGGTAGCGACCGATCTTGCCGACGATGACGAGGGTCGAAAAGGTAGCGACCGATCTTGCCGATGGTGGCAAGGGTCGAAAGGGTAGCGACCGATCTTGCCGATGATGACAAGGGTCGAAAAGGTAGCGATCGATCCTATCGATGATGACAAGGGTCGTAAAGGTAACGACCGATCCTGTCGATGATGACAAGGGTCGTAAAGGTAGCGACCGATCTTGCCGATGATGACAAGGGTCGAAAAGGGTAGACGATCCTGCCGATGATGACAAGAATCGGAAAGGGTAGCGACCGATCTTGCCGATGATGACAAGGGTCGAAAAGGGTAGACGGTCCTGCCGATGATGACAAGGACCAGAAAGGGTAGCGACCGATCTTGTCGATGGTGACAAGGGTCGAAAAGGGTAGACGGTCTTGCCGATGATGACAAGAACCGGAAAGGGTAGCGACCGATCTTGCCGATGGTGACAAGGGTCAAAAAGTGTAGACGGTCTTACCGATGATGACAAGAACTGGAGAGGGTAGCGACCGATCTTGCCGATGGTGACAAGGGTCGAAAGGGTAGATGGTCTTGCCGATGGTGACAAGAACCGGAAATGGTAGCGACCGATCTTGCCGATGGTGACAAGGGTCGAAAAGAGTAGACGGTCTTGCCGATGATGACAAGAACCGGAGAGGGTAGCGACCGATCTTGCCGATGGTGACAAGGGTCGAAAAGGTAGCGACCGATCTTGCCGATGGTGACAAGGGTCGAAAGGGTAGAGAATATATATATACGTAGATATATAAGGGGGACATCGGATGATGACTCCGCCTCGACCCTGTAAAGGGTTCTCAAGACGGAGGACGGATCATCACTATTCATCATTCATTTGTATATTATATAATTTTTTTATTCACATTACTGACCTAAGCACCCTTTCGGGTTTTCGCCAAAGCCAGCCCCCTCTTGCTTTTGCCCACGCGCCCTCTCGGGTTTTCACGTGGCGGGGTACCCGATTTTACCTGCGACGCCCTTTCGGGTTTTCGCCACAGCCGGGTTATATAGCCATTTTTGCACTTGTCCCAATATAGGAGCAAGTCTGGCGAGGTATCTCGATTTTTAACCCCATTTTTCTTTTCTTTTCTTCTTTGAATTCAGAGTATAGAAGAACTGGACTGCTAGAATGTTGACTGGCCTTGCCGATGATGACAAGGATTGGTCTCGGGTTTAGTTCGTCGACACTGGTTAAATGCCGAAGCAAAGGTCATGGTTTATTAGTAAGATCCGAGTTAGGGGTAGAGATCGACCGATCTCACCGATGATGACGAGGGTCGAACATGGGTTTATTCATCAGCATGGGTCACATGCCGAAGCAAAGGTAGGATTATTAAGAGGGACGGAAGGTCCAAGTTAGAGGTAGAGATCGACCGATCTCACCGATGATGACGAGGGTCGAACATGGGTTTATTCATCAGCATAGATCACATGCCGAAGTAAGGGTAGGATTATTAACAGGGACGGAGGGTCCAAGTTAGAGGTAGAGATCGACCGATCTCGCCGGTGATGACGAGGGTCGAACATGGGTTTATTCATCAGCATGGATCACATGCCGAAGCAAGGGTAGGATTATTAACAGGGACGGAGGGTCCAAGTTAGGGGTAGAGATCGACCGATCTCGCCGATGATGACGAGGGTCGAACATGGGTTCATTAAAAGATCTCCGGTGGGACGTCTGATGATTGTCCTTTTTGGAGTTTCATCAGGTGGAGAACAAAAGAGGAATTTTTAAATTACCACTTTACTGGCTTAAGCGCCCTTTCGGATTTTCGCGGAAGCTAGCCCCCTCTTACTTTTGCCCACGCGCCCTCTCGGGTTTTCGCGTGGCGGGGTACCCGATTTTGCCTGTAGCGCCCTTCTGGGTTTTCGCCACAGCTGGGTTATAGCCATTTTTGCACTTGTCCTAATATAGGAGCAAGTCTGGCGGGGTATCTCTATTTTTAACCCCATCTTTCTTTTATTTTCTCTTCTTTTTTTTTTTGATATAAAGGGTGGTAGGTCGAAGTGTGATGTCCGACCCTTGGTTGGTAGTAGACGGCTGTTGGCCGGATCACCGGGCCTTGTGCCGAGCAGAGTGGTTTAATCGTTAGCAGGGGCTGAATGCTAATGCAAAGGAATGATCTTTCACCGATTCGGACATAAGGCCCGTAACGGCAATATGGTGTATTCTTTTGAGAGCTCGGCCAAGGCGGAGTGCCACTAGACCAAGGAAAGGTAGCTCGATCAGGGCGGAATGCCACTAGACCAAGATAAGGGTAGCTCGATCAGGGCGGAGTGCCACTAGACCAAGATGAGGGTAGCTCGGCTGGGGCGGAGTGCCACTAGACCAAGATATGGGTAGCTCGGCTAGGGCGGAATGCCACTAGACCAAGGAAAGGTAGCTCGATCAGGGCGGAATGCCACTAGACCAAGATATGAGTAGCTCGGCTAGGGCGGAGTGCCACTAGACCAAGATAAGGGTAGCTCGGCTAAGGCGGAATGTCACTAGACCGAGGAAAGGTAGCTCGATCAGGGCGGAGTGCCACTAGACCAAGATAAGGTAGCTTGGCTAGGGCGGAATGCCACTAGACCAAGATAAGGTATTCCGACCGGTCACTCGGGGAATGTTGGTTGTGCTGCATGATACAGCTTTATATGCTTTCCGTTGAGGGGAGAGAACTGGATGACTCCTTTGTGGTCTACCAGGACGTAGGCACCCCCTTCATATACTCGGCGGACGATATATGGTCCGATCCAGTTTTCGACCAACTTCCCTTTGGGGTTGGAGGCCATCACTTCTCTTCTTTTGACCATCACCAGGTCTCCTTTCTTGAATTCTCGACCTTTGACCAGCTTGTCAAAGGCACGGGCCATGCGAGCTTGGTAGAGTTGGATGTTTTGTTGTGCCCGAAGGCATTTTCCTTCGAGCTCAGCGAGCTCTTCCAATCTTCTTTCAGCATTGGTTTGTTCACCGCTGGCTAGTCCATGCTGGATGGCGACTCGTAGCGAAGGAACTTCCAGTTCAATCGGCACCACAGCCTCTGACCCATAGATGAGGGAGAAAGGCGAACAGCCAGTTGGGGTTTTATAGACAGTACGATAGGCCTAGAGCGCTTCGTACATCCTTTCTTACCAATCTTTTTTATTAGACTTGACAGTCTTTGCCAGCAACGTACATAGTGTCTTGTTGAAGGCTTCTGCAAGTCCATTGGCTTGAGGGTTGTAGGGGGACGATGTCCTCCAGTCAATCTTGTATTTGTCGGCTAGCCGATAAACCTTCTGGTTTCTGAAATGGCTGCCATTATCAGAGATGATTCGGCTGGGGATCCCAAACCGGAATATTATATTATGCCGGAAGAATCTTGCAACTAGTTCCCCCGTTACATCTCTTAGTGCTACCGCCTCCGCCCATCTGGAGAAGTATTCTGTAGCTGCTAAGATATATTTGCACCCTGATGAAGATGCTGGTAGCGGCCCTACCACGTCCGTGCCCCACTGAGCAAACGGCCAGCTTGGTAGGTCGGATGCAGTGGCACTGGAGGTCTCCTTGCCACGTTAGCGTGTTCTTGACACTTCTGACAAGCTTGGCGAACTTGCAGCAATCATCAAACATAGTGGGCCAATAGTAACCCAATTTCTTTATCTCAATTTTCATCTTTGGGCCAGCCTGGTGTGCTCCAGCTGATCCCGCATGGATTTCTTGCATCACCTGTCCCGCCTCTGTTGAAGACAAGCAACGAAGTAGGACTTTCCTTCGGGCATCTGCCATTATTCGGAACAGGGTTCCGCTTCTCATCTCGTAAGAGTCCTTGACCCTCAGAGCTTCATTCTCTGTTCTTTTTCTTTCGGGAGCTGCTGGTGTTGGAACCACCGCAGGAGATGTTCTCGCCAATCGGGCTGCTGAACCTCTTCGACGACTGCCACCTCGACCTCTTGTTCGTCGGCTAAGACCTCTGTTACACTGGGGACCTGCCGGCGGTTGATCACTGTTATATTCAGGCTTGCGTCTGGCGGGACCGCCAATGAACTGGCCAGCTTAGCGAGGGCGTCTGCCTGAGCATTCGACCTCGGTTGATGTGCTTGATGCTGATGAAGTAGAATCTTGACATCAGGCGGGTTGCCAGCTGGTGATAGGGGAGAAGCTCTTGCTTTCGCACATCGAACTCTCCTTCCAGTTGTTTTATAACTAGCATGGAATCTCCGAATGCTTCCAGCATCTGAATTCCCATGGATAGAGCGATTTGCAACCCGATTATCAGGGCTTCATATTCTGCTTCATTATTTGTGCAATGTTTGTTTATGGAGCAGGATGTGTGCACCACTTCTCCTTCTGGGGATTTCAGGACTATGCCTGCTCCTGCCCTGACTCTGGCCGATCCAGTGCAGAGGTGTCAATTCTGGAAGCGCCATCAAAATATAGCTGCCATAAGGAGGGCTGCACCTGAACGGCTTCCAGGGTTTCATCTTCAGGAAGCTCCGGTTCCAACGGGCAGTCCCCGGGTACTGGGTGCTCAGCGAAGAAGTCTGCAATAGCTTGGCCCTTGACGGCCTTGCGCGGCACATAGGAGATGTCAAACTCCATAAGGATTACCGCCCATTTGCCCAGGCGACCTTTGAGTGCCGGCTGGGACATAATATATTTCAGGGGATCCTCTTGGATACCAAGCTGATTTCATGCGACAACATGTAGTGTCGAAGCTTCTTAACTGCGAAGACCAGTGCCAGACAGACCTTCTCAATATAAGTATATTTCTCCTCAGTTCTGACCAGTCTCCGACTGAGGTAATAGAGGGCTTGCTCTTTCCCTTCTTCATTATTCTGGGCCAGCATTGCCCCCAGGGAGTTATATGTAGCTGCTATATATAGTATCAATGGCCGTCCTTTCACCGGTGCGCCCAGCACTGGAGGAGTCTTCAGATAGTCTTTCAGCTTGTCGAAGGCTGTCTGGCAATCTTCATCCCAATAAAAGGGAACATCTTTCATCATCAGCTTGTGGAAAGGCTGGCATCGCCCTGACAAATTGGAAATGAACCGCCGGATATAAGCCAAGCGGCCCTGTAGTGATCTCAACTCGGAGAGATTCCTTGGTGGAGGTACTCCTGAATTGCTTTGATTTTTGCGGGGTCTATCTCGATCCCCCGATATTAGACGATGAAGCCCAAGAATTTTTCGCTCGACACTCCGAACGAACATTTCATGGGGTTCATCTTCAGGTCATGCTGCCTCAGCCTCTGAAAAATAATCCGGAGGTCTTGCAGATGATCTTCTTTTCTTCTGGTTTTGACCACCAGATCATCTATGTAGCACTCGACCTTGTGGTAGAGCAACTCATCAAAGATTTTGGTCATTGCGCGCTGATAAGTTGCGCCAGTATTCTTTAGTCCGAACGGCATCCTCTTATAATGATAAATGCCTTTAGGGGTTCGGAAAGCAGTATGGACCCGGTCATGCTCCGCGATCCAAATCTGGTTGTAACCGGATGACCCGTCCATGAATGACAGGGCCTCATGTCCGGTTGTAGCATCGATCATGACTTCCGTTATTGGCACCGGAAAGTCATCTTTGGGGCAGGCTTTATTTAGATCTCGGAAGTCGACACATATCCGGATCTGTCCATTCTTCTTTTCACGGGGACGATATTCGCCAGCCATGTGGTGTACTGGTTTTCTTCAACAAATCCCACGTCAATGAGCTTGTCGACTTCAGCACAAATTTGGGTAATGAGTTCTGGCCTCATGCGCCGCGGTGGTTGCTTCACCGGCTCGGCCTCAGGGCTGATTGACAGCTCATGTTGTAAGACAGCGGGGCTTAGACCCGGCATTTCTTTGTAAGTCCAGGCGAAGCAATCCCGGTACTCTAGCAGCAGCTGGACGTACAGCTCCCGTTCTTCTGGGGACAGTTGGGCACTGAGGAAGGTGGGCCTAGGGTCCCCCTCATTTCCCAAGTTGACTTCTATCAGCTCATCGACTGTGGCCTGGCCTCCGTATTCTATCTCCGGAGGTGCCGACTGGAGGTCAACGAAATCTGGAATACCATCTTGAGGGTCGAGTACTTCGACTTCCTCGTCAGACACCACCAGAGCTTCTTGAGGATTCTCTATTTCTTGTGCTAGCGGCTGCGCGGATCGTTCTATCAGCAGATCCACTGCCGTTGCAGCTCCCAGGGGCGAGAGAGCAGCTTTAGTGTTTGTAAATGAGGTTGCAACCGTGATAGGCTGGTAGTTGTTTATTGCCAGGCCTGGACAGCATCCCGATTTTATTGCAGAAGTTGAGGAGGTCTCGCCTTCTGGGGCAGTTGTATCTTCCGTAGAAGTGGCTTTTCCTTTCTTAGTAGCTGATTCCCCTTGATCGGAGTCGACCGAGGCTTCCCTGATTGGTAGAAGGGGTGTTGAAGTTATCATCAGTAGGGCTCCACTGGAGGGAGAAATTCTTTGCTTCTTCAGTATCTTCAGCTTCACTGTTGCTAGCCGTATCAAATTTGGCTTGAAGGGCCGCCTCTTCAGGGTAGACCTGCTCCCAGCATCGGCAGGGGACCGAGGTCTCTATTTCTTGATTTCCGGGTTGAGCCAGTTCAACATGCTCAGCTTCCGCAGGGTATTCATCAAAGGTTGCACCCAGCGGGCTATCTTCAGCAGGATAGAAGGCGGAGATGGTGTCCACCTCGTATCGCCCACTGTAATAATATTCTTCTAGGGTGAAGCCCAACCCCAGATGTTGAGAGACACGTCTCATTTCCTTATCCAGATTTGTGGGATGCCACATTTTCTAGAAAACTTCCTTGCGCTTTTGAGAGTGGTCGGGGGGAATGTGCTGCTTCTGAAACATCCTGGCCATCCGATCAGTTGTAAATGTCAGACCCTGGACGGGAACCGGTGGGTTGCTTATATCTTCGGGGAGGTTGCAGTCTGTGTCTTCCCGAGTAGGGTGCTCTTCAGCCGTATAGAACAAGCTGCTAGGTCCATCTTCATGTGTCACCTCCCAAGTTTTGAAAGGCTCGACAGTAGGGTTATCAAGGCTGGGAGTTGGCTTGGTAAGGCCATCCGGGATTTCAATATGATTGTGCCGCCGAGTGACCCGCACTTCATTAGCTTCAGGGTATAATATTGGGGGTGTTGTTCTGCCCACGCCCCTGGATGCTGTGATATGGGAGACCAACTTGAGCTTGACGTATCTGCGCGGCGGTGGTGGATACCAACTACTACCGTATGTGCTTCTTGATGCCCCCGCAGGGGTCTTAGCTTCAGAGGTCTTCTGGGAAGGCCCTGTATATAGGTTGGCATCCGCCAAATGACATTCAAACACCTCGAATGGGTGGGGGTCTGCAAATATCCTTTCCTCCTTCCCTTGGAGACTGTACTTGATGCATTGGTGGAGCGTGGAGGGCACCACCATATTTTCATGCAGCCATGGGCGGCCGAGCAGTGCTTTGTACGAGGTGCGGGAGTCAATGACATGGAACTGCACCGTCGTAGTGAAATCTGCTAAGGTGAGGGTGAACTCGGCCACTCCCATTGACACTTCGCATTTTTGATTGAAGCCGGCGATACGCATATCCCCGACTTTCTCGAGATGCACGTTAAAGTGGTGCCTCTCATATATTCTATAAGGCAGGATGTTGACCGCTGCACCGGGATCAACCAAATCCGGTTCAGCTCCCTTCCATTCAGGTGCCCCTTCATATACAGCGGTCTGTTGTGGCTGATGGTGGGTAGCAACATATCGTCTGGAGTGAAGGTCATGCTAGCCTCCGACATCGCTTCAGCCAGACATGTCTCAAACTGAGCAGGCGTCTGGAGAGTAGTAACAATCGCCTGTCGAGTCTCTTCACTCAAAGAAAGGATCTCCCAGATTGTAAATCGAGCAGGGAGCTTCTTGAGTAGCTTCATTATTCGGCTCCCAGCTCAGACATTGGAGAGCTTCATCTCTTCATCCCATCTGGGCTTGGGGAGGTTTTGGTTTGCGGGCCCTGAGGGGCCTGCTTCATCTCCCTCAGATTCGGTGCCCTTCTGGCTGGTACCGGCTTCTGGGTGTTCTTTGTTAGTTGCTGCGGGGCAAGCTCCATCTGCACTTGGATCTTTGGCAGATTGTGCTAGCTGCGGGTGAACGGCCCCGGGTGTAGGGCTAGCCTCCTGACAAGGCCACTTCCCCTTGGACATCTTCATGAATTCAAGAAATGAAGGGACCCCCTTGCCCCCACTCTTGTTATATAGGCCTGGCGGAGGAGGGATTTGGACTCCCTTGACCTCCGGTGGAGGTGTTTTGTAGGGTTGCTCCCCCCTGAACATGATGTTGTGGTTGGGTGGCGGCTGGCGCCCCCATTTTCGACCTGACCGAGTGGCATGTGCAGCAGTTGCAGCCTCGGCCTTGCCTCCCCCAACATGGGGTGTGAAACAAATTTCCTCTTCTTCCTCCTCTCCGGGCAGGTTGAAGAGTGCTGATAGAGTATGACAGGAAACAACCTGCACTTTATCGACCTCAGCGGCCTTCCTTTTCTTCTTCTTTTGTTTCTTCTTCTTTTTTGCTTCTTCGGGCGGGTGCCCCCAGAACAGACTGCCCTCTCTGTCGGGTGCCTCTTCAGCTTCCTCCTTTTGTTCAAGTGAGAGCTGCTCTAGTTCTTGCCACGGGACGTGGTCCCGCACCAGCAAATGCTTCAATTCAGGCTGCACATACTCGTCTAGACCCTCAATGAGGTTTTACAGTAGAAGGACCCCAGGATTGGTTTCCTTAATCACTGGCAGCGGAGTTTGTCTCCTCCGATTATGTGTAGGTATCCTGACAGTTGTAGGTGGAGTGATCCATATGGGTGCTACCACCGGCGGAGCAGGCCGGGGTGTGACACCACGAATATGTGCCCCCTCTTTCGGGCGAGGTGCCCTCTTTTTCTTATGCTTCACAGGGATCTGCTGCCATCCCTGCTGTTCCTTCGCGGGCTCCAAGAAATGAGCTTCATAGGTGCTCCGCGTACTTGTTTCAGAGATCTCCTCGGGCAGTGCCTAGTATAGGGAGATCATGTTGACTCCTGCCCTCCTCCGAGGGGCTTCATGTGGCTAAGGAGGGTCTACTTTGTACTCTCCCGGCTCAATTTCATTTTTCTTCACCATCCCTTCAATGATGTCCTTGAAAACATAGCAGTCTTCGATTGGATGCCCTAACATCTGGTGGTAGGGGCAGAATCTTGGACTGTCTTTTCTTTTCAGGTCCTCCGGCCTCCTTGGCTCTGGCAGGGTGACCATGCTATATTCCGTTACCCAGTCGAACAGAACCCGGGTCTTGTCCTTCGGAAATGAATAGGCCTTCTTCATCTTGTCCCTCAGCGAAGGACCTTCTTTGCCGTCTGGGGCTTCTGCAGGCTATGGGGTGACTCCCTTTTTGCCTTCACTTTTCTGTTGTAAGAACGCCTTTATGTCAAGAGTGTTCACCTCTTTAGGCGATGAGCGCCGGTCCACTGCCTTACCCTTCTGGGTCGTGCCGACAGCAGATGTAGGGGCAGGTCTGGCCAGGAAAGCTACCACCTCGGCCACCACATTATTTAGTCGGTCGAACGACCGTATTTCCATCCCAATCATCTTTTCCAGGACCTCCCTTCTGAGATTCTGTTTGCATATTTGCACAGCGTCCTCCTGATGCGGGGGCCGCTTGCACCTCATTCCGAGGTTCCTCCACCTCTTGATATAATCGAGGGCTGTCTCATCGGCCCTCTGCTTTGTTGTGTAGAGTTCGGCCACTATGACCTCCCTCTCTGTAACATGGAATCTTTCTCTGAACTTCTTCTGCATATCCGGCCAGTCACTGATTGACCCGACCGAGAGGCTAGAATACCATTCAAATGCGAGCCCCGTCAGTGAGGACCCGAAGAATTTTAGCAAGTATGACTCATCGGTGGCCAAGTCGCCCATGACAGTCATATAATAGGCAATGTGTTCTCTCGGGGATCCCTTCTCGTTGAATTTGTCAAACTTGGGCGGCTTGTTGATTCCTGGGGGAAGCCGCTTAAGAGCATGGTGTTGCAGGTATGGCACCCAGTAGGCATCAAACGCGACGTAGTCACCCTCTCCCCTTTCTGCGAGCTTCAACTCGATCATTCTTTCCACCATCATCCGGTTCATGACTGCAGGGTCAACCGGCTCTGGGTAGAAGTGTGCCGGCTGCAGGTACGAGATGACCAGGGTGGTCGCTTGTGGAGGACGCAGCAGCGGGGGTGTTTGGTGCACCTGAGGGAGTACCGGTGGTAGCAGCGGCTGGAGCTGTGGTGGCCGCTGTTGCATTGTCGCCATGCTTGGTTCTGACGACTGAGGCAGTGTGTAGAGCGGCGGAGGGTCGTCATGGCGAACCGCTCCCCGAGATGATTCACCCTGGACTTCGGGTGGTTTGGAAGCTGAGGTGATGGGGACATCACCTCCCATTGCATCCGGCATGGTCTAGTCATTTAATTTTGAGTCCAATGTAATTTTTATTTGAGTCATTTGATGTATTTTCCTTTTTATTTGAGTCATGTTCCTAGGTCTTGTGTTCATTTCCCTAAGTTTGAGTGTCATTAGATTGTCTAGTTAGCTATTGGGCCCAATTTATTGGACTTGGCCCAAGGGCTCTCCCCTACCCCCTTGGTTATTTGTTATTGAGTCAATTGTCAGGGAATTTTGTAGAAATGTGGGTTTCCTATATATAGGACCCCATTCCCCCCCCATTTCAACTTAATGAATCAATCAATGAAAAAAATGCCATTTGAGAGTCCAAAGCTTAGTTTAGTGGAGTGATTCCAACATTTTTTGGGTGAGAAACCCTAGGGGAGAGATTCCCCACCCTTCCCTCTCTTAATCCCTCTTTTCACTCCACTTTCTCTCTCCTCAACACCCAATTTCGAATTTTCTTCTCTCTCCTTCCTTCCCAACCACCTCAACCCCCACCTACCATCATTAAAGCCCTCCATTTCCCCATGGCCTCCATTACTCCACCCCCCTAGTTCCAAGGAGATCCCTCACCATTCCAACACCACTTTCCCCATTCCAACACAATCAACCCCTTCCCCACACAACCCCACAACTTCCAAGGCCATTTCAAATTTGAAATCCACCACTCCCTCCATGTTTTGGCCGCCCCCCTCCCCTCCCTTCTAGTTAGGTTCGCCCCTCCCACCTCCCTCCATTCTCATTCCCTTACACCACCTTCCCTTGCCTCCAACTGAGACCCTGCGCCCCCTGCCCTCTCCCATCTCTATCCTATCACCATTAGCATCCCCATCCCTCCCACACACTTCATCTTCCACCCCCTTCACCTCTTTCACACATACACTTCCTCCATCTTCTTCTTTAGGTCATTTTGGTGGCTTCTACAAGGCCTGCAGGTTGCTGTCCAAATGTTGCAGAGGTACCAGTAGCTTGCAGAAGCCATCACGGTCAACTACCTGTGATTCTGAAGGCATAAGAGGCATCCACGGAAGCGTCTGCCAGTCCTCTTCGTCACGAAAGTGGTTTCGTCCTCATCGGAGCTCGGTGATGTCCGGGACCTCCATTCTCCCACAGCTGCGCGGTTCTGCCTCGGCTAAGGACCTGAGCCGGCTTAGAAGCTCTGACACGACCAGCCCCGAAGGAATCAGTCTTCAAGTCCTTCTTCAAAGTTCTTCATCGGCCTGTCTACTTTCAGAATCAAGAAGCGGAAGCCCATTCAGCATCAGGGAACAGAAGTTACCAGTTTTCTTCCACGGTCACGCGGCTCTGCCTTCCCCAGTCTGCATCGACACCTCCTCACTCTTCTGGCTCCACAGATCGTATCCGTTCTCTTCTGGCATCCCCGTTTCTTTTGCTGCAAAGAGGACTCACCCACGGTTCTAACGGCACTGACGGCATCAAATTTGGAGTTTGGGAGCGGTCAGGATAGCCTCTGCATCCTACTGTTGGTGACCTGCCCCTGCTAGTCCGAGATACAGAGGCCCTGTTCAAGCTCCTGCCCCGTCCAGGAGCGACTCCAGAAGAAATTACAAAAATTCTGAGGCATTCCACTTCCTGTTACGAAGATTTCGCCATCAGTCTCGCCATCAGCACAATTCCTGAGCAAGATCTACAACAGAAACACCAACCCTCTGTCCTGGTTCGCTGACAGCAGGTAGATTCGGCGTCCACCCTTGTTCCTCGTTCTTTGCTTTGGTTTCCCCACCCCGCTTGGCCGGTTGAAGGCCCCTCCCTGCGTGGAGGTAGTATTGATGTAATATCATTAACCCCCACCCCAAGTTCCCCCTCCTGCGAGAGGTGTAGTGGTGTAATTTGTTTGGGGCAGGTCAAGCGACACCGCCGCGGCGTGTGGGGATCCACTCACCTCCCCGCTCGCCCTCGTCTCCGACCGGGACCGGTTTCTTCAAACCGGTCAAGTAAGTGCTCAAACCTTCACTCCAATTAGTGCTTGTCTTTCAATATTAGTTCTTAATTCCGCTGGTTATGCGAGTGAGAGCCCGATCCTCAAGCCCCATAAACTTGAGTGATCACCGTGGGAATATTGTAACCGGTGCCGTTGGCACTTAGTCGGCCTCCTTGATTTGGGCATCCTCACCCATTGGGAATCAAACCTTGGCCTTGCTGGCCCTCTACCAGCAAGGGCCCAACCCCTCAACCTCACCTTGGCATTGCCAAGTTACCCCGGGCTTGGGTGAGCGACGATAGAGCGGTGGCCCAATTCGGCCCATTTGAATGCGATTGTGCTTGCTTGCATTAAGTCCGAGGTCGTGTCACATCAAGTGATATCAGAGCAAGTCATTGACTTGTCTCTACAAGTCAAGTCCTAGGGCAATGCTTGCATTCTTATCCGAACCGTGCATTGTCAACCCATCATTGTTAACATTGAGTCTTGGGTCACATGGCCCCTCTCCCAATCATATCACATGCATGCTTACCTATTGGAGAGCCCATAGAAATTGATTTCATTGACCTAGAATCTAAAAATTGGGTGTCCCCCGATATCATTACCTCTCTTTGTAGGACCGGACAAATTGTGCACAATGGAGACCAAGTCTTTATTGAATTCCATAAATGGTTCGGGAAGACTAAGTATTTGGATGGGGCTTGGTGTCAAAAGGGAACATTGGCGGGTCCATGTATAATCCTAGGTAAGAAATGGTTAGATGAAAGGAATGCCGACATCGACCCAACACGTCGGACTTGCCTAGTGCATCCGCCACACCTTTCGGGAACCTTTAAATTCAACAACCTTATATTCTCCCACCCGCGGGAATCCCGCCCTTGTTCACCACCCCGGGTGCACCATACTCCGGCCATCATCACCCCACCATCAAAGAACCTTCCCGCTCCATTAGCTTTGGAAGAAGTAGTCCACACCACAACCATAGGTCCCCATACCCAATTGGGCCTCATGACCAACTCTCCACCTAGGCCCATGGTAACCCTCACCACTACCTCTCCATCACCCCCAAAAGGGGACACTCCTCCCAAAACCAATCAACCCAAACCCCTTCAACCCACCCATCTTTCTCTCCCTACCCCAATCCTATCCCAACCTAAGCCTCCAATACTTCCACTCCCAAACCCCACACTACCAATCCCAAACCAAGTTTCCCTTTACCCTCCACCCCGGGAGCACCACACACCAACCCTCATCACCCCAAAAGACCCTCTCACCTCCTTGGTAGAAGAACTCATACCCAATTCAATAGTTGAGGACACTCCAAACCCACTCCCCACCTTGGAGGAAACCCAAGTCCAAGTTGAGAAAGAAACATCACACGATGGTCCTCACCTTACATCACCCTCTCTAGTTGGGACCAAGCTCATCTTAGGAGAACCCATTGTTAGTTGGCTAAAGGAGAGCCCAATTAGAGAGATCCGGGCCCATGTTTTCCCTCCCATAGAACAAGACCTTCCCTTAGTGCCCTTCTTCTCCTATCACACCACAATCCAAGCATCCTATCAAGTGGAGACCTTAGAGGACCTTCTCAAGGGCATAGCATGGCAATTAGAGATGACTAGCATGTTGACCCCTATGGTAGAACAACCTAGGAGCCTTAGCCTCCTACACCTATGCATAGGGTCTATCACCTCGGTTTGCACCATTGTTTGCTACACGAGCGACCTCCTTCTATTCCTACCTACACCCGATGAGCCCAACCTTCTCCTCGATTTAGAGCTTCTTATCTCGGGTAGAAAGTCAAGCCCTCCACTCATGGCTGATCCACTTGCCAAGAACATTGGCCCAACTATCATGGAGAATGATGACTTAGCACCTTTTGAGGATCTTGAGGACATGGAGTTCCTCTCCCTAGGTAACCCATTTTAGGATCAATATGATCCATTCCAATGGGAGTCAAGAGACTCGTGTGACCCAAACACTTTATCCACCACCCACCTTTCCCTACACCAACTCACCATGTTTGACCCAATCCACTCCATCTTAGACCCGGGTTACACCTTGGGAGCCATGACCTTGGGCCACATATCCCTAGGTAATAAAGTTGTGCCCCACCCCATGATGACCACCTTCTTAGATCCATTCGATCCTTTCCAATGGGAGTTCAAGGGTTGTCCCCCACCTATACACATGGAAGTCACCATTGGGAAAAGCATGCATATGTCTAGACTTACCATACCCCTTGGCATGAATACTATATTGGGTCCATTCATTCATATCACCCACATGTCAAGTAGAAAGTATGAGTGGTCCATATTCGGATGTCATGGTCCACCTTCATTCATCATGGATCTTAAGCATGTCAAAGGCATCTACGGATGTCCGGGTCCCCCAATATTTATCACCAATTTGCATGATAGGGCCACCTACGGGTGCCCCGGCCCACCTAGGCTAACCAAAGTCTACACTGCATCATTACACGATAGGTCTACTTTTGGTTGCCCAGGTCCACCCATCACCCCTAGAATGTCTGCATTCACAACATTACATGAAGAAATTCGCAAGCACATCAGCAAAAAGAATGAGGCTTATAAAAGGCTGGCCGACTCTCATCGGCGTCACCAAGAATTCCATATGGGTGACTTTGTGATGGTAAGGATGGAGAGACTCTCCCCGAGGCCACATGGGGCTGGTCCCTTCCAGGTCTTGAGGCGCATTGGTGCAAATGCCTACGAGTTAGATCTCCCTAAGGAGTATGGTATAAGTCCCACATTCAATGTCGCCGACCTAGTGCCATATAAGGACCCACGGTGGTACCTAGTGAGGAGATTGAGCCTACTTCTTCCCTTGAGAGAGCACCCACCTGAGAGGAGAGACCACTAGCCAAGAGAGCCCAGCGTGAACAAATTGAACAAATATTGGATGAACAAGTCACTACCACCAGGAGCAAGGTATACGAGCGCTATCTCGGCAGGTGGATGGATCGGTCTCATTCGAAAGACTTGAGGGCAGTACCACTTCTACACCTCCAAGGAGGGAAGGACACTTACTCGACGGAGTCGAGTTCTCCGCGCCCCGGGAGTATGATGGGGACATCACCTCCCATTGCATCCGGCATGGTCCAGTCATTTAATTTTGAGTCCAATGTAATTTTTATTTGAGTCATTTGATGTATTTTCCTTTTTATTTGAGTCATGTTCCTAGGTCTTGTGTTCATTTCCCTAAATTTGAGTGTCATTAGATTGTCTAGTTAGCTATTGGGCCCAATTTATTGGACTTGGCCCAAGGGCTCTCCCCTACCCCCTCGGTTATTTGTTATTGAGTCAATTGTCAGGGACTTTTGTAGAAATGTGGGTTTCCTATACATAGGACCCCATTCCCCCCCATTTCAACTTAATGAATCAATCAATGAAAAAAATGCCATTTGAGAGTCCAAAGCTTAGTTTAGTGGAGTGATTCCAACATTTTTTGGGTGAGAAACCCTAGGGGAGAGATTCCCCACCCTTCCCTCTCTTAATCCCTCCTTTTCACTCCACTTTCTCTCTCCTCAACACCCAATTTCGAATTTTCTTCTCTCTCCTCCCTTCCCAACCACCTCAACCCCCACCTACCATCATTAAAGCCCTCCACTTCCCCATGGCCTCCATTACTCCACCCCCCTAGTTCCAAGGAGATCCCTCACCATTCCAACACCACTTTCCCCATTCCAACACAATCAACCCCTTCCCCACACAACCCCACAACTTCCAAGGCCATTTCAAATTTGAAATCCACCACTCCCTCCATGTTTTGGCCGCCCCCCTCCCCTCCCTTCTAGTTAGGTTCGCCCCTCCCACCTCCCTCCATTCTCATTCCCTTACACCACCTTCCCTTGCCTCCAACTGAGACCCTGCGCCCCCTGCCCTCTCCCATCTCTATCCTATCACCATTAGCATCCCCATCCCTCCCACACACTTCATGTTCCACCCCCTTCACCCCTTTCACACATACACTTCCTCCATCTTCTTCTTTAGGTCATTTTGGTGGCTTCTACAAGGCCTGCAGGTTGCTGTCCAAATGTTGCAGAGGTACCAGTAGCTTGTAGAAGCCATCACGGTCAACTACCTGTGATTCTGAAGGCATGAGAGGCATCCACGGAAGCGTCTGCCAGTTCTCTTCGTCACGAAAGTGGTTTCGTCCTCATCGGAGCTCGGTTCTGTCCGAGACCTCCATTCTCCCACAGCTGCGCGGTTCTACCTCAGCTGAGGACCTGAGCCGGCTTAGAAGCTCTGCCACGACCAGCCCCGAAGGAATCAGTCTTCAAGTCCTTCTTCAAAGTTCTTCATCGGCCTGTCTACTTTCAGAATCAAAAAGCGGAAGCCCATTCAGCATTCGGGAACAAAAGTTACCAGTTTTCTTCCACGGTCGCGCGGCTCTGCCTTCCCCAGTCTACATCAACACCTCCTCACTCTTCTGGCTCCACATATCGTATCCGTTCTCTTCTGGCATCCCCGTTTCTTTTGCTGCAAAGAGGACTCACCCTCGGTTCTAACGGCGCTGATAGCATCAAATTTGGAGTTTGGGAACGGTGAGGATAGCCTCTGCATCCTACTGTTGGTGACCTGCCCCTGCTAGTCCGAGATACAGACGCCCTGTTCAAGCTCCTGCCCCGTCCAGCAGCGACTCCAGAAGAAATTACAAAAATTCTGAGGCATTCCAATTCCTGTTACGAAGATTTCTCCGTCAGTCTCGCCATCAGTACAATTCCTGAGCAATATCTACAACAGAAACACCGACCCTCTATCCTGGTTCGCCAACAGCAGGCAGATTCGGCGTCCACCCTTGTTCCTCGTTCTTTGCTTTGGTTTCCCCACCCCGCTTGGCCGGCTGAAGGCCCCTCCCTGCGTGGAGGTAGTATTGATGTAATATCATTAACCCCCACCCCAAGTTCCCCCTCCTGCGAGAGGTGTAGTGGTGTAATTTGTTTGGGGCTGGTCAAGCGACACCGCCGCGGCGTGTGGGGATCCACTCGCCTCCCCGCTCGCCCTCGTCTCCGACCGGGACCGGTTTCTTCAAACCGGTCAAGTAAGTGCTCAAACCTTCACTCCAATTAGTGCTTGTCTTTCAATATTAGTTCTTAATTCCGCTGGTTATGCGAGTGAGAGCTCGATCCTCAAGCCCCATAAACTTGAGTGATCACCGTGGGAATATTATAACCGGTGCCGTTGGCACTTAGTCGGCCTCCTTGATTTGGGCATCCTCACCCATTGGGAATCAAACCTTGGCCTTGCTGGCCCTCTACCAGCAAGGGCCCAACCCCTCAACCTCACCTTGGCATTGCCAAGTTACCTCGGGCTTGGGTGAGCGACGATAGAGCGGTGGCCCAATTCGGCCCATTTGAATGTGATTGTGCTTGCTTGCATTAAGTCCGAGGTCGTGTCACATCATGAGGACTGTTCAGTTTTCTCCATCAGTTGCTTCTTCAGCAAGTCTATCTCTTGCCGATATTTCTGAAGTAGTATCAAGACCGATGGGTCTATAGTGGCTGTAGTGGGGATAACTTCTGCTGTCTCCCCGGACGTACCCTCGGGCAGGATGTTGAGGGGGACGTCGTCTTCTTCCTCTGCCGTCACCACATTGGCGATCAGGACGGGGGTTGATCTAGCAAAAGTTCATCGTTTAAAACACGCGTATCAATCTTAAAATCGAACTCGCAGAAAATGATCAAAAAAGAACGTAGGACTATGGCAAGCACGGGTCGAATCCACAGGGAAGAAGAGATTTTTAAAGTTAAAAACCTTGTACACTTTTAGAAAAACACTTGTGATTTTATTTTTCTTAAAGAAAATAGTGAAATGAAGAACAAACCAAACACTTAATTAAAAACACCTATGATTATGCGCCTATGCTATAGAAATTAATTGCATGAAGTGAAAAGAAGAGATAGAAGAAGGGGGTAGAGATGGAAGAAGATCAAGAACTAGATCAAGAGAACAACTTTCATTAACTTAAAAGAAAGAGTACATGAAATGTGCAACAAGTTTACACTAACGACACAATGAGATTACAATGAAGTGAAATAAAACTAAAGCAATAACAAAAAGAGGGGCCTAAGGTGTGAAGATGGTAGTAGTAATGGTGATGACGCCGTCGTCTCCTCCTCGCCGAGCCTTGGAGAGGATCGCTCCGCCTTGAAAGAGATCCCCGTGGAAAGAGGTAGATGAAGAAGCCGTCGCCGTCCACGTCACGAGCCTTGGAACTTCGCCCGTCTTGATGTGCACGCAGCCATGAAAGGGGAGTGGTGGAGGATAAACTTTGGAGAGAAATATAGAGAGAAATGTGGAAGAGTTTGTGTGGAGATGAAGAAAGAAGAAGATGAGAGAGTAAAATAGTGAGAAAATAAATATAACTCGTAAACAAAGAAGAATTAGAGGAAGTGATAGAAGAAGAAAATCTAGATCTACATAAGAGGAAGAACTTTGACGAAGAATGCAGAGAGAAAAGAAGAGTGAAAGGACTTCAAAATTGAGAAATAACAAAAGTTAGAACCTCGGATGAACAGTAAAATCACAGGACAGTAAGTTAAATAATAGAAAAGAACTTTCAAACCATAAAGAATTAGAAGATGGCGTAGAAGAATAAGTTTAAGATCTTTTAAAAATAAAGAACTGTTATGAAGAAAGTAAGAGGAGAAAACGACTAGAAGGGTGCGAAATAAGGGGAATAACAGAGAGAAACACTGGTTCGCAGATGATCAGGACAGCACAGTGAAAAACACAAAATAGCTTAAAAACAAGAAGGAATTAGAAGATGATGCAGAAGAAGAAGTTGTAGAGAACGTAAAAATAAAGAACTTTCATGAAGACAGCAAGAAGAGACGAGGGACGGAAAAGAGCGAACTCAGTGAACTAAAAGATATGAGAGGGAGAGAAAGAGTGAAAAATTACCAAAAGAAGAGCTCCCCTCTCCTCCTTGTCATGTGCTATTTATAGGGAAAGTTGGATAGATGGAGGGTGGAGATTGTATCAAAAGAAGATGGGTGACTGAGATTTAGGTAGAATATGATGCATGGGGAAGAGAAAAAGGAGGTGAGTACACCCTCCGTGGGCTTTGGACAACCCCCTTCCCAAGACTCATCATGTCTCTCATTTATTTCAAACTTTAAATTCAATTTTCCCTCCAACCGAAATATGTGTTTCTTTTCCTCAATTTTAAACTTTTGAAATTTCTTTTCCCTCCAATCAAAATATGTGCTTTTGACTTGGTCAAAGTAGTGGTGACAGTTTTGCCCTCGGCTTCTTTTGTAATTACCTTCGGTGTCCTACACACACATAATTGTACTTTAGTACATAAAAAATACCACAATGTGCACATAAATCGCAAATGCTCATGATTATGCAATGGAGAATTAATGCTCATAGCCCTCAACTTTAATTTATTATTAAATAAGATAATCGAATTAATCAATTTACGTGAAAGCTCCAATTTAAATGCAGAGTTGAGGTTAACTATGAAATATGCATAATTACCTAAGTATATGCACATAAAATGGTGTACATGCAATGAATTATCATACCAAATGGACACTTATCACACCCCCCAACTTACTCATTGCTAGTCCCTTAGCAATGCCAATAAATTAAAATTTAGGACTAACAAGAGTTTGTAAAATTCATGCTCTCATATCCAGCTCTCCCTTCATAAAATCAACCAAAGATTAAGAATCTGTAATCATTAATACACACTAGCCTTACGTAGGAACCAAAAATTGATCACGCGAAAGTTCGTCGTTTAAAACACGCGTATCAATCTTAAAACTGAACTCGCACAAAATGATCAAAAAAGAACGTAGGACTATGGCAAGCACGGGTCGAATCCACAGGGAAGAAGAGATTTTTAAAGTTAAAAACCTTGTACACTTTTAGAAAAACACTTGTGATTTTATTTTGCTTAAAAAAAATAGTGAAATGAAGAATAAACTAAACACTTAATTAAAAACACGTATGATTATGCGCCTATACTATAGAAATTAATTGCATGAAGTGAAAAGAAGAGATAGAAGAAGGGGGTAGAGATGGAAGAAGATCAAGAACTAGATCAAGAGAACAACTTTCATTAACTTAAAAGAAAGAGTACATGAAATGTGCAACAAGTTTACACTAATGACACAATGAGATTACAATGAAGTGAAATAAAACTAAAGCAATAACAAAATGAGGAGCCTAAGGTGTGAAGATAGTAGTAGCAATGGTGATGACGCCGTCGTCTCCTCCTCGCCGAGCCTTGGAGAGGATCGCACCGCCTTGAAAGATCGCCGTGGAAAGAGGTGGATGAAGAAGTCGTCGCCGTCCACGTCACGAGCCTTGAAACTTCGCCCGTCTTGATGTGCACGCCGCCATGAAAGGGGAGTTGTGGAGGATAAACTTTGGAGAGAAATATAGAGAGAAATGTGGAAGGATTTGTGTGGAGATGAAGAAAGAAGAAGATGAGAGAGTAAAACAGTGAGAAAATAAATATAACTCGTAAACGAAGAAGAATTAGAGGAAGTGATAGAAGAAGAAAATCTAGATCTACATAAGAGGAAGAACTTTGATGAAGAACTCAGAGAGAAACGAAGAGTGGAAGGGCTTCAAAATTGAGAAATAACAAAAGTTAGAACCTCGGATGAACAGTAAAATCACAGGACGGCAAGTTAAAAAATAGAAAATAACTTTCAAACCATAAAGAATTAGAAGATGGCGTAGAAGAAGAAGTTGAAGATCTTTTAAAAATAAAGAACTTTTATGATGAACGCAAGAGGAGAAAATGACTAGAAGGGTGCAAAACAAGGAGAATAATAGAGAGAAACACTGGTTCGCAGATGATCAGGATAGCACAGTGAAAAATACGAAATAGCTTGAAACCCAGAAGGAATTAGAAGATGATGCAGAAGAAGAAGTTGTAGAGAACGTAAAAATAAAGAACTTTCATGAAGACAGTAAGAGGAGACGAGGGACGGAAAAGAGCGAACTCAGTGAACTAAAGGATATGAGAGGGAGAGAAAGGGTGAAAAATTGCCAAAAGAAGAACTCCCCTTTCCTCCTTGTCATGGGCTATTTATAGGGAAAGTTGGATAGATGGAGGGTGTAGATTGTATCAAAAGGAGATGGATGGCTGAGATTTAGGTAGAATATGATACATGGGGAAGAGAAAAAGGAGGTGAGTACACCCTCCTTGGGCTTTGGACAACCCCCTTCCCAAGACTCATCATGTCTCTCCTTTATTTCAAACTTTAAATTCAATTTTCCCTCCAACCGAAATATGTGTTTCTTTTCCTCAATTTTAAACTTTTGAAAAAAAATTTCCCTCCAATCAATATATGTGCTTTTGACTTGGTCAAAATAGTGGTGACAGTTTTGCCCTCAGCTTCTTTTGTAATTACCTTCGGTGTCCTACACACACATAATTGTACTTTAGTACATAAAAATTACCACAATGTGCACATAAATCTCAAATGCTCATGATTATGCAATGGAGAATTAATGCTCATAGCCCTCAACTTTAATTTATTATTAAATAAGATAATCGAATTAATCAATTTACGTGGAAGCTCCAATTTAAATGCGGAGTTGAGGTTAACTATGAAATATGCATAATTACCTAATTATATGCACATAAAATGGTGTACATGCAATGAATTATCATAAAAAATGGACACTTATCACACCCCCCAACTTACTCATTGTTAGTCCCTTAGCAATGCCAATAAATTAAAATTTAGGACTAACAAGAGTTTGTAAAATTCATGCTCTCATATCCAGCTCTCCCTTCATAAAATCAACCAAAGATTAAGAATCTGGAATCATTAATACACACTAGCCTTACGTAGGAACCAAAAATTTATCACGCGAAAGTTCGTCGTTTAAAACACGCGTATCAATCTTAAAACCGAACTCGCACAAAATAATCAAAAAAGAACGTAGGACTATGACAAGCACGGGTCGAATCTATAGGGAAGAAGAGATTTTTAAAGTTAAAAACATTGTAAACTTTTAGAAAAACACTTGTGATTTTATTTTGCTTAAAGAAAATAGTGAAATGAGGAACAAACCAAACACTTAATTAAAAACACCTATGATTATACGCCTATGCTATAGAAATTAATTGCATGAAGTGAAAAGAAGAGATAGAAGAAGGGGGTAGAGATGGAAGAAGATCAAGAACTAGATCAAGAGAACAACTTTCATTAACTTAAAAGAAAGAGTACATGAAATGTGCAACAAGTTTACACTAATGACACAATGAGATTACAATGAAGTGAAATAAAACTAAAGCAATAACAAAAAGAGGGGCCTAATGTGTGAAGATGGTAGTAGCAATGGTGATGACGCCGTCGTCTCCTCCTCGCCGAGCCTTGGAGAGGATCGCTCCACCTTGAAAGAGATCGCCGTGGAAAGAGGTGGATGAAGAAGCTGTCGCCGTCCACGTCACGAGCCTTGGAACTTCACCCGTCTTGATGTGCACGCCGCCATGAAAGGGGAGTTGTGGAGGATAAACTTTGGAGAAAAATATAGAGAGAAATGTGGAAGGGTTTGTGTGGAGATGAAGAAAGAAGAAGATGTGAGAGTAAAATAGTGAGAAAATAAATATAACTCGTAAATGAAGAAGAATTAGAGGAAGTGATAGAAGAAGAAAATCTATATCTACATAAGAGGAAGAACTTGGATGAAGAAATCAGTGAGAAAAGAAGAGTGGAAGGGCTTCAAAACTGAGAAATAACAAAAGCTAGAACCTCGGATGAACAGTAAAATCACAGGATAGTAAGTTAAAAAATAGAAAATAACTTTCAAACCATAAAGAATTAGAAGATGGCGTAGAAGAAGAAGTTGAAGATATTTTAAAAAAAAAAGAATTTTTATGATGAAAGTAAGAGGAGAAAATGACTAGAAGGGTGTGAAACAAGGAGAATAACAGAGAGAAACACTGGTTCGTAGATGATCAGGACAGCACAGTGACAAACACGAACTAGCTTGAAAACCAGAAGGAATTAGAAGATGATGCAGAAGAAGAAGTTGTAGAGAACGTAAAAATAAAGAACTTTCATGAAGACAGCAAGAGGAGAAGAGGGACGGAAAAGGGCAAACTCGGTGAACTAAAAGATATGAGAGGGAGAGAAAGAGTGAAAAATTACCAAAAAAAGAACTCCCCTCTCCTCCTTGTCATTGGCTATTTATAGGGAAAGTTGGATAGATGGAGGGTGGAGATTATATCAAAAGGAGATGGATGGCTGAGATTTAGGTAGAATATGATGCATGGGGAAGAGAAAAAGGAGGTGAGTACACCCTCCTTGGGCTTTGGACAACCCCCTTCCCAAGACTCATCATGTCTCTCCTTTATTTCAAACATTGAATTCAATTTTCCCTCCAACCGAAATATGTGTTTCTTTTCCTCAATTTTAAACTTTTGAAATTTCTTTTCCCTCCAATCAAAATATGTGCTTTTGACTTGGTCAAAGTAGTGGTGATAGTTTTACCCTCGACTTCTTTTGTAATTACCTTCGGTGTCTTACACACACATAATTATACTTTAGTACATAAAAATTATCACAATGTGCACATAAATCTCAAATGCTCATGATTATGCAATGGAGAATTAATGCTCATAGCCCTCAACTTTAATTTATTATTAAATAAGATAATCGATTTAATCAATTTGCTTGAAAGTTCCAATTTAAATGCGGAGTTGAGGTTAACTATGAAATATGCATAATTACCTAATTATATGCACATAAAATGGTGTACATGCAATGAATTATCGTAACAAATGGACACTTATCAGGGGCCTTATCATCCCACTGGTGGTAGACCTGGGGTTGTTTTCCTTTAGTCGTCATCAGGAGCTCCGTTGCTGCTTCTGTTCTGCGAGTACTCGGCCCCGGCCGTGCGGCCAACTGAGCCAATTCTCGGGGATCTTCGGGAAGCCCCCCATATCGGTTGGATATACCAGCCATGTTGCAGGTGAAGACCTGCATCCTTCTCCTTCGTCGATGGACCCTCCTTTTAACTTGATGCGGGAAGGTCAGCCTTTCGAACACAGAAACTCTTCTTCTTTCTTCCCGCTTGGGGACAGCTTCATCGGCTTCGATCTCGAAGCCGTTATCATATCCATTTTCATCGACTGACGACACCATCATTCTTTCTCCTACATCTTCTTCATCTGCCATTAACGGGCAGTAGTCTTCATTGGCGGCGGCCGCTTGCATCAGTCGTTATTGCCCAAGCGAGGGGTTATCTAACCCTCGAAAATAGCTTCTGACCAGACAGGTCATCTCTTCTTGACCCCGCTCTTGATGTAACACGGGGGATAGTTGTCGACCTCCCACGGAAGGAATATACGCCAGCCGAGCTCTGTCGGCAGGTTGTTGGAATCTTCGTCCCGTAGCTGGGACGTTGGCTTGACGGGCAACAGCCCGGAAACTTTTGCGGCGCGGAGGATCCGTAGCCACTTCTTCTTCTTCCTTCGGGGGCAAGCCCCTTTCTCTTCTCTCTTTCGCCTCGTCATACACAGGACGGTGATGGATAGGTGCCAACTGATGGACAGGTTGGACCCGCTTGGGAACCCACACCTGTTTGAACTTTCTAGGTCCGAGGGCCGACCATCCTTCGCCATAGTGGCCGATTTCTTCTTTTTCTGCCCTCCTTCCAGCGAGGGCCTGATATGTATTGTAGATAGGGACGGCGGGGATGACTCGATCCGGAACCATCCGTGTGTTGCGTCCGTTGAGGAAGACGTGCATGCCACCCACCATCATGGACTTGTCGGACTGAGATAGAGTCCCGATAATCACAGCAGCACTCATTTGGACTTGCCGGCGTTGACGTCCTCCAAGGTGCTTGTTGATAATATTGGGGCGGGCCCCACATATGGCGTGCTGCACCAGACAGCTAGCGGCCGGGGTCGGACTCTTGGATGAGTCATTGCAGCAACGAGCCTTCAGAGGCTCCACCTTCCCCACAGCTTCCTCGACAGGTTCCGGGGCTTCGATTTCCAACATGTCCATGAAGGGCAACCCCAAGAAGTTGGGGAAGCCGACGGCGGCAGGGAAGCTGCCGAACTCCATGGGCACTGCCAGGTACCCTTGGGCATGCCCCGTGACGATCGACGGGCCAAAACCTACGCCAGTCAGCCCAGCGGTTGTTGTCATCGTTTGTCTGTAAAGACAAACAAGCCAATGATCAGCAGCCTTTGAGAGGGCCTCGAAGCCCAAGTATCTCGGCAAAGAGATGAAAGGTGACACTGGTCCCACCGGGCGTGCCAGACTGTTTACGATGGGTTTATTCCTTCTTATTATTTTATGTATATATATATATATATATATATATATATCTATCTTATTTCACGTGTCGATCAACCAATTAACTAACTAGTAATTAACTGACTGGTTGACGACCGGTGTCAACGGTGATCTACCCGGGGGTATCTTATTAAGTAGGTCCCTGACTGTATGGGACGGGATTTCTATTCTGTTTATTAGTTTATTTCACGCGTCGATCAACCAATTAACTGATTGGCAATTAACTGACTGATTGACTGCGCAGGCGTGCCAGTCACATGAGTGACAAGTTTATTATGCGCTCCTTTTAATCCGTATCGGGCGAGAGTGAGGTACGGTAGGGACCAGCAGTCCGTCATACCATAAAGGTCATGACGTTAATTACATCCCTCACGAGGAGAGAAAACATTTGATTAATTACCGAGATAGCGGGCTGTCGAGGCCGGAATAAAAGGTGCGATGTTATGAACATGACAAGATCACGTGAGATGCATCTATCTATCATGCAAGAGAGGCATGGTTTATTAAATCAATGACCCTCGATACAGGGCGGAGAACGTAGGTCCGAAGACCTGCACCATCGCGCGTAGCGAAGACTTCCGATCGGGCATAACCCTGCCTTCTGTCAACGCCATTTGATATACCCGAGGGTCTATGCAAACATGCATGCATGATGCCCATGACTGTGCTAAGCATGGTAATAGAGTTATGAAAATGAACAGAGCTCAATCACATTTATTAATCCCCGCCAAAGGGGAAAAAGGTAACACAAGGGTGATAACGAAGGCAAAGAGCTAATACACATGATAGCCAACCTGATAGAAAGGTTATTCTGGGCGTGAACAGCCCTTGCCTTATTCAATCTACTGCTAATTAGGGTTGCCAATCTCAACCACGGGAGGCCAGTATTGCCCCGGCGGCGAGCCAGGGATTAGACAGCGTAACGATTAGAAACGGCACTAGAAAACATAGGTACAGGACTTAGAACGGCGTGGGGACCGTAGGTGAATGAAGAGGTTTTAACGGCGCGACCCGTCTGGGGCGCGCCGGGGAGGGGCGCGCCGGGAAGGGCGCGCCGTTTTAATGTGCGCCGTTTTAAGGCGTGCCGTATGCAAACGGCGCCGGTTTAACCCGATCTCACGGAAACCGAGGTTTTATTCATTTTTTGGGTTTATTAAAATACTTTAGGAAACTTTGAAAGTTTATTTAAGTTATTTATTCAAAGGATCGGCCCCGGGGCATCCGGGAGCCGAGTCACAGGCGCGCGCGAGGTTCACACTCGAGCGCGGCGATTGTTCCGAGTCAGACTCGTTCGAGCCGAAATTTCGGTAGCATCTCCCCATCCCGGAGGATTGTCGGGGAGAAGCGGGGAATACTCACGTGGCGGAGCAACCCCTAAGAGATGGGTGGTGCAACGGCGGCCGACGAACCCGAACGGAAAGGAAAACCCCGAGGCCTAGCCTGCTAGGGGCACCGAGTCCGTGGGCGAGAGTGAACGAATGAGGCGACTCATTATGGGAGCGAAAACCCCGAGGGCTAGCCTGCGAGGGGCACGCGACCCGAGTCGACACAATGCTCAAATCGGGACGACCGATAGAGGGAAGGAAACCCCGAGGGCTAGCCTACAAGGGGCACACAACCCACGTCCACCACAAAGCCCATTAAGGACCGTGGATTTGAACTGTAGGGCTTAGCCCCGTTACTGTGCACTCAACGGCCCGAAGGGACACTCGTCATCAATGGATGAGCCCCCTGTCGACCGAGTGGCTAGTGTAGAAGATTAGGGAATATCCCCCTCCCCGGGTACTGGAGCGATGCTACAGAGCATACTCCCGCATGTTGAAATGCGAACGGAGTGGAAAGAGTGGCATATGACATCGTTCGACGACAAGTGGACAAACGAGCTTTTAGACATATATTAGAATAGTGAAGCCCACGGGCTGAATAGGTTAATACTTACATGTTATATGATTAGCATACAGATCTGGGGAAGGGATATATATATATCATGTTTGCAAAAACCAACAGGGGCTCGGCACAGGACGAAAGGGAATGGCAGAAGCGATCTTCCCCTCCCCTCTGACCTATGAGGAAGGGCACAGGGGCGGCGAAGGGTTTGCTCCGTAGACAGGGGTGGACAGAGATATGCACACAAGTGCGTCTCCAATCACAAAACCCGTGGCACACATGGTGCAGAGCTCGACCATTGCATTGGAATAGAGAGAGAAAACCCCAGGGAGGGGGGAAGAACGGTTCATGTAGCCCAAGGGCATATCCAGCGTCGAGGAAAACGGATCCGGGAACTATGCACACCGGGAAACCATTAAATGCACATTTGAGAAGAAATTAGAGAGAGCATGGAAGATAGATACGGCATCAGGCACAATCGCATTCCATTCATTCAATGAACGATAGATAGATATACACAGCATGCGTTCCGACGCCGGTGTTGTCGCTCGGCCGTCGTTTACATTAACAAAAGAAGAGCGTTACAGGTGAAGAGAAGGAGCAGCGATAATGGTGAGGGGGGGGGGAGGTCAGGCTTGTATCATCACCCCTCCCCCCTCTTACTTACATTATATCAGGAGAAGGAAACAAAGAAGAAAGGGGAATCCACCGGAGGAAAACCACGGAAACCCACCTAGACCCTTTCTTCAGAACAGAGTATCGGACCACATGCTTCTCTCCTCTGGCTCCAGAGATACTCATACGAGCAGGCGAGGAAGACGGTGGCGAGAACCCTCAGTGGAAACCCTACTTCTCCCCCAAGGCTTTTCTCTCTCTCGAACGAGCGGTCTCTCCCCCTTCGTATTGGCTCTCTTCTATTCTCTTCTCTTTTTTTCTTTTTTTTCTCTTCGTTCGTTCTCTTCTTTTTTGTTTCGAAGGCACGGTGTATATGTAGCCTTCGTTAATCCGGCGCCCTGGGAAGGGGGCACGCCGGATTTGATGGCGCCGGTAACACGTCCCCAACTGGAATTGGTGCGCCAGATTTGGCGGTGCCGGATTAAGGGGCGCCGACATCACTTTGTGCGCCGCTTTAGCTTGTTCGCTCGACGCGCGCTAGCCGATGGGCCCGAGGATGGTTCCGGAGGCTCTCGTTGACTATTCCTCTCGCCCTGGTTCTTGGAAACCCTGGCGGGTGTTGATGAAGCTCTCCGCGCGGTGAAAGACCTTGCTCGGAACTTTGTGTGTGTTTGGCCTGAGCATACGCGTCTCCTGTCGGTACGGCCTTCGGCACCATGATTTGTGCTTCTGGCTCAGACGGACCTGTGCTTGAAGCTTCCTTACGGGATGGCATTGCATCCGGGATAATTCCGCCTTGACTGGCGACCAATTGGCCACTAACGGGCCCACTATGGCGAGAAGCCGAGCCCGTGTCGGGTGATCGGGGCCTTCTACTGACAGAACCTTCGGCCCCTTGTTGTGAACGGCCGAGGATGTTCTTGCTCCTTAGGAGAGTCACCGGGTAGACCGTCGTCCTTGGTCGGGCGACGGATGTAGGGTAGCGGCATGACAGAATCAATGCCGGATCATTAGGCAGGCTTGGTCGCACTGTCGGTTGGTTGTGGATTCATCTCGACTCCCCTGAGGTGAAGTCCCCGGTGTTCACTTCAAGGTGGCTCGGGGCTCTGGCAGCTTGAGGAGCCCTTAGTAAGTTGATCTTCATCGGATTCTGTACTTCAGTGGGCCATATCTTTCGTCTTTGCGGCTTGGTCGCTGAAGGATCATCTTTTGAGTGCCAACACATGATCAGGGTTAGACCTGAACGGTTTCCCTCTGGAAACGTCAAGAAGTTGCAAGCTCGCGGAGTCGGTCCATTTCGAGTATTGAAACGCATCGGATCCAATGCCTATGTTGTGGACCTGCCCGAGGAATATGGGATAAGCTCTACTTTTAATGTGTCCGATCTAGTTGCTTATAGGGACCCAACGGTGATCCCTAGTGAGCCTTTTGAGCCCTCTCCCCCTCTTGAGTGTGACCCCTCACCTGAGTGTCCACCACCAGCCTCATTCCCACGGCAGCGTGAGTATATAGATCATATACTGGATGAGCAGGTGACTATTACCAGGAGTGGATCCTACCCGCGCTACCTAGTGCGATGGAGAGGGCGACCCGCCACCGAGGATACGTGGATCACCAGGGCAGAGTTGTAGAGGATAGATCCGGACCTACTAGAGCGCTACCAGAGTAATCCTGACCCTTACTCGACAGGGTCAAGCTTCTCCCACCCGGGGAGAATTGGTGCGGACACCAGAGCGAGCGAGAAGCACGAGTCGGCGAACCGTCGGTACCGTATGCGCAACACCACTCGAGCTACATCGGCGTCCCTATGGCTTGGAGACAGTCTGGAGTCTCCATCTTGAGTCTGGGTATTTTTCTAGTATTTATTGGGGTGTATTTGGTATCTATTGCATTGTATTAATGAGTTTGTAATGTGTGTTTGTTTGGGTTTTCAATTGGGCTCCTTTGTAAGGCTATTAATAAGCCATTGGGTCAAGTTAATTTAGAGTCCATTAAGGGGTTACACTTATTAGAGTCCATTAAGGGGTTATGTTCATATTGGACCTTAAGGCCTTCATATTGGACCTTAAGGCCACTTAAAGCCCAATTGGGCTTTTCCCTCTATCATGGGCTTTCTAGCTTGGAAGGCCTCATAGGCTACAAGGGTTCAGGGGCCAATTAGTTGGTCTTTGGCCCAAAGTTGCCATCTTTGACCCATGAGGAGGGCGCCCCTTCTTTTGGCCTTATTAGGCTAATTTGTTTAATTAGCTTTGACCACATGGGGAAAAATAGGTTTTGGCATCCCCATTGTACCCCTTACCAATCCTATATCTAAGGGTAATCTTATCCATTTACCTAGGGTTCCCATTTCATACATAAGGCTAGTATTTTCCATTTTCATCATAATTAATGAAAGAATTTTAGCAATTTTTGCTCAAGTGCCAAGGGCCGCCCCCTCTCTCTCTCCTCTCCCTTCTCTTGCAGCTGTGAAGGCTGCCTCTCTGAGGTGTGACGCCTCCCATATCAGTGTGTGAAGATCGCCATCGCCGCTGCCGCCACCATCGAGCCGCCATTGCACCGCCATCGCCGGAGTTCTGTCCAACTTAGGACAGCAAGCCAAATCTGGAATTTTGGCTCTCAGTTCGTAGATCTGATGAGGCTGAAACTTTGAGGGTGAGTTCCTAAGGTTGATCCCATGTCCAAAAAAAAGTTTTAGATTTTTCCCACTTCGTTTTCCTATTTTCCCATTTAGATTCCCACAGCCCACTAGATCTGCCCCTGTGTAGTCTTCTGTTCCAGCAACCAAATATTTCTCCCATGAACCCCCCTTTTCGATTTCAGAATGAGTTGAAATTTAAACTGGGAGTTTTGTCCACCTAAGCTATTGTCCATAAATTTTTTTGTGACTTTAGGAATTTTATTTCCCATCAAAAAAAACTCTGCTATTTCCCAAATCTGTGCTATCCCCTGCAGTCCAGATCCGACCCATCTCTGTTAGAAAATCTCTTTCCCATATCAAACCACCACCAAAAATGACAAAAAAATTATCCCCGTCTTCCTTACTTCTTCCTCTATCTTCCATAAAAATCCCATCACCCAGATCCAAAGTTTCAGTAACGGTCAACACACTTTCTCAGGCAGATCTCAATCTGCCTGGCCAGATCTGAGATAGAAACTTTTACTGTTGAAAATCCCCCATGAAAAATACGGCCCCAACAAAATTCCTGTAATCCTAGAGGGTTGAAGCTCTCTGAGTCAGATTCGCATCGGCGCTGGTTTCGTGACGTTCCGAGATCGGAGCTGGTCGCAGAAATTTTTGTCGTCGGGTCGCGCAAGCCTGAAACAACATCACAGACCCGTAGACAGCAAGCAGCAAGGCTCTCAAATCCGGCCGCCTCGCCTTCCACAAGGCGAACCAGTGCATCCGTCTCACAGGGATCGTCCCTCCAGGGGTCTCCTTCGCAGCGGGACCAACCCCGCCTCAGTCGGCCATCCGAGTAGGTCGTGGACCCCACAACCGTCAGCCCGCGCCGTCCGGACAGCACCGAGTTGCAATGTGTTGGCACCGACGGAATGGATCAAAGTGCTGCCCGTCAACCCAATTTTGATCCTCCCGGGTCCCATATGTTACCTATTACCTCCCTGCGTGGAGTGGGTTTAATTATGTAACTATTGATAATTGTTAACCGGGAGTACGATTTTGGCCGGGGTGTCTTCCCCATGCCCGGTGCGTGGAGGTAACGGTCTCTCCTTTCTTGGCATTTGCTTACTTAGTATATGACTATATGCCGCTGCATGAGTGCGTTAGAATCTTAGCTCGTTAAATCTTTTTAATCACCGCTGTGAGAAAGAGAGTGAACATGTCCCGTGACTCGACCCGAGCACGGAATTGAGTTTGACCACCCTTGACTCTGCCGATTTCTCAACTGCGCGGATCCGCGTTTCCCTCGCTTGGGACGACGAGTGAGCTCGCATTTCTGTTTAAGGCATATATTCCATAGGAGCTCTTAGTGTCGAGCCGAGGTAGCTCTATTATTCGCGTGTCGTTGGTCACGTCGTCACTTAGAGTCCAAGGTTCGCATCATTTGGCGTCGGGTCCCTCATTCGTCCCGCATCACGAACGCTGGCGCGACTGTCATCCAGGATCCTCCGATGCTGCTCCCTATTGTCTCCCCGGACCTCTAGGGCTTGCAGATTTTTGTCCCTCTGGGCACTGGTGGTCACGAATTTAGTTGGAGCTTGTGTCTCAAGGAACTCGCGACGGTTTACATATTTCAGTAACAATAGAACCCATCGTGACCATTCCTCCAGTGGGCAACCCATCATCTGCAGGGCCCCGGTCAGCTGCATGACCACGGTATGCACCCCTCGGTACGTGAGGGAGGGGTCGGCGAACATCATGGCCCGCAGCGTCAGCAGAGTCTGCCGAACCGGCAGGTCCGAAGTAGCGTGACCTATTGAAGGCACGGCAGGCGAACTGAATTCGACGGTGCTATCCACTGCTGCCCACAGCTCCGTGTCGACCACAGCCGATGAGGACAGGAGAGTCAAGGTCGAATGGCGAGACCCCTCTGGCTCGGAGGACAGGTCCAGGCTGATCACTGCAAGAGGCGAAGGTGAAACTGCGACAGAAGCACTCGACACCGCTTTGATGAGCGGCTGCTCCATTTCCACCGGTCGGGTAAAGCCCGTATCCGATGATGGCACCTGCACCGTCGGGACCGGAGCCACGGTTTCATCCAAAGAGCGAACAGCCACAGAGACTGAATCAGACACCATGGCAGACGAACTTGCTTCTACCTCTGCCTCCTCGGCACGGCCCGGACCCGTCATCGCTTCGCAGGTCGGGAGCGCAAGAGTCACGACCTCAGTCGAAGGAAGGGTATCAAGCAAAGTCGGGCCCGATACTGCTCCTGAAGGGCCTACCACCTCCCCTACCCGAGTCTCCCTCAAAAGCATGCTGATGCTTTCCAGTATCTTTCCCAGGAGTTGGGCTTCCTCTGGTACAACTGGCTTCGGGTGAGGCGGAAGCGGAATCACGAGCCGCGGGATGGCTCCCAATTGCAGAAGAGATGCCAAGGATCCGGCGTCCGGACCCAGAAGTGACTTCAACCTTTGTGCCACCCGCGGACCAAAGGAGGACCTCCACCTGGGAACGGCTTTACGAGCTCGTGCAGTAGGCGCTCTTTGGGGTGTTGTCATTGTCTGGCCATGCAAAGCAAGGTTAGCCACCCGTTACGTGGAACAAATTATTGAATTGTCAAAAGAGTCGAGAGGTCTCCTACGCTTACCTCATCCACCGGCACTATGCTGCTCTCAGACATTATCTCTCCCTCCTCTCGGGTTTCGGTCCCGGGCACTGTCTCTCCCTCCTCTCGGGTCTCAGTCTCCGGCACTGTCTCTCCCTCTTCGGGGATTCAGTTGCCAGAGTAGGAGTCCCCGCGACCCTTTGGGAGGCATGATCCTGTCCAGCTTCAAATAAATCAATAGTCCCGAGGGAAAACTCAACAAAAAAAGAGAAGAAAAAGAAAGTCTATACTCACGGCCACTATCGCCTCTTCTTGTTGAAGCACCTCAATTGCCGGGGCAAAATAGCCATAATCTACCTTTTCACCTAACGAGGACTTGGTCCCGGTGGGTGCCTCTTTCACTGCTAAGGGAGCCCCAGCGGCAGGATCTGGGGCGGGAGCACCGTCACACGGGCTCAGCGGCCGTGACTTCCCGGGCCTTCGCCCCTTTCTCGCATATGTTTGCTCGAACGGTGGCATCCAGCGGACCGCCCTCGGCCAAGTGGCTGCTACACCGGCTCCTACCAAGTGAAGAATGATGAGAATTAAGCCGGGCTCGTAGGGTCATGAGAAATGAAGAAAATCAATCAAGGTACTGAAGAAAAATACCTCCCTCGACTTCTGCAGCAGGGGTTGGTTTGGAGAAAGTCTCTTCAGCAGGCTGCACTACCCCGTGAACCCTGGCCTTACCCACGCCAGGAATAGAAATGGACGTGGACTTCTCCACGACGGCTGAAACAAAGACACACATGTATTACAAGAGGGTCCCTCTTGACATGCAAACAACCCTTGAAGAGCTTCAAAGGCTAGAAGGCCTAACCTGCAGGCCGGCTCGGCTCCGCCCAAGTGGCGGCGAACTCCTCAACAGCCAGTAAGTCAGGGACGACTCCTTGTCCCGGTGGGCCGCCTCTCGGACCAACCACAGAACATCCCCGATCTTCGCATAGCGGTCTGCGAGATGAGCCAGATCCGCATGCTGCTTGAAGGCTAGGTGGCACTAGAGGCTGAAGTGGTCCATGCCCCACCCGTCGGCATAATGAAAAGAAATCTACAGGCGCTTGTCCAAGATGGTAGCTGTTGGGTCCTCCACCTTCAATCCGTGTGCCCAGAGAAGAACATATAGCCATGTGGTTTCCATGTAGTTTTCGGGCCTGCGCTCTTCTCTCCTCAGGAAGGTGCGATAGAGACACGTCGGGTCCATCTCAGGGCGCCAGCTTCGTGCAGGGGTGCCTTCTTCTTCTATCGGGAAGGGGTAGTTGATGAGGTCCAGACGGTCCATCCCGACCCGACACAGATGCGTAAGAGTCCTCTTGAACTCATCTTTGGCAACAGGAGGCATCTTAATTTGGGGCGACGGCTTGGCTTCCCGGGCTTCCTTATGAGCGGCCAAGTATGCAGTCACCTCCTTTTCCTTGCCATGCTTCAGTCGGAGCAGATGCTCCGGATCAATATCGAGGACGGCCTCCGACTGTTTGCTTAAAAATTTCCTTTCGGCGCCGTCCCAGTAGTCAGTCCTGCATAACCGATAGAAGCCTGTCCGGGCATTCCACCACTTGATGTAGTCCGCGGTTACTCGTGGAACCCGCCTGGGTATCGACACCCTGAAAATAGAACTGTCTGCCCTGTGGAAGTAGTCCCATCAGGATCGGGCATGCTCAGTAGTCGGGCTGCCCTGAAGACTCCGCACAGGCAGAGAAAACTGTGCGCTGTATACAGGGATATGCTGATCATACCCAAAATTACGCCCAAAGCGGAAGTGGTAATAGGGCTCCAGCAGCAAGGTGTCTCCCTTCCGGAAGACCAGCACGCTCGGGCGGATAGACAACGCCTAGTCGTGAAGCTCTGGCTCTAGCAGCGGGCGGGTCACTGTCTGCTGGCTGATCGGGTGAGGATATTTCTCCACCTCGTCATCCCGACACTCCCTTTTGCTGTTCACCAAAGGACTAGAGTGAGCAGCCAGAGTCCAAAAATGAATGCTTCCCGGCAAGTCTTGGGGAACTGTTGTAAGTCTACCCCGGATGTTGAATAGTTGCAACGTTGTTGAGCCCGCCTCCGCATTGGCAAACTCCAGCATACGTGAAAATAACCCCCAAGACTGTATGGTGCGTGGAGCGTACTCGGGGAACAGAGAGCAGACCCATGCCTTGAAGAAATGCATTGGGCGGATGAACCGGGCCTGGCGCGGGAGTTGGTGTGCACTAACCTCTCCCAACATCTTATATATCAAGCATAGTGCAGTCGGGCATAATGACAGCTTAATGCCCCATGCCATTTGGCAAGCAGGGTAAATGGCATCTGACCGGACGACGGTCTCATCCCCGTACAGCAAAGCAAAAGAACAGAGCCAATATGTAAGAAAAGCTGCACAGTGTGTCATCAGATCAACCCCTGCTGGGTTAGCACCACTTCGACGCCCCTTTGAAGTTGGGACTTTCACCTCAGCCCTGCTCTTGCTACGCTTCTTCCGGACCACAGCAGTGCCGACAAGGGGAAGTCTTTATATTTCTTCGGCCCGTCAAAGAAGTACTTCAGTCACAAGCTCAAGCGGACCCTCTTGTGGTCCCCACGGGGAGGTTGCTTCCCATGGGATGACTGGTATAATTCCCGGTACGCCTTCATAAGGAACCGGTAAGAATATCTGAGTGCATAGATGCCGTCCCCATCTGTCTCATCCTTGATAAGGTCGGGGAGGCATACTTCTTCATATGGCTCTCCATCAATAGGCAGGCCGCTCCGCTGGTGAAGACTCCACAAATCCAGCAAAGTCTCACCTTCCGCGGTATAGAAGGTGCTCAGCTCGGCATTAAAGACTTCGATCATCCCACAGCAGAGGCCTTTGGAAATAGGGTAGCTGTACCGGGAGGCATAAACGTTGTGGTAGACGCCGGCCCGAATCAGCAGGGGAGCATAGTTGAACAGCACGTACTCGGTGAACTCCACCGCTCCCTCCCGAAAGGTGTGTGCATCCTGGACTTTAAGCTCCTCGAACCAGCCCAAGGCGAGCTCATGCTTGAAGCGGATGACCAGGCAGTCCAGAAGGTAGGACTCCTCCTGGTACCCCCACTTCAGCGGCGCCAGAAATGAGCCGAAGCAGGGTTGCTCCTTGTGCACCCGCCCCCTGCATTGTCCCAATGGGCAGGGGTAAACTCTGGCGCCCATACAAATTTGCCCTCCGCTGGTGTAAGTGCCTCCAGCCCTAGCATGGGATTCCATTCCCTCGGTTCGCCCACCAGGTACATTGGTATACTTCGGCGAACGCTGTATAGCAAACTGTCACGGGACTGTAAGATGGCATGCTTAGCCCACCGCATAGCTCTAAAGTCCCTTTTCTCCTGGTGGCGGAGGTGCTTCAAAAAGCGAAGGAGGTGCTTGTCCTTAGAATGATCCCTCCGATAGTCACCAGCTCGGTCAAATGTGAAACCACCATCGGTCACCGGCTGAATTCTATGGTGCCGGTCTCAGAATCTGATGACTCAGCCAGCTTTGCCACCTCGGCGTGTTCCCGGTCAAGGTCTTCCACATTATGCCATGTAACGGCAGGGACGGCCAGCAACGGAGTAGACTTGGCACTGGTGGCAACAGCCAAGGCAGAATAACCACTTGGAGCAATCATTTGTCTGCAAGGTGCAAAAAATTCAAAGTCAGAACAAGCCACAAACCAAGAAAAGGGGAAGAAGACTAGAAAAGACTACACTGAAATAAAGTGAACATAAATGTCAATAAATTCTGACAAAATTTTGGCAGAGTCTCCCCTAGGCCGGAGGCGTAAAGAGAAGACATGGGTGCTCGTCCACAAGGAGTGACGGCCCCAACAAAAGCACGGTGTGCCCCAAGGGCGGCCACGGATGATCCTTCAGTTCAGGTTGGCTTCTACTTCACCGGCGCACTTCGGGTGCCTTTACCCGACACACCTGGGATGCCTCGTTGCCCGGCACACTAACGCCCCTGTGCCACCTCACCCGACACATGTTGAGCTATGGTTTTGATGCTAACTACACTTCATGTGTGATTATGTGAATGATGATAACTAAACTAAATGGTTGATTGTTCATATCGATTGGTTGAATATGATTGAGTTGAACATGTGCATTGAATGCTTCCCATGCATACTTTTCATGGAGCTTGGCTACATGATGCATTCATATTGGACAAATGCATATCTATTGATCTTGATCTTTAGTCAATCATGTTTTCAAAGTGTTCACTTGTATATGTGCATGGCTAAATTGCTCTCATACTTTGCTCACTTGCATAGAAATAATTCTTGACCTTTAGCTTAAAGCTTTTATGGTTCAAGTGTTTGTATGCACCTTGAACATGGGCTTTAATGTATGCATTTCATACATTTATCATGTTGCTTATTAAGCTAAAGTTCTAATCATTTTTATCATGGTTTTGTAGGTTAAATTCTTTGTATAATCCCTCCAAGATCAAAGGAGTTTGATGCCACAGAGTTTGGAAGGGTTGCAATGGAGTTTGGGGGTGAAATCTTAAAGTCAGGAATTTACCGTAATTATTGGTCGACACTGTAGCTAGGCCGACACTGTAGCTAGGTCGACACTGTAGCGCGGTCGATCGCCAGGCCGATCCCGGTCAACCGAAAATAACAGAATGCAACGGTTCCGTTTCCTACAGATTTCTGGTCGACCGCCAGCCAGTTCCGGTCGACCGCCAGCCCCGAAGCCTCCAAAGTTGACTTTCAAATTCCAATCCGTGGATAGATCTCTTCACCCATTTCATGACCCCAATCAAGGAGGATTTTAGGGATCTGGTCTGGGGCTTGTCCAAGACCACTCAAGGGCTACAAAACCTCTCTTTGGAGGTCATAAACCCTAATGAAATCAAGGGGATTGAAGAGAGATCCAAGGGAGATCAAGAGGGTACTGTTCTAAGAAGGATTGCTACTGTAGCATGAATAGTAGTCCATGAATCAAAGCTCCACCAAGCAGCTGAAGATCCAAGGTCCATTTGAAGCCTTCATTCTCCCATGAATTGAAGAAACAAGCATTCAACCAGAAGAGATCAAGGTGTACCTATCAACCAAGAGAAACCGGAGAAGAGCCTATCAACCTAGGAGCCTCTCAAGGGAAGAAGAAGAAAGATGCTACAAGGAAGAAGGAGCCATTCAAGCATCATCTGAAGGTACTCTAGCTCCGTTTGAAGTCATCAATCTCAAAGGAAGAGAACAAGCTCACAAGCATCAAGGAGATACAAGGATTTATCCAAGGAAGAAGGAAGAGTACTGTAGCCGTGAATAGTACCTCGTGCATCAACATCTTCATCCAACTCTCAAGCCATTCGAGTAAAGAAGGAATCAATGCAAGATATACAGAATACACTCAGGGGGAGCCTTAATCAGGAGTTTTCTAAACTGAGCCTCATTGTTTTAATGTTTTGGGTGTTGCATTTGTGTTCGTCATAAACTGTTAGAACTTGTGTGTGTGTTGATCATTGTTGGATCCGTGGTCGTGTGTGAGTGTTGTGTCTCATTAGTGTGTATGCGTGGGTCTTCTAAGATCTACGTGTGTGTTTGTGTGTCCGGTCGGTTCAGTGTGTGGATTGCTGCATTTGTCGCAGCATGTGCGTGTCTTGTTGATCCAGTTATCGGATCGTGTTGGAGACCTCGTCTCTGTGTGTGTGTGTGTGTATAGAGGCGCGACCCCGTGTGTGTAGGCAGGCATTGTTCTGCGTGTGTACTTGGAGCATCGTCTCCGTTTGGGGATTCATCCCCAAGTGAAGCCTCACCGGGTTTGGTGAGGGGTGGATGTAGGATTGCCGTCGTTGCATCCGAACCACCTTAAAATTGCTGTGCATTGTGGTTTGGTTTGAGCATTTATGTGGCTTGATTGTTATAACTTTTATATGATCGTGTGGGAATGGAGAGTTTGAGAGAATCTACTTTCTTGCTTAGTTAATTCTCTCAATCTTGTTTAAAGGTGTTAATTCCACTTCGCAGCTTTTGTCTTGCCGACTAGTGTAAGGGTTAGTGTATGTTGTATTCGAATGTGTAGTTGAACAGATTTCAACCTCCTGGTTAGAGTGTTTATCACATATTTTGTAAAAAGCCAAAAGTTTCTTTAAAAATTGAAAACACCCAATTCACCCCCCTCTTGGGTGTCATTGATCACAGGACTTCAATTGGTATCAGAGCTAAGGCTTTAATTTTATAGATATAACGATCTAGAGTGATCCGGGTCAATGACTACCCGTGTTTGATGGCTATAATTTTGATTTGTGGTTAGGAAGGATGTGTAGTCTAATCAATTCATACGACCCTAAGCTATGGAAGCTTATCTCACATGGTCCCTATGAGTTGCCTAAGGACAAAAATATCTGGTCTGAAAATCAAAAGCTTGAACATGATCAAAATTGTTTAGTCTTAAAGTTATTCTCAGCTGTAGTCAATTCTAATCGTTTCCCTTTTATTTCTTGTTCCAGCTCTGCAAAGGAAATATTCGATGACTTAGCCAGCTTTAAGGAAGAGCATGAAGATAGTTATCTTGTGGCAGGCACGAGTGAACAAATGAGTGATCAGCCAAGTGGATCAAGCTCACCAAGTGGATCATCCTTGAAGGTAAATTCTGAATCTGATAATGAAGATGATTTCACTTATGAAGAGATGATGAATGCTTATGAAGAGTTGCTTGATAAGTATAAGAATGTGAAATCTGAAAATAAAAAATTGAAAAAGAAGTCTGAAAATATCTCCATTGAAAATGCTCCCCGTGATAAGTGTTTTGAATTAGAAGAACTTAAAAAGGAAAACAGTTCTCTATTGATTCAAAATTCCTTGCTTGAAGGTAGTTTAAAACATCTTGAAAAATCCATTCATGAAACTTCTTCATGTGATAAATGCCTTCAACTCAAATCTAAAAATGAATTCTTCTTGATTGATATTCAAAGACATGAAGAAATCATTGCATCTATGAAAGAAGAAAATGAGAAACTGAAGAAATTGAACACATCCATTTCTAAAAAAATACTTTCTTTTGAAAAAGGAAAATCTGTGAATATTCATGAAATCGAAAGAGTGGATGAATTGTTGTAAGAAATTTAAAGTCATAAAACCATCAATGCTACTTTACATGATCAAGTTAACTCTTGTGAAAATATGATGGCTTTCTAAGAATTGCACATTTCTTGATGAGGGCATCACACCACATACCCTCTGGCTTGGCACTTCTCTCCCTCCCGGAGGCAGCTAGGGAGCAGCCCTTCTTCAGACGGAACGTTGGTGCTTATCATCCTATTACATTTTCCTATTTTCTTGAGTCATTTTGATGTATTTGCCTATGTTTTGAGTCATGTTACTAGGATATCATGTTATTTACTTATGCTTGTATGTAGGCTAGTGGGCTAATGGGGCTAGTAGGTCTTATTGGGCCATTTCTTTGGTCTGGCCCATGGGCGCCCCTCTCCCCACCCCTTGGTCTTCCGTCATTTGTCCATTTCATGAGGACTTTTTGTAAATTGGGTTTTCCTATATATAGGACCCCAAACCCCCTCTTTTGAAGCTAATGAAGTATTGAATATTTGAGCATAAGTGCCCCCCTCTCTCTCTCTCTAGCTCTCTCATTCTCTCTCTCTCTCTCTCTCTCTCTCTCTCCTCCCACCCCAAATTCGAAATTCACTCTCTCTCCTCCCTATTCACCTCTAATTAAGACCCCTCCCCCTTCCCCATACCTCCCATTTAAGTCCCCTCCAACCCCTAGGTGGAATCCCTTTCTCCTAGGCACCTCTCCCTCTTCCAAGGCACCCCTTGGCATTCCCCATACACCCCCTCACTTCCCCAAGCACACCCTTCACCCCTCCCAAGCTAAAATTCGAATTTTCCTCCCTTTGGGGACTGCACCCCATTCATTCCCAGCCCCTTCACCTCCCTAGGTCGCAGCCCCCCCCAACCCCCTTCCCCATTGTTCTTCCATTAGCCTAGTTCCACCACTATCTCTTTCCCTTTGCCCAAGTCTGCAGGTGGCAGAGAAAGGGTCGACTTGCTGAAGAATCCACGGATTCATACGGCGTCGTCTGAAGGCGTACCATACCATTCTGGAAAGGTCGTCCAGTTATCTTTGCAGGCGAGGTGATCTCGTCCCATTCTGAGTTCGGGGCTGTCCGGGAGAACCATTCTCCCCCGACTGCGCTGGGCTCCCTCTGCAGAGTTCCTGAACCTGATTTGAAGCTGTACCACGACAAACGGCGGAGGATTCAGACCGAGAGTTCTTCAACAAAGTTCTTCCACGTCCTATCCTCTTCCAGGATCAGGAAGCGGAATCACATTCGGCATCCAGAGGTCAGAGTTATGGTCTTTCTACCTCGACTGGTCGGGTCTGTCTCCCACAGGTGGCAGTGACCTGCCTCCACTCATCGGCATCCCTCAGTCCGCCCCGACATCAGACGGCTTCCCCACCAGTTTTCCCACAAAGAGGGTTCATCCACGGTTCCAAAAACTTTGACGGTTCAAGATTTGGTGTCCGGGAGCGGCCGAGACAACTTCTGCAAGTCACTGTTCGTGCCAGGTAGCTGTTGCGGCCAGAAGCTGCCACCTTGTTCGAAGATCTACCCGGACCAGCCACTGGACGATTCAAGCCACAAGTTCTTCTACGAATATCTTCCTCCACCTGTCCCGTCCAGGAGCAAGAAGCAGAACCACATTCGGCATCCGGGAGTCAGAGTTCTGATTTTTCCCCTACAGTCGCGCGGGTCTGCCTCCTGCAGTCTGCAGCGACCAGTTCCCACTCATCAGCGTCCCCCTGTCCACCCCAACCTCAGAAGGTGTTGCCGTCAGTTTTTCTGTGTAGAGGATTTGTCCACGGTTCCAGCGACTCTGACGGTTCGTGATTCGGCATCCAGGAGCGACCGGGGCAACTTCTGCAAGTTGCAGACAGAAACAGGGAGCCACCCGCCCCAGAATCTGTTGCTCTACTCAGACCTCCACTGCAGCCATCGACGACGTCAGAATAAATTGAAGTAAATCAGAGGCGTTTGGGTTCCTGTTACGAGAAGAACCCCCTGGGCTCGTCATCGGCATAATTCTTGACCGAGATCTACAGGGACTACACCGACTGCCTATCAACGTCCACAGCCAGCGGTCCAATTCGGAAGCGGTCCCTCCTCGTGGGCTACTAAGCTTATCTTCCCCCTCTTGCCTGGCCGGCTTACCTCCCCTCCCTGCGGGAGGTAGTGTTTGTTGTAACCCATCAATTCTCACCCCCGAGATCACCCTCCTGCGTGAGGTGTAGTGAGTGTACACTTAAACAGGTTCGAAGCTTCATCGGCGCAGTGTGCGGGGAACCCACACTTCCCCGCTCGCCCTCGTCTCCGACCGGGGTTGGTTTCCTCAAACCAACCAGGTGAGCCTCCTGCCCTTGCCTCCTTATACCTGTTTATTTAATATCCGCGAAACATATCGGCCGGTAGGAGAGCGAGTGCCCGATCCCGGCGCCACCTTTCAGTGTGGTCACCGTGGCTATAAGTGAGCGAGTGACCCCGTGCCCTTAAGGCATCCGGCCGCCCTTGTTTGTGGGCTTTCAAACCTTCGGGAGGGCTAACTAAAGTGGTGCTGGTCCTCTAACCAGTCAGGGGCTATCTCCATCACCTCGACTCGGCATCACCGGGTCACCACGGGAATCGTGTGCGCACGGTGCGTTGGTAGCTTTAACATATTCTCGGCGCCTTGTAATTGTGATTGCGAATTAGGTCCAAGGAATCAAAGTCTCCGCTGCATTTTGTGTCACATCAATTTGGTATCAGAGCAAGTTCTAGACTTGTCTCTACTAAGTCTTGTCCTAGGGCAATTGCATTCATCACCCGATCATCATGCATACCCCTCGTTGGTCACATGGTCCGATTGACCCCCTCCACATGGACTACATTGTAGATGAGGACCTTCATTTTGATGGAACTAATCCTCATGCCTATCTTAGGTGGGAGAATACCATGGAAAGGGACTTTGAAAGTACTTGGGTATATGGATCCGAGAGAGTCCGCAGGGCCAAGGCACGACTTCGGGGTCTAGCTAAGAAAATGTGGGAACACAAAGAGAGATTCAGAAGGGTTTGGGGGCAAGAGCCCATCCACTCATGGGAAGAGATGAAGAGTGAGCTCAGGAAGATCTACGCTCCCCGACCGTCCCACTCCTACCGTGAGGACCATAACCCGAGGAGCACTCCCACTCCCCCTTTTCCTCCCAGTCAACCCAAGGCCTCCATTAGGACCCAAACCCCACCACCCAAAGGACCCCTAGATTCATTGGAAGAGATAAGGGTTGAGATCAGGAAGATCTTCACTTCCCTTAGGGCCCAAACTCCACCACCCCAAATGACTCCTATCCCGATCACCACCACCATTCAAACCAAATTGGCCACCACCCAACCCAACATTCCCCATCAAACCCACACCCCACAAGCTTCCACAAATCCTCATCCCACCCATTTCCAAAAGGAACTTACGGAGGTGACCGAAGACTATAAGGCTCCCCTAGATTGGGAAGAAGAATATGAGGCCCAAATAGGTCAAGAGAACTCATTCCTACCCAAAGAAGACCCAGTGAGCCAAATGGGGTGCACCCTCCCCCATGAGTTACAAGATGCCCAACCTAGGCCTCCACTCCTACCCCTCCCCATCCTATCCCAAGTCCCCCATTACTCACCACCCCAAAAGAGCCACATGCCAGTCATCATCACCCCACAAGCAATGGACTTACTCACCTCCTTGGTGAAGGAAACCATGATCCCCATACCCAACCCCATAGTGGTGAGTACTCCGGACCCAACCCCCGCCATGGAGATCACCCATGTCCTGGAAGAAGAAGAAACTTCACATGGTGGACTTCACCTTACACCACCCTCCCTAGTAGGGGCCGAGCTCATCTTAGGAGAACCCCTTTCACGTTGGCTAAAGGAGAACCCATTTAGAGATCTCATGGCCCATGTTTGCCCTCCTATGGAACAAAACCTCCCTATAGTACCCTTACCCACCTACCACACCACAATCCAATCATCCTATCAGGTGGAGACACTAGGGGACTTTCTTAAGGGTATAGCTTGGCAAATGGAGCTAACTGACCTGTTGACCACTGTAGCCGACCAACCTAGGAGCCTTGACCTCCTACACTTATGTGTCGGATCCATCTCCTCCACTTACACTATGGGTTGCTACACTAGTGACCTTCTGTTATTCCTCCCTACACCCGAGGAGCCCGATGCTCTCCACAAATTAGAGTTGCTTATTTCGGGTAGGATGCCAAGCCCTCCATTCATGGCCAACCAACCCGCCAAGGACTTCGGTTCAAATACCACATTTGAGGAGGAGGACTCACCATCATTTGAAGACCTTGAGGAGATAGAATACCCCTTCCTTGGTAACACATTCCATGACCCCTTTGATCCCTCCCTATGGAAGACATTGAACCCATGGGACCTAGCCGCCTTACCCACCACCCACTCCCTCCTACCCTCATCCACCATGTTGAACCCAACCCACCCATTCCACTACTTAGTTCACACTATGAGAGCCATGACCGAGGGTGACGTCCACCTAGGAAATGAGGAAGTGACCTATCCCAAAATGTCCACCTTCTTGGACCCCTTCGACCCCTATGAGTGGAAACCCCCAAATCCACCCCCACCTAAAGATGGGACCATCTTGATTGTAATGCATGGGCCACAACATTTTGCCCCACCTGGTAGGGATAGTCATCTCATTTGTGTCTCATACACACTAGGTCCGGTGCATGACAGGTTCACATTTGGATATGTAGGTCCACCCCCATTCATCGTCCATCTTATGCATGATAGGAGTCTACATGGAAGTCCAGGTCCTCCGGCATTCATTGCACCCATACCTGATAGAGCCACATTTGGACATACTGGTCCTCCCCCACTCTTCATCCACCTCAGGCATGATAGGGCCATTTGTGGCTGCCCCGGTCCACCTAAGTGCATCAAGGTCCACATGACTCCTAAGCATGATAGGTTTACATTTGGTTGTCCAGGACCCCCATTATCCACTAGTGAATCAACATTCACAGAGTTGCATGGAAACATTCGCAAAAACATCAACAAGAGCAACGAGATTTACAAGAAGTCTGCTGACTCCCACCGCCGCCACCAAGAATTCCAGATTGGTGATTTTGTGATGGTGAGAACTGAGAGGTTGTTCCCTGGGAATACTTCGAAGTTGAGGTCGCGTGGAGCTGGCCCCTTCCAGGTGCTGAGACGCCTTGGCACCAATGCTTACGTGTTGGACCTCCCTGAAGAGTACGGAGTAAGCCCCACATTCAATGTGGTTGACCTGGTGCCCTACAAGGGCCCCACGGTGACACCCGGTGAGGAAATCCAGCCTACTCCCTCCTTTGAGAGCGCCCCCACACCCCAGAGAGCTCAACCCCATTTGAGAAACCGGCGTGATGAAGTGGAGCAGATATTAGATGAACAGGTTACCATCACAAGGAGCAAGGCGTATGAGCGCTACCTGGTCAGGTGGAAGGGACGACCACCCTCGGACGATACCTGGGTGAGCCGGGAGGATCTCCAGCAGCTGTCCCCCGATCTCCTAGAGCAGTACCGCAGCAGGGAGGGCCTTTACTCGACAGAGTCGAGCTCTTCGCCGCCCGGGAGAATTGATGAGGGCATCACACCACATACCCTCTGGCTTGGCACTTCTCTCCCTCCCGGAGGCAGCTAGGGAGCAGCCCTTCTTCAGACGGAACATTGGTGCTTATCATCCTATTACATTTTCCTATTTTCTTGAGTCATTTTGATGTATTTGCCTATGTTTTGAGTCATGTTACTAGGTTATCATGTTATTTACTTATGCTTGTATGTAGGCTAGTGGGCTAATGGGGCTAGTAGGTCTTATTGGGCCATTTCTTTGGTCTGGCCCATGGGCGCCCCTCTCCCCACCCCTTGGTCTTCCGTCATTTGTCCATTTCATGAGGACTTCTTTGTAAATTGGGTTTTCCTATATATAGGACCCCAAACCCCCTCTTTTGAAGCTAATGAAGTATTGAATATTTGAGCATAAGTGCCCCCCTCTCTCTCTCTCTAGCTCTCTCATTCTCTCTCTCTCTCTCTCTCTCTCTCTCTCTCTCTCTCCTCCCCACCCCAAATTCGAAATTCACTCTCTCTCCTCCCTATTCACCTCTAATTAAGACCCCTCCCCCTTCCCCATACCTCCCATTTAAGTCCCCTCCAACCCCTAGGTGGAATCCCTTTCTCCTAGGCACCTCTCCCTCTTCCAAGGCACCCCTTGGCATTCCCCATACACCCCCTCACTTCCCCAAGCACACCCTTCACCCCTCCCAAGCTAAAATTCGAATTTTCCTCCCTTTGGGGACTGCACCCCATTCATTCCCAGCCCCTTCACCTCCCTAGGTCGCAGCCCCCCCCAACCCCCTTCCCCATTGTTCTTCCATTAGCCTAGTTCCACCACTATCTCTTTCCCTTTGCCCAAGTCTGCAGGTGGCAGAGAAAGGGTCGACTTGCTGAAGAATCCACGGATTCATACGGCGTCGTCTGAAGGCGTACCATACCATTCTGGAAAGGTCGTCCAGTTATCTTTGCAGGCGAGGTGATCTCGTCCCATTCTGAGTTCGGGGCTGTCCGGGAGAACCATTCTCCCCCGACTGCGCTGGGCTCCCTCTGCAGAGTTCCTGAACCTGATTTGAAGCTGTACCACGACAAACGGCGGAGGATTCAGACCGAGAGTTCTTCAACAAAGTTCTTCCACGTCCTATCCTCTTCCAGGATCAGGAAGCGGAATCGCATTCGGCATCCAGAGGTCAGAGTTATGGTCTTTCTACCTCGACTGGTCGGGTCTGTCTCCCACAGGTGGCAGTGACCTGCCTCCACTCATCGGCATCCCTCAGTCCGCCCCGACATCAGACGGCTTCCCCACCAGTTTTCCCGCAAAGAGGGTTCATCCACGGTTCCAAAAACTTTGACGGTTCGAGATTTGGTGTCCGGGAGCGGCCGGGACAACTTCTGCAAGTCACTGTTCGTGCCAGGTAGCTGTTGCGGCCAGAAGCTGCCACCTTGTTCGAAGATCTACCCGGACCAGCCACTGGACGATTCAAGCCACAAGTTCTTCTACGAATATCTTCCTCCACCTGTCCCCGTCCAGGAGCAAGAAGCAGAACCACATTCGGCATCCGGGAGTCAGAGTTCTGATTTTTCCCCTACAGTCGCGCGGGTCTGCCTCCTGCAGTCTGCAGCGACCAGTTCCCACTCGTCGGCGTCCCCCTGTCCACCCCGACCTCAGAAGGTGTTGCCGTCAGTTTTTCTGTGTAGAGGCTTTGTCCACGGTTCCAGCGACTCTGACGGTTCGTGATTCGGCATCCAGGAGCGACCGGGGCAACTTCTGCAAGTTGCAGACAGAAACAGGGAGCCACCCGCCCCAGAATCTGTTGCTCTACTCAGACCTCCACTGCAGCCATCGACGACGTCAGAATAAATTGAAGTAAATCAGAGGCGTTTGGGTTCCTGTTACGAGAAGAACCCCCCTGGGCTCGTCATCGGCATAATTCTGACCGAGATCTACAGGGACTACACCGACTGCCTATCAACGTCCACAGCCAGCGGTCCAATTCGGAAGCGGTCCCTCCTCGTGGGCTACTAAGCTTATCTTCCCCCTCTTGCCTGGCCGGCTTACCGCCCCTCCCTGCGGGAGGTAGTGTTTGTTGTAACCCATCAATTCCCACCCCCGAGATCACCCTCCTGCGTGAGGTGTAGTGAGTGTACACTTAAACAGGTTCGAAGCTTCATCGGCGCAGTGTGCGGGGAACCCACACTTCCCCGCTCGCCCTCGTCTCCGACCGGGGTTGGTTTCCTCAAACCAACCAGGTGAGCCTCCTGCCCTTGCCTCCTTATACCTGTTTATTTAATATCCGCGAAACATATCGGCCGGTAGGAGAGCGAGTGCCCGATCCCGGCGCCACCTTTCAGTGTGGTCACCGTGGCCATAAGTGAGCGAGTGACCCCGTGCCCCTAAGGCATCCGGCCGCCCTTGTTTGTGGGCTTTCAAACCTTCGGGAGGGCTAACTAAAGTGGTGCTGGTCCTCTAACCAGTCAGGGGCTATCTCCATCACCTCGACTCGGCATCACCGGGTCATCACGGGAATCGTGTGTGCGTGGTGCGTTGGTAGCTTTAACATATTCTCGGCGCCTTGTAATTGTGATTGCGAATTAGGTCCAAGGAATCAAAGTCTCCGCTGTATTTTATGTCACATCATTTCTTCACTTGAAAAAGAAATCTATGACTTGAATGCTTCATTGTCTAGATTTGTGAATGGTCAAAACAACCTAGACAAACTGTTGGGTATGAAAGTCAACCTTCAAACAGAAGGGCTGGGGTTCAATCCTGTGAACAAAAAAAAATTTGAGAGCAAGACACAAACCTCACTTGTCCACAACACATCTGCACCAAGCACCTCCAAATCTCATTCCCAGCAATCCACTATGCCAAGAACTCAACCAAATATGAAAAAGAGTGTAGATGTCCAAAATGTGCATGCTAAAGTTATTCATGTGAAACCCAATGCATCCAAGAAAAGAAATGGTTCTTGTCTCTATTGTGGAAAACATGGACACATGATGCATGATTGTTTTATTTTGAAAAATGATGACTTGAGAGCATATAGAAATCATGCTAGTCTGAAAAATGCAAAGAAATTTGTCACCACAAAACCCTCCATGCATTGCAATCATTGTGATAAAAGGGGACACATAAATTCACACTGCTGGTCACTAATGAAGAAAAAGAATTTTCACTCAACGAGTCATGCTTACATACACAAACCAGTAGAGCCAATGAGAAAGAAAAATATAATGCCACGGGTTCTATACCATCACTCTGGCAAATCTGAGAACGTTAAGCATGCTTGTTTTCTCATGAAAAATAATGACTTGAATGTTGTTAAAAATTAGAAATTGCATGTCAATGTTACTACTAACCCACAAGGACCCAAAAGGATTTGGGTACCTAAGAATGACAAATGAGAAATCTACTTTGTAGGTGTGCCTTGGAAATATGAAGCATGAAACATGTTTTCATTCAAGAAGGTAAGGCACACGGGTCAAGTGGCATAAGCAAGGGTAAAAGAAAAATAAAAATGGAATCTGAGCACTCAGGTGATATCTCTCCTACACTCTCCAGTGACTGTGTAAGGTTTTGATTCATTTTGAGTCATATAGTCATGTAGTCTTGTATATGTCCATACATGCATTTCATTCATAGTTGTTTGCATATTTGTGTGTATATCACTTGTCATACAACATCTTGTTGTAGGGGAGCTTAAAGACTTTTCAAATCATAATTTTCAATTCATACATTGAGTCAATCATATGTCTTCACATCCTGTCGTGCAAAAGTTCAACATTGTGAACTCATGTTATAACCCATGCAACTCTCATGCCTTCATCTCATCCATGACTATATGTTGCATTAGAATTTCATTGATCATCTTGCATTCATGCACACACTAAGGGGGAGCAACCGCATTCGTCATATAGGCTTAGTGTTTAGGTTCACACATGAGTCATGCATTGCATCTAGAGCTATCTAGGGGATGTTGGTTGTTAAAAGAATTTGTCATGTCATTGTTAATAGATTTGAATCAAAACTGACAAATCAAGTATTTTTGCTCTTGGATGCAGAATGCACTCTCAAAATCTAAAAGATGATGGGCTTGTCATGGTCAAGCTTGAATCAACTAAGAAGAATACTTTGCAAGAATGAAAAATGATGAGAACTCTCTCAATTGGTACAAGGAGATGGGTAATAATATTATTGTAAAACAACTTCCAAGATCGACTCAAGTACAAGTTGGTGAAAGTCTTGTACATGCTAAAGCAAGTACCCAAGTCATGGTATGAAATGTACACATCTCCCTTGATTGAGAACGGATTCATTAGGTAAGATTCATCGAACACCTTCACGAGGCAATCGGGTAAAGACATTCTAGTGGTTTACGTATATTATGGATGATATCATTTCTGAGCTACTAATAATACCTTTTGTGAACATTTTGCAGGGATTGTGTAAAAAGATTGTAAAATACTCTCAATGAGTAAACTGAGTTTTTATTCTTATTTGGATTGCAGGTGGGAGGCTTGGAAGTAAATGGATTCTCAAGACAAAGGTATGAAAGTAAAATCTGAAATATCAACCTTTTTGAGGTTGGTGATTTTTGTGATTGAAGTCTTCCAATCTTATCTCCGAAACTAAGGTAATTCAACCCCTCTTTCTATGGAAATACACAATCATGCAATGGCCCTTTGTCACTTGGTGACACCTTTAGATGACAGGTATTGACTCTACAAACTCGATATGTCATCTACTAGCCTGCTGTGATGGACTTGTCAAAATTGGTTGAATTAAATTAAAAATCCCGAGAGTAGTGTGTGAAGTGATTGCATATTGAATATTTCTCAATTTGAATTACATTATCACATTTGTTTTGAATTACATATCTAGTATATCAAATGGCATTTGTGGAAGAGTGGATTGTGTCCACTTGGAAGCACTCCCTATGCATTGAGTTGGGTCTTCGGACTAAAATCTCCGTCTCGTACCAGATTTTAAAAATCTTGACTGGCTTGTGATTGGTTGAGTTATGAATGAATCCTTGAGCTGAGTTATTTAAATTGAAAACATATTTTTGATGAAGTAATTCATACATTTGGCTTTTGGATGGTTTCTCATTTTAAAGTTAATGAATGACCTTTGAAAATATGTTGTTGAACAATTCTGAAAATTGGGTTGCATTGCCTACTTTTGATCATTTAAACACCCCTATTTTATAAAGGTCATGTCATGAAAAATGTTTGTTGATTCATTAACAGAATGTGGATGATTTCATGGGAACTTGTCACATTGGCTTGAAAATCAAAGTTCTCATCTTGATTTTACATCATGCCTTCCATTCTCATACAGCTATAGGTTGCATGCATCAGAATCCAATGCATTAGGTGCATTTAATTCACTCAAATGAAAAACTAAAAACTCACATTTTGTACCCATGTTAAATTTTGGATTGCATTAAAATTCATGCATTAGCTGAAGTTAGTTCATTCATTTGGCATCAGAAGTGTTGCACCACATTACATTTTATCTTGACATATTGCATTTCACTATCATATGATCAAATGTTGCATTGCAATAGAACTCATGCCTCAGCTGCATTCAGTTCATTCAATTGGTATCCATTTGATTGGTATCAGTTGCATACTTGCATTGCATGTTGCATACATTCCCTCTGCATGCCTGCTTGATATTAAATGCTATTCACCCCCATCCCTTGGCATTTCTATGGCCTTATGTCTTCTTGATAAATAATGCTGCATTTGAGTCATTATTGGAGTGTTTCATGTCGTACACTCTGGGGGAGTTCATATTTCATAAGTACATCTATTTAGGGGGAGTTGCACTGTTATGTATTCATGATATTTTCGGTATACATGCTGAATCAAATTCGCACACTTCATGCACAAAATGTGAAAATGAGTGTTAAAGATAAGAATATATGAATTTCTTTTCAACACTTTCGAGATGTTATGTTGAAGAGACAGTTGAGAAAAAAGCTGCCTACCTATCCTTTTTGAAAAATCTAGAATGAAAATAAAAGGCAGAGCAATGTTAAGTCTCACTGAGTAAATTGGGCACATGTCACCTGAGACGTGATGTGGTTCATTTCTGAAAAGTGTTGACTAAAGTATCTCTGTTTAAAATGAGGTGAAATGGTTCAGTATTCTGAGTAACCGGGGATTCTGGCATGAGCTCCATGCGTCTACTCGCGTAAAAAGGAATTATTTGAACCCGATCACTCTTGAAAAAATTCTGACTATCTGTGATAATGGCTGAGTTGAACAATGATGGTGAAAACTCATTATGGTAGAGCGTAGCCTCCAATACGCTGTTCTCAAAATTAAAGTACAGTTTGTAAAATATCTCCCTATGTTAATCTGAAAATCTGAATATCCATATTGTAACTATCATTTTTCATGTTACTCACTTACACTTTAGAAATTTGATTCACTGTGTATTCTTAAAATTGATTGACTGCATTAGTAATTGCATGAATCTCCTATATGATTGCACAATCTCTCATGTGTTATAAGTGAACATTTCAGTTGCTATGACCCTCATGCACCCTTCTTATACCCATTCCCTCTTAATTAAGTACGGGGGAGCTGTGTTGCATGTATATATACGTATTTGTTTGTTTGTTTGTTTATGCATCTCACATGTCATCACATGCATATGTTGCATTTCTTGTATTTCAAACCACAAATCATCACATGTCATTACATGCATATGTTGCATTTCATGTATTTCAAATCACAAATCAAAAATTAAAAATATGAAAATAATAAAAACCCAAAAATTGAATGGACTTCACATGCTGCACACTTGTTAAATAAGGTTTGGATTTTGTTTGACCAAGGGGAGAAGTGTGAAATCAGCTCTACTCATCCTAGCACGTCCAAATAATCAACAATTGGTATCCTATCATGCCAACCATTGGTATCTCCAAAACAAAAAAAAAATCTGCAGCATGAAAATCAACAAAAACATGATTTGGTGCCTCCCAGACATTCCATGAACCCCCTTGTTTATCATTTTCTCCTTCATCATGATTTGGTGCTTCATCAGAATTTCAATTGTCGGTCTTTGTTCCTTGCTCATTCATCATGCTGCTATTTGAACCTCTGTGGTTTCCTCCCTTCATCTTGATAGTGTTCATGTGGGAGAATGTTTGGAATTACCCTGCTTGTTGATAATGTCAAAGGGGGAGCAAGTTATGTTGTTAAGGGAGACAGCTTTGCCTTATCCCGCTTTTTGATAATGTCAAAGGGGGAGAAAAAGATGATTCATGCTTGCCTTTGGGATGATTCTTGATTGCCCTTGTCAGGAGAAAAAGATTCATGATTGTCATGTGTAAGGGGGAGAAGAACATGTTGTATCCTCATTTAGTTTGTCATCATCACTAAGTTTGTGCTCATTCATCACTAAATTTGTCATCATCAAAAAGGGGGAGATTGTTGAGCTATGGTTTTGATGATAACTAAACTTAGTGTGTATTGCTATAGTTTTGATGCTAACTACACTTCATGTGTGATTATGTGAATGATGATAACTAAACTAAATGGTTGATTGTTCATATCGATTGGTTGAATATGATTGAGTTGAACATGTGCATTGAATGCTTCCCATGCATACTTTTCATGGAGCTTGGCTACATGATGCATTCATATTGGACAAATGCATATCTATTGATCTTGATCTTTAGTCAATCATGTTTTCAAAGTGTTCACTTGTATATGTGCATGGCTAAATTGCTCTCATACTTTGCTCACTTACATAGAAATAATTCTTGACCTTTAGCTTAAAGCTTTTATGGTTCAAGTGTTTGTATGCACCTTGAACATAGGCTTTCATGTATGCATTTCATACATTTATCATGTTGATTATTAAGCTAAAGTTCTAATCATTTTTATCATGGTTTTGTAGGTTAAATTCTTTGTATAATCCCTCCAAGATCAAAGGAGTTTGATGCCACAGAGTTTGGAAGGGTTGCAATGGAGTTTGGGAGTGAAATCTTAAAGTCAGGAATTTATCGTAGCTATTGGTCGGCACTGTAGCTAGGTCGACACTGTAGCGCGGTCGACCGCCAGGCCGATCCCGGTCGACCGAAAATAACAGAATGCAACAGTTCTGTTTCTTGCAGATTTCCGGTCGACCGCCAGCCAGTTCTGGTCGACCGCCAGCCCCGAAGCCTCCAAAGTTGACTTTCGAATTCCAATCCGTGGATGGATCTCTTCACCCATTTCATGCCCCCAATCAAGGAGGATTTTAGGGATCTGGTCTGGGGCTTGTCCAAGACCACTCAAGGGCTATAAAACCTCTCTTTGGAGGTCATAAACCCTAATGAAATCAAGGGGATTGAAGAGAGATCCAAGGAAGATCAAGAGGGTGTTGTTCTAAGAAAGAATGCTACTGTATCATGAACAGTAGTCCATGAATCAAAGCTCCACCAAGCAGCTGAAGATCCAAGGTCCATTTGAAGCCTTCATTCTCCCATGAATTGAAGAAACAAGCATTCAACCAGAAGAGATCAAGGTGTGCCTATCAACCAAGAGAAACCGGAGAAGAGCGTATCAACCTAGGAGCCTATCAAGGGAAGAAGAAGAAAGATGCTACCAGGAAGAAGGAGCCATTCAAGCATCATCTGAAGGTACTCTAGCTCCGTTTGAAGCCATCAATCTCAAAGGAAGAGAACAAGCTGACAATCATCAAAGAGATACAAGGATTTGTCCAAGGAAGAAGGAAGAGTACTGTAGCCGTGAACAGTACCTCGTGCATTAACATCTTCATCCAACTCTCAAGCCATTCGAGTAAAGAAGGAATCAACGCAAGATATGCAGCATACACTCAGGAGGAGTCTTAATCAGGAGTTTTCTAAACTGAACCTCATTGATTTAATGTTTTGGGTGTTGCATTTGTGTTCATCATAAACTGTTAGAACTTGTGTGTGTGTGTGGATCATTGTTGGATCCGTGGTCGTGTGTGTGTGTTATGTCTCATTAGTGTGTATGTGTGGGTTTTCTAAGATCTACGTGTGTGTTTGTGTGTCCGGTCGGTTCAGTGTGTGGATTGCTGCATTTGTCGCAGCGTGTGCGTGTCTTGTTGATCCGATTATCGGATCGTGTTGGAGACCTCGTCTCCGTGTGTGTGTGTGTGTGTGTGTGTGTGTGTGTGTATAGGGGCGCGACCCCGTGTGTGTAGGCAGGCATTGTTCTGCGTGTGTACTTGGAGCGTCGTCTCCGTTTGGGGATTCATCCCCAAGTGAAGCCTCACCGGATTTGATGAGGGGTGGATGTAGGATTGCCGTCGTTGCATCCGAACCACCTTAAAACTGCTGTGCATTGTGGTTTGGTTTGAGCATTTGTGTGGCTTGATTGTTATAACTTTTATATGATCGTGTGGGAACGGAGAGTTTGAGAGAATCTACTTCCTTGCTTAGTTAATTCTCTCAATCTTGTTTAAAGGTGTTAATTCCACTTCGCAGCTTTTGTCATGCCAACTAGTGTAAGGGTTAGTGTATGTTGTATTCGAATGTGTAGTTGAACAGATTTCAACCTCTTGGTTAGAGTGTTTATCACACATTTTGTAAAAAGCCAAAAGTTTCTTTAAAAATTGAAAACACCCAATTCACCCCCCCTCTTGGGTGTCATTGATCACAGGACTTCAGCACACTCGTGCCCCCCTCTACCACTAGCACACTCCCCGTGCCTCTACCCGGCACACCCGGGATGCCCAGTCGCCCGGCACACCCTGTGCCACCCCACTCCGGCACACCCGTGCCCCTCGCTTCTCCGGCACGCCCGTGCCCCTTGCTCCACCGGCGCACGCGTGCCCTCCCTTCCACCGACGCACATATGCCTCTCTCAGCCGGCACACCCTGTGCCACCTCACCCGGCACACTGTGCCCTTCGCCCCGGCACACCCCGTGCCTCCCGTCCACCGGCACACCGTGCCCTTTGCCCCGGTACACCCCGTGCCCCCCGCTTCCGGCACACCCTGTTCCCCCATCTCCGACACACTCCAGAGCCCGTCCACCGGCACCCCTGTGCCTCCACCCGGCGGCACCGGCGGTGCCCAACGTTGTCCACCGCACGAGAAGAGAAGAAGAGGAGAAGAATAAAAGAAGAAGAAGAAGAGGAGAAGATGGGAGGGGAAGGGAAGGGAGCCTAGGGCTTCGACGCCCTCCGAGCGAAGGGAAGACAAAGAACGAGAGGAAGAAAAGGAATAGGAGAAGAAAGGAGAATAGGAAGAGAAGAAGAGGAGAGAAGGGAGAGGGCACGGCGGCCTCCTCACCCTGGGCACTGGTGATGGCGGTGAGCAGCGGCGGCGTTCGGCGGTGAAGGAGAAGGGAGAAGAGAGAGCGGGAGTCGAAGAAACAGAGAGAGAGAGAGGGAGAGTTTGAAAATGCGAGAGGGGTGGTTCGAGTGGGACACCCACCCCCTTTTATAGGGGCTTTTAAAAAAAATAAAAAAAAAGAAGAAAAAAAGAAAAAAAGAGAAAAGAGAAGAAAAGGAAAAAAAGAGAAAAAAGAGAAAAGAAAGGAAAAGAAAAAAAAAGAAGAAAAGTAGAGAGAAAAATATATAGAATAAAGAAATAATAAATACAATAATATCTACATTATATATATATATACACACACACACACAATAATGTATGTTTGTTGCGCGAATACACCCACGAGCATCGCCTGGCTCATCCTTCGCCCGTGCTGCCCGTGGGTGGGGGGTATTTGTGGACATGTAAAATTGTACGTCCATACGTCCTACTTAGGTCCCGCATTGGCGTCAGAGCTAAAGAGAGAAGACTCGGAGAAACTGGCTACCCAGGGCTCCGGAGAATACTACCGTCCGACAAATCCTCACATTTGCACGGGCGCACTAAATGACAAAGAAAACACAGGATACCCTCCTGAATCTGTACACTACTATGGGCCCACCCTCGGGTCCCTCACGGTGAAGAATGTCCCAAAGAAATTCACAGTTATGAGTTCCTGAAGAGGGGATCAACACCTTCAACGGCACACTCCTCAGGTGCCTCCAACGGCACACCCCCAAGCAGCCCTCCAACGGCACACTGGTGGTGCCCTTCCAGCGGCACACTTCTAAGGCCCTTCGGAGGCACACTCCTCAGGTGCCTCTAATGGCACACCCTCAGAGTGCCTCCAACGACACACCCCATCAATGCCCTTTCAACGGCATAGTCGTTGTGCCCCTCCAACGGCACAGCCATTGTGTCCTCCAGCGGCACACTCTTTATGCCCTCCAGCGGCACACCATAAAGCCCCTTTCAATGGCACAGTAGTTGTGCCCTTTCAACGGCACATCCTTTATGCCCTCTCAGCGGCACACCCTGCCAAATAGTCCACCCGGTGCAACGTTAATTCCCCCGCACCCGACACAGCGTTATGACCCTCAGACCAGCACAAACCGGAAGAAGACACAACGGTCATTACGTGGGGCCCTTGGCGCGCAGCTCGGCCACCTCAACGCCAGCTAACACTTTGCCACGGTGTCACCCTCTGGTTCGAGCAGGCAAGCCTCCACCTGATGAAGACATGACCGGGGTCAACCTCGGACAGAATTGCCATCATAAGGCCCCCCTGTCAACGGCAGACCTATAAGAACCTCTCACGAGCAAGAAACAAGGGATACAGACAAAGTGTGCACACACGGTGAATAGAATCCAGAGAGAAGAATATGCACAGCAAGAAGAGAAGAAGAAGGTAGATGATAGTGAGAAGAGAGGGAGAGATCGTGCTGAATGTAGAGGGAGAGGAAGGAATAGAGAAGGGAACTGTTACCCTTCCTCGTTCCAGCCCCCTCTTCTGTTGTTTCTTTTCTTTCCTCTTTCTTGTTTCTCCTCCCCTTCCGTTTGGATGCATTGCATTGTATTTGGCCCTTTGGCCATGATCTTTTGTCACCGTGTTCTCTATGAATGAAATATCTCTTTGTTTGCTTCTTGTTGTTCTTGTTAGTTTCTCCTTCGCCATTGGCCTGTGGTTTGTATTCTTCCCCCAGTCTTCTAGCTCTTTGTTTTATCTGCCCCCCCCCCCATGACATTGGCCTGCCTAGCCCGATAGGCGGTGTTGCTGGCTTGATAGTATAGGGCTGGCCTCCTTCCTCTTCAATGGTTTTCTGTAGCATAATCACCCCTCACCCTTCCATACGGGTCTGCTGAAATCCACTGCCCCTATTCAGCACTTGGAGCTCATCCATTGGCCAGAGTGTTCCCCAGCCTTCCCTCCAAAGCCAACGGTGTACATACACCTACCCAGGCCTCCCACCGGTACACTCTCATTTGTCTATGCCCGGCGCACTCCTGGCCCTCTCGCCCGGCACACTTCTTGGCCCCCTGCTTTGGCCGGTACACACCCCTTCCTTTCTTGGCCTTCGACCGGCACACCCTTGCCTAGCCCGTTTACCAGGCACACCCCTTGCCTAGCCCATTCACCCGGCACGCTCCTAGCCTTCCCATCCGGCCCACTCTCCCTGGCTTACTTGGCCGGCACACCCCCTCTGGCCTGCCTTGGCTGGCACACCCTTGGCCTGCCTTTACCCGGCACACCTGGGCCCCTTCCAATCGATGCACCCTTAGCCCATTTTAGTTTGGTGTCTCTCGTTCGTTATTTTTCCCTGGGGTTTTCCGAAGCTTTCTCAATGGTGTTGCTACCTTGGCACACACCTCGAATTGCTGGGTCATGCCACTCCTTGTGGGCGTGTTCCCCTTTCAATCCCTTAGCATTCGGGTCAAGGGGAGATGTTACCGAATTTTTGTCAGAAATAACAACACATTAAAAGATAAAAGGAAGCAAGCAACAAATAAAATGAGCAACAATGAAACATTCCAACCAAGACAAGGAAACCGTGCAAGACTCAAAGAACTGGACTGCTGAACATGACCGTGGACTTAATCACATAACATAAAATTGGAAACTTGCCATTTAAGACCCTCCATCTGAATTTCATGAACAGAGGGACCTCCTCTCAGACCTTACTCCACTTGTATGGACTTTGCCCCAGTTGCATTGGTCTCTCAACTCAACCTAGGCCCGGTGCACCCTTGATCTATCCTTGCCCGGCACACTCCAGCTTGCCTCTATCCGGCACACCCTCAGCCCATCTGTAACCGGTGCACTCTGCCCCTCCGAACGGTGCACCCCTCACCCAATACACTCCTTGGCCTTCATGCGCATTACCCTTGGTAGCCCAGTCTTCAGGCGTGATCAAACCCCCCCCCCCCCTTTTTCACAATTATTCATTCCAACCCGGTACACCCTCTAGTCACCCCTTCCCAGCTTCTCCCGGCACACCCGTGCCTCTCTCTCTCTCTCTCTCTCTCCGACACACTCTCTGTGCCTTCATCCGGCACAGCCTTAGTTCCCTACCCGGTATAGTCTCACCTTCCTCCAGCGGCACACCATTCCACAACCCTGCCCTTCACAACATCTTCCACGTGCACCGACCTTCCCCCTTGACCCAGTCCAACCTGCTCCGACCTTAGTCCAACACATGCACAGACTTTGGCTAGTCTGCTCAGACCTCACACACATGCACAGACCCTGCTTTCAATATGCACTGACTACATCCTTGTGTGCGGCGACCTTCCTCCCAGCCAAGCTAACCATATGCACCGACTTCACCCCAGTGTGCATTGACCTTGTCCCTCGCATGCATAAGACATGCACTGACCATCATTTCAGCCCAGCTCCAACCTACACAGACCCCAGCCCGAGTGTGCATCACCTTTGGCTCCCAAGCTGCATGAACCCTACCAAAACATGCTCTGACCTCAGCCCGATGCATACGTGCATCGACCTTCATTCAACCCAGCTAGAACCTGCACCGACCCAGCCCGACTAGCATAGACCCTACCCCAAGCTAGCATAGACCTTAGCCCAAACTAGCATCGACCTTGGCCCCTTTGAAATCAAAACATGCACCAACCTCAACCCCAACTAGCATAGACCCTACCCCAAGCTAGCATAGACCTTAGCCCAAACTAGCATCGACCTTGGCCCCTTTGAAATCAAAACCTGCACCAACCTTAACCCCGAGCTAGCTTAGACCTCGGCCCTGCACCTGCACAGACCTTGGCCAACTTGCACCAACCTCCAACCTCTAGCCTCCAGCTGCATGGACCTCGTCCAAGGTGCACTGACCTTGCCCTGCCTTAGTTCTGAATGTGCATTGACCTTAGTTCCCATGTGCACTGACTTCAGTCCCCTACCCGGTACAGTCTCACCCTCCTCCAGCGGTACACCCCTCCACTCCCCAGCCTTCACCCGCTCCAACCCGGAACACTCTATCCTCTGTCAGCCCGGTACACTCCAATCCATCCTAGCCCGATGCATTCTTCCTTTCTTCCGGCGATACACCGTCCACCCTTCCAGCCCGGCACACTCCCCCAGCGGTACACTCCCCAAAGCCTCCATCTGAAACATTGCATCATAAAAAAAAGGAGGATAATAATAATGGTGATAAAAAAGGGAAATTCACATAATGATAATAATAAAAAAGGGGGTTTATAATAATAAAACTAATAATAAAAAATGAGTGGAAGAAGAGTTCATAGCCCACGGGTGATTAAAAAATAGTCAACAAAAATGATAATAATAATAAATAAATGATGATAATAAATAATAATGATAATAATGAATAGAACGATACGGCTTTCGTCTCCCTCGGACCCCGAGTTTGAGAATATTAATGATGCCCTCGTAGGCCAGGCTTCGCCCTCGGGAGTTACTTCCCCTCGTCATGGTTATTGCTCGATCTTGTTTTGGGCCAATATCTCACCGAAGTCATCCCCCTTGGCATCGGGATTTGATCCCCATCTCTTTATCAAAATTGTCATTTCCTGGCAGACAGTTGCACGGGTTGTTTCCGTCACCGTCTTGTTTTCTACACGGACCTTTGTCCAGACATGGAATGGTCCATGAGTGACCAACATAATTTGAATGTTCATACCCTAATGCGGGCTTTTAGCATATTTCGACTGTCCCTTTCTTATTGCATTAACTAGTAATTCTTTCGGCCGTAGAGCCCTTATTCCCGGCAACTAATCAAGGGTGTTCCCCTCTCCGAGGGGATGTAAATGACGCCGTGACCTTCATGGCACGGCGGGTCTTGGTCCCGACACGAACCACACAATTGTCTGATTAGTCAGATCGAGCGTACCAAGGGCTTCCATGAAGCCCGAATAAATCATCACCTAGGTGACTGGCACGTCCATGCACTTAATAAACCAATAAACGAACTCGATAAATGACTAAACGCCAAGATGTAATAAAAAAGTGCGTCCACACCCCCTTTCTGACACTATCTGCTCAACGTTATCGCTACGGCAGTTTGGGAGAACAGCGCCCATGTCTTGATCATAATCACCCTTCAACATCATAATTAGCCGCACTAATTATGAAAATGGGTCTGTATGAAAATGGGTCCTCGTCCTTCTGATTGGCCATCCTTCTTCTACATGGTAAGGGGGGTCTGGGGGGTTAGTGGTGAGTGATTTCAAAATGCATCAGTGTGATTTTAATGAATTTTTAAAATCCACTGTGTTGAAATTTGGGCATAATCTTTGGGCAATAGTCCCGTTCTGTAGATTCAACATGGTATCAGAGTATGGTCTTGAGCCCAACTCCTCTTGCCATCTCCACCCAATTAATGTCTACGGCCCATCTTGACCGTGAGGGGGAGTGTTAGAATTTGGGCATAGTCCCTGGGCAATAGTCCCGTATTGATTAAATGAGTTCTGATTCATATGCTTATGACCCTGCGCCTGTGTATCTCAATATTATGATTTTATGGATTCAACACAATGATAGTCGTGGAAGATTTTACAAGTGTAATTTTAAGACTACGTACTCATTACTCAAAATACACAGCGATTTAGATTTTCAATCTCCACTAATTAAGTCCCACTAGCACTGTTACAAAAGAAAATGTGTATTTCAAAGCACATCTCAATGACCATGTATTTTCAAATCCACTTTTGGGTCTCGTATCCTCCCCCATTGCGTTTTAAAGTCACTGTGATTTTAAACTACACACTATCCACTAATCCATTAATTGCATTTTACAATCACAACTAGTTGTATTTCTAAACACAATTGTAACTTTAAAATCATCGAGCTTTAGTCTAAGTCACCTGTTTAGGGATCAATTTAGTATTATACAGTCACTTACGACTAACCCCCAACCCCCCCCCCCCCCCCCCAACCCCGCCAAGTTGAGTCAATAGCAAACACTTTCAATTACGGTTTCTTCCTCTCTTTTTTGTTTTTGTTCCTCTTTTCTTTCTACAATGGAATGCTTCCTATACAAGCCACGCCCACAGTACCACTCAACATCATAGTCTATAAATACTCTTCTGCAAAAGGACATCATATCCAACGGCAGATTTGCTGCTATTCAGACGTTAACATATAAGAAGAGAAGCACTTTCTCCTCCTGGCAAGGTTAATATTGCTGTTCTGAGCTGGAATTGACTGGGAATATGGTGGAACAATTAATGGCACATGCATGCTGCTTAATCTCTGCACAAATCGTAACACACAAGAGAGAGGACTGAGATTAGTACTGTAGGGGAATTACAACAACAAGAGCCTAAGTACGTGCTGTCCACAAACCTTCAAAGGAAAAAACAATTTGTTTATGCCACTTGCAATTCTGCATGGTTTAAAAGGCTCATCTGAACTAGCTACAAGCATATGTTTGGCTTTCTGAGCCATGCCTGAATATTTAAGTATCTGTACAAGTCAGGATCATATATAGCTAGTTTAAGCCTCTTCTCCTTTCTTCTTTTAAATTCTGATTACAATATTGTTCACTTTCATTGATTTTATTTCATTACAGTGTACGGAGTCCAGATCTGATAATGAATGGAGTCCACATGGTGGGGGGAGGTGGAAAGGGAGGTCAGTTTGTTAAGCTATATCCAGGTACCTGGTGTGGGTTGTATGTATATGCCTCAGTGGTCGATCACTTGGATGTTTCTCACGGGGGGTTGTCAATGCCAAGCCCTAATTAATAGAGCTCTTTTAGGAAGGGAACTGGTGGGCAACTTAGCCTTCTGATGCTATCCCTGTGGCAGAGATGTTGTCGGTGGATAATATCATGAAGACAGGAGATCAGTGTCTGCACGTGAGATGGTCTTTGAGAGGTCTCTATGACATTGCCTTACCTTTCCTATACATATACGGTAGTGTTAGATGTAACTTATGTGAGAACACTGCGATCTTAATTAACGTCCAGTTTTTGGCCCAGAGAGTTGCACTCGAAAGCTTTTTGCTCATTTGCAATGGAGGGACATCATGTACAGCAAGTGCATCAAGATTTACCCTTTCCAATACATAGCAAGAACAGCTTGAGCAACATTCTTGATCGCCACCCCTCCGGTATGTGGGTTGGCTTATTCATGGTGCGTTAATGTGAGGGGGTATACGTTTAACGTACAGTTCATTCTGAAATGAGGTAATACAATATTGTATCCTACTACCGAATGACAATGGCATCTGAGGAGCCCTCATGCATGTCATATTTATTGCCAGTGAATGTGGTGGTGAAGAATAACAGGTTAATAAATGTGGTCCGGCGAACTTAAATTCTGTGGCGGCAGTACTGGCTTGCTGGACAACAACGAGGGAGCAGGTAATGCAAAGGACTTCCATGTGGGGTTACAGTTCCGTTCAAACAGCTGTGGTAGATCCTAGGGACGATTACAGTAAAAGTACCTGATTGAAATATAGATATTTAGATATTTTTATGAATAGATTATCATTATAAGTGAATTTATAAAAAATATTTCTGAAGATATATTTGTAGATATATTATTGAGTAAAATTAAATAATACATAAATATTATGTAAAGCCATTAATTTACATGTGATTTTTTTGTAAATTTTTGACAAAAAAAAATAATATGCTTGCACATAAAAAATGTATATTTACACAATATAATTTTACCTAGTGGTATGTTTACTACTTCACTTCGAATAGTATTAATTTTTACAAATTTATATTTAACAATAATTTATTTACAAAAATCCTATGTATTTATCGCTGTCCATAAGGGTGGCCAGTCGTCAAGATGCCATGTATCTGTGAGACTTCTTATGAGTAGACGTCGGTTTTACACCAGTGTATTGTCAAAGGCACGTAGAGCCGTGATTTCTGGGCGTCATGGTCCTTGAAGGAAAATTAATTTTTTGGGAAAATTAAGGAGTGGATGCAGAACAAGTCTTAAATTCGACAAGAACTGGAATCATATTTCATATTTGTTAATCATGACCAATCTTTTAGGGCATGTTTGGTGCAACTTTTAAATTTAGGATTTTTGCATGAAAACTTTCGATATAATTGAATTTATAAAAAAAAAATTTCTGAAAATATATTACCAGACATCTCACTATGTTAATTCAAATAGAGCATAAATATAATTTACATAATTTTTATAATTTTTTAACAAAAAGATGTTATATATATGTGTGTGTAAATAAATATGTCATTTTTACACTATTCAAATTTATACAATGACACGTATGCTCATATATTTTTAAGAATAATATTTTTACAAGTTTTTATTTAACAATATTTTTCATGTAAAAATCCTTCAAATTTTTATGGCCTATAATTCAGTTATTTTGACCCGAGGATATTAGACTTCAAAAGTTCTATACGTGTTTTCTTGGCTTCTAATTGAAAATTTCAACATGGAAGCTTCTCAGATTTGAGTAAAAAAAATAAGATTATTGGCGCAAATTTGACTATGGTAACTGATCAAAATCAATAACTACTCATTTAATAATTTTTTATGTTGAAAAGGAGGCTGAGAAAGGCCTCTAACTAAAAGTTTTGCCCCTCACACCACAAACCCATTTGATTCACGACGGTGAGTTCGAAGCCTAGCCGGTGTCCGCCTTGCCCTCCCATTGGTGGAACCTCAACAATGTGGACCCCACGCCAACTCACATTTTCTAATCCCCTGGACCAATGGGAGGGCAGAGTGTGCACCCCTAGACCTGCCGCGAGTATTATTCTTGATTCATTAGCTACAGAGGGTTATCGTAACTAGTCTTCTTGGGAAGTCGTTTATTAGGGATTGGGGGGTTGGGGTTGGTGGGTTGTTGGAGGTAAAACCCCAATCAATGGCCATCCTTTCATATATATTTTTCCCCCCCGCAGAGTCCAAACATAGTCTGTCTACGTGTGTTTGGAAAGGATGTAAGGTAAAGGGATTTCTTCAAAATCCTTAAAGAGAGAAGAAAGATCTTTTAAATAACTTTTAGGAGATTTTTCACTTCTCTTCCCTTTCAAGATTTCCTCGAACACCTTTCGGTGTCTGCATACTCTTCGTCTTCGCAGTGACCTGCCTCACTGTACCATGCTTTCTTTCGGAGAAGACGCGTAGTCCGAAACTTCTTTGTTGAGAAGTGTAAAGTTTACAAAGGGATTGTTGCCATGGTGCCACACGTAGAGAGAGAGAGAGAGAGAGAGAGAGAGAGAGAGAGAGAGAGAGAGAGAGACTGTCATAAGACAGTGCAGCATGGAATACCATCCTATCAAAGGATTGGATGGTCATGAAGGGGCACCCACCCTATGCCCTCTTCTGCAAATGAGACATCTTTTTTCAGAATACTTGGAATCCGTTTCAAGATTGTAGTTTCTTCGTGGACCACAGACCACCATCAGTGTTTTTTAATACACGGAGTACCACGCCCAATTCAAACATGGCCGTGTTTAATTAAGATCCTCTGAGAGAGGACTTCTCTGGTTGCTATGTGGACGGAATAGGCAGAGGAAATCTCCTGAGAGGAGGCCATAACATCCGCCGTCTAATTTTCTTTCCTGTTAATGTGAGATTCCATTGAAGCATCCAATTCAAAGAGCAGTCTTTTAACATCAATCCGCAGTGCTCCGGCCCTCCCAAGTCCCAGGGATGAAAGCGCTAACACATCTCCTCTAGACTAGTCAATACGGAAACTTCCCCCTTTTCGCATATGTTTTTTTATTGATGCCCCTGCCGACCCCGGGTGGGCTGATAGGGGCATGGAACCAACCCTCACCTCCCTGGCTCCCTCGGGTTTCAATCAAGGGCGAGAACCCGGAAGCAGCCGGGAGACAGAAGGATGCTAGGTCTCATACGTTGTGAAAGATGGAAGCTTTCCACGAAACCCTCAGAAGGGTTTGGCCTACATGGACACTGTTGACGTTGGCAACTTGGCACCCTCAAAGAACCTACCAAAAATAAGGGTTCGGGTATCGATCCCTTGGAATCACCAGAACACGCAGAACATTCCTCTGATCCGATCGTTAACATATAACTGGAATGAATTAGCATTTTTGCGCTGTAAAGTTGCGTGCTTTGATGTATTGGCTGAGGCCGATCTGGGTTTTGTCTGCGGAGGTTCTTCCTGAAGCGCCCAAAAGTCTCAGATTTGGGGTTGCAAGGAGGAGTATGCTGAAGCAGCCAAACACATAGATCATCACAAGAAGAGGAGGGGGCGGGAGGAAATTTCTGATCTTATTAACAACTACGTTATGTTCAAGAAATCATTACAAAATGGAAAGGGAAGACAAAAAATAAAAACGGATCGACCATGTCAGGACGCGCCGTGGGAAACTGCGAAGGCCGGCGCGTTGCTCGGTACCGGCTCGTAGTACAACGGCTCCGCCGGGTGCCGCCAGGCCGACCACCTGAGATCGGCGCCCACCTTCCCGTCGTCCCCGCCGGAGACCTGCTGGTGCTTCTCCGGCGCCGCTGCCGTGGCGATCTCGCCGGGGCCGGGCAGCGAACAGATATCTAAAGGCGAGAGGAGGGGGATGGCGACCTTCCACTCCGACGCGCAGCCCGACGGCGGCGCCACCTGTATGGACGAGGGCGCGTGCATCCGCAGCCTGCTGCTGTTGCTCCGCCGCAGGACCTTGGCGGCCGGGGATCCGCTCCCCGACGTCTCCGCCATCGCTCAGAAGATAGAGAGAGAGAGAGAGAGAGAGAGGAGAGGCGTGTAGGGAAGAAGGAAGAATATGCTGCTTGTGAGGGAAAGGGAATCGTTGGAGAATTGGGGAGAGAGGAGGATGTTCTTCTTTATACAGAGAGGGCGTAGGGGAGGGTGGGGGCCACGACACAGAGTAAGCCCCCACCGTTGGATCCCAGTCGTGTGGGAGGCACGTGTAAACGACACACCGGGACTGCTGGAAGGCCTCCTCCGGTTTACGAAAACTCCGTTGGTGTTTGAAACAAATTTGCCCATACATATATATTAGAAATCACTGACAAAAACTCCTTTGCATCAGATTTGGAGAGAGGGTTTTTCTTTTCTAAACATTTTAATCTCTTTTGACACCTCAAATGAAAGAATCATGCAGAGTAAATCAGCTGAACAGCTCAAAAAATTTCCATTACAACAAAGAATAGTGAAATCATACAATGGCTAGGGATGTGATCGAGTGCGCAGCACCTAATAACATATGACCTCATTGTGAATTATATGATATTCTTATGCACAATGAAGTGATATACTATAGACTTTTCTTCACTTTCATCCTTAGTATTGAGGTTCATTTCATATATATATATATATATATTCTTACATGAAAAATATCAAAATTATCATCATTAATCGTCAAATATTATATTTACCGTCTTCATTAACTACAAACTTAACAATATCAATATATAAAAAATACCCCCAACATTTCTGTGAGGAGATTTGAAGTTGATGTGACTGTTGGGGGTATTTTTGTCATTCAATAATATTACTGAAATATTTGATTGATAACTGAGGAGGGGGAAATCATTAGGCCCAATGAGGTGATCAATGTCGACCACACCACCTGCCAAGGCATAACATAATCTGGACCAAGATTTAAGTTCGTGCTCCGCATATGTACTTACACCACGTCTCACGTGACGTGCATTCAGGTGACTATTACTGCAATAATGGCGGAAGTAATCCCAAAGATTAATGGGCATCGGGTTATCACCCACGCCCCCACGTTACCTGTAGGACGAGAATCTTAGAAGACTCCGCCCTCTCACCTCCTGTAAGATGAGCAGACGGGTAACGAATGACTCCACGATCAGGACAACCATATCCACTACCACAACCCCACTAAGTCAGAAAATGAAATGTCCTTGATGAGGGCACTATAAAAAGGACCCTAGTCAGAAGGTCAAGAAGGTACACTTCTACGCTCCTAAAACTGCGAACACTCCTAATCCACTGAGGTGTCCGAGCACACTCCACCTTCTTCCATTTACCTTCTCTCTCCCTAGCCAACCACTTCGTCTCTATGTCCGAGCACTCTTCTCCTTCTCCCAACATATATCTGACTTAAACATCGGATGTTTGTCTCTTGGGATCTCCCCTAGGACTCCTTCTGGCGTGGTTTCTTTGTTGCAAGTTTTCTCTTGGGTGATGTTATTCCTTCCCCATCAAACAAATCCTAGAGGTGTGGCTCGCGATTTGAGATACCATATTTCGACCTATATAATAACGAGTAGTGTAGCGGTCGAGATTCGTCACCCCAATCACAAACTACACCCCTAAGGATTTGTTTGATGAGGGAAGAAAGAAGTATCACCAGAGAGGCACATGCAGGCATGAACAAGAGTTAGAAGGAGCCCTAGGAGATACCCCAGGGGACAGTCCTCCGACAGTCAAGTTAGCCAACTAAAGGGGCGATGGCGAGCGGTCGAGAGAGGAGAGGGATAAGGAGCGAGATGGGGTTAGGTTGCGTATCGCCCTGGCCGTCAGGCTAGGGTCCTATTTATATGATCGTCGTAGGGTTGATCTTTACCTTTGCTGGGTTGACGTGGCTAGGGGAGACGTGAGCTGCCCTACTTGCTTACCTAACAAGATAGAGAGGCGCAGGCACTGACCCGCCGTTCCCTTGCCCAAGGAGGTAGCTCTACCATTAATGTAGCAGGGCTCGCCAGAGGCATGGGGTTGTCTTTTCAGGGGGAGCAGCATAGGCGGTGCCCTCCCTTTCCCCTTTCACTGGACTGGTGTGCCTTCCACCATTAATGCGTTGAGGCCCATCGTGGATGTGCGTTGTGGTTGTTGGTAGGTGAACCACATGCAAGTACGACACCTGAGCCTACATCGTGGTAGGTCATAGCTGATCGCGTTCTGGGATGGACTAGATGGGTGTGGGCCCGGAACACTAGGCTTCTTTGGTGGGCCACCCAGGCGGGCCTTAATGGGCCGATGGACTTTTCCCTCCTCACTTAGACCCCAACTCCTGAGTAGTGAGGGTGCTCGACGATAGGTGCTCGGGAGCACTCAGGTCAGTCCGTCACCAGTGTGGGGAGTGTCTGGGTGGTGCTCGGCCCCCTACATCCGGTGCCTCAGGGATAGGGAGTAGGGTAAATGCACTTGACCGACCCTCTCCGTCAAACCGTCAGGGCATTGTCGAGTGTGGGCATGACGCCGCTATCATGATGGCAGCATCTAATCGGCCATGGGGATGCGGGATTAGATGGCGAGGGGACGTCACCCTAGGGTTTCCTGCCCAGGTTCCGTTGATGCTGGCGATCCACCTTCCTACTGGTAGCGCGATCTGAGCCGTTGATGCCGATCATTGCCTTAACCGCCTCTTTTTCCCTTTAAAAGGGGCATGAGAAGCGATGTGCGAGGTACTTCTTCGTCTTCTCAAGCGTCGGGTCATGTAACACCCAAGATTTTTCAGATCAAAATTTATGGGTTTCGGAGCACTTTCGTGGGTCTCGGATCGAGTTTTGTGATTAAATCGAAATTTTGGCTATCGGGCCTTCGGATCCCCATGTACGGTGAACCATTGTGATTTTGGGCTCCGTGACGTTTCAGGCGCATTGTGTGTTTTCCAAGGATCGTGGGGGTAATTTTTTATCATTTTTCCAATTTCCCATATTTTTAAATCCTAAATTATTTTCTATATAAACCAACCCCCACCCCTCTCACCCTCATTCTTACCCTCTCTCCCTCTCTCCTCTTGTTTCTCCTTTTCTCTCCCTCTCTTCTCCGGGCGGCTGATGGAGTTGGAGGCGGGCAAGGCGGAGGCGACGTGGGGGTGGCGAGCGATCGAGGATGGAGCGAGGAACGAGGCGGTGGCGCGGCGGAGCTCGTTCGTGAGTTCGTAAAGCCGGTGTGGGTTCGAGGTTCGTTTTCGCGTGGAATCGGCGTCCTCAGCGCGGGGAATCATCGGTGGAGGTAGGGGGATGGATCCCTGGCCCTTGTATTCCATTTTCTGGCGATTTGTAGGTCGAGGCGAGGCCGAGAGTGGGTTTTCATTCAATCCAAGGTAATTTTTCCATGTATTGGGCTGTGAACGTGTCACATAGACATTTTAAAGAGAGGAAAAAGATTTATTTTTTAAAAAATAAAGATAAACGATGATAATGGATAAATAAATATGCTAAAATGAGTGGGACATGAAGGAAAAGAGGATGAGCATGAGATGCTCTATGGAGGGTGATCGCCAGAGGTGTTACCTCAAAAAAAAGAATGATGATCGCATGTACCTTGTATGAAGCGGGTGAGATTGCAGGTTCTTCCTTCCTCCTTCTACCGGCCAGCCGATGAAGGGGGTTTATAGCTTGATTACCCTTGCAAGAAAACACACAAATACAGATATGGATTAGCCAAAGATGTGTAGTATCAATGCTCTAAAAATATAGAAATCAATCAAACTAAGCATGAACACACCTTGTGTGTTTTGGTTTAAAACCCCTTTAAGGAGTAAAAGGGATGGGATATGAATGCAATGATATGCAAAGCAAATAAGGTGAATATATGCTGAAGAGTATCTCTAGCAAAGGGCGCTAGAGGGAGGATGCATGAGGTGATAATAGCTAACAAAATAACTAAAAGAGAAGAGGACCCTTCTGATGTGTGCGCAGCAGTAAAGGTGAGAAGGCAAAAGAACACGGCAGCTACAGCGCTAGGGAAAGGATGAAGAATTTGCTGTGGAGGAAGAACCTTGAAGAAGCACCTGCAAAAGGAAGAAAACTCTCTCTCTCTCTCTGTACAGCTCACACGATGCAGTTGCTCTCTTTTTGCTGCCTCTTCACCTTTTCGCGTGAGAAGAACACATGGGGGTATTTATAGGCCAAAATTCCTTGCATCAATAGGATTGAAACAAGGCAATCAATCCTCTAATAAGGAACCCTCTTCCCAATCGAACACAAGGTGTAAAATGAGAAAATGATCACTACTGGAAGGTAGCAAGCGAAACAGAGACGGAAGTCAAAATGACGACCTGACGAGGGACGTTAATTGAAATGACGACATTCACACAGTTGTTAATTCCTGGATTTATTTATGGCAATAAAGGACTTTCCTAATTTAAAATTGACAAATGACACATGTTCTAATGGGCGTTAAATAATAAACGCCCCCCAGGAGGGCGTCAATTCTTTGAGTTTTATTTTATTTAGGATTCGTAAAATCCAAAAAATAACGCTTGTTTGAACAGTCGTTTATTTGTGAAATTACGACCCCCATCAGGTCGTAAATTAAATGACGTCCTTCCTCCAAGCGTTAATTTTGAATTTAAAGGAAAGATACCAAGAAATTACAATCATTATAGAGAAATTAGAAAAACTTCATATTAAGCCAATATTGAAGTCCACTTTGGGGCGTCACATGGTGACATGAGATTTACTCAACATAGCATCGATTTTGGCGTGTCTACAAGGGCGAGTGACGATTTTCGCCGGATCGGGTGATGTTTCGTCATTTAATTTCGTGCATTTTGTGGTTTAGGACCCGGGGCAAGGTCTCCGATGTTTTCCCCCTCGACCGGGATCGAGTGGGGTGTGGAATAGGACCCTTCGGTCGGGGTCGGGTTAGAGGAACGTCGGTTTCGGTCAATTGACGGATGGAGTTCGGTCGACCGAACCCATTCGCCACGGTCGGGTGATCATGTTGGTTCGGTCGACCGAACCCTGAGGGCCAGTCGACCGACCCTCTGCTTGGAGGTCGACCGACCCTAGTGGTAGGTCGACCGAACCCAGTTCTTTTTGCCTGTTTTGGCCTCCGGTCTCTTTGGTCGACCTTGGGCCCCGTGGATGTCCCGGACAGCCCGTGGGGACCGTGACTGTGTTTTTGGGTGTCTGGAGGAATTATGTTACCTCAATTAGCATGCCCGTGTGGTTTTAGGGTCCGGGTGACCCCACGTGTTTCGGACTTCTTCGTTGTGCTAGATCGAGTCACCGTGTACTTGCGTACGTGCGGAGGGTTGTCCCGGCACAGTGTTAGCTTCTCGAAAAGTGATTTTTCGTGTGGGCCATGAGTATGGTCAATAATGGTTAGTCCCGTGACCCAGCCAGGGGTTGGGGGGGCTTCTTAGTCTCCCTTAGAGAGGGAATAAACTCGGCAGTTATGGGCCGCCTCTTAAGTTCTCGAGAACGTGGTATCTGGTTCTTGGACTAGGATAACTTGACTGCATGGTGTCGTATGGTACAACGGCATTGGGATGAGTCGCGTGACTCTATGGCCGTTAGATTAGCAAGTCTAGCTAGTCATCCTGAGTTGGGTGGCACCGTGCCACCCTACGTTCAGTGTAACGACCCGAGAATCTGATTAGCGGGAAGGCCCGATAACCCTAGACTCGAACCGCCACCCACGAGCCCGTAGACTCGGAAGGGTTAGAGAGATGGTGTGAAGACTACACAAGTATCATAAATAATTGCAGAAATTAAACAGTTTATATGATTAAGTAGGAAATAAATTAACATTTTACATGATACATGGTCCACAAAATATAACAAAATAAACAACAGTAGTCCACAACTAGTACAGAGACAAGAAGGAAAAGTACAACTACACGGGACATACCCCGGCTCTGACATCTGGCACTAACGCTGGGCACCCGAACCACGCTGAGCCTCAGACGCGCTCCCCTGAGGCTGCGCCTCACCTGAAACACGGTGAAAACACGCAAGGAATGAGTCTCAAAATAAGACTCAGTAGGGATCACTTGAACCCTACCTCGCAACACAGAAAACCGCTACACTAGCAGTAAGCGAGCACCTCAGAAGTGAAAAAGCCCTGCAACTACAAACACCAGTCTCACGGCATGAATATCGACACACGCGCCACGGCGAAGAAACTGGAACTAAACGGTCAACACGACCAAAAACCCGAAGGTCGAAGTCACAAAGACTGATAGTCTGTCACTCCAGACTCGACAGGAGTACCTCCCACTAGAAGCACAGTCACTAGCATCCCCTGACGTCTTACACCGCACCGCAGGTGTCCGCCTGGCACGATAGCCCCCGGCGGAGGCAAGGACACCATACAAGTAACCATAAAACAAGTGACTAGCTGGGGTCGTGCTCGTCAGCGTGGGTCCAGCCGCCCCCAACCACGTGTGCACACACAGACCGTGCGTCCCTGGTCTGGCCCTCTGACCAGTTTTCCCCTCAGCCGGACTCTGGCTGGTAGACGCAGGGCCCGATGAAAAGTAGTCTCAAACCGTCCTCAGGGTAGCCTCTCCACCACTCCCTGGTGGGACCGCTAAACGCGTAGGCAGGCTACGACTAGTGGAGGGTAACTGAAGGAGTAGACTCTCAAGTCAAAGGAAAATAATGTCCGAATCCGACGAAGTATGGGAACCGTCCCACGTACCAGCACCGTTGCACGGTGACCACGGTCGAAGAAGAAACGGGACTGCGGACCGCCCGGAGCAGTCCAGAGTCTGTCGGACCAACACTGGTGTGCCACAGGCTCTAACGGTCTATCACTAGGCCGTCACAGCAGTCTGGCAGTCCAACACAGGTGCGCCTGACATTCGGTGCAAAATCGATGGTGACGCACCAACCCTGGTACGTCACAGGCCCTAACGCACCCAACCCAGTACGTCAGAAGGCAAGAAGTAACCATCTGTGATGCATACCGCTCGGCGTGTCACAGACTCTAACGGACCATCTCTGGTGTGTTAGAAGACGGAATAAAACCAGCTGTGACGCACAGCCCTCGGGGCGTCACAGCTCTAACGGTCCAGCCCAGGAGCGTTAGAAGGTGGGGACGCGTCATCTCTAACGCTCTCACACAGGGGCGTCACAAGGCTCTGACGTCCCATCCTGGGTGCGTCAGAGGCCCTGACCCCCAATGGTTAAACCACAACGGTCGGATGCCAACGGTCGAATCGCCACTCTGACGGTCCAACCCATGCGCGTCACATGCCCTGGCGGTCTATCGTGGGACTGTCAGGCCCACGGACCACCCAGTTGGCGAAACAGCTCTTGTGACGCACCCATCGTGGGGCGTCACAGCCTGTGACGGTCACTGGAAGGACCGTCACACCGTCCCGATGGCGAACCGATGGGAAACGACCCAACACTCCAACCACGCCCCCATACCTCCATGGGAGAGGGGGAAAACAAGGGGGGAGCTCCCCCGAGACCCCTAGCATGCTTCTAGGCCATTGAAACGTCTAATCACGGCCTAAAAACATAGATCGGGCGAACTCTCCCCAAATCATGATTTTACCCTCCCAACATGGAAACGACCCCTCTCGGCCTCACACCGGGCAAGAAATCATGGGAATGGAACGCAGAGAGCTAAGGAACGTCACCCTACCTCGATCTCGCCTCGAGGCGCGCTGGATCGTCCACAAACCGTGAAGAACGCTTGAAACCCTCGTTCCTCCTCACGCTTCCCACGAATGCCGCACGCCACTGGGATCATCTCGCCGCCGCCTACGTCGTCGTGCCGTCACCCACCGCCGTCTGCAGCCGGAGGGGAGCTCGCCGCGGTCGCCGTTGGCCGAAGAGAGAGAGAGAAGGGGGCGCTCACGGTGGGGAGGAAGAAGGAAAGAGGAAGAAGAAGAAGAAAAGGTGGGGGAGAGAGAAAAGGGTTGGGGTATTTATAGAAAATCCAAAAATACCAAAAACTATCGAAAAATTAAAAATCACGTTTCCGCGATCCTCGGAACGCACTGGTCGCAACGGTACCACTCACGTCTAGGTGAACAACCCGGTTCACCCGCAACGAGGTTCCGAAGGAATTACCGAAACCCGTGCCAAAAATCAGAAAACACGCTGAAAAAAGCCGCGGACACACTCCGGGCCTCCGAAACAACTCCGGATGGCACCGATCCGAACACAAAAGTGTCCGAAACGAAATTTTGGACACAACGGAGCCAGATACTCAGAGAAACTAGATCTGGAACCCAAAGAGAAAGGATCCGAAGGGTCCGGGATATTACAGCCCCCCCACCTTAAACAAATTTCATCCTCGAAATTTAAGAACAAAGCTCGGGGGGAAGAAGAGAAGGAACTCACTCGAACTGGTAAGGGAACTACTGACGCATCTTGTCCTCACGTTCCCAAGAAGCCTTACCACCATAGTGTCGCTGCCACACCACCTTAACCAAGGGGATGACCTTGTTCCGCAGGCGCTGCTCTCGCCTATCCTCAATGCCGATGGGAAACTCTAGGAGAGAAAGATCTGGAGTCACCTCGGGCCAAACAGAATCCTCAAGCACATGAGAGTCACCTCGGGCCAAACAGAATCCTCAAGCACATGAGAGTCATCGGGCATATACTTCCGCAACACCGAGACGTGGAACACGTCGTGCACCGACGCCAACTCAGGGGGTAACTGCAACCGATAAGCAACCTCACCGACGCGCTCCACAATGAGGAAATGACCAACATGGCGGGGACTCAGCTTCCCACGCCGTCCGAAGCGCATCACCCCCTTCATCGGAGAAACTCTCAAGAACACACGATCACCAATGGCGAAAGTGAGAGGCTGCATCCTTCGGTCAGCATAGCTCTTCTGCCGACTCTGGGCGGCCAACATGTTCTGATGAACTAGGTGCACGGCATTGACGCACTGCTGCACCAACTCCGGTCCCATCAAAACACGCTCACCAATCTCGAACCAATCAAGTGGAGTCCGACACAGACACCCATACAATGTCTCATAAGGAGCCATGCTGATGCTCGAATGATAACTATTATTGTAGGCAAACTCCACCAACGGTAGGTGGTGAAACTAACTCCCCTGCCACTCCAGGCAACACGACCTCAACATGTCCTCCAAAGTCTGGATGGTCCTCTCTGACTGACCGCCCGACTGAGGATGATATGCCGAGCTAAAAGCTAACTCAATGCTTAGAGCCCTCTGGAAATTCCTCTAGAAACCAGATGTGAAATGCGGATCCTGATCGGATACAATGGAAATGGGAATCCCATGCAAGGGTACGATCCGCTCCATATACAAACGTGCCAGTTTTGGCACACTCTAGCTGACTTTGATCGGTAACAATCGAGCCACTTTTGTCAACCTATCCACCAGCAACCAAATATTGTCCTGCCCACTCGGAGTTCTCGGCAGTCCCACCACAAAATCCGTGGTTACGTGGTCCCATTTCCACGCGAGAACATCCAAGGGCTAAAGCATACCTCCTGGTCCCTGATGCTCCGCCTTCACCTGCTGACAGGTCAGGCACATGGCCACGAACTTAGTAACATCTCTCTTCATACCAGGCCACCAGAACTGCCTCCGCAAGTTCTGATACATCTTCATCGCACCCGGTTGTACGGTGTACCTGCCCTCATGAGCCTCACGCAACACCGCACGATGAACCTGATCCTCAGCGGGGACGTACAGCCAACCACGGAACCTCACAGCACCGTCCTCACCGAGCTCCACATCAGCCATGGCCAAAATCCAGAGCAACTCGGGGTCTGCATACTGAGCCTCTATCACCTGACGACGGATAGCAGGGGTGACAGTCAGACTCGCGAGCACCGCTAACCCTGGCTCTTGAGGAATCTTGAGCCTGAATGACACTTCGGGCACTTGTTCCCAGAGCCTCCACTTCCTCAACATCAAGGCACTGATCACGACCTTCCGAGTCAAAGCATCGGTGACAACATTCATCCTGCCCGGCTGATAAGATAGGGTGAAGTCATAATCCTTCATATACTCCATCCAACGCCTCTGCCTGAGGTTAAGGTCCCTCTGAGTGAACACATACCTCAAACTCTGATGGTCAGTGAACACCTCAAACATCTCACCGTACAGATAATGCCTCCAGATCTTCAACACGAAGATCACAGCCGCCAGCTCCAGGTCATGGGTAGGGTAGTTTTCCTTATGTGGCTTCAGCTGCCGCGAAGCATACGCCACCACTCTACCATGCTGCATCAACACAGCACCCAATCCAACCCCGGAAGCATCTGTACACACCACAAAACCTCCCAATCCAGAAGGTAAAACCAACACCGGAGCCGAGGTGAGCAATCTCTTCAGTTCCTTGAAACTCTGCTCACACTCATCAGTCCAGACAAAAGGCACATCCTTCCACGTAAGTCTGGTCATCGAGGCCGCAATACGAGAAAAACCCTGGATAAACCTCCGATAATAGCCTGCAAGCCCCAAGAAACTCCGGATCTCCGTCACAGACCTCGGCTTCGGCCACTGCATTACTGTCTCGACCTTGGCGGGGTCCACGGAAAATACCATCACCAGAGATCACGTGCCCCAAAAAGTGCACCTCACGAAGCCAGAACTCGCACTTACTGAGCTTCGCATACAACTGGTGATCTCGCAACGTCTGTAGCACCGCACCCAAATGGTACACATGCTCCTTAGTAGATCACGAATAAACAAGGATGTCGTCCACAAACATGACAACGAACTGGTCCAAATAGGGATGAAACACCCTCTACATCAAGTCCATGAAGGCTGCGGGGGCATTGGTAAGCCCGAACGGCATCACCAAGAACTCATAATGCCCGTACCTCGTACTGAACGCAGTCTTCTCCACATCGGACTCGCGAATCCTCAGCTGATAGTAACCAGACCGCAAATCAATCTGTGAAAATACTCGAGCAGACTGAAGCTGGTCGAACAAGTCATCAATCAGTGGCAATGGATACTTGTTCTTAATGGTCACTCCATTCAGCTGTCGGTAGTCAATGCACAACCTCATACTACCATCCTTCTTCTTCACGAAAAACACAGGCACACCCCGAGGGGAAAAGTGAGGACGAATGTACCCCTTGGCCAGCAACTCCTGCAACTGCGCCCTCAGCTCTATCAACTCAGCGGGAGCCATACGGGAGGGAGCCTTCGACAAAGGTCCCATACCAGGCACAATCTCGATCACAAAATCAATCTCCCGCTGGGGAGGCAATCCAGGTAAGTCCTCCGAAAAAATATCGGGAAACTCGCACACCACCGGAATGTCCTCGACATCGTCTCCAACCGGTTTGCCACGACCACAGAAGCGAGAAAACCCTGGCAACCCGCATCAAGCAAACGACGAGCCCTAATAGCCGAAATACGAAAGCGGGAAGAGGAAGACCTAATACCTTAGAAATAGAAGGTGGGTCCACAAAGCCGCCAGAAATAAACCCTCTTCGAGCCGCAATCCACCAAAGCATGATGTGCCTCGAGCCAATACATGCCCAAAATCACATCAAAGTCCTGGAGCGGCAACGCATAAAGCATGGCCGGCAAACTCCGCCCTTCAACCCACACGGGAGCCTCATCGAAACAATACGGAGTGATCATAAAATCACCCGAAGGCCATTCCACTGCCAAATCACAAGACAACTGGGTCACCGGCTCCTCGATGCTCAGCGCGAAATCCTCCGAAATAAATGAATGAGACGCGCCAGAATCAAACAAAACCCGAGCCGCACAATCCAAAATATGAACGATACCTTTCACGAGCTGTGACGGCACTGCCTCTACCCTGGCCATGTGTGTAATATGGCCTCGAGATCTCTTCCTGCCTCCTACACTCGCTGACCTGGGTAGCGGCAGATACTGCCCATGCTGCTGCTGCTGCTATTGTGGCCTCTGCTGCTGGGGATACTACTGCTGCGGAGGAAACTACTACTGCTGCTGCTGCTGCCTCTGAGGACAGTCACGCACCATATGCCCTAGCTGGTCACACCTGAAATAAATCATCGGCGACGTGCAATGCCTACCTAGATGCTACTCGCCACACCGGGGACACGGTCCTCGAGATCCACCCACTGATCCCTGATGCTGAAAAGGGACCGGCTGCTGTACACTACCCGATGACGCCTGCCTCTGGTCCTTGTGCTTCTTATGGAAACTCTTCTTGAGAAACTTCACCCTGGCGCTGAAAGACGCAGAACCTGCCGCTGAAGCCGCCGGGGTCGAAGCCCACGAACTACCAGAAGGAAGCTGGAACGTGCTCTACTGTTGGGTAGTCATCTGCTGGTTGTGGCCTGACAAGGACTGCCCCTGGCTAATCGGTCCCTGAGTCCTCTGCATATCCAGCTCCAAGGATGCCGCTACACGGGAAGCTATCTCCAAATCAGTGGCAGCGTTCGCGATCAAATGGTGCCTCAGCTCCTGCCTCAAGCCCTGCATGAACTGCGCGGTCTTCACCTTCTCATGCTCCATCATATGAGGTGCATAATGACCCAGCTCAACAAATCGGGCCCTATACTGCAACATGAACATGTCGCCCTAGACCAGCTCCAAAAACTGACGCATCCGCTGCGTAGCAATATACTCTGGAAAGTAAGCACGCTCGAAAGCGCTGACAAAGTCGCCCCACGTAATCTGCTCAAGGGGACGAGACTGGAAGGACGTCTTCCACTCGGAAGACCACCACGCCCGAGCCGTGCCCTGCAACTGGTTGTAGGCCAACATCACCCTATCCTCCGCAGTACACCGCGCGGAACTGAACACCCGCTCCATCTCGTCGGGCCAACTCCGAGCCAAATCAGGGTCTGGCTGGCCGCGATAGTAAGGTGGATGGAACTGCATGAAATCTCTCACTGCTCGGCCTGGCCCACCCTGATCGACGAACCCTCACCAGCCTCTCCTCCGAACTGCTGCGACATAAGCTGGTACATGCCACGGAAGGAATCCTCGGCCCCCGGAACACTCGCAGCATACGCTGCCTCAGTGGCCACCGGTGGCACTCTACTCTGCTCCTCCTGAGCCTCCTGCTGGATCTACTGAACCTCAACCGACTGCCCTTGCTGAGAGCAAGTGCTCCGCCTTGGCGCCATGCTCGCTCCTGAAGCAAAAGACAAAAAACACGGAAACGGCAAGGTCAACAAAAACACACTATGCCCGATGTCAGCGTCAACTGTACACCCTTGTTGTGGACTAGTGGACCACTACAATTACTAATGATTCTCGTATAATCCCACAACCGCGCTCTGATACTAGCTGTAACGACCCGAGAATCCGATTACCGAGAAGGCCCGATAACTCGACTCGGAAGAGGATGGTGTGGAGACTACACAAGTATCACAAATAATTACAGAAATTAAACAGTTTATATGATTAAGCAGGAAATAAATTAATATTTTACATGATACATGGTCCACAAAATATAACAAAATAAACAACAGTAGTCCATAACTAGTACAGAGACAAGAAAGAAAAGTACAGCTACACGGGGCATACCCCGGCTCTGCCCTCTGGCACTAATGTTGGGAACCCGAACCACGCTGAGCCTAAGACGTGCTCCCCTGAGGCCACACCTCGCGTGAAACACGGTGAAAACACGCAGGGAATGAGTCTCAGAATAAGACTCAGTAGGGATCACTTGAACCCTACCTCGCAAGATGGAAAACCGTTACACTAGCAGTAAGCGAGTACCTCAGAAGTGAAAAAACCATGCAACTACAAACACCGATCTCACGGCACGAATACCGACACACGCGCCACGACGAAGCAATCAGAACTCAACGGTCAACACAACTAAAACCCCGAAGGTCGAAGTCACAAAAACTGATAGTCTGTCACTCCCGACTCGACAGGAGTACCTCCCACTAGAAGCACAATCGGTAGCGTCCCCTGACGTCTTACACCGCACCGCAGGTGTCCCCCTGGCACGATAGCCCCCGGCGGAGGCAAGGACACCGTACAAGTAACCACAAAATAAGTGACTAGCTGGGGTCGCGCTCGTCAGCGTGGGTCCAACAGCCCCTAACCACGTGTGCACACACAGACCGTGTGATGTGACACGACCTTGGACTTAAGCAAGCAAGCACATTCGCAATCTAAATGGGCCAATTTGGGCCACCGCTCTCTCGTCGCTCACCCAAGCCCGGGGTAACTTGGCAATGCCAAGGTGAGGTTGAGGGGTTGGGCCCTTGCTAGTAGAGGGCCAGCAAGGCCAAGACTTGATTCCCAATGGATGTGGAAGCCCAAGACAATGGGGCCGACCAAGTGCCAAAGGCACTGGTTTCTCTCTTTTCCCACGGTGATCACTTATAGCACAAGAGCTTAAGGATCGGGCTCTCATTCACGGCCAGCGGAGTTTATGAACTAATGTTGAAAGAACAAGCACAAATTAGAGTAAAGTTTGGAGCACTTACTCGACCGGTTTGAAGAAACCGGTCCCGCTCGGAGACGAGAGCGAGCGGGGAAGCATGGGTTCCCCACACGCCGCGCCGGGGTAGCTTGACCTGTTTAAGCTATTACAATACTACACCCCATGCAAGGGGGGGGATCATGGGGAAGGAAAGATGATAGTTACAATCAAAACTACCTCCACGCAGGGAGGGGCCTTCAGCCGGCCAAGCGGGGTGGGGAAAACTAGGGCTAAAACGATGATGAAGTGAATATGCTGAATCTGCCTTCTCTCGGCAATTGTGGACAGACAGTCGGTACTATGCCCTGCAGAACGTGATCAAGAATTTTGCCGAGGGCGAGACCAGTGGGAAAATCTTTGTTACTGGAACTGGAGTGCCTCTGAATTTTTTTCGAATTCTTCTGGGGTCGCTGCTGGCCTGGGTAGGAGCTCGAACAGGGACGCTGATTCTCGGACTGACAGCAACTGGTTACTAACAGCAGGAAGAAGAGGTTGCCTCGGCCGTTCCCGAACTCCGACTCAGGTGCCGCCAGAGCCGCTGGAACCGTGGACAAGTCTTCTTTGTAAAAGACTGACGGGGAAGCCAAAAGATTCCGGAGAACATCAGGAGACCCAGAACAGTGAGTAGGGGTCGGTGTAGACTCTGGGAAGCAGAGTCGCACGCCTGAGGAAGAAAATTCGTAACTTCTGCTTCCAGATGCCGAACGGAGTTCTGCTTCTTGATTCTGAAAGTAGATAGGAAGGAGAAGAACTTTGTAGAAGAGCTCGTGGCCTAATTCCTCAGGGGTTTGTCGTGGTGAAGCTTTCTCTCTGGATCAGGATCTCTGCAGAACTAGTCCCTAGTTTCCAACTGCTTGTTGCAGAGGATACCCCAACAGCTCCTGAACTCGGAATCGAGCACCGTCAGAGTCGTTGGAATCGTGGACGAGTCCTCTTCGCAGAAAAACTGACGGGGAAGCCAAACGATTTCGGAGAAGATCAGGAGATGCAGAACAATGGCGACTGGTTGAAGCAGACTGTGGGCAGCAGGGCCGCGTAGCTGAGGGAGAAAAAGGATAACTCCTGCCACAGATGCCGAACGGAACTCCACTTTCTGATTCTGAAAGTAGACAGGAGGAAGAAGAACTTTGCAGAAGAGCTCTTGGGCTTATTCCTCTGAGGTTCGTCGTGGCAGAGCTTCTAATCCGGTTCTGGTACTCAGCCGAGGCAGCTCTGCACAGTTGTGGGAGAATGGACCTCCTGGACGGCTCGGAGATCGGAAGAAGATGAAACCACTTCTGTTGCGAAGGGGACTGGTAGACGCTTCCGGCGATGGCTATTGGGTCTTCAAATTCGTCCGGAAGAAGTCGTGGTAGCTGCTGCAAGTTTCTCGTTCATCTGTAACCTCTGGACAGCAAACTGTAACTTCGAAGTAGCTTCCAATGACCAAGAAAGAAGAAGGGGAAGGGGGTAGATGAGTGTGGGAGTGACCCCTGGTTGTTAGGGGGTCTTGGAGGGGGTGTTCTAAGGTGTGGGAGGTGGAGAATAAGGTCTGGAAGAGGGTCCAATAGATGGTGGTAGTGGGGGCTGCGAATTTGGTTGGAATGGAGAGAGGGAAAGGATATTCGAAAATAGGTTTAAGGGTGGGGTTAATTTTTTTGTCTTGGGAATGGGGGGGTTGTGTTGGGGAAGGGAAGGGGTGCTTGGGGTAGTGGGAAGGGTGCTTGGGAAAGGGGGAGGGGTAGTTGGGGGTTGGATGGTGAGGAGAGGATTGGTGGAGGGGGTCTTGGGAAGGGGTGGAGTATTGATGAGGGTTGTGGGGAATGGGAAGAGGCTTAAATGGGGTAGGTGGGGAGTGGAGGTGGTTGGGAAGGGAGGAGAGAGAAGAAAATTCAAATTTGGGTGTTGAGAAGAGAGAAAGTGGAGTGAAAAAGAGAGATTAAGAGAGGGAAGGGTGGGGAATCTCTCCCTAGGGTTTCTCACCCAAAAAATGGAATCTCTCCACTAGATAAGAAGTGTAAACTCTCAAAATGGCAAGTTTTTTCATTCATTGATTCATTAAGTTGAAATGGGGGGAAATGGGCTCCTATATATAGAAAACCCACATTTCTACAAAAGTCCCTGACAATTGACTCAATGACAAATAACCGAGGGGGTAGGGGGAGCCCTTGGGCCAAGCCCAATGAATTGGGCCCAATAGCTAACTAGACAACCTAATGACACTCAAACTTAGGGAAATAAACACAAGACCTAGGAACATGACTAAAATAAAAGGAAAAATACATCAAATGACTCAAATAAAAATTACATAGGACTCAAAATTAAATAACTAGACCATGTCGGATGCAATCGGGGCGAGGAGATGAGCTGTGATCGTGGGCATGGAAGGTGATGTCCCCATCATACTCCCGGGGTGCGGAGAACTCGACTCCGTCGAGTAAGTGTCCTTCCCTCCTTGGAAGGTGTAGAAGTGGTACTGCCCTCAAGTCTTCCGAACGAGACCGATCCATCCACCTACCGAGATAGCGCTCGTATACCTTGCTCTTGGTGGTAGTGACCTGTTCATCCAATATTCGTTCAATGCGCTCACGCTGGGCTTTCTTGGCTGGTGGACTCTCCTCACGGGTGGGTGCTCTCTCAACGGAGGGAATATGCTCAATATCCTCACTAGGTACCACCGTGGGTCCCTTGTATGGCACTAGGTCGGCGACATTGAATGTGGGACTTACCCATATTCCTCGGGGAGATCTAACTCATATGCATTTGCACCAACGCGCCTCAGGACCTGGAAGGGACCAGCCCCACGTGGCCTCAATTTGGAGATGGCTCCCGGGGAGAGCCTCTCCGTCCTTACCATCACAAAGTCACCCTCATGGAATTCTTGGTGACGCAAAAGGGAGTCAGCCTGTCTCTTATAGATCTCATTTTCCTTGCTTATGTGCTTGCAAAGGCTTTCATGCAATTTTGTGAATGTTGACATTCTAGGGGTGATGGGTGGACCTGGACAACCAAAAGTAGACCAATCATGCTTTGACGCTAAGAAGACTTTGATGGAATGGGGAGGACCGGGGCATCCATAGGTGATCCGGTCATGCATGGGGGTGACAAATGCTGGGGGACCCGGACATCCATGAATACTCCTATCATGCCTACAACTCATGATGAGTGAAGGTGGACCACTACATCCGAATTTAGACAACTCATGCTTTCTACTTGACATGTGGGTGATGTGAATGAATGGACCCAACATAATGTTCATGCCAATTGGTGTAGTAAACCTAGACACATGCATGCTTTTCCCAAAGGTGACTTCCATGTGTATAGGTGTGGGACAACCCTTGAACTCCCATTGGAAAGGATCGAATGGATCTAAGAAGGTGGTCATCATGGGGTGGAGCACAACCTTATTACCTAGGGATATGTGGCCCAAGGTCATGGCTCCCAAGGTGTAACCCGAGTCATGGATGAGGTGGGTTTGGCACAATATGGTGGGTGAGGGTAGGAAAGGGTGGGTGGTTGGTAAGATGGTTGGGTCATATGACTCCCTTGACTCCCATTGGAATGGATCATATGGATCATAAAATGGGTCACCTAGGGGGAGGAACTCCATGTCCTCAAGATCCTTAAAAGGTGCTAAGTCATCCTTCTCCATGATAGTTGGGCCAATGTTCTTGACAAGTGGGTCGGCCATGAGTGGAGGGCTTGACTTTCTACCCGAGATAAGAAGCTCTAAATCGAGGAGAAGGTTGGGCTCATCGGGTGTAGGGAGGAATAGAAGGAGGTCGCTAGTGTAGCAACCAATGGTGCAAACCGAGGTGATAGACCCTATGCATAGGTGTAGGAGGCTAAGGCTCCTAGGTTGTTCGACCATAGGGGTCATCATGCTAGTCATCTCTAATTGCCATGCTATGCCCTTGAGAAGGTCCTATAAGGTCTCCACTTGATAGGATGCTTAGATTGTGGTGTGATAGGAGAAGAAGGGCACTATGGGAAGGTCTCGTTCTATGGGAGGGAAAACATGGGCCGGGGTCTCTTGAATTGGGCTCTCCTTTAGCCAACTAACAATGGGTTCTCCTAAGATGAGCTCCGCCCCAACTAGAGAGGGTGGTGTAAGGTAAAGACCATCGTGTGAGGTTCCTTCTTCAGCTTGGATTTGGGTTTCATCCAAAGTGGGGGGTGGGTTTGGAGTGCTCACAACTATTGGATTGGGTATGAGTTCTGCTACCAAGGAGGTGAGAGAGTCTTTTGGGGTGATGAGGGTTTGTGTGTGGTGTTCCCAGGGTAGAGGGTAAAGGGAAACTTGGATTGGGATTGGTAGGATGTGGTTTGGGAGTGGAAGTAGTGGAGGTCTAGGTTGGGGTAGGATTGGGTTTGGAAGTGGAAGGTGGGTTGGGTGACAGGATTTGGGTTGGGTGGTGGTGGCTGTCATGGTTCTAGGTGGAGGGATGGACACGGGGTCTACTTGGGTTTGAATGGTGAGAATAGGGTGAGTGGTGGTCCTTTTTGGGGAAACCGGGTCGGTTAGGGGTCTCTTCCCCTTGGGATCGGCTGGTTGTGGAGGGGTGGTAGTGGGGGCTAATTGAGTTTGGATAGATAGGTTTGCGGAAGGAGGTTTTGGTTGGAGTGTGGGGATCCTCATGGGATTTGGTGGAGAGGTGGTTGTTTGGTTTATTTGGGTCTTAAGGGAGAGGACTTGGTCGCGAAGTGTTGTTATGATGGTTGAGAGATGAATTGTTGGGGGTGGTGGGGGTGGAGACCAAAGGTCGGTCTCAAGTTGGCCGGGTAGGGATGGAGGAGTGGTAGTGCTCCTCGGGTCAGGGGTGCTTGAGTAGGAGGGGTGAGAATGTTTGGGGATGTAGATCTTTCTAAGTTCTACCTTCATCTCTTCCCATGAGTGAATAGGTTCTTATCTTCTAACCCTCCTTAAGCCCTCTATGTGTTCCCACTTACTTTTGGCTTGATCCCGAAGTCGTCCCTTGGCCTTTCGGACTCTCGCCGGTTTCATATACCCAAGTCTTTTCGAAGTACTTTTCTATCGTAGCCTCCCACCTAAGATAGTCACTAGAATGTGATCCGTCAAAGGTAATATCCCTATCTAGGATGAAGTCTATGGGTGGTGAGTAGGCTAAGTAGGTGGTCATGATGAACGGGGGGATCAATGCAAGGGTCGGATTGATGATGACACAAATGCAAGCATGCCCTAGGACTTGACTTGATAGAGACAAGTCAATGACTTGCTCTGATATCAATTGATGTGACACGACCTTGGACTTAAGCAAGCAAGCACATTCACAATCTAAATGGGCCAATTTGGGCTGCCGCTCTCTCGTCGCTCACCCAAGCCCGGGGTAACTTGGCAATGCCAAGGTGAGGTTGAGGGGTTGGGCCCTTGCTGGTAGAGGGTCAGCAAGGTCAAGACTTGATTCTCAATGGATGTGGAAGCCCAAGACAATGGGGCCGACCAAGTGCCAAAGGCACCGGTTTCTCTCTTTTCCCACGGTGATCACTTATAGCACAAGAGCTTAAGGATCGGGCTCTCATTCACGGCCAGCGAAGTTTATGAACTAATATTGAAAGAACAAGCACAAATTAGAGCAAAGTTTGGAGCACTTACTCGACCGGTTTGAAGAAACCGGTCCCGCTCGGAGACGAGGGCGAGCGGGGAAGCATGGGTTCCCCACACGCCGCGTCGGGGTAGCTTGACCTGTTTAAGCTATTACAACACTACACCCCATGAAAGGGGGGGATCGTGGGGAAGGGAAGATGATAGTTACAATCAAAACTACCTCCACGCAGGGAGGGGCCTTCAGCCGGCCAAGCGGGGTGGGGAAAACTAGGGCTAAAACGATGATGAAGTGAATATGCTGAATCTGCCTTCTCTCGGCAATTGTGGACAGACAGTCGGTACTATTGCTGCAGAACGTGATCAGGAATTTTTCCGAGGGCGAGACCAGTGGGAAAATCTTTGTTACTGGAACTGGAGTGCCTCTGAATTTTTCCGAATTCTTCTGGGGTCGCTGCTGGCCTGAGCAGGAGCTCGAACAGGGACGCTGATTCTCGGACTGACAGTAACTGGTTACTAACAGCAGGAAGAAGAGGTTACCTCGGCCGTTCCCGAACTCCGAATCAGGTGCCGCCAGAGCCGCTAGAGTGGACAAGTCTTCTTTGCAACAGAACTGACGGCGAAGCCGAAAGATGTCGGAGAAGATCAGGGGACCCAGAACAGTGAGTGGGGGTCGGTGCAGACTGTGGGAAGCAGAGTCGCACGCCTGAGGAAGAAAATTCGTAACTTCTGCTTCCAGATGCCGAACAGAGTTCCGCTTCTTGATTCTGAAAGTAGATAGGAAGGGGAAGAACTTTGTATAAGAGCTTGTGGCCTGATTCCTCAGGGGTTTGTCGTGGTGAAGCTTTCTCTCCGGATCAGGATCTTTGCAGAGCTAGTCCCTGGTTTCCAACCGCTGGTTGCAGAGGATGCCCCAATAGCTCCCGAACTTGGAATCGAGCACCGTTAGAGTCGTTGGAATCGTGGACGAGTCCTCTTCCCAGAAAAACTAACGGGGAAGCCAACCGATGTCGGAGAGATCAGGGGATGCAGAACAATGGCGACTGGTCGAAGCAGACTGTGGGCAGCAGGGCCGCGTAGCTGAGGGAGAAAAAGGATAACTCCTGCCACAGGATGCCGAACGGAACTCCGCTTTCTGATTCTAAAAGTAGACAGGAGGAAGAAGAACTTTACAGAAGAGCTCTTGGGCTTATTCCTCTGAGGTTCGTCGTGGCAGAGCTTCTAATCCGATTCTGGTACTCAGCCGGGGCAGCTCTGCGCAGTTGTGGGAGAATGGATCTCCTGGATGGCTCGGAGATCGGAAGAAGATGAAACCACTTCTGTTGTGAAGGAGACTGGTAGACACTTCCGACGATGGCTCTTGGGTCTTCAAATTCGTTCGGAGGAAGTTGTGGTGGCCTCTGCAAGTTGCTGGTTCATCTGCAACCTCTGGACAGCAAACTGTAACTTCGAAGTAGCTTCCAATGACCAAGAAAGAAGAAGGGGAAGGGGGTAGATGAGTGTGGGAGTGACCCCTGGTTGTAAGGGGGTCTTGGAGGGGGTGTTCTAAGGTGTGGGAGGTGGAGAATAAGGTCTGGAAGAGGGTCCAATAGATGGTGGTAGTGGGGGCTGCGAATTTGGTTGGAATGGAGAGAGGGAAAGGATATTCGAAAATAGGTTTAAGGGTGGGGTTAATTTTTTTGTCTTGGGAATGGGGGGGTTGTGTTGGGGAAGGGAAGGGGTGCTTGGGGTAGTGGGAAGGGTGCTTGGGAAAGTGGGAGGGGTAGTTGGGGGTTGGATGGTGAGGAGAGGATTGGTGGAGGGGGTCTTGGGAAGGGGTGGAGTATTGATGAGGGTTGTGGGGAATGGGAAGAGGCTTAAATGGGGTAGGTGGGGAGTGGAGGTGGTTGGGAAGAGAGGAGAGAGAAGAAAATTCGAATTTGGGTGTTGAGGAGAGAGAAAGTGGAGTGAAAAGGAGAGATTAAGAGAGGGAATGGTGGGGAATCTCTCCCCTAGGGTTTCTCACCCAAAAAATAGAATCTCTCCACTAGATAAGAAGCGTAAACTCTCAAAATGGCAAGTTTTTTCATTCATTGATTCATTAAGTTGAAATGGGGGGAAATGGGCTCCTATATATAGAAAACCCACATTTCTACAAAAGTCCCCGACAATTGACTCAATGATAAATAACCGAGGGGGCAGGGGGGGCCCTTGGGCCAAGCCCAATGAATTGGGCCCAATAGCTAACTAGACAACCTAATGACACTCAAACTTAGGGAAATAAACACAAGACCTAGGAACATGACTCAAATAAAAGGAAAAATACATCAAATGACTCAAATAAAAATTACATAGGACTCAAAATTAAATAGCTAGACCATGCCGGATGCAATCGGGGCGAGGAGACGAGCTGTGATCGTGGGCATGGAAGGTGATGTCCCCATCATACTCCCGGGGTGCGGAGAACTCGACTCCGTCGAGTAAGTGTCCTTCCCTCCTTGGAAGGTGTAGAAGTGGTACTGCCCTCAAGTCTTCCGAACGAGACCGATCCATCCACCTGCCGAGATAGCGCTCGTATACCTTGCTCCTGGTGGTAGTGACCTGTTCATCCAATATTCGTTCAATGCGCTCACGCTGGGCTTTCTTGGCTGGTGGACTCTCCTCACGGGTGGGTGCTCTCTCAACGGAGGGAATAGGCTCAATATCCTCACTAGGTACCACCGTGGGTCCCTTGTATGGCACTAGGTCGGCGACATTGAATGTGGGACTTACCCCATATTCCTCGGGGAGATCTAACTCATAGGCATTTGCACCAATGCGCCTCAGGACCTGGAAGGGACCAGCCCCACGTGGCATCAATTTGGAGATGGCTCCAGGGGAGAGCCTCTCCGTCCTTACCATCACAAAGTCACCCTCATGGAATTCTTGGTGACGCAAAAGGGAGTCAGCCTGCCTCTTATAGATCTCATTTTTCTTGCTTATGTGCTTGCAAAGGCTTTCATGCAATTTTGTGAATGTTGACATTCTAGGGGTGATGGGTGGACCTGGGCAACCAAAAGTAGACCAATCATGCTTTGACGCTAAGAAGACTTTGATGGAATGGGGAGGACCGGGGCATCCATAGGTGATCCGGTCATGCATGGGGGTGACAAATGCTGGGGGACCCGGACATCCATGAATACTCCTATCATGCCTACAACTCATGATGAGTGAAGGTGGACCACTACATCCGAATTTGGACCACTCATGCTTTCTACTTGACATGTGGGTGATGTGAATGAATGGACCCAACATAATGTTCATGTCAATTGGTGTAGTAAACCTAGACACATGCATGCTTTTCCCCAAGGTGACTTCCATGTGTATAGGTGTGGGACAACCCTTGAACTCCCATTGGAAAGGATCGAATGGATCAAAGAAGGTGGTCATCATGGGGTGGAGCACAACCTTATTACCTAGGGATATGTGACCCAAGGTCATGGCTCCCAAGGTGTAACCCGAGTCATGGATGAGGTGGGTTTGGCCCAATATGGTGGGTGAGGGTAGGAAAGGGTGGGTGGTTGGTAAGATGATTGTGTCATATGACTCCCTTGACTCCCATTGGAATGGATCATATGGATCATAAAATGGGTCACCTAGGGGGAGGAACTCCATGTCCTCAAGATCCTTAAAAGGTGCTAAGTCATCTTTCTCCATGATAGTTGGGCAAATGTTCTTGACAAGTGGGTCGGCCATGAGTGGAGGGCTTGGCTTTCTACCCGAGATAAGAAGCTCTAAATCGAGGAGAAGGTTGGGCTCATCGGGTGTAGGGAGGAATAGAAGGAGGTCGCTAGTGTAGCAACAAATGGTGCAAACCGAGGTGATAGACCCTATGCATAGGTGTAGGAGGCTAAGGCTCCTAGGTTGTTCGACCATAGGGGTCATCATACTAGTCATCTCTAATTGCCATGCTATGCCCTTGAGAAGGTCCTCTAAGGTCTCCACTTGATAGGATGCTTGGATTGTGGTGTGATAGGAGAAGAAGGGCACTATGGGAAGGTCTCGTTCTATGGGAGGGAAAACATGGGCCGGGGTCTCTTGAATTGGGCTCTCCTTTAGCCAACTAACAATGGGTTCTTCTAAGATGAGCTCCGCCCCAACTAGAGAGGGTGGTGTAAGATAAAGACCATCGTGTGAGGTTCCTTCTTCAGCTTGGACTTGGGTTTCCTTCAAAGTGGGGGGTGGGTTTGGAGTGCTCACAACTATTGGATTGGGTATGAGTTCTGCTACCAAGGAGGTGAGAGAGTCTTTTGGGGTGATGAGGGTTTGTGTGTGGTGTTCCCAGGGTAGAGGGTAAAGGGAAACTTGGATTGGGATTGGTAGGATGTGGTTTGAGAGTGGAAGTAGTGACGGTCTAGGTTGGGGTAGGATTGGGTTTGGAAGTGGAAGGTGGGTTGGGTGACAGGATTTGGGTTGGGTGGTGGTGGCCGTCATGGTTCTAGGTGGAGGGATGGACACGGGATCTACTTGGGTTTGAATGGTGAGAATAGGGTGAGTGGTGGTCCTTTTTGGGGAAACCGGGTCGGTTAGGGGTCTCTTCCCCTTGGGATCGGCTGGTTGTGGAGGGGTGGTAGTGGGGGCTAATTGAGTTTGGATAGATAGGTTTGCGGAAGGAGGTTTTGGTTGGAGTGTGGGGATCCTCATGGGATTTGGTGGAGAGGTGGTTGTTTGGTTTATTTGGGTCTTAAGGGAGAGGACTTGGTCGCGAAGTGTTGTTATGATGGTTGAGAGATGAATTGTTGGGGGTGGTGGGGGTGGAGACCAAAGGTCGGTCTCAAGTTGGCCGGGTGGGGATGGAGGAGTGGTAGTGCTCCTCGGGTTAGGGGTGCTTGAGTAGGAGGGGTGGGAATGCTTGGGGATGTAGATATTTCTAAGTTCTACCTTCATCTCTTCCCATGAGTGAATAGGTTCTTGTCTTCTAACCCTCCTTAAGCCCTCTATGTGTTCCCACTTACTTTTGGCTTGACCCCGAAGTCATCCCTTGGCCTTTCGGACTCTCGCCGGTCCATATACCCAAGTCTTTTCGAAGTACTTTTCTATCGTAGCCTCCCACCTAAGATAGTCACTAGAATGTGATCCGTCAAAGGTAATATCCCTATCTAGGATGAAGTCTATGGGTGGTGAGTAGGCTAAGTAGGTGGTCATGATGAACGGGGGGATCAATGCAAGGGTCGGATTGATGATGACACAAATGCAAGCATGCCCTAGGACTTGACTTGATAGAGACAAGTCAATGACTTGCTCTGATACCAATTGATGTGACACGACCTTGGACTTAAGCAAGCAAGTACATTCGTAATCTAAATGGGCCAATTTGGGCCGCCGCTCTCTCGTCGCTCACCCAAGCCCGGGGTAACTTGGCAATGCCAAGGTGAGGTTGAGGGGTTGGGCCCTTGCTGGTAGAGGGCCAGCAAGGCCAAGACTTGATTCCCAATGGATGTGGAAGCCCAAGACAATGGGGCCGACCAAGTGCCAAAGGCACCGGTTTCTCTCTTTTCCCACGGTGATCACTTATAGCACAAGAGCTTAAGGATCGGGCTCTCATTCACGGCCAGCGGAGTTTATGAACTAATATTGAAAGAACAAGCACAAATTAGAGCAAAGTTTGGAGCACTTACTCAACCGGTTTGAAGAAACCGGTCCCGCTCGGAGACGAGGGCGAGCGGGGAAGCAGGGGTTCCCCATACGCCGCGCCGAGGTAGCTTGACCTGTTTAAGCTATTACAACACTACACCCCATGCAAGGGGGGGATCGTGGGGAAGGGAAGATGATAGTTACAATCAAAACTACCTCCACGCAGGGAGGGGCCTTCAGCCGGCCAAGCGGGGTGGGGAAAACTAGGGCTAAAATGATGATGAAGTGAATATGCTGAATCTGCCTTCTCTCGGCAATTGTGGACAGACAGTCGGTACTATGGCTGCAGAACGTGATCAAGAATTTTTCCGAGGGCGAGACTAGTGGGAAAATCTTTGTTACTGGAATTGGAGTGCCTCTGAATTTTTCCGAATTCTTCTGGGGTCGCTGCTGGCCTGGGCAGGAGCTCGAACAGGGACGCTGATTCTCGGACTGACAGTAACTGGTTACTAACAGCAGGAAGAAGAGGTTGCCTCGGCCGTTCCCGAACTCCGAATCAGGTGCCGCCAGAGCCGCTGGAACCGTGGACAAGTCTTCTTTGCAACAGAGCTGACGGGGAAGCCTAAAGATGCCGGAGAAGATCAGGGGACCCAGAACAGTGAGGGGGTCGATGCAGACTGTGGGAAGCAAAGTCGCACGCCTAAGGAATAAAATTCGTAACTTCTGCTTTCGGATGCCGAACGGAGTTCCGCTTCTTGATTCTGGAATTAGATAAGAAGGGGAAGAACTTTGTAGAAGAGCTCGTGGCCTGATTCCTCAGGGGTTTGTCGTGGTGAAGCTTTCTCTCCGGATCAGGATCTCTGCAGAGCTAGTCCCTGGTTTCCAACCACTGGTTGCAGAGGATGCCCCAACAGCTCCCGAACTCGGAATCAAGCACCGTCAGAGTCTTTGGAATCGTGGACGAGTCCTCTTCACAGCAAAACTGACGGGGAAGCCAACCGATGTCGGAAAAGATCAGGGGATGCAGAACAATGGCGACTGGTCGAAGTAGACTGTGGGCAGCAAGGCCGCGTAGCTGAGGGAGAAAAAGGATAACTCCTGCCACAGGATGCCGAACGGAACTCCGCTTTCTGATTATGAATGTAGACAGGAGGAAGAAGAACTTTACAGAAGAGCTCTTGGGCTGATTCCTCTGAGGTTCATCGTGGCAGAGCTTCTAATCCGGTTCTAGTACTCAGTCGGGGCAACTCTGCGCAGTTGTGGGAGAATGGACCTCCTGTACGGCTCGGAGATCGAAAAAAGATGAAACCACTTCTGTTACAAAGGCGACTGGCAGACGCTTCCGTAGATGGCTCTTGGGTCTTCAAATTTGTCCGGAGGAAGTTGTGGTGGCCGCTGCAAGTTGCTGGTTCATCTGTAACCTCTGGACAGCAAACTGCAACTTCGAAGTAGCTTCCAATGACCAAGAAAGAAGAAGGGGAAGGGGGTAGATGAGTGTGGGAGTGACCCCTGGTTGTAAGGGGGTCTTGGAGGGGGTGTTCTAAGGTGTGGGAGGTGGAGAATAAGGTCTAGAAGAGGGTCCAATAGATGGTGGTAGTGGGGGCTGCGAATTTGGTTGGAATGGAGAGAGGGAAAGGATATTCGAAAATAGGTTTAAGGGTGGGGTTAATTTTTTTGTCTTGGGAATGGGGGGGTTGTGTTGGGGAAGGGAAGGGGTGCTTGGGGTAGTGGGAAGGGTGCTTGGGAAAGTGGGAGGGGTAGTTGGGGGTTGGATGGTGAGGAGAGGATTGGTGGAGGGGGTCTTGGGAAGGGGTGGAGTATTGATGAGGGTTGTGGGGAATGGGAAGAGGCTTAAATGGGGTAGGTGGGGAGTGGAGGTGGTTGGGAAGGGAGGAGAGAGAAGAAAATTCGAATTTGGGTGTTGAGGAGAGAGAAAGTGGAGTGAAAAAGAGAGATTAAGAGAGGGAAGGGTGGGAAATCTCTCCCCTAGGGTTTCTCACCCAAAAAATGGAATCTCTCCACTAGATAAGAAGTGTAAACTCTCAAAATGATAAGTTTTTTTCATTCATTGATTCATTAAGTTGAAATGTGGGGAAATGGGGTCCTATATATAGAAAACCCACATTTCTACAAAAGTCCCTGACAATTGACTCAATGACAAATAACCGAGGGGGTAGGGGGGAGCCCTTGGGCGAAGCCCAATGAATTGGGCCCAATAGCTAACTAGACAACCTAATGACACTCAAACTTAGGGAAATAAACACAAGACCTAGGAACATGACTCAAATAAAAGGAAAAATACATCAAATGACTCAAATAAAAATTACATAGGACTCAAAATTAAATAACTAGACCATGCCGGATGCAATCGGGGCGAGGAGACGAGCTGTGATCGTGGGCATGGAAGGTGATGTCCCCATCACCGTGCGTCCCTGGTCTAGCCCTCTGATCGATTTTCCCCTCATCCGGACTCTGGCTGGTAGACGCGGGGCCCGACGGAAACCAGTCTCAAACCATCCTCAGGGTAGCCTCTCCACCACTCCCTGGTGGGACCGCTAAACGCGTAGGCAGGGTATGACTAGTGGAGGGTCGCTGAAGGAGTAGACTCTCAAGTCAATGGAAAATAACGTCCGAATCTAACGAAGTATGGAGACCGTCCCACGTACCAGCACCGTCGCACGGTGACCACGGTTAGGGAAGAAACGGGACTACGGACCACCCAGAGCAGTCTAGAGTCTGACGGACCAACACTAGTGCGCCACAGGCTCTAACAGTCTATCACTAGGCCGTCACAGCAGTCTGACAGTCCAACTCAGGTGCGTCAGACATTCGTTGGAAAATCAATTGTGACCCGCCAACCCTGGTGCGTCACAGGCCCTAACTCACCCAACCCGGTGCGTCAGAAGGCAAGAAGTAACCATCTGTGACGCATACTGCTCGGCGCGTCACAGACTCTAACGGACCATCTCTGGTGCGTTAGGAGATGGAATAAAACCAGCTGTGACGCACACCCCTCGGGGCATCACAGCTCTAACGGTCCTGCCCAGGAGCGTTAGAAGGTGGGGACGCGCCATGCCTAACGCTCCAACACAGGGGCGTCACAAGGCTCTGACGCCCCATCCTGGGTGCGTCAGAGGCCCTGACCCCCAACGGTCAAACCATAACGTTCGGATGCCAACGGTCGAATCGCCACTCTAACGGTCCAACCCAGGCGCGTCACACGCCCTGGCGGTCTATCGTGGGACCGTCAGGCCCACGGACCACCTAGTTGGCGAAACAGCCTCTGTGACGCACCCATCGTGTGGTGTCACAGCCTGTGACGGTCACTGGAAGGACCGTCACACCGTCCCGACAGCGAACCGATGGGAAACGACCCAAAACTCGAACCACGCCCCCATACCTCCATGGGAGAGGGGGAAAACAAGGGGGGAGCTCCCCCGGGACCCCTAACATGCTTCTAGGCCATTAAAACGCCGAATCACGGCCTAAAAACGTAGATCGGGCGAACTCTCCCCAAATCATGATTTTACCCTCCCGGCATGGAAATGACCCCTCTCGGCCTCACACCGGGCTAGAAATCACGGGTATGGAACGCGGAGGGCTAAGGAACGTCACCCTACCTCGATCTCGCCTCAAGGCACGCCGGATCATCCACAAACCGTGAAGAACGCTTGAAACCCTCGTTCCTCCTCATGCTTCCCACGAATGCCGCACGCCACCGGGATCATCTCGCCACCGCCTACGTCGTCACGCCGTCGCCCACCGCCATCTACAGCCGGAGGGGAGCTCGCCGCAGTCGCCGTTGGCTAAAGAGAGAGAGAGAAGGGGGCGCTCACGGTGGGGAGGAAGAAGGAAAGAGGAAGAAGAAGAAGAAAAGGTGGGGGAGAGAGAAAAGGGTTGGGGTATTTATAGAAAATCCAAAAATTCTGAAAAATACCAAAAAATTAAAAATCACTTTTCCACGATCCTCGGAACGCACCGGTCGCAACGGTACCACTCACGTCTAGGTGAACAACCCGGTTCACCTGCAACGAGGTTACGAAGGAATTGCCGAAACCCACGCCAGAAATCGGAAAACACGCGAGTGGTCTCCGAAACAACTCCGGTTCGTGTCGATCCGAAGACGAAAGATGTCCGAAATGAAATTTTGGACACAACAGAGCTGGACACTCTGAGAAACCAGATCCGGGACCCAAAGAGAAAGGATCAAAAGGGTCTAGGATATTACATTCAGTGTTACCGTGACAGGCGCGTGTGTAGCCTGTCAGTACTCTAGTGGTTTTCTTCTGAGAGTTTCTCGGTCTAGTGACTTTCCCCCACTAGTCGTAGCTTTCCTATGCACGCGTGTGTGGACCCACTTGGGAGTGGTGGAGAGCAGACCTAGGAGAGACGATTTTAGGCTGGTTGTCATAGGGCCTCCCACTGTGCTGGTTCGAGTCCAGGCCGGGAGGAAAATCAGCTAAAGGGTCTAACGTAGCATAGTCAGTCAGTATGCGCACACATGGTCGGGGACTTCGGATGCGTGCTGACGAGCACGACTCCGACTAGACTCTTGTCCTTGGTTACTTGTATGGTGTCTCAGTTTTCACCTGGGGTGAGTAGGGAGACACCCGAGGTGCGGACTAAGTTGCCAGTGGACGCATCCGGCCTTACTTCTAGTGGTCAGTGCTCCCGTCACCCAACACGTGACTCTTGTGACTCGAGATTTAGTTTCCCGTGAGTAAGACGTGGTTCTTCGGGTGGTTTCCCTGTACGTTTCTCGACATAGAGGTCTAGGGTTCTCTGTAGAGTTATCGAGGTTTCACCCATAGACAGTGTAGGGTTCACGACGGTGAGGTCATGACTGTACCCTTGGACCGCGTGGTCTTGGTTGGGCCTATGTCTGCGATGACGGGCCCTCACGACAGGGTTGTCATGGTTTCCTTTCAGTAGCGTAGCCGTAGTTTTACCGGTGGTTCGACAGTCCCGACTGCAAGATCGGGGTTTCCTTTCCGTGCCGATAGGAGTAGCTTAGAGAGCTATGTTTCCGCAGCCTCCTTCTATTTTCATTGTTGTTACGCTCGCTACTGTTACTGCTGCTATTATTGTTGTTGTTATCGCTGCTGTTTACCACCACGTTGTTTCATGGTGGGGATCCGCGGAACCCCTACTGAGCTAATGAGATGAAGATCACCCCTTTCTTTTCAAGTGTAGTGGTTCCTCCTCGATGTTCGGAGGTGCAGCGCAGAGGTTCGTAGTTGTCAGCTTGCCAGAGTCGGGGCGTACCTGATGTTTGAGTACATTTTCTTCCCTATATACTATACTTTGTAGACTGGACTCTATAGTTAATTTGTTAATAGAAAATGTAATTTAATTTCTATTATTTAAATAGTTAGTTCTGTAGTTGTTTCCTGTATTATTTTAAATTTTAATGTACCTTCACACACCAATAAACCCTTTCGAGCCTTCAGGCTTGTGGGTGGCGGGCCAAGATTCGAATGGTATTGGATAATTCCCGGTATCCGGATCTTGGGTTGTTGCAGCTCCTGCTACTTCCTTCTTCCTCCTAGCTTCTGGTGAGCCTTCTTCCTCCCTTCTTTCACACATGGCCCCTCATAGGAGATTGGTTCTAGTCGATGAGCCCAAGCCTTCCACTAGTAACTCGGAGGTGACCGTTGGTGGTGGCTAGCAGCTGCTCGGGACGAGCAGCAACGGATGAAGACGACGTGGAGCTCCGCGGAGGCGAGGGTGGTGACAGTAAAGTCAAAGCTAGCTGCCATGGAGGCGAGGGTGAAGGCGGCACTGTCGAGGTAATGGTGGGGATGGAGGCGAAGGTGGTTACGGAGGCAGTGGCGACAACTGCTGTCGAGCGATACAAAGAGTCCTCGACATACACCGAGGAGGTTAATGACGTGCCTTACACCATCTTCCATTCGGCCATGGAGGTCGACTTCCGTAATGGGTGGGCCACTGCTCTGAAGGCCGTTGCTGAGGCCACCAGTGCCCCTGCTCCTGAGCTCCAACCCTTTGTCGTTCTCTACAAGGTGGGGTCCGAGGAGGAGGAGGAGGAGGAGCCGGTCGCTCTGGCCGCAATTGGTGAAGGGTCAGCCGGGACCACTGAGGCCCCCCAGACTACTCCTGGGGAACTGGTGGTTGTCCCTGACTACCCCCAAGCGCACGAAGGGGTTGCTCAGTAGCCAACTTCTTCTATCTCCAAGTCCAAGTGTCCTATCGACAGTTGAGGACGAGCCTACTTGTCGACGCTACCAGTCTGCCGTCCCTTTCTCTCTTTATTTTCTTCATCTTTTTTAATTTTTGGAGGGACACGTCCAAATAGGTGTGCCCATAAATGTAAATTGCCTTGCTAATGGAAATCAAACTCCCTTGCGTTCACTATGCATTAACTCTTTCTTCACATGGTCTTCTAGGCTTCGAGGTTGTTATGCCTCCCGTTGGCTTCGGGAGTCTCGAGGCGTCCCAATTCCCAAACCGTTACATCGGCATCAGTGGAGCTGTGGAGTGAGTCACTTCACAACTTGTCATAAGGCTCGAGCCCTGTGCACATGTTCTAGCCAACGGGGGATCTCCTCGTGCCTCCCCAAGGGTGTCTCCTGCTTGCTATAAATAGGGGCCATCGAAGGGCTCAAGGCTGGTGGGAGTCCCAGCTGTTCTTCGGAGAGACTTTCATTGGTTGGAGGATGACAGGCCGAGCACCAAAGTCACTGTTGAGCGGGGAGGAGGGGTCTTCTAAGCGCCTGTAGCTCAGAGAGAGGCCTTTACCTAAGGCGAGCTCGACGCAGGATGGCCAGGCGCAAGAAGATTCTACTTCTTTTCGAAGGGGATAGGCAAGGTGGCATGTGGCCCTATACAAGGTCCACCGGCTGTATGCTTTGAAGGGGGTGGTTAACATCACACTCGACTTGTTCAAGCCTGAGTTTGACTAGGCCTCTTTGTACTCCCCCCAATAAAGTAATGAATGGTTCTCTTATATTCTTCTCTTTCTTGCATTTATGGTTGCCAAGATTTTCTTGTGTTTATGTGAGTTGAGGGCGCCGTGTTGCAAGAGTCACGAGAAAGGTGAGGGTGTTAGCCGTAGGCTATATAAGCCTCGGTGCTCGCTGGGGCCTGTTAGCTCCAGGCGTGTCAACGGATGGAACCTCTCCGAGCATTGGTGAGTGGCACGTGGTCCATAGTCTCGTTTGTAGACTGAATGGATCCTCCCAAGCTCTACCAAGTGGCACATGGTCCATGATGTACGGATGTAGTCCTTAGGACAGATGGAACCTCTCCAAGCTTTGGTGAGTGTCACATGGCCCATAGTCTCATTCTAGACGGAATGAAACCTCTTCGAACTCAACCGAGTGGCACGGGGTCCATAGTCAACGGACATAGTCCATAGTTTGTTGTATCGGGGAGCCAATTGGTCACCTCTTCTTGAGGAGCTAACTAGGTGGTCCCCCATTATTAGGGCTTGTCGGCCTTACTCTTGGCGAGCGGTTTGGTTGGTCAACTAACAAACGTTAGCCTGGGGGCTGGATTTATGAGGGGGGGCTGGTATGTCCTTCCCCCTTGGATGGGAGACCCGTCAGCTCGGCCTCTAGGAAGGTAGGAAAATACCACCCATGATTTTTGAGGGAGCTAGGTAATCAGCCCCCCTTAGGGGGAGCTGACCAGTTAGACTCTCTCTCAGGGGTGCAGAGCCACCTGTGGGGTCCCTAAGAGCACACAATGAGGAATGCTACAAAGCAATGGGCCTCATGCCCTTCATTAATAATAGGCCTTAAGGATTACAGAGTTCCAAGTGGGAAAGATCTCTCAATCGTTGATGGTGGAGAGCTATATGCACCTTTTTCGAGCACCTCTGCTACCTTCTATAGGCCTTCCCAGTTGGAAGCCAACTTTCCCACCACTGGTCACGGGTTTGCGACACTAGCACGCCGTAGAACCAGGTCGCCGGGGAGGAAGAGGTGCTCTTTCACCCGAACGTTGTAGTGCTGGGACAATCGTTGTTGATAGGCAACCAAGCATGCTCACGCTCATTCTTTATCCTCAGTCAACAAGTCCAAGTTCTCTTGGAGTGCCTGGTTGTTGCGTGCTTCTTTGAACTGGCTCACTCTAAGCGAGGGGTTGGAGCCACTGGGTTTACTGCCTCTGCCCTGTTGGCCAAGTGGAAGGGGGCCTCGCCAGTGGCCGCACGAGCAGTGGTGCGGTGCACCCACAAAATGTTGGGCACCGCATCCACCCATGATTCACCAGCTTGTTGTAGACGAGTCTTCATGTTGTGCAGGAGGGTCATGTTCACATTCTCCACCAGCCCGTTGGCTTGAGGGTGCCCTACTGACGTATAGTGATTCTAGATCCCTAGCTCCGAGCACTTCTCTCAGAAGTGGGCATTGTCGAATTGGCGACCATTGCATAAGATGCTCCGTAGGACAAACCTCCAGGGTGCCTCACCAGTGATTTTGGCGAGTGCTTCTGTCTCAATCCACTTGGTGAAGTAGTCAATGGCGACGATCAAGAACTTCTTCCTCCCCTGGGTCTCTGGGAAGGGACCGAGGGTGTCAACTCCCCAATGAACCAAGGGGCAAGGTTCCATCAGGCTGTGGAGCGGGGCCGTCGGCGGGTGGTGAAGGTGACCGAACCTTTGGCACTGATCGCACCACTGCGCATAGTCGAGGTTGTCTTGGTCATGGTAGGCCACTAGTACCCTTGGCGAAGAAGGCTCCTTATGAGCTGTCGTCCCCAAACGTGGCTGCCACAGAGTCCTTTGTGGGTCTTACGAATGGCTTGCTCAGCTTCAGAGGGGAACAAACACTTGAGTAGGGGGAAAGAGAGGGAACGCCTTTAGAGGCATCCACCGATGAGTGAGAATTGGGCTGCCCGTACTTTCACCCGTGTTGCTTTCGAGGGATCCTTGGGGAGTTGCTGCTGAATGAGGTAGTGGAGGATGGGGTCCATCCAAGATAACTCATGGTTGATGGCATTGACTCATGGCTCTGGGTCCCCAATGCTCGGTCGCTAGAGTTCCTCGACCAGGACTGACCATGAGCTCGTTAGTGTGGTGGACGAGGCAAGGAACGACAGGGCATCAACTTGGGCATTCTCCACTCTCGAAATGTGCACAATCTTGAAGTAGTCAAGGCCTAAAGAGGCCTTAGTGACCTTGTGGAGGTAGCTGGGCATGGCTCGCTCCCTAGCCTCATATTCCCCCTTGACCGAGGTAGCGACCAGACGTGAGTCACGGAAGGCTCAAGGTAGAGGGCTCCCAAGTGCTGGCCATGTTGATGCCTAAGATGAGGGCTTCATACTCGACTGCATTGTTGTTGGCTGCGAAGTTGAAGCGTAATGCATATTGGAGCTCGATTCCATCAGGGAAGGAGAGAACCAAGCCGGTTCCACTACCGCTAGATCACGATGATCTATCAACATAGAGCTCCTAGACGGGCTTCGTTGGCAAGGTCTCGTCCTCCTCGTCGGGGAGCATATACTCGGCCACAAAGTCGGCCAACCCCTGAGCTTTGACGGCTGTCGTCGGGCAGAAGTAGATGTCAAACTCCCCCAGGTCAAGGCCCATTTGACCAGCCTTCTTGCGGCGTCAGGGTTTTGGAGTACCTGGTGTAGGTACTGGTCATGTAATGTCTTTGGGTCTCGGATCGTGTTCCCGCAGGTTGCGGATCATGTCTGTGTGATTTTGGGAACTTAATATTGAATCTTTAGACCTTAAACGGCACTTATAAGAATTATTTCGGGTCCATGATGGCGCGTTGAGCGGCCTTTCCATTTTCTGAATTTTTTTCAAAAAAATTTCAGAGTTACTATGAACTTTCTAAAATGAATAAAATAATAAAAATAAAAATAAAAAACCCTATTTTAACCCCCTCTCCCCCTCCGTTTCTCTCGTCTCTCTCACGTCTCCCCCTCTTCTTCACTCTCCCGTCACTCACTCCCTCTCTCTTTCTCACCTCTGACGGTCGATGACGGTGAGAGGGTGCGTGGTGGAGCGACGATGATGGCGTGTGACAAGGACGAGGGCGGGGAGCAGTGGTGAATGACGAGGTGGGAGTGATCGTGGTCATGGGAGTCAGCCGTGGGGAGGATCGGCGTATTTGTGGGTTACCAGAGGTTCAAAGCTTCAAAAAGGTAGGGGGACGGATCTCTAGCACTCCCACATGTTTTTCTCGCGAATCCAGGCTACGGTGAGGCCGAGAGTGAGAGTATTTCATGTTTTGGGAAAAATCCATGTTCCGGGATGTGAGACGATTTCGATCTATTCGAACTCAGATTCATAGTTTAATAGTGGTTTCCTGAATGTATGATTGTTCGGGGATTGATTCTCCTTGCTTTCCCCTTCGGTCTGAGACGAATGGGGCGTGAGATCGCACTCTACGTGGAGTTCGGTCCGGTTCTGTAAACCTAGCAGGAGGCGGCCACGGGAGTGGTCGCCGAGTCTAGAGTTGGGCTGCCAAGAGTCTGGCCGCCCAAGTTGCAAGGCGGCCAGAAGACTGGCTGCCCTGCTCTCAGTAAACCCAATATGACTGGGTGGCCAAAAGGATGGCCGCCCAGGTCAGCTGGGCGGCCAAGAGCCTGGCCCCCCAGGCTGCAGGCGGCCAAGTGTCTGGCCGCCCTACTCTCTCGGTAACCCAGTTGACTGGGACGCGAAAGGGGTGGCCGCCCAAGTCTGTCTGTCGGGCCGAGATTAACATTAATAAAATGAGATAACGAAGATCTTGAATTGTGGGTGTCTGAGGTGACATGCGAGCTCTGTGCACGGTTTGCAGGGGAGAAACCAAGGGTCAGTGAGGAGGTTACTCACCAGGCGAGGGGGGAGCTTGAAGGTCCGCCGAGTAGAGGGCATGGCCCCCGGCTGAGGGCCTCAAGGTGGGGGCATCGAATCACTTTTCCCCTCCTTCTTCTTCCCATGTTCTTCTTGCTGCTCTGCTTGGGATGAGCCGCATGAAACAAAGTTCTGTGTTGGCGAAGTGACGTTTCTGATGCGGGACGGACACGGGAACTGACTCTAAGTGATGTGGACCTCGGACTCTAAATGCGGACGCGACCAGCAACATACAACAATGGAGACACTTTGGCCCGACACTAAGAGTTCATATTGACTATACGTCGCTAACAAAAACGCAAGCTCACTCGTCGTCCCAAGCGAGGGGAAACGCGGATCCGCGCTGTTGAGAAACCGGTAGAGTCAAGGGTGGTCGACTCACTTCCGTGCTTGGATCGAGTCACGGGACGGGTCACTCTCTCGCTCACAGCGGTGACATGGACTCACGGGCTAGGTTCCTATCGCACTCAGCAGCGCCACACGGCCATATACTAGCTAAGCAAGTAAATGCCAAGAAGTCGAGATCGTTACCTCCACGCTCCCGACGTGGGGAAGACAACCCCGGCCAATCCTATACTCCCGGTTAAACAAATATACTACGGTACAAAGATTTGACCCACTCCATGCAGGGAGGTAATAGGTCACATGTGGGGCCCGGGAGTAGCGGGAATTGGGTTGACGGGCAGCATCTTGATGTCGTCCGTCCGCGCCGAAACCCTCATTTTAGTGCTGTCCGGATGGCGCGATCTACGGGTTCGTGGGGCCCATGCGCTGCCCCGTCCTCTGGACCTGACGGAGTGCGTCCCACTGTGATGGTGACCTCTGGTGGCGCGCTTCCCTGGATGGCGGCTGGGTTGGAACACTGGTCGGAGGCCGATCGGCTCCGATCTCCAAGTCTTGGAGTTGCTGCCCACGGATCTGTTGCTTCTATTTTGCAGCGCACGACCCAGCAATGATGCTTGCTGCGATCACTCCCGACGTCGGATCGACGCACGAGAGGTATCGTTGGAAATTTATTTCGAAGTACTTCGATCTAGGGCCATAGAGAAAAATTGGAACTTCATGGATCTGGCCTTAGTCAATTTTTCAAGTTACTGTTGGACAGGGCCTGAAATCTCTGGGCAGCAGGGAGTTTCCTGAGAACTGCCGTTGACCGCAGGGTAGACTTCCGAATCAGAAGATGAGTTCTTCATGAACATTTTAGAGGGGAGAGAGAGGAAAACAGGGATACTTTTTATCTAAGGTTTTGTTGAGGTTTGGATGGGGAAAGGTATTTTATACTGAAGGGTGGTCGGATCTGGACATAGGCAGACAAAACTGAGTGGAGATCTGAAAGCGATTTTTAGAAAATAGGTGAAAGCCTTTAGAAATTCCACTAAAATTCGTGGATGGTGGGGATAGTGGACAGAATCTCCAATAAAATTGGGGGCTCAAGAAAAAATCAAGAAGATGTCCTAAGAGGGGAAACTCAGAGTTATTGTGAATCTGGATTGAAATCTGCCAGATCTGGAAAGAGGGGATGAACGAAAATGGAAAAATCAAAAATGAAAACTAGAAGCCAAACCAAATTTTATGGGACGTGGGGGTGACCTATGGAACTCACCCTGAAGATTTGGACTCCAAAAGATTTCGAGGTTGGGAGCAAGAATTCGTGGAAGAAGGGTCTATCCTGGGTGGACAGAACTCTGACGACGACAGTGGCGGTGCGACGGCGGCGGCGACGGCGAGGTTCAAGAACGGATACCGGAGGCGTCTCACCTCAGAATATAGCCATCTCAACTGTAGAAGGGGGAGAGAGGAGGGGGAGGTCGCACAAGGCTGGGGGCTCCAAGAAATTTCTCATAAAATGTATGCATTAATTCCACTCAAAATGAAAATACAAGTCTCTTATAGAAAATACAAAAAGACTAGTTCTATCCCTAGATCTAGGATTGGTGGGGGGTAAAAGAGGGAGTTTACAATTTATTTCTCCCATGTGGTTTGGAACAAATAAAATAAGATTTCAATCCTAATAAACTATATTATACATGGGGCACCCCCTTGACTTATGTGTTCCAAATTTTGAATTTTGTTACCCTTTGTCCCCCCATGGTCCAACCCTTCTAGAAGCCCACCTTGGAGGGTTGACTAACCCCACATGGGCCGAAGAGATGAGGTGGATCAATGGGAGAAGGGATAGGGGGCCAGCGGGACCCAAGTGGTCTCAAATTACAAATAAACCCCTATTACAATCCGAATTACATCCGAATAAAACCAAATAAACACACATTACACACAAATAAAATCCCCATAAATACTATAAATATGAGGACTCAGAGCGGAGACTCTAGACTGTCTCCGATCCAGATGGAAGCGGATGTCGCCTGAGTGGTGCTCCGCATACGGTACCGATGGCTCGCCGATTCGTGCCTCTCGATCGCTCTGGTGTCCGCACTAATTCTCCCCGGGTGGGAGAAACTCGACCCTATCGAGTAAGGGTCTGCATCGCTCTGGTAGCACTCCAGTAGATCCGGATCTAGCCTCTGCAACTCTCCATGGGTGATCCAAGTATCCTTGGTGGCGGGTCGCCCTCTCCATCGCACTAGGTAGCGCGGGTAGGATCCACTCCTGGTAACAGTCACCTGCTCATCCAGTATATGATCTATATGCTCTCGCTGCCGTGAAAATGGGGCTGGTGGTGGACACTCAGGTGTGGATCACTCTCAATGGGAGGAGATGGCTCGAAAGGCTCACTAGGGATCACCGCTGGGTCCCTATATGCAACTAGATCCGACACATTGAAAGTTGAGCTTATACCATATTCCTCGGGCAGGTCCACAACATACGCATTGGATCCAACGCGTTTCAACACTCTAAATGGACCGTCTCCGTGAGCTTGCAATTTCTTTACGGTTCCAGAGGGAAACCGTTCAGGTCTTACCCTGATCATGACATATTCACCCTCTTGGAACTCAGAGTGGTGTCTATGGGCATCGGCCAGCTCCTTATACCGTGCATTGCTGGCCTCAATGTGACGACGGACGTCGTCATGCAGACTCCTAACATGCCTAGCAAAAAGAAAAACACACGGATGCACACACGACCCTAAAAAACCCTACAGTTAGTCCGACTCAATCATATGCAAGGTGGTCCAGGACATCCGAATGTGTGCCATGCATGCATTTGACGTAACCGGAGGTTAACGTCATGGTGGACTCCTAGACATCCTACGATGCACCAATCATGGACATTGGGCTTGGATGTGGGAAGTCCGGGAGGTTCGGATGGTTTAGGTGGGCCGGGGGAACCAAAGTCTTCATTACCCCCAAATGACGGTTCGGACCTATTGCCATGTGAAGGTTGCCAGGCCCGAGTGGGAGGGGTGTGGTAGTGGACTCCCTCGAAGAAGTGAAGTATATATGGTGGGTCTAGGGGTCCACTAGGGAATGAGTCAAAGGGATCAAAGAAGGTATGATCCCTTGTTGTGGGTTCCCATAAGTCACGGTCCCATGTGTGGTAGTCGTGAAGGTGTGGATGATCACCTTCATGCATTGTGGTAGGTGGGACGGTGATCATGTGTAGAAAATAAGATTCCTCCATTGGGCAAAAGGGCATGTGGTCGGGCTCGACCGACATAGGGAGAAATAGAAGAATCTCCATGGTGACACAACCCACGGTGCACAGGGAGGTAATGGACCTTGAGGTTGGATGGGTGAAGCTAAGACTAGTGGGTTGGTCGAAGCCTCGGGCCAATGAGTGCATCAACGTCCATTACCGGTGTAGACCCATAATAAGGTCACCCAAGGTATCAACGTGGTGATTAGACCGGAATATGGTATGAAATGAGTTGACTGGCACTAATGGTAGGGTGGGGTCCATGGATGGGTAGGGAGGTGGGACCAAGCCATGCTTGAGCCAACTAAGGAGTGGCTCGGCTATGAGTAGCTTTCCCGTTAGAAACACGGGTAGCTGTGGCTGAGGTGGCTCCGAATAAAGATCGGAGAGTGAGGCTTCTCCAACTCTTTTCTCTAGGGCTAGAGATGTTCGAGTGGGACACTGTCAGCAAAGTGGCCGAACCCCTGGCAGCGGTAACACTACTGTCGTGACCCACTAGGCTCCCTGATAAGTCGGTCCTGAACCTTATCCTCCCGACGGACATGGGGTCTAGGCAATGGGGCTCTCGTGGGTGGTAGAAGAGGATCCATCATGATGGGGAGAGGGCCTTGGGATGGCACCTTAGATGGCATCGGGTTGGGGCTACCGGTTGCTACCTCCTTAGGCTCATGCTTGGTTCCATTCTGTCTAGGAGGTAGGCAAGGGGGAACCAGGGACTCGATATAAGCACACCTCCTATCCACTCTATCCGAAATGATTTGGAAGAGTTCGGAAATGGTGGGGTTTGGAGTAGGAGTAAGGTGATGGACTCTCCCATATGAACTCGGCTTAGTCATGGACCTAGGCTCTTCTACATGCGTGACGCTTTGCCTCCGATTATGGCCCTCTTGGGTGGAGGTGATTGGGTGGGGTCGGTTGGAGGTGTGACCCACGGGGTTGGAAGTAAATGGGTGGGACGGGTTGGAAGGGACCGAATAGGGAAGGTAGATCCTCCTAAGCTCTCTCTTCATGTCCCACCATGATTCGATGGGCCATTGCCTCCTAACCTCTCTCAAGCCTTCGATGTCTCTCCACTTTTCAGCCGCCTCGTGGAGGAGCCTCTCCTTGGAAAAATAGAATTGCCCGGCTTCGGACATAGTATAACAATCAAAGTATGTGTCCATGGCGGCCTCCAACTTGAGGTAGTCGCCCGGGTCATTGGAGCCATAAAAATCCGAGGCTTCGGGCCTACGGAAGTGGAGAGGGTGGTTGCCAAGTCCATGGGTGTGCCAACGGTCATATTGCCTGGGCGATCGAGATTCCATTGGAAATGGAGAACTACAAGATGGACATGTTGACAGTTGGACAAGACACTAGACACGGCTATGCAAGGTTGGAATGCACTAAATAATGCACACTAAGGACCCTAGACTTAAACCAAGATCCGGTACCTGGCGGAGTCCGGGGATCCGAAGAACCTCTCACGCGAGTGAATCACCTCTCCGATAGGCGTAACCTAACGGTCGGGCGACACCTTTTTATATACCGAACAATGGTATGCAAATGCACCCTTAGACCGACTTAGACAATGACTAGACTTAAAGGACTCTTTTTTTTTTTTGCGGACTTAGACACAAAGACTACCCTAGACTCAACCTGACACTCTGATACCAAAACTGGTGCGGGACGGACACGGGAACCGACTCTAAGTGATGTGGACCTCGGACTCTAAATGCGGACGCGACCAGCAACATACAACAATGGAGACACCTTGGCCCAACACTAGGAGTTCCTATGGGCTAAACTTCACTAACAGAAACGTAAGCTCACTCGTCGTCCCAAGTGAGGGGAAACGCGGATCCGCGCGGTTGAGAAATCGGCAAAGTCAAGGGTGGTTGACTCACTTCCGTGCTCGGATCGAGTCACGGGACGGGTCACTCTCTCGTTCACAGTGGTGACATGGACTCACGGGCTAGGTTCCTATCGCACTCAGCAGCGGCACACAACCATATACTAGCTAAGCAAGTAAATGCCAAGAAGTCGAGATCGTTACCTCCACGCTACCGGCGTGGGGAAGACAACCCCGGCCAATCCTATACTCCCGGTTAAACAAATATACTGCGGTACAAAGATTTGACCCACTCCATGCAGGGAGGTAATAGATCACATGTGGGGCCCGGGAGTAGCGGGAATTGGGCTGACGGGCAGCATCTTGATGTCATCCGTCGGTGCCGAAACCCGCGTTTTAGTGCTGTCTGGATGGCGCAATCTACGGGTTCGTGGGGCCCATGCGCTGCCCCGTCCTTTGGACCTGACGGAGTGGGTCCCACTGTGATGGTCACCTCTGGTGGCACGCTTCCCTGGACGGTGACCGGGCTGGAACACCGGTCGGAGGCCAATCGGCTCCGATCTCCAAGTCTTGGAGTTGCTGCCCACGGATCTGTTGCTTCTATTTTGCAGCGCGCGACCCGGCGAGGATGCTTGTTGCGATCACTCCCGACATCGGATCGACGCATGAGAGGTATCGTTGGAAAGCTCTTTCGAAGTACTTTGATCTAGGGCCAGAGAGAAAAATTGGAACTTCATGGATGTGGCCTTAGTATATTTTTCAATTTGCTGTTGGACAGGGCCCGAAATCTCAGGGCATCAAAGGAGTTTCCTGAGAACTGTTGTTGACCGCAGGGTAGACTTCCGAATCAGAAGATGAATTTGTCATGAAAGTTTTATAGGGGAGAGAGAGGAAAACGGGGATACTTTGTATGTAAGGTTTTGTTGAGGTTTGGATGGGGAAAGGTATTTTATACTGCAGGGTGGTCGGATCTGGACAGAGGTAGACATAACTGAGTGGAGATCTGAAAGCGATTTTCAGAAAATAGGTGAAAGCCTTTAGAAATTACATTAAAATTTGTGGATGGTGAGGATGGTGGACAGAATCTCCAGTAAAATTAGGGGCTCAAGAAAAAATCAAGAAGAGGTCCTAAGAGGAGAAACTCAGAGCTATTGTGAATCTAGACTGAAAGCTGACAGATTTGGAAGGAGGGGATGAACGAAAATGGAAAAATAGAAAATTAAAACTAGAATCCAAACCAAATTTTTTGGGATGTGGGGGTGACCTCTGGAACTCACCCTGAAGATTTGGACTCCAAAAGATTTTGAGGTTGGGAGCAAGAATTCGTGGAAGAAGGGTCTATCCTGGGTGAATAGAACTCTGGCGACGACGGTGGCGGTGCGACGGCGGCGGCGGCGGCGAGCTTCAAGAACGGATACCGGAGGCGTCTCACCTCAGAATACAGCCATCTCAGCTGCAGAAGGGGGAGAGAGGAGGGGGAGGTCGCACAAGGCTGGGGGCTCCAAGAAATTTCTCATAAAATGTATGCATTAATTCCACTCAAAATGAAAATATAAGTCTCTTATAGAAAATATAAAAAGACTAGTTCTATCCCTAGATCTAGGATTGGTGGGGGGTAAAAGAGGGAGTTTACAATTTATTTCTCCCATGTGATTTGGAACAAATAAAATAAGATTTCAATCCTAATAAACTATATTATACATGGGGCACCCCCTTGACTTATGTGTTCCAAATTTTGAATTTTGTTACCCTTTGTCCCCCCTTGGTCCAACCCTTCTAGAATCCCACCTTGGAGGGTTGACTGACCCCACATGGGCCCAAGAGATGAGGTGGATCAATGGGAGAAGGGATGGGGGGGCAGCGGGACTCAAGTGGTCTCAAATTACAAATAAACCCCTATTACAATCCGAATTACATCCGAATAAAACCAAATAAACACACATTACACATAAATAAAATCCCCATAAATACTATAAATATGAGGACTCAGAGCGGAGACTCCAGACTGTCTCCGAGCTAGATGGAAGCCGATGTAGCTTGAGTGGTGCTCCGCATATGGTATCGACGGCTTGCCGGTTCGTGCCTCTCGATCGCTCTGGTGTCCGCACCAGTTTCTCATCTTTTGTCATCTTCTGCCATCGACTCATGTGGGATGGAGGGAGGCACGTCGATTCAAGAGCATACAAGTGCTGGCTGATTCAAGTGGCATGGGAGGGGGCGTGCCGGTTCAAGTGGCATGGGAGGGGAAGTCTTGCGCCGATTCACATGCCCATGGGGGGTTTACTTTTGAGCGCTGAATCACATGCAACGAGGGGAGAGGGCCGCGCCGATTCATTGGCCCATGGGGGCTGCGTCGGTTCAACAGGCGTGAGGCCTGCGCCGGTTCAACAAGCGTGAGGCCTGTGCCAGTTCAAGTGTGGGTGTGTGTGTGGAGAGCGTGCCGATCCAAGGGGTCATGGGGCCTACGCCAGTTCAAGGGCTTTAAGGCCTGCGCCGATTCATATTGGGCTGGGAGAGAGGCACATCTGTTTGCGCACCAGTCACATAGCGATAATTTATTCGGGCTTCGAAGAAGCCATTGATGCGCGCCATCTAACTGATCAGATGATAGTGGATTGCTTGTCGGGACTAAAATCTGCCCCGCCGTAAAGGCCACGACGTTAATTAGATCCCCTCAGAGAGGGAAAAATCCTTGATTGATCGCCAGGAAAAGGGGCCCTACGACCTAAGATTAACATTAATAAAATGAGATAACGAAGATCTCGAATTGCGTTAAAATGCCCCTCGGTGGGGTGAGAACTGGTGGGGCCTTCGGTCGACCGAAACGATTCGGTCGGTCGACCGAACCTCCCAGTAGCAAGAAGGGTTGGAGCGGCATCGACGCATGCTCACCCCTTGCGTCGACACAGGGGTGCCCGACAGAACCCGAAATGGAGAGGAGTCGACCCTGCGACGCATAGAGCTCCGGGCTCTGCACTCCTTTGGCTCAATTGGCATATTTTTTTTAGGTTGTTTATTTGGCCAAAGATGCATGCATGCATTACTCAGACTTGTTTTTCATTACGTCTGTTCGATTGGCTTTTTTTCTTTCCCCTCCTTCCTTCCTGTTTCCTTTTTTTGCATGACTACTCATGTAAATGCGTATGTATATGGCAAAGAAGGGAGAGGGAGGCTGGCCAAAGGACCAGTGGACTTCTATTACTCCACTTGACAGGGTCACGTGACAGAGTGACAAGTGTTGGTGCATGAGCTCTTCTTTAGGGAAGTTAGGGCATGTGTAGCGGTTTATTGCGCACTTATGATGCATATAATTCGATGTAGAAGGAGGTGTGATATGCTCAGCTGTATGTTGGACATATGAAACTCTCCAATCCTTTAGAGCTTGTTTAGGAAAGGGTAGCAGAAGACTAACGTGTGGTCTGCTGAATGCGAGAGGTTTGCAGAGACCCCTTTTTTTTATTCATGCATGGGGTGATGTTGTGCCTTAATGCTCGTGAGAAAGGGACACCTCATATGCATTCAGTTAAAAAGTGCAGAGAGCCTTTGTTTTCAGCCCATGAAGGTTAAGTGAAAATGCCCATGAGAATGCATATGAGCAGCCCAGTTCTAAGTTTAATAATGATTCTGTGTGCCTTCCATTTATTCTTCATTCAACAGTTTTTGTTGTCGTCTTCACGTTTTACCATCGTACCGTACGTTCATTATTATTTCTTAGCTCAGCCATTCATTCAAGTTTTAGGCGCAAACCCGGCAGCATCTCCCCCAGACCCGGGTCTTACGAGGTATAAAATGAAGACTCGCCCACGGAAGGGTTCGAGGCGGCCTATTTTTTTTGTTGGTTACTTGATCCCCCCCTTTTTTAAAATGCATGGGTGTATTTTTGTTCACTTGTTATTATTCTTACAACATTTTTTGTTTGGTTGCTTGATTCTCTTTTATTCACTTAAGTGCATGGGTATATTTTATTCATTTGTTAGTGTTGTTTTTATATCTTTTTTGTTTAGTTTTTCATAGCTTTAAATGTTGTTTTGTTGTTCCCTTTTTTTGCTATTATTTCTTTTGTTTCACTTCTCTTTGTTTGTTTGGTTATTTTACTTTCTTTCTTTTGTTTGTTTTTGTTCCTTTGTTCTTCCCTTTTTTCATTGGAGAACAAGAGAGGGAGGGGGTGATCCGACGCGCATGCGGCCGCCTGATCACCTCCCCATTCACCCTTTTTTTTTTCATTTTTGGTCTTATATGAGTGAATCGGCGCAAGAGTGAGAGGAGAGAGAGAGAGGTCAACTGGCGCCAAGAGTGAGAGTGGGAGAGAGGGGGGGTGAACCGGCGCGAGAAGCGCTCGCGCGCACGCCAGTTCACTTCCACTCATAACAACCAATTCTGGTAAGTGCATGCGTCGAAGGGAAGAGTCGTAGTTATGTTGCTAGCAGAACTCACAGAATACACTCGAGACGAACTCCTACACTTTGCACATAATGTGAATCAATGACCTTTGACCATAGGGATTCCGAATTTTCTCCCTAACACTCTATCGACGCTCAAACTCCTACAATCACATGGAAGGTAATCGTGAGGAAAAAGTTACCTGCCCATTTTGTAAAAAAAAAAAGAAAAAAATGAGGAACAAGTGCAATGTGAATCAAGGAAGCCGAGAATCCCCACTTTAACAAATGAGGAAACTTGCGTGAAATGGTGAAGCAAGATTCCGCAATGAAATTACAATGAGGATGAATCCTAGGAGCCGGGGATCCCCATTGAGACACATGAGGAGACTCACGTCGAACGGTGAAGTCGCAATCAAAAAATAAAAATAAAAAATAAACAAGGAGGTCATGTGAAGCTACCGAAAGGTGAAAGCCCGACATACATGTGTAGGTGCTAGAGTACCCCTCGAGTGTCACTTGGAAAGCCTGCATATCCCTATGATTAGGTGGCCATTGGCCTTGATGCCGATTCAAGCCCTTAGTCTTCTTTTATTTTCTTCATTCTTTTTCGTTGTTTTCTTCATTGTCTTTTTGTTCTCGCATGCATACATACTTCTTCTTTTCCTTCTCTATTGCCCTTGTTCGGCTCGGGGTAACTTGGAGTTCTTGCCGGCGAATTTTTAGGTGTCCACAACTGGCCGCCCAGGGATCCAGTCGACTGGGTGGCCAGGCCGATGGCCGCCCAGCCTAGGGATTGGCCCAGGGTGGGTGGCTAGGGGTTTGGCTACTGTTATACGCGCACGGGGAGTCACTTGTGTTTGGTCCTCGCGGCGGGGGCGTACACTCGCCTTTTACGGAAGACCGAGATAGGTTGACTGGGCACGCGGGGCTTCCAGGGGTATTACGAAGAAGGCAGAGAGAATGATATGAACGCGATGGAAGGGATGGCATATGGTTAATCATTCTGAGAGATTGGGACAGGGATGGCTGGGTGGAATGCGGGCGTGCCAGTCGATTTCTTGACAATCACCTATGGAACGAAGGATTGACCGGGGAAGCGTTGCCAGGACGCGGCACGTGGCTCGAGAGATCGGGTGACACGTGGATAGAAGGGGTTCCACGGGTGCGAGTGCGTAGGTGATTATGGGGATTCATGTACTGGACATCTTTCCCCACCGGTCGCAAGCAACCGGTGTTTATTTTACATCAGATTGAATCCGAATACCTTTGTTTCTACTGCCGAAGAGAGAGTCAGGGGCCTCGGTAGTCACAACGTCGGGAGGGTTTAGTCCGTGCAACAGTGATAGGGTAACAGCAACATGACATGGATAACTGGGGGCAGAGATTGGTTCCGGAGAGGAGAGGGATCCGCTCCCTGACTGGATTACATGACTTATATGCCATGAAAGGCATTTATATGGGGGCATGAGAGTCTGATTACAATTGCTTGCAAGCCACGGGACAATTCCGTCATTCATGACGGTCCCCGGGTCATTGCATTGTTGTGTGGGTAGTTTCGTATCTGTACGTAGTGTCCGTTAGAGGACCTGTGACTTAGCAGGATGGCGCCCGAGGGGCGTCACAATGTATTCCCGACATGAGACGGTGTCGAGGTCGGGGCAATAGGGGTGCCATAGGCACCATTGTGCTGGGGGAGTTGAGTGGTCGGGTGCCGCGAGCCCTGACGTGACTGGAGAAGCTGGCAGTCGGGTGCCGGGGTCACCGTTGTGACTGGAGTTGTTGAGTGATCGGGTGTCGCGGGCCCCGATGTGACTGGAGTAGCTGGCAGTCGGGTGCCGGGGTCACTGTTGTGACTGAAGGATGCGAGCATTGGGAGACATCGATGGTCGTGCTCGGGGCCGTGTGTGACTGGCAGTCGGGTGCCGGGGGCACCATTGTGACTACAGTTGTTGAGCGATCGGGTGCCGGGGGCCCCAACGTGACTGGAGTTGCTGGCAGTCGGGTGTCGAGGGCACCGTTGTGACTGAAGGATGTGGGCACCGGGAGACCTCGATGGTCGTGCTCGGGGCCCGGTGTGACTGGCAGTCGGGTACCGGGGCCACCGTTGTGACTGGAGTTGTTGAGCGATCGGGCGCCGAGCCCCCCGACATGATACGAGTAGATGGGTGCCGCGAGACCTTGATGGTCGTGCTCGGGGCCCATTGATAGAGGTAGGGGCCTAACACTTCATCTTGCGCCTGGACATGTAAAGTATGCCCATTGTCGGGTAACGGCACAGAGAGCATGCTTATCAAGATGACGCCAAGGTGGCGCACGATCATCGAGGTGGGGAACCGGATAGGGCGCTCTCATGAAGCGGCATCTGGGTCGTGTGTGAACCCTAAGGTAGGGCTGAACAGGGTGCTATTGTCAAGCGACATCAGGGTCGTGCATGACCATCGAGGCAGGACCCGGGCAGAGTTGTAAAGTCCCGGATCTTTCGCATCCTTCTTCGTGGGTCCTGGATCTGGTTTCTCGGAGTGTCCAACTCTGTGGTGTTTGAAATTTCGTTTCGGACATCTTTCGTGTTCGGATCGGCGCGATCCGGAGTTGTTTCGGAGGCCCGGAGTGTGTCCGCGGCTTTTCTGCTTGTATTTTCTGATTTTCGGTGTGTGTTTCGGCAATTCCTTCGGAACCTCGTGGCAGGTGAACCGGGTCGTTCACCTAGACGAGAGTGGTACCGTTGTGATCGGTACGTCCTGAGGATCGAGAATATGTATTTTTCTACTTTTTTGGTATTTTTGGCATTTTTCGGATTTTCCATAAATACCCCCCTATTTTCCCTTTTCTTTTCCCCCTTTTCTTCTTTTCCTCTTCTTCTTTCCTCATCCCATGAGCCACGGCCGACCGTTGCAACCCCCCCTCTTGCCCGTTGGACTTCGCGGCGCCCCTTCCCCTCCGGCGACGGGTGGTGGACATCGGTGGCGGCGCGGTGACGACGGCGGTGGCGAGAGGATCGTGACGGTGCCCCCATTGGTGTGTGGGAGAGGAGTTTGTGTTCGAGCAAGATTCGGCGATCGGCGGCGATCCGATGATTTTCGAGCTTCTTTAAGGTAGGGGGACGGATCCTTGCCCTCATTACAGCATTCCTCGTGATTTCTAGGCCGTGGAGAGGGATCAAATCCATGCCGGGAGGGTTATTTCCATGCTTGGGGTTTGAGCGCCGGATCTTCTATTTTATGGGGTTTTTGATCGATCTGTGGGCTTAGATGCATGCTAGGGATGTTGGGGGAGGTTCCCCCTTTTGTTTTCCCTTCACTTGGGAGTGAATGGGGCGTGGGACTTAGTTTTCTGAGTGAACTGCACGAATCGGGCTCGGCCCGTTATCGCGCTAGGTTCCAGGGGCACGTTCTTGTTGAACGCGCTGAGTCGTTCGAGCTCGTTCGTCCGAGAAGATGAACAGTTTGGCAGTTTATGTCGGGCCAGGGGCGGGCAGCTCGTTCTTGATGAACGCGCTAGCTCTGCCAGCGCGTTCTTGATGAACGCGCTAGCTTCTGCTAGCGCCTTCTTGATGAACACGCTAGCTTTTGCTAGCGCGTTCTCCAGAGGGTCGCGCCATGGGACCAGAGCGCGACAGTGTCGCGCCCTGGGTTCCTAGCCCGTTAATCCCCCTCTCCGTGCCGCGTTTCCTTTCAGTAGTTTTACCTCCGGTGGAGTGAGTCTCGGATCCAGTTGTGGCGTGTGGCTCGAGGGTTGCCGTGAGCACCCAGTGAGAGCCACAGGGGCGCCTGGGGGTCCCCGGAAAATCAGTTATTTTGGTAGGGGTGCCGCATGACTCGAGGTACGATCGAACCTCATGTGTGTCCCCGACATCCGTACCTACCTTTTTTGGTTACCGAGAGTCTGCGTTAGTGTGTGGCCGGTGGTTTCGTGAGTTAGTCCTTACTTCCAGTGACCTGTCCACTAGTCGTAGCTTCCTGCGCACGCGGGTGCGGACCCACCTGGGAGTGGTGGAGAGCGAGACCCGGTGAGAGGCAGTTTTTAGGCTGGTTACCGTAGGGCCCCTTGCGTTTGCCACCAGAGTCGGTGGGGGGGAAAACCAGCTAGAGGACCCGACCTAGAGCTGATGGTCTGTGTGTGCACACGTAGTTGGGGGCTTAGGACACGCGCTGATGAGCGTGACCCCAGCTAGTCCTTGTTGTGGTACTTGTTGCATGTCTGAGTCTCACTCCCGGGGCGTCGTAGCTAGACACTTGTGACGTGGTGTAAGACGTCAGGGGACGCATCCGGTCGTTCTTCTAGTGGTTAGTGCTCCTGTTTGCTGACAGGCGTGGACTCGAGTTTTGTCGGACCGAGGTTAGTAGTACGGTACAGTTAGAGTAGACGGTTTTTCCATTTATTTACTTTAGCTTGTTGGTTCTACCGTACTCCTGTTAGGTAGGGCTATTTTTTTTCTCTCTTGCTTCTTGCCTTATTTTCCGCGCGAGGTGGGGATTCGCGGGATCCCTACTGGGCCAATGAAATGAGGCTCACCCCTGCTTTTAAGGTGAGGCGGGGTCATCGAGAGGCGCAGCCGAGTTTCAACGTGATTCTTCTAGCCAGGGTTAGCTGCCAGTCTGCCAGAGCCGGGGGATGCCCGTGTAGTTGTACGCTGGGGGAGGCCCCGTGTAGTTGTACTTTCTTTCTATTGACTGTACTTTCATTTTGGACATGAGATACACTGGACCTTGTAGCAGTTTATTTATCTAAATTATTCTGTGCATTTTATTTTAGATCATTATGCTATCTCTGCGGTCGTTTCAGCTTCTCTTGTACTCCCACACCATCCTTTTCTACCCTTCCGAGTCTTCGGGCTCGTGGGTTGGCGGGCCGAGATTCGAGACGCGCCGATTCCTTTCTGGTACTCGGATCCCGGGTCGTCACGGCTGTTATCAGAGCCTAGGTTGTGGAGGTATATCTGAACCTGAAACGAATTGCGGTGGTCCAGAAGGTCCATGAATGTCCTGTACAGTCGGCGACTGGCTTAGGGCGGTGCGTGTTTTATTGATTTGTGGTTGTTTTCTTGATGCCAGGTGTGTTATGGCGTCTCGAAGGAGGGCTCGTCCCCAGCAGGGAGAGTCTAGTGGTGGTCCGGAGGAGCAGAGCAGGGCTTCAGTTTTCGAGGGTGTAGCTAGAGATGCGAGAGCTCCAGGGATGGACGATTGCTTCCGAGGTATGTTTGAGTATGCGTTTCAGCGGCAGCAGGGAGGTCAGCAGCAGGGCGGTGATGCTGGTGAGGACCGGGCTCATGGTGGTCATGGTCGTGTACTGAAGGAGTTCTTGCTGTTCCAGCCTCCTTCGTTCAGTGGGCAGCCAGATCCTGAAGTGGCCAGAGAGTGGCTGGATGATGTGCGGCGGATTTTCAGTGCGATGGAGTGTCCCGAGGAGGAGTAGGTAGCGTTGGCTACTCATCGTCTTCAGGGGGCGGCCCGTACTTGGTGGACATCAGAATGAGGTTCAGTGTTCCAGTCCCGTCCTCTTCGGTAGATTGCGTGGTAGGAGTTCTTCACGGCCTTCGAGCGTGCCTTCTGTCCGTCCTTTATCAGGTCGCAGAGGTTGCGTGAGTTTATGGAGCTGACTCAGGGTGACATGACGGTGATGCAGTACCGTGTCAGGTTTATCGAGTTGGGCCGTTATGCTCCTCATATCGTGGTAGATGAGGAGGTGAAGACTGATCAGTTTGTGGGTGGTTTGAGGCTAGAGTTGTGGCACCATCTTCTTGCGTCAGGTTTGACCACCTTGGATGCTGCATGTAAGGCAGCAGCGGCGCTGGAGAAAGGCTTGCAGAAGGTTCGGGGGCAGGGCAGTGCTAGTCAGGTGTAGGCATATTTCAGCCAGCCGACGGAGATGCAGCAGCAGAGTACCGTCCAGCTCTCAGCAGGTGGATCAGGGCGACGCAGTCTGTGGCTCCTGCGCCAGGATCGTCATCCTTTAAATCAAAGCTTAAGAAGCTGCTTAAGGAAGCTGGTTTTGGTAAGAGGCGTCAGGATCGTAAGGAGTCAAAGCAGGAGTCGATGGACAGTGTTCAACAGCCGGTGGCTTTTCAGCGTCAGGGTTCGATGACTGGTTCGCGGGGTGGTTGCCCAAGGTGCGGTGGTTCTCATTCGGATAGACTGTGTTCGGCACCCGTGATTTGCTTTAGGTGTGACCAGCCATGGCACATGGCACGTGACTGTCTGTAGAGACCGCTCCAGCCGCACGAGTTTCAGCAGCAGCAGCAGTTTCAGCCCCAGCAGTTGTCATCATAGACGCAGCAGTTGCAGTAGCATGGACAGTTTCCTCAGTTGTCACGGTCAGCTACGGTAGCGAGGCAGAGATCCCGAGGTAGAGTGACTCACATGACCATGGCAAAGGCTGAGGCGTCGCATTTGGTAGAAGGTACTCACTCGATTTTGGGTTGTGCGGCTCGCATTTTGTTTGATTCGGGTGCTTCTCATTCGTTCATCTCGGAGGATTTTGCTCAGAGTGTGGAGGACCCAGTGACCGAGGTGACCTATGACTTGATGGTAGAGCTGTCTACCGGTGACTTCATGATCACCCCGTACTGTTTTGAGAAGGTACCTGTGTGGGTGGAAGGGCGGAACTTGTCGGTTAGACTCTACGCGTTGCCGCTTCAGGACTTTGATGTGATTTTGGACATGGATTGGCTCGAGGCTCATCATGCCTTGGTGGATTGCGGCTCGAAGAAGGTCTACTTCCGACAGCTTCGTGGACCCATCTTCTATTTCCAAGGTATTTGGTCTTCCTCTTCCCGCTTGCTTATTTCGGCTATCCATGCACGTCACTTGCTTGATGCGGGTTGTCAGGGCTTTCTCGCATCCGTGGTTTTACGTGATCGGCAGTGTCCTGAGGTGGAGGACATTCCTGTCGTGTGCGAGTTTCCCAATGTTTTTCTCGAGGAGCTATCAAGCTTGCCACCGTAGCGAGATATTGATTTCGTGATTGAGGTGGTGCCGGGTACGGCGCCTATGTCGAAGGCCCCTTATCGAATGGCGCCTGCGGAGTTGCGAGAACTGAAGGCGCAGTTGCAGGAGTTGCTGGCCAAGGGGTATATTCGTCCTAGTTATTCCCCGTGGGGTGCACCGCTGTTGTTTGTGAAGAAGAAGGATGGTAGTTTGAGGCTGTGCATCGACTACCGTCAGTTGAATCAGGGGACTATTAAAAACAAGTATCCGTTGCCTCGGATTGATGACTTGTTCGATCGGCTTCAATCGGCTCGGGTGTTTTCGAGGAACCATTTGAGATCGGGCTATTATCAGCTGCGGATTCGAGTGTCGGATGTGGAGAAGATGGCGTTTCGATCGAGGTATGGGCATTATGAGTTCTTGGTGATGCTGTTTGGGCTCACCAATGCCCCTGCAGCGCTCATGGATTTGATGCATAGGGTGTTTCGTCGTACTTGGACCAGTTCATGGTCGTGTTTGTGGACGACATCCTTGTGTCTTCGCGATCTGTCGAGGAGCATGTGCACCATTTGGGTGTAGTGCTGCAGACGTTGCGTGATCACCAGTTGTATGCGAAGCTCAGTAAGTGCTAGTTCTGACTTCGTGAGGTGTATTTTTTGGGGCACGTGATTTCTGGTGATGGTGTTTCCATGGACCCGGCCAAGGTCAAGGCTATGGTGTAATGGCCGAGGCCGAGTTCCATCACGGAGATCCGGAGTTTCTTGGGGCTCGCAGGCTATTATCGGCGGTTTATTCAGAATTTTTCTCGTATTGCAGCCCCGATGACCAGGCTTACGCAGAAGTAGGTGCCGTTCGTCTGGACGGAGGAGTGTGAGCGGAGCTTCATGGAGCTGAAGAGATTGCTCACCATTGCTCTAGTTTTGGTGTTGCCATCTGGCTCGGGCGATTTCGTGGTATGTACGGATGCTTCCGGGTAGGTCTCGGTGCTGTGTTGATGCAGCATGAGAGAGTTGTGGCGTATGCGTCACGGCAGTTGAAGCCACACGAGGCGAACTACCCTACTCATGATCTTGAGTTGGCGGCAATGATTTTCACTCTGAAGATCTGGAGGCATTATTTGTACGGCGAGAGGTTTGAGCTTTTCACTGACCATAAGAGTTTGAGGTATGTGTTCACCCTGAGGGATCTTAACCTCAGGCAGAGGAGGTGGATGGAGTATATGAAGGATTATGATTTCACTCTGTCTTATCAGCCTGGCAGGATGAACGTCGTGGCTGATGCTCTGAGTAGGAGAGTAATGGTCAATCACATGTTGTTTAGGAAGTGGAGGCTTTGGGAGCAGGTTCCGGCCATGACTTTTAGGCTCAATGTCCCTCAGGACTAGGGTTCGGCTGTCCTTGCGAGTCTGACTGTCACGCCCGCGGTGCGTCGACAGGTGACTGAGGCTCAGCGAGTAGACCCCGAGCTACCTCGTATACTGTCGATGGCCGAGGTGGAGTTTGGTGAGGATGGAGCTGTGACATTCATAGGTAGGTTGTACGTGCCAACCGAGGGGTAGGTGCGGCGTACGGCGTTGCGTGAGGCTCATGGGAGTCGGTATGCCGTGCACCCTGGATCGGCTAAGATGTACCAGTACCTGAAGAGGCAGTTTTGGTGGCCTGGCATGAAGAGGGATGTGGCGGAATTTGTGGCCAGGTGTTTGACCTGTCAGCAGGTGAAGGCTGAGCACCAGCGACCGGGAGGCACACTTCAGCCCATGGAAGTTCCTGCGTGGAAATGGGACCACGTGACCACTGATTTTGTGGTTGGGTTGCCGAGGACGTCCAGCGGGGAGGATAGTATCTGGTTGCTAGTGGATAGACTGACGAAGACGGCGCGGTTGCTACCTGTCAAGGTCAGTTGGAGCGTGCACCGCTTGGCTCGTTTGTATGTGGAGCGGATCATCCCATTGCAAGGAATCCCCATCTCCATTATGTCCGATCGTGATCCCCGCTTCACTTCTGGATTCTGGAGGAGCTTCCAGAAGGCTCTAGGCACCGAGCTGGCATTCAGCTCGGCCTATCATCCTCAGTCGGACGGTCAGTCTGAGCGGACCATCCAGACTTTGGAGGACATGTTGCGAGTGTGTTGCTTAGAATGGCAGGGGAGTTGGACCCACCACCTGCCATTGGTGGAGTTTGCCTATAACAACAGCTATCATTCGAGCATTAGTATGGCTCCCTACGAGGCGTTGCACGGGCGACCCTGTCAGACTCCGCTTGATTGGTTCGAGGTGGGCGAGCGTGCCCTGACCGGACCAGAATTGGTGCAATAGTGTGTGGAGGTGGTGCATCTCGTTCTGCAGAAGATGTTGACGGCTCAGAGCCGGCAGAAGAGTTATGCCGATCGAAGGAGGTGGCCTCTCAGCTTTGCTGTGGGAGACCGAGTTTTCTTGAGTGTTTCTCCCATGAAGGGTGTGATGCGTTTCGGTAGGTTTGGGAAGCTGAGTCCCCGCTATATTGGTCCCTTTCCCATCGTTGAGCGTGTTGGGGAAGTTGCTTATCGGTTGCAGCTACCTCCGGAGCTTTCCGCTGTGCATGATGTGTTCCATATGTCAATGCTTCAGAAGTACATGCCTGATGATTCCCATCTTCTCGAGGATGTCGTTTGGCCTGAGGTGACCCCAGACTTGTCTCTCCCAAAGTTTCCTGTTCGCATTGAGGATCGACGAGAGCAGCGCCTGCGGAACATGGTTATTCCTCTGGTTAAGGTGGTCTGGCAGCGTCATTCTGGTGGCGAGGCGTCTTGGGAGCGTGAGGATGAGATGCAGGAGCTGTATCCTTATTTGTTTGTGTGAGTCTTTCCCTCGTTCTTGTGCCTATTTCTCAAATTTCGAGGACGAAATTCGCTTAAGTGGGGAGGGCTGTAATATCCCGGATCTTTCGGATCCTTTTTCGTGGGTCTCGTATCTGGTTTCTCAGAGTGTCTGACTCTGTTGTGTCTGAAATTTCATTTCGAACATCTTTCATGTTCGGATCGGCGGTATCCGGAGTTGTTTCGGAGGCCCGGAGTGTGTCCGCGGCTTTTCCGCTTGTGTTTTCCGATTTCTGGTGTGTGTTTCGAAATTCCTTCGGAACCTCGTGGTGGGTGAACCGGGTCGTTCACCTAGACGAGAGTGGTACCGTTGCAATCGGTACGTCCCAAGGATCAAGAATATGTATTTTTTGGTATTTTTGGCATTTTCCAGATTTTCCATAAATACCCCCATATTTTCCCTTTTCTTCTTTTCCTCTTCTTCTTTCCTCCTCCCGTGAGCCACGGCCGACCGTTGCAACCCCCCCTCTTGCCCGCTGGACTTCGCGGCGCCCCTTCCCCTCCGGCGATGGGTGGTGGACATTGGTGGCGACGCGGTGACGACGGCGGTGGCGAGAGGATCGTGACGGTGCCCCCATTGGTGCGCAGGAGAGGAGTTCGTGTTCGAGCAAGATTCGGCGATCGGCGGTGATCCTGTGGTTTTCGAGCTTCTTTAAGGTAGGGGGACGGATCCTTGCCCTCTTTACAGCATTCCCCGTGATTTCTAGGCCGTGGAGAGGTCGAGAGGGATCAAATCCATGCCGGGAGGGTTATTTCCATGCTTGGGGTTTGAGCGCCGGATCTTCTATTTTATGGGGTTTTTGACCAATCTATGGGCTTAGATGCATGCTAGGGAGGTTAGGGGAGGTTCCCCCTTTTGTTTCCCCTTCACTTGGGAGTGAATGGGGCGTGGGACTGAGTTTTTCGAGTGAACTGCACGAATCGGGCTCGGCCCGTTGTCGCGCTAGGTTCCAGGGGCGCATTCTTGTTGAACGCGCTGAGTCGTCCGAGCTCGTTCGTTCGATAAGATGAACAGTTTGGCAGTTTATGTCACGCCAGAGGCGGGCAGCGCGTTCTTGATGAACGCGCTAGCTTCTTCTAGCGCGTTCTCCAGAGGGTCGCGCCATGGGACCAGAGCGCGACAGTGTCGCGCCCTGGGTCCCTAGCGCGTTAATCCCCCTCCCCGTGCCGCGTTTCCTTTCAGTAGTTTTACCTCCGATGGTGTGAGTCTCGGATCCAATTGTGGCGTGTGGCTCGAGGGTTGCCGTGAGCACCCAGTGAGAGCCACAGGGGCGGCCGGGGGTCCCCGAAGTGTCAGTTATTTCGGTAGGGGTACCGCATGACTCGAGGTACGGTCGAACCTCATGCGTGTCCCCGACATCCGTACCTATCATTTTTTGTTACTGAGAGTCAGCATTAGTGTGTGGCCGGTGGTTTCTGTGAGTCAGTCCTTACTTCCAGTGACCTGTCCACTAGTCGTAGCTTCTTGCGCGCGCGGGTGCGGACCCACCTGGGAGTGGTGGAGAGCGAGACCCGGTGAGAGGCAGTTTTTAGGCTGGTTACCATAGGGCCCCTTGCCTTTGCCACCAGAGTCCGATGGGGGGGAAAACCAGCTAGAGGACCCGACCTAGAGCAGATGGTCTGTGTGTGCACACGTAGTTGAGGGCTTAGGACACGCGCTGACGAGCGTGACCCCAGGTAGTCCTTGTTGTGGTACTTGTTGCGTGTCTGAGTCTCACGCCCGGGACGTCGTAGCTAGACACTTGTGACGCGGTGTAAGATGTCAGGGGACGCATCAGGTCGTTCTTCTAGTGGTTAGTGCTCCTGTTTGCTGGAAGGCGAGGACTCGAGTTTTGTCGGACCGAGGTCAGTAGTACGGTATTGTTAGAGTAGACGGTTTTTTCGTTTATTTACTTTAGCTTGTTGGTTCTACCATACTCCTGTTAGGTAGGGCTATTTTTCTGCTCTCTTGCTTCTTACCTTGTTTTCCGCGCGAGGTGGGGATTCGCGGGATCCCTACTAGGCCAATGAAATGAGGCTCACCCCTGCTTTTAAGGTGAGGCGGGGTCATCGAGAGGCGCGGCCGAGTTTCAACGTGGTTCTTCTAGCCAGGGTTAGCTGCCAGTCTGCCATAGTCGGGGGATGCCCCGTGTAGTTGTACTTTCTTTCTGTTGACTGTACTTTCATTTTGGACATGAGATACACTGGACCTTGTAGCAGTTTCTTTATCTAAATTATTATGTGCATTTTATTTTAGATCATTGTGCTATCTCTGTGGTCGTTTCAGCTTCTCTTGTATTCCCACACCATCCTTTTCTACCCTTCTGAGTCTTCGGGCTCGTGGGTTGGCAGGCCGAGATTCGAGACGCGCCAGTTCCTTTCCGGTACTCGGAACTCGGGTCGTCACAAGAGTGCTTTCACCAAGGAAGATATGGGGTCGTGCACGATTATCGAGATGGCATATGTTCATCATAAAAGGGTCCGCCTTTTCGGAGGTGGGTGTTTGGGCTGGACGTCGTATGAGGGATCATGCGACATGCCCTCAGCGTAAGCCTAGCAAACACACACAAATCTCCTTAGCGCGCCTTTGTAGACCGGGGTTGAGCTCCTTGCATTGATCCTTGATGCTTGCTCTTCTTCTTTGGGCTTCCAAATGGGGGTTTTTATAGTGGAAGATGAAGGGGTGGAAGGGGTTTTGGCGGACCAGGTTTGGGGGCAAAGCTGGTTCGGGTAAACCCCTTAAAAAATATTTTTTTTATTTACGAGTGGGGGAGGGAGGTTTTAGGCGGACCAGCCTAAGGGGCTGGTCTGGTCCGCCTAAACCCCTCCCTGGAGGGGTTTACGCTGAGTAAGAAAAATGTTTTTTTTTTTGTTTTATGGGGGTTTAGGCGGTGTGGACACCAAAAAATTGCACACCAAACACCCTGCTCGGCCCAGCATCAACAACGACGCCGAGTGAAGAACCCCCGGAGAGATTGGTCATCCAGACGCCCCCACATATGCACACTACCGTGGAGCCGTCCCCGGAGCCACGACAGCAAAGAGAAACCAACCCCCGGGAAGCTCACAATCCGCGGCCCCCGAAGAAAATCAAACGAATCATAACGCGTGCTCAAAACGGGCCCAAGTCAAGCTTCAGCGGCACGCCAGCCCGAATAAATTGTCACCTCGGTGACTGGCACGCCCACGCACTTAATAAACCAATAAAAGAGCACAATAAATAAATAACCAAAACAGGTAATAAAAAAAAGTGCATCCACAGGCGGACCATACCCAAGGCTGGGGCTGGTCTGCCTAAACCCCTCCCCGGAGGGGTTTACGCGGGTTTGACCGAGGGTTTACCGCGAGTTTGACCGCGGGTTTGACTGGGGTTTGACTGAGGGTTAGACTAGGGTTTGACTGAGGGTTTGATTGAGGGTTTGATTGGGGGTTTGACCTGTTATAAACATAGATTTTCTTCCGGGGGCTCTGCCCCCGAAAACCCCCGCAAGGGGCACTGTCCCCTTGACCCCCGCGACCTGACAGCTCAGGTCGATTCGCGCGACCTGACCGTGCTTGTCGATCCACGTGCAAGGGCGCACGATGGTGGTGCATGACGCGATGGGCTGATGGGAGTCCCGAGTTGGGCTCGGACTTGCTGTAGAGTGGCTGGAGCATACGCGCCCACCAGGTGCTCGGGGAAATTCTCGACACGCGTGCGTGGGCCGTATGAGGGCACTGTGAGCTCCTGAAGCTTGCGGTTGGCCCAGATGGTTCTTCCTTTGACTTCAGAGGGTTGGAGGGAGGCGACTAGAGGGTAGACCCCAGCCTCGTTGCTGGGTGCCACATGGCGTGGCTTGTAGTCAGGGCGCCCCCGGGTCGGCTCGGGTAGCTGTGTTGAACACGGGTAAACCCGTAAACTGAGTGATCGGGGGTGGGCCCGATCGATTGTTGATGTTGCCATGGGTCTCGGCCTGCTAGTTAGGACCCTTGGTTGGGCCCGGTGACTGGGGCGTTGACACGACGATGCCGTTTGTCTGGTGGTCGGGGTGACCCTCGCTCCCCAGCGAAGAGTCGTATGATGCGGCAGGCTGTTCTGAGTCCCAAGTTAACCCGGTTGTTGAAGCGTTGGCGGTGTAATACCATATGCAGGGTGTCCGAGGGTGATCTCTGAATCTTCATAGAGTGCCGTAATGTACAGCAGGTTGTCCTGAATCCCGAAACTGACCCGGTTGTTGGGAAACTGGCTGGCATAGTGCCGTTTGCTCGGGGCCGATCCCCAGTCGTTATGTTGCACCGCTTGACCTAGCGAAGTGTCTCGATTTCTGAGCTCAACTCGACTGGTAGAGCAGCTTTGGCGATGTGCCATTTTGCTCTATTTAGGGAGTATTTCTCTATGCTTAATCCTCGATTTATTCAAGAAAATAAGCCGGTGCCAACAAAAGCCCCCCACGGGGCGTGCGTCGGAGGCGAAGATGACGACGTGCGGCTCGTGCGCCTTTCAAGCTTGATTTCTGCCGGTCCTATTAGCATGGTGGGAGTTACTTGTTCTGGGGGTTGACATTCCCGTTGCAATCTTTCATGCTGCAGTGGTACGTTTGTAGAAGACCGTTGAACCTGGGAGGTTATAGAGCTGGGTTCTAGAGAGATCTAAGTGACTGGATACACACATGGTGCTTGAAGTTGTATCCCGCTATCCGTGACTTAGGAATTCTGTTCATGTTTGCCTCACGTTTTGGGCTTATGGCAGAGGTGTGCAGGGCCCACGTCGCGAGAGTAATCAGGTCTGGGTGCCGAACTCACCATACAGGTGGTCACTTTGGCAGTTGATGATATGACTAGGATGGATGCCAAGGACGATGGCGTAAAGAGGCCGGGGGAGCCCGGCATAACAATGCTTCTGGCTTTGTTGCCTATGTCTGGGGCCTGCCTTGCGCAGCGGGCTTTGCGAATTTTCTGAGGAGAGGCGGCTTGTTGGAAAGGACCCTCCCCCATTTGAAATCTGAGACAAGGGAGGCTAGGACTGTTGAGCCCATCCCGCCTCGTAGGGTGGCTGGCGAGCAATGGGATAGGTTGCACTGGAGGGCCGCCTATCCCTCAGCTCCTGGGATTACTGGTTGGTGACGAGATGACCGCCGCTCTGACCGGGGCTTTGTGGTGAAGCCTGTGGTCGGTCGCTAGCAGCCTACCTCTGCTATGGTGGTTGACTTTTTTGTGGGGTGCTGGCATTGTTCGTTGACCGCCCATGGGGGCGCATTGGCCATGCTTAGTGCTGACCGTCCTATGGGACAGGCTGGTCACACCTCTGAAGCATTGTAGCTAGAGTTGTGTTGTAGCGCTCTTGCAAATCCTTAAGTTATGGTGTTGGAGGCCACTTTGTCGTGGCTGGATGTGACTGGGATTATAGCTGGTGGGTCAAGGGTCACAGGGGGAACTGGGATCATAATAGGGCTTCAAAGTTGAGAGATTCCAGCTCCTGCCAAGGCCGCCATTGCACGGCCGAAGGGGTAGGGGACGGCTGGTTGGCTGGTGGTGTCAGGGAATCAGAGAGGCCTGAGTAACAGGGGGATGTATGATGTTAACTGAGAAGTGGGCAGCTGCGGAGCAGCCACGGGGACCACACCCAAGAAGTAGGGTGATCCGACGACTGGGGCGAAGCTGCCGAAGATAATCGGCGGCGCAGGTGTGTTGGTATGATGCTGTTGGAGGCAAGATTCGGCGAGACATGTTGGCCTGGTGTTGCTGGGAATCAGCCTTGACAAGGTATCTTGATCTATGGTTGCTGGAGACCTGTCTCGGCAAGGCGTCTTGGTTTGAAGTTGCTGTAGACCTACCTCAACGAGGCGTCTTGGTCTGAGGTTGCTGGAGACCTACCTCGACAAGGCGTCTTGCTCTGAGGTTGCTGGAGACCTACCTCGACGAGGCGTCTTGGTCTGAAGTTACTGGAGACTTGTCTCGGTGAGGCATCTTGGTCTGAAGTTGCTAGAGACCTGCCTCGACGAGGCATCTTGGTCTGAAGTTGCTGGAGACCTGCCTTGACGAGGCGTCTTGGCCTGAAGTTACTGGAGCCCTGCCTCGGTGTGGCGTCTTGGTCTAAAGTTGCTGGAGACCTGCCTCGGCATGGCGTCTTGGTCTGAAGTTGCTGAAGACCTGCCTCGGCGAGGCGTCTTGGTCTGAAGTTGTTGGAGACCTGCCTCGACGAGGCGTCTTGGTCTGAAGTTGCTAGAGACCTGCCTCGGCGAGGCATCTTGGTCTGGAGTTGTTGGATTTACCCCGAGAGGGGGTGTGTTGGCTTGGAATCGTATTCGGCCGATCCTCACGGAGTATCGCCAAATGTTGATGCTGCTGGCTAACCGTCATGGTAAAATAGCCTAAGTCGAGGTCGTCCGATCCTTTAAAAAGTACATTGACCACATATGATGTTAGACACATAATCATCATAATATGGTGGATGGTACCTGTTAATGTGTTGGTTGACCGCCGAGGTGTATCGACTAGGAAGTTCACTCGGCTGATTGTCGAGGTATATTGACTGGGAGCTACGATCAGCTGATCGCTGAGGTGCCAATGAAGGGATTGTCGCTGGAGAAATTTCATCGAAAAATGCTCACGATTCTTCGCATGCCTTTCTCTCTCCTCCTGCTCCCTCCCTTGGTGCTCATCCCGCGCGCGCCTCCTTCTACCGTGGTCTGCCCTCTGGTTCTTGTGCGTGAGCTCCGGTGATGGCCGCCGGTGAGGGGGGAGGCTTTGTACCTCCCCCACGCCTCCCCCACGGCTTCCTTCCTCTTCTTCGGGCGGCCCTCTCGAGCCGGTTGGTGTTGTGGCTGCAGCTTGCCATGGGTGTACGGCTGATGCTGCTCCCGTGGCCTCTGGCCTTCGCACCGCTGCTATGGTTGGCGGGTCTGGTTCGCCTCTCCTCACCTCCGATGGAGCCCCCTCGCCTGGGCTTGCTACTCCTCCGACCGTCCCGTCGGTTCACGCCGGCGATGCTCCTGGTCGCTTGTCAGTCCCAGAGCCTCTCGTTGCTAGCCACGGCTTTTCTCCTCTTCTCACGCCACCTGTAGCTTCTTCATCTCAACCGTTCATCCTTCCTCCGCTGCCCACGCATGCTTCGGCTCCAGGACACGTAACCTCTCCTCCGACGTTGACTGCTGACCCCCCCTCCACTATTCCTGATGGGACCGCCCGGCTAAACGATCCCCTGTTTTCCCTTTCGTGTGCCTTGCCGCTGCCTTCCGGTGCCCCGGTGATCGCCGGACGTCCGCTTCAGGCGCCTGCTTCGTCGCCGGCGCCTCCCTTCGCCGCCCCTTCTCGTCCGCACACCGATGCGCCTGCGGACGGTGCCCTGCTTTCCCCGGTTCTCACTCGTGGGCGGGCCTCCCCTGCTCCGGCGGATCTCCTCCACGGCCCCCCTGCATGCATGGCGGTGCCCTCCTCGGCCCCGGGCCCCCCTGCTAAGGCACCTCTCGGACTGGCTAAGGGCTCCTCGACGCCTACGCCCCCTAAAGCTCTCCTGAAGGTCGCCGGTGGCCGGCCCCATCCGCCGTCTACTCCGTCTTGGCCAACGGGGTTTACCCCTTCTGCTGTGGGTGTGGGGGGACCTCTCCAGGTGTCCCTCACTCCTACCGTCGCCCCCTCCTTCTCGCAAGTGGTTCTTAGTTCATTCACGCCGCCAGTCCTACCGCTCTCCGTCCACTCTCCCGCCACCACTGACTCCGGCGAACCCGCGGTCTTCTTCTCTTTGGAAGAAGTCCAGATGACTTGTAGACCGTTGGCCTTCGCCGTCATCGCCAGAACCCCCAGAGGCCGGCCTCCCTTCGCTGCCATCCGCGCCCACCTAGCCCAGCGCTTCCAGTTTAAGCAAGACTTCTTGCTCTGTGCGTTGGATCGTCGCCACCTTCTCCTCTGCTTCTCCAACCGGGAAGATTTCTTGCAGGTGCTCCTTAAAGAGTCCTTGCTGGTTCATGGCCGCCCCTTCTGGTTTTTTCAATGGTCTCTGGACTTCTCGCCGGAGCTAGACTCGCCGTTAGTCCCTGTCTGGATCGAGCTCCCGGCCCTCCCCGTCAACTTCTACCACGAAGCAGCCATCCTCTCCATCGCCGGTAGCATCGGGCCAACCCTCAAGATAGATCGTAACACGCTTTGCATCACTCGTGCGCATGCAGCGAGGGTCTGCGTCCAGCTCGACGTCTCCAAGAAACTCGCCTCCCGTGTGTGGGTCGGCATTGGCGCCGGCGGCTACTGGTAGCCCGTGGTCATCCCTGACCCCCCTCTCTTTTGCAACGCCTGCCGTCGCCTTGGCCACCTCGTGGGGGACTGCAAGCGGTAGCACCCTTCTCCTCCGCCCGCGGTGCCTGGCATCCCCGTTTCTAGTGGACGGCCCTGCCCTCAGGCACCCCCTGCGCCATCGGGTCCTGTTTGGCGGCCCACGACTGCAACTGCCAGTCCCCCGGTGCCTGCCGGTCTGGCGGCTCCCTCGGACGGGTCTGGTGTCATTGCTCCTCACGCCGCTTCAGGGATTGGGTGTGCCTCCGTCCTGACCCCTGCCGTCGATGCCCTAACGCTGGTGGCTCCCCCTGCCTTGGCTCTTCCTGACCCCTCTGCTGCAGCCGTTGCTTCCGCGTCAGGTGGCCATCCCGTTTCCTCGGACGCTCCCACAGAGCTTCCGGCAACTCACTCCCACTTCCTGGGAGTTGACTCTCCCCCCGCAACCATCCACCCGAGTGTGGGACTTGCGTCGGATGTGCCTCAATGGCCGCCTTTGGAGCTACCCCCTGCGGTCGCACCGGCAGAGCGTCTGGCATTCGACGCTTCCCACGTGGACCTCTCTGTTCCTCCTGCACTCTCAGTTGACCTGGTCAACCTGCCCCCCACCACTGCTCTGCTTCCTACCGGAGATGGTTTGGCACCCAGCTACCAACTTCGCCCGCTCGTCTCTGGACTCCTAGCAGCTTCCTCTGGAGCTTCTCTCCAATTGGAACTCCCGGACGAGGGAGTGCCGATGGTGGGTGTGTCCACCCTGCCGTCCTCTAGCTACTCCCCATCTGCTGCGGGTGCAGGCCTCCTTGGCCCCCCTCCCGTGGCCACCTCCTCTGCTGTCCAAGGGCCCCCCCTCCCCTCGGGGTGTGCTCCCGCCCCCATCCACAGTGGGGCGCCCTCGTCTGCATCTCTGGAGCTTCCTGTTGGCGATGCACCTACGGTCACCTGCGCTTCTGTCGTAGCCCCTCCTGCGCCTACCTCGGAGCCTTTCCCTGCTGGTGTTCTCACACCAGCCCGTGGACTGGAGGGGCCCCCTGCCCCTACTAAAGTGCACCCTGTTGCTGTGCGTCCCGTTATCCAAGTGCTCTCTGTGCCAGGATTGGAGCCCGTTTCTCACTTTCCGGACTTCCCGGCAGCACATGCGAGATTTGTTGGCCTCGCCCCTCCTCCGGTCACCGGTGATCGTGGTGTTTGCCCTCCGTCTCCACCGTCACTGGCCATTGGGTCCATCCCCCGGGCTGCCCCAACCTCCGGGAAGGGCGACCCCCCTCCGTGCTCAGCTGTGCCCGCTGGAGTCCCTCCTGCGGCCCGAGTGTCCTCCTCTTTGGTTCTCGGCCTCCCGGCGCCGGATGCTCATACTCTTGGGGGACCTTCCTTGCCTCATGCTCGGCTTAACGCCGGTGCGGTAGCTTGGTCCCCAGGGGTGCAGCTCACATCCCAGGCGGCTAGTGTTGAAGGGTCTACCTCCTCTTCTCCGACGGCCGCCCCTCGTCTCTCCTTCGCCCAAGCTTTGAAGAAGAAAATCAACCGGGCCCCTCCTGGGCCGATCGTCGACTCCGCCACGCTTCCTGCTCCGGTGCATTCTGTGGGTGCCTTGCCCCCCCCGGATCTTGGCCTGCCTCTCAGGTTCCCCTCGCTCGTCCAGGCTCTCCATGTCCCCGGGCTTGAGCCTGCTTCGGGGTTTCGCGACCTCACGGCGGCCCACACGGCCTTCGTGGGCACCTCTGGGCTGGCCCGTTCTCAGCCACCCTCGAGGATGGACGTTGGAGCTCCTCGATGTTCCTTCCGGCGTTCAAACTCCACTTCCTCCTCGCGTGATCGGCTGTGTATGTTTGAGGACGCTGGTCTTCTTCCCCGTCGATCTCTCCGGCTCCAGTCTTCTGCGATGGCGCCCCCGCCGCCGGTCGACCCTTCCTCCTCGGACGTGTTCGATCCGACGGTTCGGAGGCTGATGACTGGCCTTCCTCTTCGGGTCTTCAGCATGGTGTCCGTTCGGTGTTCTCGTCTGACTCTGAGGGGGTCTTCGACGAAGACTCCTACTTGTAGGGCCTGGGTCTCTTCTGTGGGCGCTCGGGCTATTGTCTCTGCCCTAGCTTGGGGCTCTTTGGTGCACTTTATGCTTTCTTGGGCCTTGGGCCTTGTTTGCTTCTTGGCCCTCTTTGGGCGTTTCCCCTCCCCCCCCTCTGTACCCTTTTCTCCTTCTTGCTTTCATATATGAAAATCGCTTGCCTGGTGGCCGGGATAGTGGTTTCATCGCCTTCCGCAATGAAGGGATGAACCCCCTCTCCCGTCTCCCCCCTTGCAAGTATCAACCTTAGTTAAAAAAATAAAAAAAGGGATTGTCACTGGAGCAGCAACAACAATAGCAAGACCTCGGGATTCATCAGAATCCCATGCCAGAACATCCACCCGCTCCTCAGCAGCAACAACAACAACAACTGTCGACACCGGCTCAAGTGAATGTAGTCCACCACCCAGCCCGTAATGCTGGGTGATCTTTTGATGATGAGACCCCCGCTCATCTCTTGGCCTTTCACCACACTAACTCCCCCGCACCTTCTGTTCTCTCCATTTTCTGGACCACCACCTTCACTATCGTTCCGTTCACTATCCCTTCCCGACCGCCTATTCCACCCACCACATTTCCCACCATTCCGCCAGTCCTTCCCCCATCTCCCTCCATACCCTCATCATCACCCCACCACTTAACCCTTCACCAATCACCACTCCGCCAGGGCCCGCCAGGCCAGCCTCTGCCATCCTCACCCCTAGTTCTACCCCTTCCACCTACCCCATCGGGCCAATTGGGGGTCCATCTGAGGCCGTGCCGGCACGACACTACGCCCTCCGGAGCGGGCGTCCCTTCCACTGAAGTTACCCTTTCCCCGGTGCATCTACACCCAACCTTCAAGTTCCTTCCTCAACAGTTGAAGCAGAAGAAGTAGACCCGGTGCCGGGCACGAAATATGACTTGCTACAGCATTTGGACCGGATGCCGGCCAAGATTTCTGTCCTGGAGTTAATAAAGAGGTCCATGCTACACCAAGATGCCCTAAGGGCGTTTTTGCAAAAAGTGATTATAACGAACCGAGAATCTGATTACCGGGAAGGCCCGATAACCCGAGACTCGCACCGCCACCCACGAGTCCAAAGACTCGAAAGGGTTAAAAGGATGGTGTGGAGACTACACAAGTATCACAAATAATTGTAGAAATTAAATAGTTATATAATTAAGGAGGAAATAAATTAACAGTTTACATGATACATGGTCCACAAGATATAATAAAATAACAACAGCAGTAGTCCACAACTAGTACAGAGACAAGGAAGAAAAGTACAACTACACGGGGCATCCCCCGGCTCTGACCTCTAGCATTAACGCTGGGCACCTGAACCACGCTGAGCCTCAGACGCGCTCCCCTGAGGCCGCGACTCACCTGAAACACGGTGAAAACACGCAGGGAATGAGTCTCGGAACAAGACTCAGTAGGGGTCACTCGAACCCTACCTCGCAAACGGAGAAACCGCTACGCTAGCAGTAAGCGAGTACCTCAAAAAGGGAAGCCCTGCAATCTACAAAACACCGATCTGTAACGGTCCAAGCCTCGACCGTCACAACCACTCTAACGCACCAACAAAGGGTCGTCAGACGCTCGGTGCGAAGTTGTGTGTGACGCGCCTACCCTGGTGCGTCACAGTCTCTGACGCGTCAGCCCTGGTGCGTCACAGTCTGTGATGCGCTAGCCCTGATGCGTCACAAGACAAGATGAAACCAACTGTGACACGTCCCGCTCGGTGCGTCACAGGCTGTAACGGACCAACTCTGGTGCATTAGAAGGTGGGTATGCGTCTGCTCTGACGCACCCACACAGGGGCGTTACAACGCTGTGACGCGCCAGCCTTGGTGCGTCACATGCCTTGACCCCGAACGGTCAAAACCAACGACCGAGAGCCAACGGTCAGATCGTCCCTGACGGTCCAACCCAGGTGCGCCACAGCGCAGTGGCGGTCTATCGTGGGACTGTCACACACATAGACCACCAAAAGGCTAAACGGGCCCTGTAACGCACCCACCCTGGGGCATCACAGGTTGTGACGGTCACTGGAAGGACCGTCACACCCGTCCGAGAGCGAAACGGCGAGAAACAACCCAAAAAATCGGATCCACGCCCCGATCACCCCCGGGTGATGGGGAAACAAAGGGGAATCCATCCCCAAGCCCCTAGGCATGCATCTAAACCCCTGGATCGGCCAAAAATGCCGTAAAACGAGAGATCTGGCTCACTCCCCAAAAACATGGATTTTCCCTAAAATGTGAAAATAAACCCGCTCGGCTCGCCACGGTCTACAAAATTCGCGGGAAAGGGAAAGCACGAGCTGGGGGTCCATCTCCCTACCTCCACCAAAGATTTCGCGCGCCGAGCTTGCCAATCCGTGAAGAAAACGTCGTTGAAGCCTCGCCGTTCCACGAACCCACGGCCGAGCTTCACCGTGCCTCCACCGCCTCGAGCCGCATCCATCCTCGCCCGTACCTCGCCTGCGCCGTCCCCGCCTCGCCCGCACTCCACCCCGTCGACCGTCAGAGAGAGAGGGAGAGAGGAGAGAGCGTGAGAAGAGAGAGGGAGAGAAGAGAGAAATGAGAGGGGAGAGAGAGAAAAAGGGAGGGGGTTTATATAGAAAATCTAGAAATTTTGATAAAATATCGAAAAATAGAAAATCACACCCTCGCGATCCTCAGAACGCATCGATCGCAATGGTACCACCCATGCCCAGGTGAATGACCCGGTTCACCCGCAACGAGGTTCTGAAAGAATTAACGAAACAGACACCGGGAATCGGAAAACACATGCAGAAAAGCCACGGACACGCTCCGGGCCTCCGAAATAGCGTCAGATCGCGCCGATCCGAACACGAAAGATGTCCGAAACATCATTTCAGACACAACGGAGCCAGATTCACCGGAAACATAGATCCAGGACCGGAGAAGGAGGATCCATAGAACCCGGGGCATTACATCTTCCACTCGGAAGACCACCACTCCCGAGCCGTACCCTGCAACTGGTTGGAGGCCAACATCACTCTGTCCTCCGCAGCACTCCACGCGGAACTAATCACCCGCTCCATCTCGTCGAGCCAACTTCGAGTCATATCAGGATCTGACTGACTGCCGTAGTAAGGTGGATGGAACTGCATGAAATCCCTCACTGCTCGGCCCGGTACACCCCTGGTCGATGAGCCATCACCAGCCTCTCTGCCGAACTACTGAGACATAAGCTGGTACATGCCACGAAAGAATTCCTCGACCCTCGGAAACCTCACAGTATCCACTGCCTCGGTAGCCCCCGGTGGCGCTCTACTATGCTCCTCCTGATCTCGCTGAACCCCCTGCTGGATCTCCTAACCTCCAGCCGATTGTCCCTGCTGAGAGCGAGTGCTCCGCCTCGCCGCCATGCTCGCTCCTGAAGCAAAAGATAGAAAACACGGAAACAGCAAGGTCAAGAAAAACACACGATGCCTGATGCCAACGTCACCTGTACATCATCGCTATGGACTAGTGGACCGCTATAATTACTTATGATTCTCGTATAATCCCACAACCGCTGCTCTGATACCAGCTGTAACGACCCGAGAATCTGATTACCGGGAAGGCCCGATAACCCGAGACTTGCACCGCCACCCACGAGTCCGAAGACTCGAAAGGGTTAAAAGGATGGTGTGGAGACTAGTATCATAAATAATTACAGAAATTAAACAGTTATATAATTAAGCATGAAATAAATTAATAGTTTACAAGATACATGGTCCACAAGATATAATAAAATAACAACAGCAGTAGTCCACAACTAGTATAGAGACAAGGAAGAAAAGTACAACTACACGGGGCATCCCCCGGCTGTGACCTCTGGCACTAATGCTGGGCACCTGAACCACGCTGAGCCTGAGACGCCCTCCCCTGAGGCCGCGACTCACCTGAAACACGGTGAAAACACGTAGGGAATGAGTCTCAGAACAAGACTCAGTAGGGGTCACTCGAACCCTACCTCACGAATGGAGAAACTGCTACGCTAGCAGTAAGCGAGTACCTCAAAAAGGGAAGCCATGCAATCTACAAAACATCGATCTCACGGCACGAAAGTCGACACACGTGCCAGGGTGGAACGACCGGAGCACCACGGTCAACACAACAAAACCCGAAGGTCGAAGTCGCACGATGACAGTCTGTCACTCCGAACTCGACAGGAGTACGTCCCACTAGAAACAAGACCGGATGCATCCACTGACGACTTAGTCCGCGTCTCAGGTGTCTCCCTCTGGCCCAGCGGGAACTGAGACACCGTACAAGTAACCACAAAGTAAGTGACTAGCTGGGGTCACGCCCGTCAGCGTGGGTCCAACTGCCCCCAACCACGTGTGCACACACAGGACGTCCGCCCCTGGCCTGGCCTCTAACTGGTTTTCCCCTCAGCCGGACTCTGGCTTCTAGACGCGGGGCCCGATGGTAACCAGTCTAAAAACTAACCTCAGGGTAAGCCCGTACACCTACTCCTGGGTGAGACCAGCACACGCATACTGGTGGGCTACGACTAGTGGAGGGTCACTAAAGGAGTAGACTCTCATGTCAACGGAAAATAACGTCCACATCCGACGACGTACGGGGACCGTCCCACGTACCAGCACCATCGCACGGTGACCACGGTCGGAAAAGAAATGGGGTTACAAACCACCCGGGGCAACCCTGAGCCTGACAGTCTATTCTAGACGCGTCACAGGCTCTAACGGTCTAAGGCTAGACCATCACAGCCATTTGACGGCCCAACACAGGGGCGTCAGGTGCCCAGTGTAAAACAGGGTGTAACGCACCTACCCTGGTGCGTTACAGTCTGTGACGCGCCTACCCTGGTGCGTCACAAGATGAGTGGAAACATACTGTGATGCGTGCCACTCGGTGCGTCACAGGCCCTGACGCACTTAGCCTGGTGCGTCACAGGCTGTAATGGACTAAGCCTGGTGCGTTACAGTGTGGGAATGCGTCCACTCTAACGCACCCACATAGGGGCGTCACAAGGCTGTGACACGCCAAGCCTGGTGCGTCACATGCCTTGACCCCCAACTGTCAAAAACCAACGGTAAAGCCAACGGTCGACTCGATCCTGACGGTCTAACCCAGGCGCGTCACAACGCCTGTGGCGGTCTATCGGGGGACCGTCACAGCCCCCAGACCCCAAATGGCTAAAAGTAGGGCTGTGACGCACCCACCTGGGCGCGTCACATGGTGTGACGGTCACTGGAAGGACCGTCACACCGGTCTGACGGTGAAACAACGTGAAACGCTCAAAAATTCCAACCACGCCCCCATGCCTCCATAGGAGAGGGGGAAATCAAAGGGGAAGACCCCTGGGGACCCCTAGCATGCTTCTAAGCCATCAAAATGCGAAATCGCGGCCTAAAAACATAGATCGGGCGAACTCTCCCAAAATCATGCTTTTGCCCCTACCCGCTCAAAGACTCCCCTCTCGGCTCCCATTCGGCCTACAAAACGCGGGGGATGACGGGATGAGAATAGGGATTCGTCCCCCTACCTCAATGGAGGGAAACCTCCACCGAATCGAGCTCAAATCACGAAGAACGCTTTTGGAAACCCCGCTCCTTCACGCTTCCCACGAACACCGCATGCTCTCGAGCTCGCCTCTCAACCGCCCACGCAACCGCACCGTCCCCCCGCCGCCGTCTGCATCCGGAGAGAGACCCGCCGTGATCGAATGGAAGAGAGAGGGGGAGAGGGGGGCGGTTCTCACGGTGGGAGGAAGAAGAAGAAGAAGAAGAAGAAGAAGGGTGGGGAGAGAGAGAAAAAGGGGGGTATTTATAGAAAATTCAGAAATTCTAAAAAATACCAAAAAATTTAAAAATTATATTTTCACGATCCTCGGAATGCACCAATCGCAACGGTACCACTCTCGCCTAGGTGAATCACCTCGGTAAAGCTACTAGCACCAGTCTCACTGCAGGAAAATCGACACACGTGCCACGGCGAGACACCGAAACTCAACTGTCAACACGACTGAAAACCCGAAGGTCGAAGTCACAGAAACTGACAGTCTGTCACTCTCTATCCAGATAAGGAGTACCTCCCACTTGAAGCAAGGCCGAATGCATCCACTGACGTCTTAGTCCGCGCCTCAGGTGTCCCCCTCCGGCCCAGCGGGAACTGAGACACCGTACAAGTAACCACAAACAAGTGACTAGTTGGGGTCATGCCCTTCGACGTGGGTCCAACCGCCCCCAACCACGTGTGCACACACAAACCGTCCGTCCCTGGTCTGGCCCTCTGACCGGTTTTCCCCTCAGACGGACTCTGGCTGCTAGACGCGGGGCCCGACGGAAATCGGTCCACAAACCGTCTCTAAGGCTAGTCTCTCCACCACTCCCTGGAGGGACCACACGCGTGTAAGCAGGCTACGACTAGTGGAGGGTCACTGAGAGAGTAGACTCTCAAGTCAACGGAAAACAACGTCCAAACCCGACGAAGTACGGGGACCGTCCCACGTATCAGCACTGTCGCACGGTGACCACAATCGGAGAAGAAACGGGACTCACAGTTCACGGGCCGCACGCTCGGCCACGCAGAAACATAGAAACACGGTTCCCAAAGCATCTCACAGGCCGCCAAACCAAATCCCATCATCAGGGAAAGGCGGGAACCCTCCAGCCCCAGGCTGGCAACTGACTCGTAGTCCAAGGCCATATGCATGGCCCACGCAGAAAGCACAGAAGCATGATTCCTAGGGCAACGCACAAGCTACCACGCCGATAACTGGACTCGCAGTCCAAGGCCAAACACATGGCCCACTTGGGAATCACCTTCCAGGAAAACTCACGGCATGTGGGGGAGACCCCATCGCACACACACCGACATACGGTGACTCTGTCTAGCGTAACACGATAGCCCGACACGCGAGAAGTCACCCGGACTCTCAAACATATGGGCACGCTAAACGAGATAGCACGGTCCTCCCGACACCCTCAAAACATGGACACAGAATCCCACGGGTGTCTGGGGCACTCACAAGATTTCAAGTCGACCACTGGGTCATGACCGGGTCGACTAGGGACCGACACAACGCGAAACGATCGCGGAGAAGATGAAAACTCATCTCGGCACCACACAGAGCCTGACGGTCTAAGCTTAGGCCGTCACAGTCTGTAATGGTCCAAGCCTCGACCGTCAAAACCACTCTGAGGCACCAACAAAGGGCCGTCAGACGCTCGGTGTGAAGTTGTGTGTGACGCGCCTACCTTGGTGCGTCACAGTCTCTGATGCATCAGCCCTGGTGCGTCACAGTCTGTGACGCGCCAGGCCCGATGCGTCACAAGACAAGATGAAACCAACTGTGACGCGTCCCGCTCGGTGCGTCACAGGCTGTAATGGACCAACTCTGGTGCATTACAAGGTGGGTATGCGTACGCTCTGACGCACCCACACAGGGGGGTTACAATGCTGTGACGCACCAGCCTTGGTGCGTCACAGGCCTTGACCCCGAATGGTCAAAACCCACGACCAAGAGCCAACGGTCAGATCGTCCCTGACGGTCCAACCCAGGCGCGTTACAGCGCCGTGGCGGTCTATCGTGGGACCGTCACACACATAGACCACCAAAAGGCTAGACGGGCCCTGTGACGCACCCACCCTGGGGCGTCACAGGCTGTGACGGTCACTGGAAGGACCGTCACACCCGTCCGAGAGCGAAACGGCGGGAAACAACCCAAAAAATCTGATCCACGCCCTGATCACCCCCGGGTGATGGGGAAACAAAGGGGAATCCATCTCCAAGTCCCTAGGCATGCATCTAAACCCCTGGATCGGCCAAAAATGCCGTAAAACGAGAGATCCGGTTCACTCCCCAAAAACATGGATTTTCCCCAAAATGTGAAAATAAATCCGCTCGACTCGCCACGACCTACAAAATTCGCGGGAAAGGGAAAGCACGAGCTGGGGGTCCATCTCCCTACCTCCACCGAAGATTTCACGCCCCGAGCTTGCCGATCCGCGAAGAAAACGCCATTGAAGCCTCGCCATTCCACGAACCCACGGCCGAGCTTCATCGCGCCTCCACCGCCTCGATCCTCATCCATCCTCGCCCGTGCCTCGCCCGCGCCGTCCCCGCCTCGCCTGCACTCCTCCCCGTCGGCCGTCGGAGAGAGAGGGAGAGAGGAGAGAGCGTGAGAAGAGAGAGGGAGAGAAGAGAGAAATGAGAGGGGAGAGAGAGAAAAAGGGAGGGGGTTTATATAGAAAATCCAGAAATTCCAAAAAAATACCGAAAAATATAAAATCACACCCTCGCTATCCTCGGAACGCACCGATCGTGATGGTACCACCCGTGCCCAGGTGAACGACCCGGTTCACCCACAACGAGGTTCCGAAGGAATTATCAAAACATACACCGAGAATTAGAAAACACACGCGGAAAAGCCACGGACGCGCATCAGGCCTCCAAAACAGCTTCGGATCGCGCCGATCCGAACACGAAAGATGCCCGAAACATCATTTCGGACACAACGGAGCCAGATTCTCCGGAAACGCAGATCCGGGACCGGAGAAGGAGGATCCACAGAACCCGGGGCATTACATCTTCCACTCGAAAGACCACCACTCTCGAGACGTACCCTGCAACTGGTTAGAGGCCAACATCACTCTGTCCTCCGCAGCATTCCGCGCGGAACTGAACACCCGCTCCATCTCGTCGAGCCAACTCTGAGTCATATCAGGATCTAGCTGACCGCCGTAGTAAGGAGGATGGAATTGCATGAAATCCATCACTGCTCGGCCCGGCCCACCCCTGGTCGACTAGCCCTCACCAGCCTCTCCGCGGAGCTGCTGAGACATAAGCTGGTACATGCCACGAAAGAAATCCTCGGCCCCCGAAAACCTCGTAGTATCCACTACCTCGGTGGCCCCCGGTGGCGCTCTACTATGCTCCTCCTTATCTCGCTGAACCCCCTGCTGGATCTCCTGACCTCCAGCCGACTGTCCCTGCTGAGAGCGAGTGCTCCGCCTCGCCGCCATGCTCGCTCCTAAAGCAAAAGACAAAAAACATGAAAACAACATGGTCAAGAAAAACACACGATGCCCGATGCCAACGTCACCTGTACATCATCGCTGTGGACTAGTGGACCGCTACAATTACTTATGATTCTCGTATAATCTCACAACTACTGCTCTGATACCAGCTGTAATGACCCGAGAATCCGATTACCGGGAAGGCCCGATAACCCGAGACTCGCACTGCCACCCACGAGTCCGAAGACTCGAAAGGGTTAAAAGGATGGTGTGGAGACTACACAAGTATCACAAATAATTACAGAAATTAAACAGTTATATAAATAAGCAGGAAATAAATTAACAGTTTACATGATACATGGTCTACAAGATATAATAAAATAACAACAGCAGTAGTCCACAACTAGTACAGAGACAAGGAAGAAAAGTACAACTACACGGAGCATCCCCCGGCTCCGACCTCTAGCACTAACGCTGGGCACCTGAACCACACTAAGCCTCAGACGCGCTCCCCTGAGGCCGCGACTCACCTGAGACACGGTGAAAACACGCAGGGAATGAGTCTCGGAACAAGACTCAGTAGGGGTCACTCGAACCCTACCCCGCAAACGGAGAAACCGCTACGCTAGCAGTAAGCGAGTACCTCAAAAAGGGAAGCCCTGCAATCTACAAAACACCGATCTCACAGCACGAAAGTCGACACACGTGCCACAGTGGAACGACCGGAGCAGCATGGTCAATATGACAAAACCCGAAGGTCGTAGTCGTACGAATGATAGTCTGTCACTCCGAACTCGAAAGGAGTACCTCCCACTAGAAGAAAGACCGGATGCGTCCACTGACGACTTAGTCCGCGTCTCAGGTGTCTCCCTCCGGCCCAGCGGGAACTGAGACACCGTACAAGTAACCACAAAGTAAGTGACTAGCTAGGGTCACGCCCGTCAGCATGGGTCCAACTGCCCCCAACCACCTGTACACACACAGGCCGTCCTCCCCTGGCCTGGCCTCTAACTGGTTTTCCCCTCAGCCGACTCTGGCTGCTAGATGCGGGGCCCGATGGTAACCAGTCTAAAAACCGTCCTCAGGGTAAGCCCGTATACCTACTCCTGGGTGAGACCAGCACACGTGTACTGGTGGGGTACGACTAGTGGAGGGTCACTAAAGGAGTAGACTCTCAAGTCAACAGAAAACAACGTCCGCTTCCGTGTGGGAATGCGTCCACTCTAACGCACCCACACAGGGGCGTCACAAGGCTGTGACGCGCCAAGCCTGGTGCATCACATGCCTTGACCCCCAATGGTCAAAAACCAACGGTAAAGCCAACAGTCGTCTCGTCCCTGATGGTCTAACCCAGGCGCATCACAACGCCTGTGGCAGTCTATCGGGGGACCGTCACAGCCCCCAGACCCCAAATGGCTAAAAGCAGGGCTGTGACGCACCCACCTAGGCGCGTCACAGGTTGTGACGGTCACTGGAAGGACCGTCACACCGGTCCGACGGCGAAACGGAGTGAAACGCCCAAAAATTCCAACCACGCCCCCATGCCTCCATAGGAGAGGGGGAAACCAAAGGGGAAGGCCCCTGGGGACCCCTAGCATGCTTCTAAGCCATCAAAATGTGAAATCGCGGCCTAAAAATATAAATTGGGCGAACTCTCCCAAAATCATGCTTTTGCCCCAACCCGCTCAAAGACGCCCCTCTCGGCTCCCATTCGGCCTACAAAACGCGGGGGATGACGGGATGAGAATAGGGATTCGTCCCCCTAGCTCAATGGAGGGAAACCTCCACCGAATCGAGCTCAAATCACGAAGAACGCTTTTGGAAACCCCGCTCCTTCACGCTTCCCACGAACACCGCACGCCCTCGAGCTCACCTCGCAGCCGCCCACGCAACCGCGCCGTCGCCCCGCCGCCGTCTGCAGCCATAGAGAGGCCCGTCGCGATCGAATGGGAGAGAGAGGGGGAGAGGGGGGTGGTTCTCACGGTGGGAGGAAGAAGAAGAAGAAGAAGGGTGGGGAGAGAGAGAAAAAAAGGTGGGTACTTATAGAAAATCATGAAATTCTAGAAAATATCAAAAAAAAATCAAAAATTATATTTTCACAATCCTCGGAACGCACCGATCGCAACGGTACCACTCTCTCCTAGGTGAACGACCCGGTTCACCCGCAACGAGGTTCTGAAGGAATTACCGAAACACACTGGTAATCAGAAAATACGCGCGGAAAAGCCGCGGAACGCTTCCGGGCCTCCGAAGCAACTCCGGATCACGCCGATCCGAACACGAAAGATGTCCGAAATGAAATTTTGGACACAACAGAGTCAGACGCTCCGAGAAACCAGATCCAAGACCCATGAAGAAGGATCCTAAAGGTCCATAATATTACAGTGATGGTTAGTGTGGACGTGGCGGTAGACAGTTTGCCATCAGTGTTGGCCACTATCATGAGGGGGCCTTCCATTTCATTCTCTGAATCAGAATTGGCACCCCCAGAGGCGCGGCAGATGCCACTTTGCATTACTATTTCCTTGAACAAAGTGGCATTTGAGTCAGCCCTTGTGGACATGGGAGCCTCGATAAACGTGTGTCTACTAAGTACACTGCGTGCCTGTAATATTTCAGAAGACATGCTCAGGCCAACGCCAACCACGATCGTAGCTTATGATAACTCTAGGCGGGCTTACCATGGGGTTGTGACAGTGCAGGCGGAGCTAAGGCCTTTGAAAATGGATGTAGAGTTTTACGTACTGGACATAGACCCGATGTTCAAGGCAATTCTGGGTCGTCCATGGATAGATAGCCTGAATGCTGTGCCCTCAACTGCCCACCAATGCCTTAAGTTGCCATTCCAAGGTCGGGTAGTTAAGGTGAAGAGTATCTCCACAGTCCAATCTGTTGATGTAATTGCGGATAAGATTCTTCCTACTTTGTGGCCAAGCTACCGTCCAGTTCTTTCTGTTATGGACTTAAACTATTCATGGGCATATGCGTCATGCAAGCCCGCCACTGCGCCAACAAATGCTAAAATTAAGTCCAAGATTCGAGATTGGAAAGGATGGCACATGATTCTGAAACTGGGCTATCAGTCGGGCTTGGGCCTCGGCGCGCAGCTGCAGGGGCTGACTAAGCCCGTCCCTAAAGGCAGGAAAATGAGCCGGAGAGGCCTTGGCTATCGGGAGTCAGCACTGTCCATACTGGGAGATTCCGGGCCGCTGACGTGGGATTACCGTCAACACTTTGTGAAAGGCCCGTTACAGCTAGGTACTTTGAAGAAGCCGCCGTCCTGTTCTGATGTGAAGACTGATGCTGCTCATGCTGTTGTTAACCCGCCGCCGCTGCCGAAGGGGCTGGTGGGTGACATGGATGATTTCTGTAGTTGTTTTGAAAAGATGTTCCATGAAGAGGAAGCTTGTTCGAAAGAGATGGAGATGCATCTGGTGAAGCATTCTCCGATGGAGCTAGTGCGCTGGAGGTCGCAGGAAGTGGGGAGCTCCATCACTACCTTTTCCTTTTCCCCGTCCCGTCTTGCCTCCTGGTTTCAAAAATTGGGGTTTATTCCCCCTTCCCCTCTGATTATGGTCGACCCGTACTTTACGGAAAGACCACATGAAATTTTGTTTGTTCCTTGTGCATGTGGGCGCTACTCATCCATTGATCTGTCAACTCTGTTCACTCCTCCTTTCCCCACTGCCGAACTCCACAAGATGTGGTTTTCATCTTCCGACCCCTTCTTCGATTGCATCTTCCCCTCTCTATTTCCCATGCAACTCCCTACTTCCTCCTCTAGTCCCTCTTGCCTCATGATTTCCTCCGACCTCCCAAAAAAATGCCACAGTGGAAGATTACGCTATGTTCTGTCCATCTTCCCAGGGGCATGAGACCCCTGCCCCTTTCCCGGTAGATTTCTTGTCTCCTAGGTTAGATGTACAGTGTGTAGAGTCTCCTAGGTTAGTTGAGTCAGTTGGGGTAGAGTCTAGTTCTAGTGTAGTCAGCCCATCCACGTCTGCGGCGCACCCTGTGATGCGTCATTATAAATCTGTCCCGCATAGGTTTCTGCGAGATTTAGCTCAGAGATGTCATGCCCTTCTTTTTTTTTTTCTCTCTAAATTACGAGTCACCTAGTGAAAAAGGGAGAGTGCACCCACTTCCAGCGGAAGAGAATGTTCCCACTCCACCTAAGAACACTAAGTGCTGCTTTTATTATATGTAAAGTGGCATTTACAAGAGGAGGGCCATAGCCTTACAGAAAATGGCAAACGGCCAGCAATAAAGAAAGCCCCAGAAAAGGTGGAAATATTTCTCAAATCTCGCCAAGTGAAGAAAACAAAAAAGGATAACAACTAAACAAGGCTTCTGCGGAAGTTTGGAAGAGCAGCTGCATCCGCCAGTGCATAAGCTTTCGCCCTTGACGGTAGCTCATGGTGAGTAAAAAATACCCTATTTTCAGCTTGAGTGGTAGCAAAGTCAGCTAAAGAATCAGCTACTTGATTAGCTTCCCTGTAAACATGAATAATAGAACATCTCATGGAAGAAAGGAGAAAAAGAATTTCATCCCACCATGGGAAAAGAACCCAAGGAGGGGACTTTTTGTTAACTATGGTATTCACAAGTAAAAGAGAATCAGAGTAAATGACAGATATAGGAATGGATAGGCTAAGAGCCAATCTCAATGCATCCAGAATTGCCCGCCCTTCTGCCTGGATAATATCGCCCAAACCGTACCAAAAAGAGAAGCTTAAAATAATATCTCCATGAACATTTCTAATACACCCACCTCCACCAGACAAACCACTATTGGGCTTGAAACAACCATCACTATTAATACAGTGATCAACTAATGGAGGAATCCATCGAACTAACTTGAATGCAACTTGTTTAAATCTGGCTTTGATATTAAAAGCATGAAGGGCATTGATATAAGCAGAGTTAACTGGCGTATTAAACTTGATATTCTGGACAGAGTTTCTAACTGTATGTAGGATATCAGCAACAGATCTGATTATGTAAGGTTTACCTCCTTCATACCTGCAGTGGCACCTAACCTTCCAGATCTCCCAAGTTGTAGTCACAAGTGTAACCAAAGTGATAAAACCAACAGCGGAATTTATCTTCACCTCTCGCATCAGCCAAGTGAACCAGCCCAGGAAACTCCCTGATCTATATCTGTAATCTGCTAGCAGGGGATTGATAGAATTCCATAATGCAACAGCCAATTCACTAAATAAAAATAAGTGGTCAAAATCTTCGACATCATTATTCCCTAAACAACAGGAACAACGAGACACAATCTCAATACCCATACTCTGCAACCTGGAATCAATGGGAACAGCCTTGTGGATTAGCTTCCAGCAGTAGAGACCAGCCCTTGGGGGCAGTTTATTGGATAAAAGTTTAATGCTGCCATCAACTGGGGACAGAAGAATAACATGTTTCTTCCATTGTCTATACACTGACTTAACAGACAGATCACCAGAATCAGTAAAAGCCCAAACAGGGATATCATCTCCCTCCAATAATGTAAATGATTTTAACTCCTGAATAACAGCTTCATCAGATAGAATGGACCACACTGGGTGAGAATGATCAGTCAATACCTCTCTAACAGTGCAGTGAGAAAGATCAGAAGAATAAGAATCAGAGACTGTTAAAGGGATTCTAAACCAATGATCCTTTAGAAAATTTGTGTTGTTGCCATTCCTAACAGACATACGAAAACCCTCCAATAATAAGCCTTTAGCTCTGTCAAAATCTGACTTTCTGATACCAGCAGGGAATGGATATACACAGTCAGAGACATGAGATCCTTTCAGATATTTGTTTCTAACAAACTGAGCCCACAGTGAATTACTAACAGCAGCTAACCAAATAAGCTTAACCTGGAAGCATACCTGAATATCTTCCATACTTCGAATACCAAGCCCACCCTGATCAACTGGACAGCATATCCTCCGCCAAGAAATCCAGTGTTTTCTATGAATATGATCAAGCCCTTGCCAGAAAAAGTTTGAACAGATGCTATCAATCTGCCTGCAGATAGACTTAGGAACAGATATGGCACTGGCAGTGTAAATAGACAAAGATGATAAAACAGCCTTAATTAAAGTGACCCGTCCAGCTTGAGAGATGAATTTGGATTGCCAACCAGCAAGTTTGCTTTGAATCCTATCAACCAAATATTTGAAATGAACAATTTTCTGTCTGCCCTTGAAAAGAGGTATCCCCAGGTAAGTGATAACAGATTTCTTATGAAGGTAACCAGTCTGGGATTTAATCCTATTAATAGCAGCAACAGGCATCCTCTGAGATGCAATGAAACAACTTTTCGAGCAATTGATAGATTGGCCAGAAGACCTTTCATACTTTTCCAAAAAATTAAGAAGATGCTGGATTGATTTCTTGCAGCCATTTGAGAATATAATACTGTCATCAGCATATAAAATGTGAGAGTGCAATGGAACACCACGAGGAACATGAAAATAACTACAATCACCAGATTGAAAAAGCTTGGAGAGACCTCTACTCATCACTTCCTCCGCTATGATAAATAAAGTGGGAGCAAGGGGATCCCCTTGTCTCACACCCCTGGTGGATTTGAAATAGCCCTTCAACTGCCCATTGAAAGAGATGGAGAACCAGCAATTCATCAAGGTCTGACCAACCAAAGAGGTAAATCTAGAAGAGAAACCAAATCTTTTCATGACCATCAAAAGGAAATCCCACTCAATTCTATCATAGGCCTTAGCCATATCTAATTTAAACAAAACATTATGCCCTCTGACCGGTCTGTCTAATTCCATAAATAACTCTCTAGCTAACAGAAAATTGTCTGATATCAATCTGCCTTTGATGAAACCACTCTGCTGTGTTGAAATGATAGTAGGAAGAACATGCTGGAGCCTATCATTCATGATCTTGGTTATTACCTTAAAGGAGAAGTTGCAAAGACTGATTGGTCTAAACTCTGAATAACAGGAAGGACTTTTCACCTTGGGTATCATACAAATAATAGTTGAAGACATGCCTTGAGGAATGCCCCAACCTTGGAAAAAACCTTGGACAGCACATATAACATCATGTTCCACAATTTCCCAGCAAAAGGTGTAGAAGCTACCAGTATAACCATCTGGACCAGGGGAACTATTGCTAGACAAAGAGAAAACGGTTCTTTTAATCTCTGCAGCAGAAGGAATCATGCATAAAGACTCATTTAATCCACCAGAGATCAGATGAGGAATAACAGTCAGCATGTCTGGATCAATGTTGTGAATTTCAGAAGATAAGAGTTTGTGGAAATGATCAACAGCCCCCTGGGCTAAGATCTCCTGATCTTCTTCCCAAGCTTCATTAAGTTTCAGTCTTTGAATGAAGTTCTTTTGTTGTCTGACTTTGGCAAAATGATGAAAAAACTGAGTATTTCTATCACCATAATTCAGCCATTGGATTCTAGATTTCTGGAGCCAGAAGATTTCTTCCCTAACCAGGGCTTGCTTAAGTAATGCATGAGCTAGATTCAACCTCATTTTGTGTTCTTCTGAAGGGATATTATCAAAATTGGCCTGAGCTTTTTCTAAATCAGTCACTGCCTTATCTTTTGCTTTATGAATGTTTCCAAAAACAGTCTTGTTCCACTGTCTAAGGTGAACCTTTAAAGATTTCAGTTTGTGTTGAAGCAGGAAAAGGGGGTTAACAGTGACACAATTAACTTCATCCCACCGGGCTTTAACGAAACTCAAAAAATCATCATGGGTGTGCCACATAGCCTGATAAATAAATCTACCAGGCTTAGGTGTGATATTAGCCATTGAGACCAACAAAGGAGCATGATCAGACACCCCCCTTACCAAATGTTTAATGCTCATGTTCCAGCCTTTGTCCAACCAAAAGGAGTTATAGAACACCCTGTCCAATCTGGCCTTAATGTGAAAGGAACCCAACTGATTATTTGACCAGGTAAATGGAGAACCAGAAAATCCAGCATCTATAAGTCCAGAGGCAGATTGAAAACTATGAAAGTCAGTCAAAGAGGGCATAAAAGGAGGTCTTCCACCCACTTTTTCATCAGGAGATGTAACACAGTTGAAATCTCCTCCAACCAACCAAGGGACTGAAACCCCTTCACCAAATGAGATGAGTTCATCAAACAGAACTCTTCTAGTAACATAATTACATGAGGCATATACAAAAGAAAACAGCATGCTGATCTCATTATTTTCAATAAGACCCACAGTTAAAAACTGATGATGCATTTGAACTACTTGAATATTCAAACCTGGAACATAGAATAACCATATCTTAGAAATATCCCCTTCATTAGCTTCATTACCAATGACAGTATGCAATCCAATCTTACGGGCAATCCCCTGAGCAGAACTGAATTTAATATTAGGTTCAGATATAGCAACCATCTGGATGCCATTAGATCTAACTAACTGGCCCAAGCTTCTAACAGAGGCTGAATTGCCAATGCCCCTGATATTCCATATTAATAAAGGACTAATCATTAGGAACAGTAGGAATATCCCCAGCCAACACTTTGGCTTTAGCTCTGGTAAGCCTCACATCACTTAACAAGTCCCCAGGAAACATAGATGGGGGTGCCATCTTGGGAGGTTGTTGCAAAATACTACTAACAGTGCTTAACATCTTGGAATTCTCAGCTAAGGAAATGGATGAAATAGCACCTACATCCTCCTTTTCAGAACTGATTTCACTTCTTCAGGAGAAGAAATATTGACCAGACCATCCACATTCGTAAACAATTGTGCAGCAGAATCTTCAGAAATTAACTCTTCTTGGATACTGGATAAAGAACCACTGGCTAAGGAGACAGACTTCCCTTTTCTAATAGCAGATGAACCAGGGATATCAAGGTCAATATTCTCAACTATCACCCCAACAGCCTGAGAATCAGATCTGACCTCATTAGTCTTATCATCCTCAAGCTGATGTAAAACCCCAAATTTGTTTCTTGTAGATATAGCCTCAACTAAGGCATTCTTTTTCGGTCTGAATTCCTGTTTCCCCTGTTTCTGAGCCAAAGTGCCCATCTCATTTGTTTTGGAAACAACTTTATTTGTCTTCTTTCTACAGTTCAGCTCAATATGCCCAATTTTATGACAAAATGAGCACAGGGTAGGAACTCTACGATAGTCCACATTCTGCCAATATCCACCCCCTCCAATACCAATCCAAATTCTATCCCGTCGAACTTTTTCTAAGTTTAGCTCAACACAAACAATGGCTTCTGTAGTATTGGACTGAGCTAAAGTAGTATCATGTATGCGCAATACAGGTCCGATATTGCTAGCTATGGACTTTAACATATCCTCGCGGAAAAAATTAGCAGGCAAACCAGGAAGGGATATCCAAGCTGGAATAACCGGAGGATCAGCTTTGAAATCAAAGTCAAGTTGCCATTTAAAGAAACGGAACAGAAAACCTTTAATAATGGCACTCTTCTGCAGCAAAAGCTTAATGAAGTCCTCCTCGTTGTTCAATCGGATGAGAAGGTGCCGGGGATCAAGTCTACTGATAACAACCCCATCTAGATGAAAAGCTTGGATTATATGTGATTTTACCTCTGGAATGGAGGGTCGCCCATAGGAGCATTTTGCGATAACAGCATGAAGCAGATCCTCGCATGAGTCAGCAATATCTTCCATAGTAAAAAATACAGCCGGTTCTCCATCGGTGGTGAAGGCTGGTGGCTTCACTATCTTCCCACTACAGGGTCTTAGTTTCCCCTCAATCAAAGTTTGCGCAAAGGATTTGTAGCCCACCAAATTGTCACCCGCCGCAATGTTGTTTGTCGGAATTTCACCAGCTGTTAAACCAGACCCCGGAGGACTCACCGCCTTACCAAGCGCAGGAAAGGAGGCCCCAACATCAATTACAACTGCGGACTGGCAAAGAGAAACCCCAGCGTCAAACGCCTCAACATACCCAGAAGATTCAGCATCGCCCCCTGTCTTATTAACCACCGAAGAGACATCAATGAGTCCGCCGGGAGAACCCCTCTTATCTACCGATCTGGAAGCTCCAGACGAAGAACCCCTCCCCGCAGGCTCTGAAACTCCACCCACCACCTTCATGCTCGGCATAAAAAATCCAGAGAAGCAACAGCACGCCGTCACCCTAGCAACTATTCTACTCCACCCAACACCAAGAAGTTCAGGCAGAGAAAACCCCCCTCCACCGCCGTCGGCGGGGAGGGAAACACGATCGCCACAAGCCCTCTCACTGCCGCCGACGGGATCGCCACAAGCCCTCTCCCTCTGCGACCGTCTTCAAAAAAAGACTCCACTGTTACCTGTCATGCCCTTCTCAAATGCCCTGAGTTTGTAGAGACCGCCATAGTTTTAGAAGATGATGGGGAAGTAGAAGGGGTGTGGAGCAACGACGGATTAGGTGTATATGAAGTCATAGATGAGAAGGACCCAGTCCATGATGACGAAAGCAATGTGGAGGACACTGCCGATCTGTACGTGCATGGATTAAATAGATTTGGTGAATCGTCGACAGCAGTGGATGAACCCACTAAAGAAATTAATCTTGGAATGGAAGAGGACCCCAGGCCAATAATTATTTCTGCTAATCTCCCTCCTCAGGTTGAAGAGGAGCTAAGCAAGGTTTTGAGGGAGTACAACGATTCATTTGTCTGGTCCTATGAGGACATGCCGGGTCTTGACCCCGCTCTGGTTGAACATCGACTTATTCTTAAACCAGGGGCAACACCCGTTAAACAAAAATCAAGAAGATTCCACCCGTAGATGGCCTTAAGGATAAAGGAGGAAGTTAATAAATTGCACAAGGCCAGGTTTATTAGAGTTGTTTTATATCAATAATGGGTGGCAAATATAGTCTCGGTAATGAAGAAAGATGGAAAAATTCAGATTCATATCGATTTCAGGGATTTAAATAAGGCATGTCCGAAGAATGATTTCGCGCTTCCTCACATTGACATGTTAGTGGACAACACAGCTGGGTATGAGGCACTCTCATTTATGGATGGATATTCTGGTTATAATCAAATCCGTCTTGCTCCCGAGTACCAAGAGAAGACCTCTTTCACCACGCCCTGGGGCACGTACTGTTATGTCGTTATGCCGTTTGGATTGAAGAATGCAGGTGCCACGTACCAACGGGCAATGATGGCTATCTCACATGATATGATGCATGTATACATGGAAGCCTATGTGGATGATATCCTGGTGAAGTCGAGGTCCAAGGAAGAGCACCCCGCCATCTTAGCCAAGGTGTTGCAAAGGGCTAGGGAGTACAAACTGAAAATGAATCCGAAGAAATGTGTATTCGGAGTTGCATCATGGAAATTACTAGGGTTTATAATTAGTAAACGGGAGATTCAGATTGATCCGAATAAAGCAAAGGCTGTTATGGAGATGCTGTCGCCTAAGAACATCACTGAACTTAGAGGTCTGATTGGGCGCTTGCAATTCATTAGAAGGTTTATATCTCAACATTCACAAAGATGTCGCCCATTCTATGAATTGTTGAAGGCGGGAGCTAAGTTTGAATGGAATGAACAATGCCAGAAGGCCTATGAAGATCTTAAGGTTTATCTTTCTAATCCCCCGGTTCTGCAACCACCCATCCCTGGGAAACCCCTTATCTTGTACATTTCTGTTATTGAGGACTCCCTAGGGGCTATCCCGGTGCATGTGAATGATGAAGGAAGGGAAAGGGCAGCATACTACCTTTCGAGGTTGTTCAATCATGCTGAATCCAAGTATACTGCTATGGAGAAGACCTGCGCAGCATTAGTATGGGTAGCTCAAAAACTCAAACACTATTTTCTTGCCCATGAGGTTAAGTTGATCTCTAGAATGGACCCCATTCGTTATCTCTTAGAAAAGTCCGTCCTTTCTAGCCGATTAGCTCGCTGGTAGAGCTTTCTTTCCCAATTTGATATCACCTTCATTGTTCAGAAGGCGATTAAGGGATACACGATTGCTGAACACCTTGCTCATTCTCCTATCCCTCGCATTGATTCAATCCGGGATGAATTTCCCGATGAACATTTGGTGGTAGTTACTCATCTTCCTTTTTGGTCTCTTCATTTCGACGGTACTCTCAATTCCCAGGGCCGTGAAATCGGCGGCGTTCTCCTCACTCTGGAAGGAGTAACGATCCCTATCGCTTATCAGCTCTCTTTTCCTACCACAAATAACATAGCCGAGTATGAGTATCTCCTTGCTGGACTGAAGCACGCCTACCTCATGGGCACGTGCTACCTAAACATCATAGGAGACCCTCAATTGGTGCTGCATCAAGTTCTGCCAACTTACCGCACCCGTGACCCTAAACTCAAACCTTATCAAGATTTGGTCACACTCTTGGCTAGGCAGTTCCACAAGATTGTCTATATCCATACTCCTCGTTCTCAGAACATCCTGGCCGATGCACTTGTGTCGCATGCTTCTTCTCTTTCATTCCCCCTCAGTCGTGCCACTGAGACCATTTGTGGTCCAGCGGTTAGACGCTCCTTCCCTTCAGGATCCTTGGTTCAATAACCTTAGGAAGGCTGTAGAGAAGAAGGCAGAGAAGGAGGAATTGAAAGAAGTTTCATTAACTGAGCTTGAGGAGATCATAGAAGAAGAAGAATTGCCGTGGTACCATGAGATAGAGCAGTATTTCAGGGATGGTTCCTTTCCCGAGATGGCGAACGCCGAGCAGCGCAAGGCCATTAGGAGAGTTACCGCCAGATACACGATTGTCGCAGAAGAATTATATAGGCGGGCTCTCAATGGAGTTCTAATGAGGTGTTTGGATGATGATGAGGCTTGGAAGGTAGTGGAAGCTGCTCACTCCAGTGAGTGTGAAGGGCACGTTAATGGACAAGCGTTGGCGAAGAAGATTCTTAGGCAGGGCTATTACTGGCCAACCCTAGAAGAAGACTGTTCCACCTATGTCCGTAGGTGTCTTCAGTGCCAGCTTCATGTCGACAAAATTCATGCTCCGGCTTCTTCTCTCCATCCTCTTTGTGCTCCTTGGCCATTCTCAATGTGGGCCTTTGATATTGTAGGACCACTTGGTGACCCTAATACTCAAGTTAAACAGAAATCCTTCATTCTGACGGCTACGGAGTACTTCACCAAGTGGATGGAAGCTGAAGCTTATGTAGAAATCAAAGCCACCACAGTATGCCACTTCATCCTCAAGAACATCATTTCGGGGTTTGGAGTGCCAAGTGATATCGTCACCGATAATGGGCCTCAATTTGTATCTCAAGAACTCCAGGACCTCTGTAAGAAGTTTAATATTTCATTACATCATTCATCGCCATACTACCCTCAAGGTAACGGCCAAGTCGAGGCCACGAACAAGACTCTTCTTAAAATCATTAAGAAAACATGCGAGTCACACAAATTTGCTAATTGGGCCGACAAACTGATAGAGGCTCTATGGGCTTATCGCACCTCCGCCCGTACTCCCACGGGGTAAACTCCTTTTGCTCTCACCTATGGGTATGAGATCTTGATCCCTTCCCTAAGAGTGCAGTTAGACAAAGAACTTAATCTCGACGAGCGTCGAGAGGCGTTGCTAGTCCAACTGGAACTCCTAGACGAGAAGAGGCTTAATGCGGCCAATCATGTCTCGATTTATCAAAAACGTGTCTCGCGGTATTTTCAAAAGAAGGTTATTGAAATAAAATTTCAAGTGGGTAACATGGTCTTCAAACGTAAATTCATCATATCAGCAGGTCCTACGTCCAAGCTGCAACCTAATTGGGAAGGGCCGTTTGTAATCAAAGAAGTCTATCCTACCGTTTAGTTAACGCGGAGGGTGAAGAATTGTCAAATCTGTGGAATGGGTTATATTTAAAGTGTTTTTATCCATAGAATCAAGCCAACAATAGCTCAGTGATGGGATTTTTTTTCCTCCATTGGATCACGAAGGGATATCCCCGGTTCAACATTCACACACTACATGGCCTCCTGTGGTTTGGTTTTCCTCTTTTGCGCAATGTTGCTCCCAAGTTTATGATGTGTGGCTTCAAGAGTTTTGATGATGTCAAATGAGATATTCCTAAATGGCTTATTATTTCAATGTGATTGTCTCTTTAAACTTCATGGGTTATAAAATTGGATTGTATTGATTCCTTGTTGGTTTGAGATAAGAAATTTTACGTTACCGTGTATTGAACTGTTGACATCTTTGTCATATGGATTCGGTATAATCTCAAATTCCTTGGACTTGCTGATTCATGGCAAACTTATTGGAGTCTTGCTACACTCTTTGTAACACATGCCAATGGCTTTTGGTAACCCATGGTGTGAGGAAAATAATGCTATTTTATGTAAGTCTTTCACAAGGCTCGGATCAATAAATATATGCACTCAGGGATATGTGCTGACCTGTGCATAAACTCCTCATGGATGGTCAGTGGAGTCCATAGATATATGTATTTCTATCCGATAGATAAGATCATGGTAAAAGCCATAAGGGTAAGCTTCATTCATCATTCATAGATTCATGACTTAATGAGAAATGCATGAGTGGATTTGTTCTATGAATGCCAATACAAATTTAACCTTCTTGAGGTGTTCTTGCAGGTAAGAAGGACTTCTAATACCCAACTCAAAATGGCAAAACCCCGATGAGGTTGTTCGATTATATTTCTAGTTCATCGGGCATTTTTGAGTTCACAATTGCTTGGTGTCGACACCTGGTGTCGACACCAATTTCTCTATGTTCTGCCATTTTATTTTTTCTTCTGTCTGAAGCCTGGTGTCGACACCTGGTGTTGAGACCATCAGTGGGTTGCCTTGGCCGGCTGCTTTCTGCTATGGCCATGGGCCTGGTGTCGACACCAAGTGTCGACACCACTGTGCAGCCGCGATTTTGGACTTTCACGTCCTTGCCCCTTTTGTCAAACCTGTCCAGTCCTTCAGCCACAAATCACTCCTAGATTCATGGATCTGGTCCCTAAGGTGTCCCTTGACCGATCTGGAAGCATAAAACCATCTCATTGGGTCATAAACCCTAATTAAGGAGTGACATCTGAAAATTGTGTGTGCTTTCTAACCCTTGTGAGTGCAGATCGCAGGCAGCAGCTCCAGAGCTTCTTCCACACCGTTCTGAGCGTGAATACGAAGGGAAGAGTGAAGTTTCAAGTTCCCAAACGTTCCTCTACTGCAAGCTGCATAGAAATCCAAGATACAACAAGTGTCCGTGCAAGAATCGATCATTCTCCTTCAAGAACGGTCTTCATCCTGCAAAGGAGTTCAAGTACCTTCGAAGAAGAGAAAGGGGGAGCTCTAATCACTACAAATCTTCTCTATTCTAATCTTCTCAAATCTCTGTTGTTTGAGCTTGAATATCTGTTGTAATGTTTGAACTTAAAGAACTACATTTTTGTGTGTGTATGCTCGTGATCTTTGATACGAGCGTGTGTGTGGTGGCCAAGATAGGCTGCCGTGTGTGTGTTGGCTATTGTTATAGCATGTGTGTGGCTCACCTCATAATGGAGCATTAATCCTCACGTGTGAGGGGTGCACGTAGGGGACACGTTTGTATTCCCGAACCACCTAAAAATCATGTGCCTCCTTTGTGGTTTGGTCTTCGTGCTTTGTAACGAGTGGGCCTCACGTGTAGCTGAGTGATCTCATTCTCCGTCATAACATTCATACCTTTATTTATGTGTACTCGCGAGAGAGATCTTGTTCCGATAAGGTTGAGTGTTTGCTTAACTAGATCTCCTTCTATTTTGTGGTTTTCATTCCTACTAGCATTTCAGTTAGCAATTAATTTTTATTGGCCAATCAATTCACACCTCCCCTCTTGATTGCCACCCTCCGGGACACAACAATTGGTATCAGAGCTCTGGTCTCTGAATGACTCGACCTCACGATCGAAGAGCTAGATCCTAGATCATGGCAAACAGAGGGATGATGCCCGAAGGGCATTCGGTACATAGGCCTCCGTTTTTCGATGGCACAAACTACTCTTATTAGAAAAATAGAATGTACGTTTTCCTGCGTGCTCAAGAGTATGATGTGTGGAATGTGATCAATAAAGGTCCTTACAAGTTGCCTGACAATGAAGATGATTGGGATGTGAACATATCAATAACTGTGCAGTAAACTTTAAGGCCATGAATATAATTCAATGTGCTATTCATCCAAACGAATACTCACGAATCTCTATGTGTTCCTCTGCACAGGAAATGTGGGACAAGCTACGCTTGATCTATGAAGGAACTTCTGAAGTCAAGGAGACAAAGGCAAATCTATTGGTCAGAGATTATGAGTTGTTTATGATGAAGCCAGAAGAATCCATTTCTGAAATGTTCGCAAGGCTGATGGAAATTACAAATGGTTTGAAGGCTCTTGGGAAGGAGTATTCAAACCGAGATCTGGTAAGGAAGGTACTGAGATCTTTATCACCACAGTGGCACACAAAGGCCACTGTAATTGAAGATTCAAAGGATCTCAGCACTTTGACTTTGGATGAATTAGTCGGCTCCTTGATGACATACGAGATTAACTTCAAAAGGAGCGAGGAGGATCACAAAAAGAAGAAGGTAGCCACAACATTGGCATTGAAGGTAAACCCACAAGAATCTGATGAAAGTGAGGAAGGCTCCATGGCTAACACTGAAGATGAGGAGCTTGTTGCTATGATCACCAGAAGAGCAAGAAAATTTGTCAAGAATACCAGGAAGTTTGGTGGTCAGTTTAGAAAAGGACCAAGAAGGCAAGGTCCTAAGAAAAATGAAAGTAGCAAGAAGGATGAAGTAATCTGCTATGAATGCAAGAAACCTGGTCACATGCGGGGTGAGTGCCTGGATTTGATGAAGAGATTCAAGAAAGGAAAATTCAAAAACCTAAAGCCATAGTCGCCACATGGAGCGACGAGGATGATGAAGGATCTGGGAATGAAGATGACTTAGATGAGCTTGTTCAGAATCTGTGCTTCATGGCAGACGAGGACAACTCAAATGAGGTAGATTCTGAATCCGAATCTCTTACTTGTGAACAATGGCAGATTGCTTATGAATCATTATATGGAAAATGCAAAAAGTTGAAATCTGAAAACAAACTTCTGAAAAAGAAGATGGAGCAATTTGTGCATGCTGAAAATTCTTGTGAAAGTTGCAATGCCTTGAAATCTGAAATTGAGAATCTCAAACATGAAAATGAAATTCTTATGTCTAAAACTGAATTGTTTGAAGAAGAGAGTTCATGCATGCGTGAAGATCAAACCAATTTTGTCAAAATGTATGAAGACTTGAAGAGGGAATTAGAACAAGAAAGGTCGGAAAGAATTGCATGTAATCAAACCAAGGAAACAGCTGAACAGAAAATTGAAACCTTGATGCTAGAGATAAATGAGTTGAAAAATGTTCTTGCTACATTGGAAAAAGGGAAACAAGTTATGAACACTTGGGTGGATCCTCATGAAGGAAGTTCTCTACACACCTTTGAAAAGAGAAAACCACTTCAATCCAAAACACACATGACTCCTTGGATTTCAAGAGGCTCGTTTTCCTCCTTGTCTAACACACACATGCATAACTCATTTATGAATGCAAACAGAGGAGAAGCTGTGGTAACAAAGTCACTACATGTTTTTATTGTGAAAGATTAGGCCATGATATGTATGATTGCAGAACCATGAGATTTGATGATCAACATTTTGCAAGAATGGTGAATAGGTCATATAGGCCTCCTTTGTCTAACCACCATGGACCCAAGCTTGCTTGGGTACCAAAAACCCCATAAGTATTTGCTTTGAATTTGCAGGTCTGCTTTGGAGCTCAAAAGAACAAATGGTATCTGGATAGTGGATGTTCAAGGCATATGACGGGAAACAAGGAAATGTTTGCAGACCTGCAAGAAAAGGATGGTGGAGTGGTAACTTTTGGGGGAAAAGACAAAGGAAAAATTTTCGGAGAAGGTAAGATAGGTAAGAACCAAACTCAAGTCATTGAAAATGTTTTGCTTGTAAAAGGCTTGCATCATAATCTCCTGAGCATCAGTCAACTCTGTGATAAAGGCTGTAATGTGTCTTTTGATTCTACACACTGTACTGTGGTAGATAGAAACTCTAATGAAATTAAATTCATAGGGTTCAGGCACAACAATGTTTATATCATTGATCTAGATGATGTTTCACATAACAATCTGTGTTTGGTTGCTAAAAGATCTGATGATGCATGGCTTTGGCATCGCCATCTTGGACATGCCAGTTTTAATGTGATGTTGAAGTTGTTTATAAAAAATCTGGTTGTTGGTTTGCCCAAGTTGAAGCTTGTCGATGAAGGAATCTGTGGGGCATGCAACAGGGGCAAACAGACAAGAACATCCTTCAAATGTAAGAGTGATGTAACCACTTCTAGGCCCCTTGAATTGATTCATATCGATATGTTCGGACCAAGCAGAACACATAGCTTGGGTGGTAAGCTATATGGGTTTGTAATTGTGGATGACTTTTCAAGATATAGCTGGGTGTATTTTCTCTCTCAGAAAAGTGATACCTTGATGAGTTTGAAGTATTTTGTAGGATGGTTCAAAATGAAAAAGGATGTTGCATCAAGACCGTGCGGAGTGATCATGGTAAGGAATTTGATAATCATGAGTTCAGAAATTTCTGTAGGGATCAAGGGTATATGCACAACTTCTCCGCACCAAGGACCCTCGAGCAAAATGTGGTAGTTGAGAGGAAGAACAGAACACTAGTTGAAATGGCCAGGACTATGCTAAATGAGAACAATTTACCAAGGTATTTCTGGGCTAAAGCCGTGAACACTGCATCCTACATAATCAACCGAGCCATGGTAAGGCCTTTGTTAAAGAAAACACCTTATGAGCTATATCAAGGAAGGAGAATCAGAAGATGATGATACAGGAAAGTTGTTAGAGAAAGTTAATACATCAGGAAGTGAAGAACAACAAGATGCTGGTGAAAATCAGCAAGATCAGATTGAACTGCAGCTACCAAGGAAATGGACCTTTGCTAAAGACCATCTGCTGGAAGCTGTCATAGGCAATGTGGAAGAAGGAATAAGAATGTGTTCCTCATTCAGGGAAGTTGAAAATCTGGATTACATAGCTTTACTTTCGCAATCTGAATCTCACTCTTTAGAAGATGTCTTAAAAGATGATTCCTGATCATGGCTATACATGAAGAACTACACCAGTCCCAAAGGAACAAAGTGTGGTTCCTTATGCCTCGTCCTAGAGACCACTCTGTGATCGGAACCAAATGGATCTTTCGAAACAAAACAAACGATCAAGGGGTGGTAACTAGGAACAAGGCGAGGCTTGTAGCCAAAGGTTATAGCCAGGAGCTAGGAATTGATTTTGATGAGTCATTTGCTCCAGTAGAAAGACTTGAGGCAGTGAGGATTCTTTTAGCATTTACGTGCTGCAATAACATTAAATTGTTTCAAATGGACGTTAAAAGTGCATTTTTAAATGGCTATATCCAGGAGGACGTGTTTGTGGAGCAACCATCGGGGTTCGAAGATATGGAGCATCCAGATCATGTATACAAGCTAGACAAAGCTCTTTATGGTCTAAAACAAGCACCCCGTGCATGGTATGAACGGTTAAGTGAATTCCTCATTCAAAATGGATTCAAGCGAGGTAATGCCGATCAGACTCTTTTCACACAAATGAATGATAAGAAAATTCTAATCGTTCAAGTGTATGTGGATGATATCATCTTTGGCTCCACAAAGGAATCTCTTAGTGAAAACTTTGCAAAACTAATGCAAAGTGAGTTTGAAATGAGTCTTATGGGAATGTTAACCTTCTTCTTGGGATTGTAGGTGACATAGACGACTGATGGTTTATTCATAAACCAAAAGAAATATGCTATGGAGCTGCTCAAGAAATTCAAACTATCTGAAACAAAGCCACAACCAACTCCTATGTCCACATCATTAAAGCTTGACCATGATGAGAAAGGTAAAGCCGTCAATCAAACCCTTTTCAGAAGCATGATAGGATCTTTTTTGTATCTGACTGTCAGCAGGCCCGACATTCAATATGCAGTATGCTTATGTGCTAGATTTCAATCGAATCCTAAAGAATCGCATATGTCGTCCGTGAAGCGCATCTTTAGATATATTGCTGGCACTTGTAAACTTGGTTTATGGTTTCCGCGTAGTTCATGTCTTGAATTGGTTGGTTATTCCGATGCCGATTACGCGGGTTGCAAAATAGACCGGAAGAGCACAAGTGGGTACTGCCAGTTCCTTGGAGGATGCTTGGTCTCATGGGCTTCCAAGAAACAAAACTCTGTGGCATTATCAACCGTCGAGGCCGAATACGTGGCCGTAGGTAGTTGTGTTGCCCAAGTGCTCTGGATACAACAACAGTTGATTGATTTTGGCATCACACTTAAAAACACAGCCATCCTTTGTGATAACACCTCTACTACAAATCTTTCAAAAAAACCCATGCATCATTCTCGCACTAAGCATATTAAGGTTAGGCACCATTTCTTGCGTGATCATGTCAGCAAAGGTGATGCCGTAATTCAGTTTGTTGACACTAATAACCAAGTTGCAGACATTTTCACTAAACCTCTTAATGAAAAAAATTTCACTTCTTTTAGGAGAGAATTGGGCATTTGTCGTTTGGAAGGTTAGTGTATGTCCTGCATTAGTTGGTCTCATCTCATGCATTTGCATTTACTTCACCTAACTAGAAGATACATGCCTTCGTAGTTTTCCTTGGTCATGCATATGCATCATGTTAATGTGTGTATTATGTGTAAATTGCTTGAATGTGGAATGTCAGTGCATGGAGTGTGTTTCATTGTATAAACCTATATAATGCACTCCTTGGCTTTCTATGTCCTTATATTCCGTGTTAAATAAAGCACAGCCACATGAAGGAACGGGTGACACATGGTCTGGAGCGGTAGGAATTAGTCTTTGGTGTGTGTGATTGATTTTGTATGTGAACATCCCCAAAATGACAAACCCAAGCATTTTATCACATCAATTGCTCATATTCATTCCTAAGTCATTTGGGTATCAAGCTTTGTTCCTTGGAATTTAAATCCTTTCTTGTAACTCACCGTTAAAACACTTTTTATATAGCAGTCTGGGCGGTGTCGACACTTGGTGTCGACACCCCTTCCTGCTCTGTTATTTTTTTTTTGGCGGGCAGAACTTGGCAAAACCGGTGTCGACACCTGGTGTCGACACCGTCCGGTCGCGACCCATTCGCGAACCGGTCCGTGGGGTTTGAACCCCATTCGAACCCATTCGAACCCCCTCCCACACTTGCCCTAATGCCCTTCCAACTCTCGTACCGCCCTCCTTTCACCCCCACGACCTCTTTCTTGCAAGCCCCAAGCCCCTTCAAGCCCGAGAACGCGCGGACATCACCGCGGCACCCGCGCCCTCCCCTTGCCGAGCATCCGTTGCCGCCCTCTTCGGCCTTCGTCCCCTGGAGCGTGGGTGTTTCGTGGAGAATCCGTCCAGCCGAGGTAAGGGATCCTTCGTTGAACAGAGAGATCTATTCCTTGCTCCGTCCGTCTCCTTTCAAAGTTGGTTTCAATGGCTCCGAAGAGGCATGCATCCGGCAAAGATAAGGTTGCCGAATCCCGTAGAAACAAGGAAGTCAGGGCTAAAACAGATGAACAACATGCTCTCCAACAAAGACCCACGCCCGCACAGTTTAAAATGATGGATCGCAAGGTTCTTCGACCACGGGCTGTGGATTTCCATGATCTACATAAAGCACTTCCCGAACTCTTACCGTTAATTGAAGCTCAGCCAAATTTAGGTACGTTCATGTCTGCTCACAGAAAAATTTATCATTCACTTGTTCTCCAATTCTATGGAAATATGATTGTTCGGAAAAGCAAGTATACTACAGTGGTGAATGGCCAGGTGATCGCTCTTTCCAGAAAATTTCTTGCACATGCATTTAATTTACCTGATGCCGGTGACACCTATGAGAATGCAATGCATGCCAAACATGAGGTTTATCAGATTATGATAGGGGAAGAAATGGGGGATCGGTCTGTTATCGGCTTAAATGCTAACCATTTTCCCCCTCTTTAGCACATTCTCCATCATATGCTTACCACAATCTTGCTTCCCAAGGCTGGGGGACGAGAGAAGGTCACCGATCAGCAAATGTTTCTGTTATATGGTCTGCTGCAAGAAGAGCCCGTTAATTTTCCCTCAGTCATTCTTGATCACATCTTCAGTTGTACCCATCACCGCAGTAGAACTCTCCCTTATGCAGCCGCATTAACTGCTATCTTTCGTGCTGTCAATATTCCACTCAACGATGAGCCTTGTCAAACACTCCGGGAAGTTGACATTTATACTGTTACCTCGGTTTGTAAGAACATGGGTTATGTTCGGGATTCTCAAGGACGCCTTGTTCGTTCACTCAAAGCTGTGCCAGACAAAGATCTCGAAGATGTTTCTGATGATGAAGAGGGAGAAGCTCAGCATGAAGAAGGTGGCACTTCTGGAACTCATGCAGCCTCTACGGACTTATCTCATTTTTGACTTTCGATGGAGACTATGGGTGGTGAGGTGGGTCACCTTAGGGATGTGAGCGACGTAACGCGGTCGAGAAATGATGCGGAGCGCGCGGGCTCATTTTGTTTTGCTGCAACACAGAAATAAGAGAAAAGGGAAGGGGCCACCACGGGAGATTGCTCCGGCGGGACGAGCGGGACAAATGCAATATATCAAGATATGGGGGTTAAACGGCCATAGCGGGAAGTGACTCGCCGTGGCCTCGGGGGATGGGAATGGTGCGAGAATTAAATAACAAGAATTGAAACGGCCATTGCGGGAAGTAACTCGCTGCGGCCTCGAGAATATAGCAGGCAGATATAGCAGGTAGATATAGAAGCAATTCAAGATATACAAACGAAAGGACAGAATTCAAACGGCCATTGCGGGAAGTGACTCGCCGCGGCCTCAAGAATATAGCAAGCAGATATAAAAGCAGTTCAAGATATACAAGTAGGAGGACATAATTCAAACGGCCATTACGGGAAGTAACTCGCCGCGGCCTCGAGAATATGAGCAGATAAGAGATATAACAAGATATAAAAAGAAGTAAAATTCAAACAGCCATTGCGGGAAATGACTCGCCGCGGCCTCGAGAATATGAGCAGATAAGAGATATAACAAGATATAAAAAGAAGCAGAATTCAAACGGCCATTGCGGGAAATGACTCACCGCGGCCTCGAGAATATGATGTGATCGCCAGGGGCCGAAGACCCCAAAATAAAGAGTGATCGCACCTACCTCACTAGCAGGAAGTGGCGGGTTGCTTCTTCCTCCCCCTTCGGTCGGCCGACGGAGAGGGCTTTCTTCAGTTACCCTTGCAAAATGACAGACAGTAGGTAAACAGAATTAGAAAATGGCAGTGTAGTATCAATCCCTTGCAATGAAAATAGCGAAATCGTGACAGAACACACACCTGGTTGGTGTGGTTTTAAACCCCTCTCGGACTCGAGTAAGAGGAAAGTGCGATGATGAATGTAAGAAGTATATAAGAGGGGGCGCCCTTATGAAGGGAGATAGAGGATGCGAGATGATGAATGCAAAGAACTACGGAGAAAAAGGGGAGAGAATTGGCTTATTGGATGTGCCGATGGCGAGATCCGGCGGAGCTTCAGCAGCCTAGGGACGACGTGGAAGCGCGGTGGACGAAGACAACCTTCCTCTCGCGAGCGCGGGCACCCGAGAATCCGGCAGAACCTCCCCCTGCAAAAGACCCACGGGTTAGAAATGAGATCCGACAGCCTGTCGGATCACTTAGCAGCTCTGTTCGGACTGAGGGGGGGGTCTCTATTTATAGGGCTCCGGAGGATGGAGGCGTCCAGTACCTGGACGCCTTCATCAGGGTCAAAATAATATTTTATATATTTTTTATTTTTTTATTTCGAATATTTTCAAGGAGGCGTCCAGGCAACTGGACGCCTCCATAAAAGCCCACCGAACCCCCGCTGAAAGCCGCACGCGGTTTGGCACAACGCGTGGGTTTGATCGGCGCCCGCGACTCATGAATGGGCGCGTCTAGCTGGCAGGACTTTATCACAATTTGGATTTTATTCAAACGACAACCCGTCCAACGGACGGGGGGCGCTCGTGAGCCAAATGATGGAGGCGTCCAGGCACCTGGACGCCTCCATGAAATTATTTTTTTATATTTTGTTTTTTTATCATTATTAATATTGTGATTATTTTATTATTTTGCATTTATGGAGGCGTACATCCAAGTGGACGCCTCCATGATTTTATTTGGTTTTTAGTATTTTTTTGTATATTTTAAAGCTATGGAGGCGTCCAGGAGCCTGGACGCCTCCATGAAGACCCCCCCGGATTCCCCGAAAGGGCGTCGGTAGCCGTCCGCCAGACATTATCCTGGTTCCGAAAACTTCCGATGCGTCCGATTGGGGGTGATGACATCCGAATGCCGCATGATTTCTGCAACGAGACGATTTCCGGATGCCGAAAAGGCGGAAGAAGACTCAAGAATAGGAAGCATTCAAGCGATTCAAAATGTGAAAGCCGCTGCGTGGCGTCACATAGTAATATGAGATTTTCTTAGGGGACGTCAGGAATAGCATGTCTACAGCTGCCCTGCCTTGGCGTCTGTTTTGCAAGGGAGTGACACGTAATGGAATGGTATCGAAGTGGAGTGAAATGGAGTGGGAATGGACAGATAAGTTGATGCCAAGGCGTGATGAGACACGCTTTTGACATTACTATTTGGAATCTTTCCTGTAGTTTCAATGAGGTGACCTTGAAGAAGGTCTTTCAAATTTGACGATTGATTGGACGGAGATCAAATAAGGGAGGGTGTGATGTGCACTCAGGCACAAAAATAAAGGAGACCAACTTCTCGGTGTGAAAGTACATGGGTCGTAAACCTGCAAGTTTCACCTTTGGGGAGTGGTTACCAGCCAATGTGAAAGTGCTGCGGCCAAGGTGGGTCAAACAAGGTAAAAAGCAAAGGAATATCTGAGGGTCTGTCCAAACAAGGGTCTCCTTTGGAAGAGCAGCGTAGGGCCGTTTCAAGGAAACTCAGTATTTCATTCAGAGTGGAATATCTCATATTTGTAAGAATTGAAGCACAACAGCTTTCACAATCGAATCACTTGAATGATCTTCCGCAATAAATTCAAAGTCCTACATGAATGCATGCTGGGTTTAAAGAAAAATTTAAAACAAACTAAAATAGAAATAGCCAAGGATAATATTATCATTTTGTTAAGAATGGGTCAGGATACCGATCCGGTGAGTCGATACTGAGCTGGGGCCCGTTTATCCACGCACCAACTCACTGAATGGAACCATCGCCCCCACGCTATCACAAATTAACGGCCTATCCGTGCAACCCAAATTCTTCTGGAATCATCACCGTTTTTGTTGAAGGGGAACTCAGATCCCAGATTCGTTCGAGTCGCAAGGTCCTTGACATGTTCTTGTAGCGTAGATATCATATAATATGATGCATGACATGGTGGGACCAAACACCGAAAGACGGTACACAAGATAGGACAAAGACATCCGTTAGTAAAACCTGCACAGACCAACATAGATTAAATACATCAGAAAGTAGCAGAATTACAACAGAATCGCACCACAGTATAAGGGGATCCAGACAAAACCCTGACGACTGATCACTGATGTGACGTGTTTCGTCCTGTAGCGCCTCTCCTTTCCTATAAGTGCCTCCCTTAGGCTAGTTCATCCAAATGCACCAAGGAGAGTTTTGAAAGCTCAGGAGGAGAAGGAGAGACAATCTTGGGATTTCAAGATGGAAGGAGAGTCTTCCCGCGTTATGAAGAGGAGCAGGCCTAGCAGCGAGATCAGGCGACTCTCCGACCTCGAGGGTCATCTGAGTGGGACGATCCAGTCGCATATGGTAAGCTGATTTATTTCAAATGCTCGTGTGAACCCTCTTCTCACTTCTTTCCCTTTCTCTTCTTCTTTCCAGCCATATCCACTCTTCCAGGCCTGAGGAAATTTTACAAACTTCCATGGCTCTCAAAGTTAACTTCCAACATCTCCATTGGCATGAGGGCTATACTCTCGAGGTGGCATCTTCAGGGGCTCCTTATTCATGCCAAGCACTATGAGAGGATTCACATGGACTGGGCAGCTATGGGCGCACTAGTGGAGATCTGGCATCCCCAGACCCATACTTTCATCTTCCCGACCTTCGAGTCGACCATCCTCCTCGAGGAGGTGGAACTTCTGCTCGGATTGAAGAAATTCAAGAGTGACGGGAAGGTAAAGGCTATGCGGATGCTGACAAGGAGGACTTCCGAGAGCATCCTTGGAAGCTTCATGCCGCCCGACGCAGCCAGAAAGGTCCGTACTCAAAAGGGACTTGATTTGCAAAGGCTCGCGGAATGGGTCATGGATGCCCTGAGAGGGTCACCAGATGATAACCACTTGGAAGGAATTATGAAAGGATTTACCATTTGTCTGGCGGGTGCTCTCTTGTTTCCTTATACCAACATCATAGTGGAGGAGGACCAACTGAGTGCCATCTGCGGGATTTGGAGTGGAAAGACGGTGGGACCCGCCATCCTTGCCTACCTTTACAGTGGCCTTACTGCCTCGAGCATGGGTAAGCCTCCTTTCGGTTGCGCACTTGTTCTGAATTGCTGGATTGATTTGCACTTCAAATTTGACCATCGTGAGGGGATGCCGACTGCTTCGAAGCTCTTCCAACAAAGTCCCCTTTATCACATAGCCGATGTGTTAGGCTTCGGTGGCGCCGTGGCGAACCGTGTTCCATGGCTGAAGAAACGTGAAGACTGGCGGTCTCACTTTCGAACCATGACACAAAGCTTCTTCACTTGCGCACCGGCATGTCTACTCTCACTTGAACTCCTCATGAGGTCTTCTCCCGAAGTTGAACTCCAACTGATCGACGCTATTGAGTTTGTCCTTTACAACGCGCATCGGTGTTGCCTCCAGATCGGCATTCCACGCCACTCGTTCCCATTGTTAACCGGCATCGTTCCTTTGAAGAAGAGGGAGTTAGGCGCGGAAGCGGACGCGAAGGAAGCGAAGGCCATTAAAGCACGCTGGAAGACAAGTATAGCGGGGAAGGCCTTAGCGCATGTAGGGGAAGAATGCGAGCTGTGGAGGGCTTATGTAACAGAACTGGGGAAGTTAAGGCCTAAAGCGCCTAAGCCCCTGATGTAGCTCACTCTGCTTTTTCAGATGGAATAAACCTGGCATTTACATCTTGGACCACTGGTTCCCTTTGTTATTATTTTTATTTTTTTCACTTTTTCTGTTTTCTTTTTCTTATCTTACTTATTCATATTATGATCATATATATATACGTATGTTATATATATATATATATATATATATATATATATATATATATAATTTTTTAATGGGAGCGTCTAGGGGCCTGGACACCCAAATTTTTTTTAAAAAAAAATTAAAAATTTTTATGGGGGCGTCCAGAGGCCTGGACTCCCCAAACTTTGTAATATTTTTTTTAAAATTAAAAATTTTTATGGGGGTGTCCAGGGGCCTGGAGGCCCCAAACTTTTTTATTTTTTTTAAAATTTAAATTTTTTATGGGGGGGTCCAGGGGGCTGGACGCCCCAAACTTTTTTAATTTTTAAAATTTAAATTTTTTATGGGGGCGTCCAGGGCCCTGGACGCCCCAAACTTTTTTAATTTTTTAAAATTAAAATTTTTTTATGGGGGCGTCCAGGCGCCTGGACGCCCCAAAGTTTTTTTTGAAAAATTTTAATTAAAAAAACAAGGGGGGGTCCAGGCGCCTGGACGCCCCTAAAATCTCACATTACTATATAAGGGGCTGCACGCCCCCCTCTACTCTGTTCCTGTTCATTCTCACAGCCCATTCTACTCTGAATGACTCAATCTCAGTTTTAATGGAGCCCGGAGGTCCGAGCCAGGGTGGAGAGAAGCAGAAACGACTTGCTCGTCGTCCGAGGAGGTCGAGGGATCGTGCAGATGAGGCTGCCGTGGAGGAGGACGTTGCCGCGGAGGAGGAGGCACCTCCCTTGGCCGTGGAGGGTCCTGAGGGCGCTGGCGACGCGGGAGAGGATGAGCACGACCCGGTAAGCCCCTTAGACTTCCACTCTGTTGGTTTATTAGGCTAAACAGGTGGGCGAGAGACGATATGCGGGAGGTCGGGGAGTGAGGGAAGGAGGCGTCCAGGGTCCTGGACGCCTCCATCCTTTATTTTTTTATTTTGGTTTATTTTTATTATTTTTTTGGGTTATTATGTAATTATAATATATATAGATGTAAGGAGGCGTCCACCTAGTGGACGCCTTCAAAAAATTTTATTATTATTATTCTTTTTTTTAAATTAATTATTACATTAAAAAAGAAAACAAAATGTGGAGGCGTCCACATTGTTGGACGTCTTAATATATTATTATATTATATACATATTAAAAAATAAAATAGATAAATAAATAAATAAGGAAGCATCCACGAGTGTGGACGCCTTTAAAAAATAAATTTTTTTAAAAGGAAAATAAATAGAAAGTAAATATGTGCAGTCTTTATTACTTATCATTCATTATTCTGATGTGTTCCCTTTTTGTTTGTTTTGTGGTGTGCAGGGCGTGATGAAGAGCCGGATCAGCTGGTCCCTGGTGGTGGCAGCGTACAGGGGACTGCCGGACTTCCAGAGGGCGCGGGTGGACGCCATGGGTTTTGGAGCCTTCCTGAGGATCGAGCCCTTCCGGCTTGACCTTCCTCTCATCCAGGCGTTGAGGGAGCGGTGGCACGTGCCGAGCCGGGCGTTCCTGATGCCTTGGGGGCACATCGTGCCGACACTAGAGGACGTAGCTTGGATTACCGGGCTACGAGTGGACGGAGAGGCAGTCAGTGGGGTCACTTACCCCGATTACCGAGAGAGTCCCTTGGACCTGCTGTGGCTAGAGATGAGAGTGACCGATAGAGACAGCAGGGTGGTCGGCCGGGTAGAGATTATGGAGGCGCTCGGATTTGGTGACCCGCGCCAGCGAGTGAGCGAGACTGGGGTGGAGTTTCTGACACGACTGGAGGGAGACGCCCGCGCATCTTTCACCCAAGACCCGAGCGAGCGAGAGCTGGTGGATCTAGACCTCCGGAGGTTCCTTTTCTTTTTTTTGGGCCGCCTTCTGCTGGGGACGAAGAGGGACGGCATCCACTGCCGCTTCCTCGGGATCCTGGCGGACCTGGACAGAGTGGGGTACTATGCGTGGGGAGCGGCTCTGCTTGTCCATTTGATCGTCGATCTCTCCCAGACTTCAGAGAGGGAGACGACAGTCAGTGGCTTCGCACCTTTTCTCCAGGTACACATTTTATTTATACATTTTACCGTAGTTAAATATGCAATTATTCGTGCTAATGATGTATGATGGACGCAGGTGTGGAGCTACTACTACTTCCCAATGGGAAGAGCCAGATAGGGGAACGAGAGAGCCGTGCCTCTGGCGCGATGGTGGAGGCCGGTCATGGTCGCGGCACCCCACGGATACCAGCTGGCGTCGCTTCGTCGGGAGCCGAGCGAGTACCCCGAGGCTATGGTATGATGCGTATGATTTTTGTGTTTTGATGCATATGGCTTAATTGAGTAAAAATGGTAACTAATATGATGCATGTATGACGATGCAGGTGGTGTGGAGGCCCTACCTGGGCATGGCCGACGCTGGCCAACCTTGGGTTGTAGCAGGTCATCCTCATTTCGTGCGGGACGTGTGGGTCCATTGCCTGAACGAGATCGAGTCACTGCGGCTCAGGTTGGTCACGAGGATGCTGGGGCTAGCCCAGGAGTGGGTTGACGTAGATGAGCCGGTCCGTATCGGGTGGGAGACCAAGGGGAAGGAGAAGATCGTGGACTGGCATACGCGCTTCCCTACACAGTACCAGGACTGGCAGCAGGGCGGGGTCCCAGTGGTGTCCCATGTACAAGACAAAACCGACTACCTGAGACGGTACTGGGCCACGTACGGGGAGCGTCTACACCTTGGTGGGGCGGCAGGGGTAAGTGTGAAATGAGGGTGTTTGCTTTTCTATACATATGTGCATGTGACACTAATCTATGTGCAATGCAGGATGCCCGGGATAACATGATTGTCGACCTGCGTGCCCAGCTGGCGGACGCCAGGCAGCAGTTAGCGGTTGTCCGGCAGGAGTTGGAGATCCTGGTGAGTCTATGCAATGTATGATGCATTTTTTTTCACCTGGATTTTTGATGCTTAGCCTCCGACTGTCATTTACTCTTGTGTTTCAGCGGGCCCATTAGGCAGCGGCAACTGGGATGGCTGGTGGAGCGGGTTCCTGTTCTTGGGGCCCTCCTCTGGAGGTCTCTTCCCTTCAGGAGTAGCTGGCGTACGCGGTGGCCCAGGCTAAGGAGTCCGAACGCGAGCGCGAGGCTCGAGTGAGTGCTTGCTTGACCCTGACTTTCTTTCTAGTTGCTTTTCTTGATCTCTTACGGGGCATGTGGGCTTTGACAGGTGGCGGAGATTCGGGATGCCCTGGCCCATGCTGTCCGTGCCGAGCAGGAGCGCGACGCCTGGGCGGCAGAGCGTGACGCCCGGATAGCGAAGCTGGAGGAGGAGCGACGGCGGGAGGCTGAGGAGCTTCCTCATGACGTGCTAGAGCTACGGATTGCCCTTGAGCTGTCGAGGAGAGAGGCGATGAGAGTGAGGGAGAGGGAGGACAGGGAGAGAGAGAGAGGGAGGACAGGGCGAGGAGAGGGAGAGGGAGAGAGAGAGGGAGGACAGGGAGAGAGAGAGGGAGGACAGGAGGGCGGAGCGACATCGAGATTGGGACGAGAGGAGGGCTCTAGAGGCCCAGATGATGGAGCTCCGACTGAGTCTCGACACAGTGGAGGGGAGGTTTCGTGAGAGTGAGGAGCGGTATCAGAGGGCGAAGGAGCGCGGGGCGCGACTTCGTCAGTCTAGTTCCTTCTCCATGGGCAGCTTCCTAGTTTCTTCGGCCGAGGAGCATCGTCGCGCCTTTGAGGCTGGCGTGGCACCACAGGGCGAGGCGAGCACCGCTTCTCAAGGTTTACGGAGGCCCCCTAGGGATCCCCGTCAGAGAGAGAGAGATGACCAGGAGGGTGGCAGCGAGAGTTAGAGAGTTGTTTGTACACCCCACCCTCTTCACTTTATGATGAACAACTGACTGTTTGCTTATGTGAAATGAAATGGTTCCTTGTGTTGTGTGTACTTTCTCTCTCCCACGCTTCTTTCTTTGCACTTGTTCTTTCGAGGCACGCTTCACGAGGCCTTGCCCTAAAAGCAGGGAATTACGCCGTGCATGGAGGGATCATGTTTCTTTGCTCTCTTTTTTGGGCGCGTCTAGGCGTGAGGACGCGTCTTATCTTTCAAATTCAAATTTAAAGCGCCAGGCGGCCTTTCTTCCGTGCCTTGCCTGCAAATGAGCCCGCCTCCCGTCGAGATTTGCTCGCCCGTCTTCGTCTTCTTCCACTCTCGATCGATGGAGTTTGGTGGGCCAAATCGTGGTGAAGGGAGAGATGGGCGAGGAACCCCTCGCTCGAGGAGGGACACGCAAGAGCACGGAGAGGCGTCCATGGAAGAGGAAGGGCCCCTTCGGGTACTTGAGGGACCCGAGGGACCCGATGGCACGGAGGGAGGTGAACATGATCTGGTAGGTCCTCCGATCTCCTCCTCTTTGATTCATTTGGAGTTTGGAGCGAGCCATGTGAGTGGGGAAAAGGGTTCGGCGAGTGTTGCACTCAAATGATGGACGCGTCCTTGACACGAGACGCGTTCTCATTGTTTGACGTAAGACCCTTCTTTCTTGATGTAGGGCATGGCAAGGATCCCGGGCTTACCTGATGAATGGACGAGTGCAGATGAGCCGAGCCGTATCAAGAAGGAGAGTCGCGGCAAGGCGAAGCTCGAGGACTGGCGCATACGTCTCCCTGGGCAGCAGGGGAGCGTATTGGTGCAGGACAGTGCCGACTTCCAGCGGCAGTGGAGGGAGAGTCATGTGGGACCTCTCCAACCCGGGGATACGTGCGACATCAATGGCTTGCGTGCCCAACTGGCAGAGGCTAGGAGGCAGCTGGCTGTCACTCAAGAGGAACTATCGATCCTGGTAAGTTAAGTGCTACGATTTTTATTTAGTTTTTTTTTTTGGAGCTTAGCTGACGGCCGTTGTTTGTTTGTTCCAGCGTGCCTAGCAGGCAGCGATGGTGGGAATGGCTGGCGGCGCGTCTTCCAGCTCCTCGGCCACTTTTCTTGAGATTGCCTCCTTCCGAGAGCAACTTGCTGGTGCGGTGGTCCGCACGGCCCTGGCTGAAGAGGAGCGTGCTGCCTGGGTAGCGACTATGGCGGAGCTGCGGCGTCGCAGTGAGGAGAGGCCACATCCGGACATCCTAGAGTTGAGGGTGTTCCTCCAGGTGGCCAAGAGAGAGGAGGAAAGAGAAAGGCTAGAGAGGGAGAAGGAGAGAGAGGACAGAAGAGCCATGGAGGCCCAGGTGAGGGAGCTCCAGCTAGGCCTTCGAGCTATGGGACAGAGGCTAGAGAGCATGGAGGCAAGCTATGAGAGGGCATGAGAATTCGGGGCGTGACTATGCCAGTCTGGCCAGCTCCATATGGGCGGCTTCTTTGCTACGCCAGGGGAGCATCAGCGGGTCGCCGCTATGGAGCAGGTATCACGGGGTGAGGCAAGTACTGCTTCACAGAGTTCGAGAAGGCCTCTGAGGGACCCTCTCCTCATGGGAGAGGAGAGGGACGCCTAGAGGGATGAGTATGAAGATAATGGTGAGAGTTGGCGAGCCAGTGGACCCGCCTCCTCTCTATGATTGTGATGTTTAAGACAGCTTATGTAGACTTATGAATGGAGTGGTTTGATTTTCCACTGTTCATTTGTTCTCTTGCGCGTTCCTTCTTCCCTACGCTTCCTTTCCTTTGCGCCGTTCCTATGTGATGTGCTCGTCGAGACCCTTCCCAAAACAGGGAATCGTATCTTGCTCTGACCACCTTTCGCACGGAAATCTACCGCCGAAGTCAACAATGATGGCTTTAGCCGCTTCTCCTTAACGATCTTTCAATCTTCCCGGACGACCTCTATATCATGACAGGGCGTCCCTAACAGTATAAGGAGCATGTCGTCACATTACATTGTCCAATCAATCAACCTGCACGAGTGGTGAAGCGACACATGGGGCCGCAGGGCAGGTGCCTTATCGCGAGGGCTATCGTTAAAGGTGATGGAGGAAATCTTGGCCCGCACTTCTCCTATTTCTATAGATACCTGCCTCTTTCATTCTCCCAGGGACATCGAGAGCCAGCTCGAAGAGTACAAGTTCCCACGGGAGAGGAGGAACTCAGAATTCTGAGGTCTGGATGGAGGGCGAATCTTCCCACTCCTCGAAGAGAAGCAGGTCCAGCGGTAGCAGTTCCAGGAAACTCTTGGACCTTGAAGGGCACTTCAGCGAGAGGACCCAATCGCAACTCGTAAGCTGAGCTTTCTTGCCCTCTTTTCTCATTCTTCCTTTCTTCCTTTCTTTCCTTCTTTCTTTCTTTGACAAAACCCTTCTCCATTCCTTGTGTATGCGTAGAGTGTGATGAAATCACATATTTCATGGGAGTTAGTAGTGGCAGCATACAGGGGTCTCCCGGATTTTCAGAAGGCCAGGCTAGACGTGATGGGATTTGGTGCCTTTCTCCGGATCGAGCCGATCAAGCTCGACCCGGTCCTCATCCAAGCCTTGCGTGAAAGATGGGACCCAGTGAGTCGGGCATTCTTGATGCATGGAGGCACATGGTGCCCAGTTTGGAAGATGTGGTCTGAATCACGAGCCTCAAGGTGGATGGCGAGGTGGTGACCGGAGTCACCTACACGGACTATCGAGAAGGCGCCCAGAAGCTACTGGGGTTGGACCTAGATGGTCGGAAGAACATGTCAGTAGCTAGGGCATCTATTATAGAGGCATTAGGGCTCACTGATACTCGTCGATGGTATGATGAGTCCTCAGAAGAATTCATGGAAAGGATGGAAAGAGGATATCGTGCTGTGTACTGCACATATTTTGGCAATTGGGAGAGATCCAACATGGATTTGAGGAGATTTCTCCTCTTCTTATTGGGAAGATTGATACTGAGCTCGAAAGGAGACGGTATCCGTTGTCGTTTCCTGGAGCTGCTATCAGACCTCGAAAGAGTAGGGCAGTACTCCTGGGGAGCTGCCATGCTGGCGCACTTGTTTATAGGTCTGTCCCAAGAGGCAGACCGTGAGATGACTGTGAGTGGTTTCACACCACTTATCCAGGTATATTTTTAGTTTTGTTTTATTTTTTTTTTGTTTTTTGTAATAGCCCACTTAAGGTACTGATGGCATATAATAATGCAGCTGTGGAGCTTTTATTATCTCCCGATAGGGAGAGCTCGACATTGGCGACCAGTGATGGTGCCATTACCCAGGCGGTGGCAACCTATCGTGAGTGCAGCACCTCTAACCTACCAGCTGATGGTGCTAAGGCGTGTGCTACAGGAATTCCCTGCAGCGATGGTGGGATTTTTTTACCTTTATTTTGTTATTTTTGTTTTTGATTTTGACCAGCTAAACGGGTATGTACAACCTAACCTAGGTAAACTGGAGACCCTACTCAGGCATGGTCGATGCCGACCAACCATGGGTTTTAACAAGTCGTGCCCGATTCGGACGGGAACTATGAATGCACTGCCTAAATGAAATCGAGCCGCTTCGGCTACGATTGGTTATGAGGACCCTAGGGCTGGCCCAGGAATGGGTGGATACGATTGCGCCACCTCGCGTCGGAAGAAAGACACGGGGACTGGCAACTTGCATTGATTGGCGTGTGCGGTTCCCCGAACAGTATGAAGACTGGCAACGGGGTGGCACGATCGTGGAATCGCATGCGCAGGATAGTGAAGACTACTTGCGTCTATATAAGACAATGTACGCAGAGCGGCTCCAACCCCGGGGACTTGTGGAGGTAGGTCTCCCTTTTCTTCTTTTCTCTCTTTTTTTGGCTATTTTTTTGTGGAAATGCTGACTCTTACGGCCGCAGGATGTCCGTGATACCATGATAGCGAACTTGCGATCTCGTCTGGCAGAGACGGAGCAATATTTGGGAGACACCCGCGGAGCCTTGAGTGCTTCGGTAGGTGTATGTACAATGCACACTCCTAATTGAAACCCTGGATTCAAGGTGTTCGGCCGCTAATTATCATCTTATGTGGTTATAGCGCGCCCAGATCGATGCGGCTTCATCAGCGATGGGAGCAGGTGGCGTCTCTTCCAGCTTGTGGATCCCTACCTTACAACTTGATTTGCTTCATGAGCAACTTGCTCGTGCTACACAGCGTGCCGTGGAGGCAGAAGGAGACGCATATCTGAGAACAGGGGTTTCAGTGTTGAGTTCTCCTTGTTTATGTCTTGCCGCATATCTGAGACGGCATATCTGGCAGGAAAAGGAGATGCAAGAGGCACTTGCCCACGCTGCGCAGAGGGAGGCCAGAATAGCAGAGCTGGAGGAGGAATTGCGGCGTCGTCCTGACGACGACTCTTCTAGAGATGCCATGGAGCTGAGGATCACCCTTCAGCTGGAGAGAGAAGACCGTGAGAGAGAACGGGCAGAGAAAGAAAGGGACAAAGAAAGAGAAAGAGCCGACAGATTGGCTGAAAGGGAGGAACGAAGGGCCATGGAGGCCCAGTTGTTTGAACTCCGAACCAGCCTTGGTCTTGCTGAGCAATGGCTAAGAGATGGCGAGGAGCGCTACCGAAGAGCACGAGAGCGTGGCTTTCGTGTTAGTAACTTTTTTGCTGCCCCCGCGGATCAACGCCGTGGTGTGGGAGTAGGAAGAGGAGTACAGAGCAGTAGAAGTACCGCTTTTCGTAGTTGGGTAGCACCCTTGAGGGCGTTTTGCTCGGAGAGTGGCGGCACAAGTAATGTAGAGAGAGAGAGTGGAACTTAATGTACAATTTCTAGAAGGAATGGAATAAAATGTTTATTTTTTTATCGATTTTCCTTCTTACCCTCTCGAATCCCTGCACACATCACTGAACAAACAAGTCAGAATTTCTGTTCTGACTTGGCCCCTTGGTCAATAAGCAGGTGGTCATTTCGACTGTCCTTGACAACGGGTCAAGGGGCAAAGCCTTTATTAATGAAGGCAAGGGAAAAATGCGATGATGATGAATGCGACAGACAAGCACACGAATGCAAGCAAAATTTAAAGTGAAATGCTGTATACAAATGCAATCATGCGAAAATGATTTATTTTTTTCTTTTTTTTTTCTTTTTTTTTCTGGCGTTTTTTGTTGTTTTTGTTATTATTCTAATTTTTTTTTATTTTTGCAAATATCTACATTTTCCTCTTTTTGTTGTTTTTATTATTATCATTTTTTGTTGCTAACGCTTGGTAAGCACCTAAACGGCACCTAACCTACATGAGAACATGGGTTTCTTACTAACCTCCGAGGTATCCTAAGTGCACATCTAGGTTGATTTGGGCCTCTAGACCCCTCGAATGATAATCCCGCCAGCTAAGACTTACCCTGATGACAATACCGTCATGCCATGCTTAGGCTCCCAGTTGCTTCCGACCACAGGGATTCACCCAAAAGATGTTCGAGGTAAATGATTTGCCCGACCCCGGTCTATTTTCTCACAACTCTAGATGGTATAAGATGGAACACCCTGGAACCCTAACGACCAACCGCGCGACGCTAACCCGGAATCAGACGTCGTCGCACCGATAAGTGACACGCTTGCATTGGCCTAAGCCCAAGGTTAAATAAGAAGGCATCAAGGCAATCGACAGGGGTCTTGACCGGCTAGAAACACAGAGACTCCTTTGCAGCGATAGCCTTTACTTTTCAAAGTAGACAACCATACGCGTGTGTTAAAATAAGGTCGCAGACCTTGGCCGGTTTCACCCTTCAGAAACTCCATCGAGCTTTCATCTTCAAAGGAAGGAGGAAGAGTGTAGGGGGTAAACCTCCTGAGAGGACCGGCAAAATCGTTAACCCGGTGAGCCAATAAGGGCCCATTTAACTCTTCCCCTTTTGGGACAACTTCAGACCAGATCTCTAGCATTTACGTTCCATGGCCCCTTTTGTGGATTTAGATTTTTACTTTGAGGGGTTTCATTTGTCGTATCAGGCACGGTCACGACCAGGCTTTTCTTTTGATTTTGATTTTGTACTTCTTTTTTGCGAGGGAGATATAGTCGTTTGACGTTGTGGGCTCCCTGTCACATGCCTGCGGGGACACTGCCCTCTTCTCGTGCTCTGACCGATGCTCGAGGAAATGGATCATACTCTTGCCTTAAGGGGTTTGAGTTTTGGTTTCTTATGCTCAGCGTTTTAAGGGCGCCGGCTGTCTCATTTGGTCGAAGAGAAGAGAATAAAGATTACCGCTTCTGGAGGTCTTCTGGGTGAGGCCCCACCGTAGGGGATGCTACCAACTTTTTCTAGATAAAACACATAAGTGTGTGCATGTCAGCTTCCTTTGAGCGAACATAGGCCGATGTGGCCGGACAGGGATCTCCATGGTTCTGGCAGACCAAGACCCGGTGCCTACCAAGTCTTAATGGGCCCTATCCTAACATGGAGGTTGGATGCAGTGACTTTTTAACATGGTAACTCCCAGACTTCGGCATTTTGAAATTTTATATATTTTTAATGATTTTTAATATTTTTGTTATTTTTTGATGTTTTCTTTCTTTTCATTTTTTTTTGCTATTTTTTGACCTTAAGCTAAGGGTAGTACCTTTTAAGATAAAGCCCATTCCAAGGGTGGAATAACTCGGTCCCTTCAGCATCGACTAGTCGGTAGGCGTTGCCAGGATGCACAGTCTGAATCACGTACGGTCCTTCCCAATTGGGTTGAAGTTTAGAACGCGGCCCTCCAGGTTTGACAAAAATTCTTTTCACGACCATCTCGCCAATTTTGAATTTTCTCTCAACGACTTTCTTTTGGTAAAAGTGAGCGAGTCTATTTTGATACACACGCGCATGCTCGGCGGCGGCCAGCCGTTTCTCATCTAAGAGTTCCAACTGGGCAAGGAGTGAATTACGACGTTCGTCGAGGGGAAATTCCTCATCCAATTGTACTCTGAGAGAAGGGATTAGAGTCTCGTACGGGACTACCGCTTCCATACCATAAGTAAGGGCAAACGGAGTTTGTCCGGTGGGGGTACGAATTGAGGTGCGACAGGCCCACAGAACTTCGATAAGCTTTTCTGGCTAGTCTAAAAACTTACTAGACTCGCAGGTTTTCTTTATGATTTTGATCAATATTTTGTTGGTGGCCTCTGCTTGGCCATTACCTTGTGGGTAATAAGGTGATGAATGATGCAATGCAATTGCGTACCTTTTGCAGAGGTCCTGATAAATGAACTGTGGTCCATTGTCAGTGACGATTGTGCTTGGGACGCCGAACCTGGTGAGGATGTTCTTCATGATGAACTTGCAGACTGTTGACGCCTTGATTTCTGCGTAAGCTTCGGCTTCGGCCTCGGCCCATTTGGTGAAGTACTCCATTGCAGTGAGGATGAAAGATTTCTGCTTAGTGAGGGAGTTAGGATCACCTAGGGGACCAATGATGTCGAATGCCCACATGGAGAAAGGCCACGGGGAGGATATTGGATGAAGTGAGGAAGATGGTGAATGAATTTTGTCGGCATGAAGCTGACACTTGACACACCTACGGACATAGACAGCACAATCTTCTTCCATAGTGGGCCAGTAAAAGCCTTGCCGAACGATCTTCTTAGCGAGCATTTGGCTATTTACATGGCCACCGCACACACCTGAGTGTGCTTCCTCCACACATTTCCAGACCTCATCGTCATCAAGACACCTTAGTAGAACACCAGTAAGGCTTCTCTTGTACAGTAGACCTCCGACCAATGTGTATTTCTGGGCCACCCTTCTTATGGCTTTCTTATCTTCTGTGGCGGCTCCTTCAGGGTAAGACTGATCTTTACAATACTTGACAATTTCATAGAACCATGGTTTCTCCTTGTCAGCCAGTTCTTCTTCAACTTCTGCCAACATGATCTCCCTCTTCTCAAGAATCTCTCCTTCCTGAATCTTCCGTAGGACTCTTTCTTTGATCTTTAAAAGGTAAGGGTCCTGAACAGTAGGGACGAGACGCTTGTAGATGTTGATGGATTCAAACCATACACCTAGAGGGAATCTGAAGATGATGCCAAGGAGGCGAGGGCATCGGCCAGAATGTTCTGTTCGCGAGGAACGTGGACAAAGATCAGCTTGGTGAATAATTTGGCGTAGGCGGAAACCATCTCCTGATAAGGCTTGAGTTTAGGATCAAGGGTGCGATACTTGGTAAGCACCTGGCGGAGAACAAGTTGACTATCACCCACGACTCGTAATTCGGTGATATAGAAGGAATGGGCCAGTTCTAGACCAGCTAGAAGAGCCTCGTATTCAGCAATATTATTGGTGACTGGGAATGCGAGGTGAAACGCCTGTGGGATGGTGACGCCTTCGGCCGTCAGAAGGACAATGCCAATACCCTTCCCTTGGGAATTCAGAGCTCCATCAAAGTATAATGTCCACATCGGCTCGTCAGATTGGGTGATGGACATTAGTTCCTCATCTGGAAACTCTGATTGGACAGGGTCGAACTTAGGGAGAGGATGATGAGTGAGGTGCTCGGCTATAGCATAGCCTTTAATCACCTTTTGCTAGATGTAGGTGATGTCAAACTGAGATAGGTAACTCTGCCAGCGTGCTAGCCTATCAGTGAGGATGGACTTCTCCAGAAGAAACTTGATAGGGTTCATGCGAGCAATCAAATGAACTTCATGAGCCAGAAAGTAATGCTTTAATTTCTGTACTACCCAAACGAGGGTAGCACAGGTTTTCTCCATGACTGTGTACTTCTGCTCACAGGGATTGAGAAGTTTGGATAAGTAATAGGTTGCTCGTTCCTTACCTTCTTCATCGACTTGTGCGAGGATGGCTCCCACGGAGTCATCCAAGACTGAGATGTAAAGGATCAGAGGTTTTTCTGGTTTAGGTGGAATGAGAACGGGTGGACTAGCCAGGTATTCCTTCAATCCTTCAAAAGCTTTCTGGCATTTAGAATCCCAGTGGAATTCTACTCCCGGCTTGGTCAACTCGTAGAAAGGTCTACACCTTTATGAGTGTTGAGACACAAACCGACGAATGAATTGTAACCTCCCAATTAAACCTCGAACTTCCCTCAAATTTTTGGGAGGCGACATGTCCCTGATGGCCTTAGCTTTGTTGGGATCTATCTCAATCCCCCTTTTGCTCACAATGAAGCCCAATAATTTGTCTGATGATACACCAAACACACACTTCTTCGGATTCATTTTCAATTGGAACTCCCTTGATCTCTGCAAGACCTTAGCCAAAACCCTTGGATGTTCCACCCTGGTCCTTGGTTTCACCAATAAATCATCCACATACACCTCCAGATATATATGCATCATGTCATGAAATATGGCCATCATAGCTCTTTGGTAAGTAGATCCAGCATTCTTTAACCCAAACGGCATGACCACATAACAATATGTTCCCCATGGTGTAGTGAATGACGTCTTCTTCTGATCCTCTTCTGCCAAACGAATTTGATTGTATCCCGAAAATCCATCCATGAATGAGAGGGTCTCATAGCCTGCTGTGTTATCGATTAACACATCAATGTGAGGCAAGAGAAAATCATCCTTTGGACACGCGCGGTTAAGGTCCTGGAAGTCGATGCAAATCCTGACTTTCTCATCTTTCTTCATGACCGGGACAATGTTCGCCACCCATCGAGGATAAAGAATGACTCTAATGAACCTGGCTTTATGAAGCTTGTCGACCTCTTCTTTCATTTTTAAAGTCATCTGAGGGTGGAAACGCCTTAACCTTTGTTTTACCAAGACGGACCCTGGTTTTAGAGTTAAGCGATGTTCGACCAAGGTGGAATCCAAACCCGACATATCCTCGTAGCTCCATGCAAACGTGTCCTTATATTCCTTGAGAACTTCAATTAATGCCTCTTCTTCAGAGGGTGGTAGATTATCACTTATGAGGATGATCCTAGGGTCTTCCTCAGTTCCCAAGTTGACTTCTTTGGTGGACTCTTCTACGGCGGTTGACGGCTCGTTGAATCTCCTTATTCCACTAGCATATGCGTCAGCCGCATCCTCGTATTCTTCACCCTCATCTTCAGTAGGGTATTCTTCATCCGTGATCTCGTAGACTCCATACCCCTCATCAGTTGTGCAGTTGCCCTTGCATTCTATTTCCGGTAGCTGGATGTGATTTTCTAGCAACTGAGGGATGGCAAGAAGGGTCTGACACCTGGCGGCTAAATCCAGAAGGAATCGACGAGGGATCTGCCTACCCTTAGATTTCTTCCTAGGTACTACCTTTGACGTATTATTCCTAGATTGACTGACATTATTTACAGAAGAAGAAAAAGATGAAGAGGATGGTGAAGAATGTACAGGGAAAGACCCCTCAGAGGAGGGGTAGAAAAGGTCGCTCATCAGACCTTGGACGGGTGGTCCGCAGGGCGGGACGCACCCGTGGGAGATGTAGGAGGTTTCCTCAACGATGATGTGTTGTTGAGGAGTTTGAAAATTGACGTTTTTTTCGTTTTCATTTTTGATGACAAAATAGTGAAAAGAGATCGGGGGAGAGAGAAAAGTGGTTATGGCTAGAGGATTGGGAGGCTCGTAGAGTAGATCGTGATTGAAGACCTGGCGCGGGTTGAGAAACCCGCGCAGGTATGTAAGTAGAGAAGGGGACATGGGAAGATCGTCAGACAACTATCTGGCCCATGAAGATGATAGCAACAAAGGTTGTGATGAGTGAATGGAGAAGATGACGGCTAATGAGTCGTCGGTGGTGATGGTGATGGCGGATGAAGATCCGCTGGTGACAAAGTCCTTCTGGCGAGGACGAGGATAGTTTGGAACCTTGGCAACAGTAGTGATATTCTCTGGCATTTCGGAGATCAATGGCGATCCTTTAAGCTATGGAGATGAGAACATCCTTTCCAGTGCAACGTAAATGTCCCGTATATCAAACCATTTGTCCCATTCGCATTTCGGATCTTTGATCTTGCCTCTTTTGGTGGTCCTCGGATATTTTTCGGCTGAATACACAACATGCGACCCCCCATGTGCTTCTTGCGGATAATCCCCCATCTGAATAACGGGCCATTTGTTGAAGTGGTTTGATAGGGTCCATGTGAGGGGCTTCCAATCCGCCTTGAATGGTCCTTCGAAGCCTAGGCCGAACCTGCGGTTCGGCCTAATCTCCTTTGGTGATTTCAGCCTACCTTATAGCTGTGCGCCCAGACCTTTGCCCTATTGATAGTCGATGTTCCTCATAATCTCCCAACCTTTGGAGTTAAAAGGGAGATATGGCGTTGTTGCCTTGATTGGCCTCTTTGGTGCTAGCGGGATGTGAGATGAATCACACACGTCCAGCAATGACAATATGGGCCGATGAGATGGCCAAACAGAGGGTAGAGAGGTGTTGATAGCATCCACCGTGTGAAGGACAGGTGTACTGACCACCTTAATAATTCTCCCATTGTAAGGAAACTTTAAGCACTAATGGTTGGTGGAAGCCACAACATCTATGGCTTCAATGTAGGGGTGACCCAGTATGGCCTTGAATGTGGGGTCCATGTCGAGGACATGGAATTCTGTGGGGACTGACATAGGGCCTAACTCTACCCTCAGAATAATCATCCCTTGCGGCAGCCTTTTGCTATTGTCATAAGCCGTGACTGTGATTGAAGAAGGTCTTATCTGTTCCTCATCGACCCCACACAACAGAAGGATGCTCATGGAGATCACATTTATGGACGCACCCGTGTCTACAAGGCACGGGTTTATAGATACCCCATTAATTTTTATTGAAATGCACAATGCATATTTCCGAGCTTCCTTGGGAGCGAGCTCATAGTTGTGGAACATGATGGCTGGTTATGTGTCTGTTGGGGTCAGAACGGCCGAAATCTTCTCTACAGGGAGGTCCTCATTCACCATGACCTTTTCAAGATACTCCATTAAGGCTGCCTGATGGGACGTGGACCTTTGAAGTAGCTCGAGGACAGAGATCCGAGCAGGTGTCTTGTCTAAGTGTTTCAACAAATCATACTGTGTTCCAGGGATAGATTTTTCTGGCTGTTCTCCATCGTCCTTCTCTGGCTGAGACTGCTCGGGGTTCTGACTGTTCTGAGGGAAAACCCTATGAAAAATCCTTCCACTCCGGAGCACCATGGCCTGCGGCTTTTGTACCTCTATGGGGGTAGCTGTGGGTTTTAACAGAGGTTTGAGGGGTAATGGTGGAGGAATGGTTGACGAAGCTGGAGTAGCAATGGGAGCAGGGATTCTGATGAGAGGTTTGTTCGGTGGAGGCATGGTGGAGGTGATAAGTACAATATGAAGTGATCTAGAAGGGGAGGGGATGAATAGATCACTGTTTTCGTAGATAAAAAAAAATTATTGCAGAGTATATTGCTAAACGGAACTAACCTCGAGCTCTGACTATCGTAAAAGATGCAGTGCAGTTAATAGCTCAAGCAAATAGAAGGCATACCACAATATTATCACGATCAATCACACAAGGGCTCAGAGGATTTTAAGGTGGTTCGGTCCTTCAGACCTACATCCACCCCACACTCAACCTGAGTGTGGCTTCACTAAAGGCTGGGCAACACAGCTTGCCAAACAACCGCTGATACACAGCTTCCCAGGAGAACAACCTCTCCTCTTCCTCCTACCCGGAGGGAACCTCTAGCGATCAGCAGCCACTAGAACCCAGAGACTCACGTCTCTCTTCCTCTTTACCAAGAGGGAAACCCCACTAGTAGCAGCCCTGCTACTAGTGAACCAGAGGTCGAAGACCCCTCTTCCTCCCAACCCGGAGGGTACCTACAAGCAGCTCACCTGCTGCTTGCAAACCGGAGATTGACTCTCCCTACTCCTGATCTCACAGGAGGACCCCGACCTCAGTCCAGAGGATCGGAAACACAAACAATAACAGTTGAAGAAAGATAAGAACAAGAAATGAAAAATACGAACGAAGGAAATCAAATGCCAGACAATGGAAACAATGTAGCTCAATATAGAGCAATAGACTTCGGATTTGATCCGCAAGTCAGAACAATTCTTCTGATCACTCTTCTGCTCTCTTTCTATTTCTCTCTGCTATTCTTTCTTCTTTCTTTTCTTTTTCCTGGATCGAAGGGCTCTCTATTTCCCTGTTTTCTTCTATGCCTCTCTTCTTCGATCACCTTCATCTGAGGACGAAGGATTCTATTTATAGCATCAACAGCAGATGGATAGGGCATGAAACGCGTGTGCCTCCCACGCTCGATCCACAAGTTTCCTGTCACGTGCCTTTATCAAATTGGTTCCTCTTGTCTCGGATCACGTGCAGCCCTGGAGTGTGGAATGTTCTTCCTCGGACCTGTAATGAGATTAAGTCCATTAATACGCTGCATGGCTATTAAAACCAAAACTGCATGAGGTATAGTAACAACAACACGACGTGACTATTTCTCGAGATGACATAAGAACGACACGAGATACTCTGTAATAGATCAAATATACAGAAGATAATGACACGAGGTGAGGTTATAAGCAAGAGAGACACGAGGTTACGAATGCAAAAACAACACGAGGACAATACGGGCTAACGACAGAAACCGACATGAAGACTAAAGCGAGAGACCAACACGAGGACAGAATATAAGGAAACGACTCGAGGTGAAAACAACACGAAGTGAAGTTAGACACGAAGTAAAAAGCAACGACACGAAGTATAGTGGTGACAAACACACACTACACAGAAAAATGACACGAAATAAAAATAATGCTAAGTGAAAACAGTAATCGACACGCGGTGAGAACAACACGAGGATAGTGAGAACAGCACGAGATGAAAACAACACAGGCTGATAACGACACAAAGTCGAAACAGTAAATGACACGGGATAACACTGCACGAGGTAAAACGACACGAAGACTTAATAATAAAAACGACACGAGGTGGCAATAAAGGAGAACGACATGAAAACAACATGGACTGCAACCGAAACCGACACGAAGTCAAACAGTACAACACGAGGTGTTGTAACCAAGACGAAGTGCCAATCAATCACGAAGACAGTATGCAAAGAAACGACTCGAAGTGAGATGAGAACAGAATGAAACAAAGAAGACGACACGGAGTGCATAAAACCAACACGAAGACGTGGACTATAGTAACCGTCATGAAGTGTGGTTACTAAGCAGGAATCGACACGAGGTCTACAGAAAAACTACTCGAAGTTCATCAGAACTTTTTAGAGCAGCTTCAGGAACACGACACGAAGTCATGAGAAGAGAAAAACAATCACGAAGTGAAACGAACACTTGAACTTAGACTGACTTAAAGACTCAGCGAAAGGACTCGAAGACAGGAATACAAAGGATGACATGGAAACAACACAGTAGTCAAAGACTGCACGAGGTGAAAGACAACACTCAAACAGACGACAACATGGCTAACTCGACACGAGGTGAAAACGCGAAGCAAGAACTACATGATGTTTGAGGAAAAACAGCACGAAGACAGAACATGAACGAACACACGAAGTGTTACCTCTTAGCAGTTATTTCATATAAAACCATGGATAACTCAAGTGCAAGATATCTGATCAAAAATAACAAGAACAATTAACATAGTGTTGCTCATCATCAAAATACTTAGGGAAGACACACAATCCAACAATCTCCCCCTTTTTGATGATGGCAACACTATATTAAGTATGAGAGATAAGTTCAAAAGAGATCAATTCAGGATATTTAATGTAGACAACTGAAAGCATACTTGCTTCCTTACTTCCCTTGATGAAACCTGAACACTCCCCCTCACTCCCCCTGAACACAGCAACAGTTTACCTCAGACTTGATAACTAACTCAACCTCAACTCAATTCTCTCCCCCTTTGACATCATCAAAACTAGGGTCAAATCTGAAGATACAGAGAAGGGAAAATTGCTGACTATAGAGAGAAAACAGGACAGAGTAAGGCAGATAAATGGAGACTATTGAGATGTTTAGTCAATTAAGAAAGCCATTAATTTTATGTGAGGATTTTTGAGGAACAGTTAGTCAGACTGTGCAAAAACTGTGAATAAGGATTTGCTCCATACACAGAACCAGATTCTAAGCAAGTGAGGTACAAGATACCAGTTTGATCAAAATAAGTCTTTACTGAGAGAGTATTATGTAAGACAGCCAGAAGACAAAGACCTGTGGTATTGAGAACAAACAAATCAAAAGCTATACTTCAAGTGAGCAGGATCTTTAAAGATGGTCAAGATCAGAGGTAAGTCTGTCAAGTACACCTTTGACATTAGGGAGACACCTTGTTTAGAGGCAAGAATCCCCAGTTACTCGGTGGCAGGACCACATTACCCCTTCTGATAAGAAGACAGAGATAGTATTCTAGCTGGTGTTGACATTAAGGTGACACCTTTATCTGAGGCCAGACACCCCAGTTACTAACCAGATATGTACCATAGCTCTGTATGATCAAGACAACTATTAAGACCAGATGATTACTGCCATCTCATGACATGGGAAGCTTTCACTTCATTGATGAAAATCCCAGTTTCTCAATGAGCAGTTAACAAAGTTGATAACCCTTTTATGAATTTTGTTTTTATTTACCAGCTCTTAAAACCTTGTTAATGAAGCTTGAGTCCGTTTGAGAACAATACACCAGATCCAAGGTGATTCAGACTAAAGCACAAAAGACCTCATTTTGGACTCACCATTGACTAAGTAGGTATGCTGTACTGACTAGATCAGAAGACAGTTACAGTGTATGAAGATTAATCTTGAATTCAGATTTTGATCTCAGTGGGACTAACAGCTGAAATTCCAACAAGAAATTAGATGAACAGCCTTAAAGAGTAAAGCATCCAACATTTTCTTTTATACACCTAATCAACCTGATTCTCTTATGATGTCAGCAAAATGTCGTTCGGAGAATGTTCAAATTAGGTCAAAGATCAAGACACCTATTATAAATCATCTCCCCCTGAGACCTTGACCCCAACACAGACTTAGCCAAGACAACCCTCAACGCACTTCAAAAAAGAACACCATGATGAATATGATAAGCATAATAACACATGACATGGTATTCAGAAATCAAATTTTCAATCATGAAATTCTGTAAATACCTAGTTCTCTGCGCATAGTGCTAAATTTTTCAGTATCCAGTGGCTTAGTAAAGATATCTGCAATTTGTGAGTTAGTGCCAACATGGATCAACTCAAAAGTCTTCCTTGCTACTTCATCTCGAATAAAATGATGCCTGATTTCAATGTGTTTAGTTCGAGAATGAAGTACAGGATTCTTTGCAATGTTTATTGCACTAGTATTATCACAAAAGATAGAAGTACAACCTAGCTCAACCGAGTAATCCAGAAGCTGGTGTTTTATCCATATAACCTGTGTGCCACAGCTCCCTGCTGCCACATATTCAGCTTCAGCAGTAGAGAGAGCCACAGAGTGTTGCTTCTTGGATCCCCAAGAGACTAAGCACCCTCCTAGAAATTCGCAGTGACCACTAGTGCTCTTCCTGTCCAATTTACATCCTGCATAATCTGCATCAGTGTATGCAATGAGATCTAAGTTACATGATGCAGGATACCAGAGACCTAGATCATGAGTGGCAGATAAGTATCTAAAGATTCTCTTTACAGCTGCCAGATGCAATTCAGTAGGTCTAGCCTGGTATCTGGCACACATCCCTACACTAAATTGAATGTCGGGCCTGGATGCAGTTAAGTAGAGGAGTGAACCGATCATACCTCTATATAGTTTAGCATCCACCTCTTTACCTTTTTCGTCTGAATCCAGTGAGGAGCTGGTACCCATGGGTGTTGAGATTGTCTTGAGGTTGGTCATTCCAAACCTTTTCAGCATCTCCAGAGTATACTTGGTTTGATTTATGAAACAACCATCCTCCATTTGTTTGACCTGCAGCCCAAGAAAATATTTTAGTTCGCCAACTAGACTCATTTCAAATTCTTGGGACATAGACTCAGAAAAGTCTTTACATAATTTTGAGTTGTTAGATCCGAAAATGATATCATCAACATATACCTGGACCACAATTAACTCCTTTCCGAGACTTTTGGTGAAGAGGGTTTGGTCAACCTTACCTCGAGTGTAGCCCTTGCTCACAAGGAACTCAGAAAGTCTCTCATACCAGGCTCGGGGAGCCTGCTTCAATCCATAGAGGGCTTTATTCAACCTAAAAACCATGTTAGGCTGAATAGAGAAATTAAACCCAGGAGGTTGTTCAACATATACCTCTTCCTTCAATAACCCATTTAAGAATGCGCTTTTGACATCCATTTGCTGTAGCCGAATTTTTCTAGAGCATGCAAATGCAAACAGAATTCTTATAGCTTCCATCCTAGCTACTGGTGCATAGGATTCATCAAAATCCACACCAAATTCCTGACTGTAGCCTTGAGCTACAAGTCTTGCTTTGTTTCTAGAGATAGCACCATTTTCATCAATCTTATTTTTGAAAACCCATTTAGTGCCAATGACATGAGTGTTTTCAGGTCTAGGAACTAGTTTCCATACATTATTTTTCTCAAATTGATTTAATTCCTCACCCATGGAGGATACCCAAGAATCATGCTTTAAAGCCTCTTCCACAGTCTTGGGTTCTACCTGAGATGTCAAAGCAGCTAAGTCCTGTTCTTGGACAGTTCTAAAGTGAGACCTTGTCCTAGTGGGATCATGCAAATTACCTATGACATTTTCACTAGGATGATCTTTGTGAAATATTACCTCACCTGAGGGTTCACCTACCTCAGTTGCTCCTTCTTGTTGTAAGTTTTCTGGTTGAGCAGTTTGCTGCATCTCTCCTACTTCAATTTTCTCCAAGAAATCTCCCTCATCAGGTGACTCCCTGTCATCATTTGTCCTTTTGTCAGATAGAACATTCTCATCAAACACCACATGAGGTGTTTCTTCAACAGTTTGCTCATCTTTATTGAAGACTCTGTAAGCCCTAGAGGTTTCTGAATATCCGAGAAAAATTCCAGGAGAGCTTCTTGCTTCAAACTTATCCAAACCATTCTTACCATTATTGTGGATGAAGCATTTGGAACCAAAGATTTTAAAGTAAGAAATGTTTGGCAGCTTACCCTTGAGGAGTTCATAAGGAGTTTTCTTATGAGTAGGTCTTACCAAGGCTCGATTTAAAATGTAGCATGCTGTATTTGCAGCTTCTGCCCAAAATCTCCTTGGAAGTCCACTCTCAATTAGCATAGTCCTGGCCATTTCAATTATTGACCTGTTTCTTCTCTCAACAATTCCATTCTGCTCCGGTGTCCTGGGAGAAGAAAATCTGTGAGTCACTCCCTCTCTTGAGCAAAATTCAGAGAATGACGAGTTTTCAAACTCTCCTCCATGGTCAGACTGAATTGTAATGATATTATGTTCACCTTGCAGTTTGATTTTATTAAAAAGTTCTTCAAAGTGAGCAAAAGCATCATTTTTATTTGCTAAACGAACAACCAAGAAAATCTAGTGAAGTCATCAACTATGACTAGACCATATCTCTTACCTGACAGGCTTTGTATTCGAGTAGGACCAAAGAGATCCATGTGCAAGTGCTGTAGTGGTTTAGATGAGAGACCCTCAGTTCTCAACTTAAAAACTGCACGAGTCTGTTTACCTTGAGCACAAGCATCACAGAGCTTGGACCCTAACTGGAATTTTATTTTGGGCAAACCTCTGACTAGGTTATAATTAGACAGTTTATTTAAAGTAGACACACTAGCGTGGCCTAGACGCCTATGCCAGTCAAAAGCAACCTGTTCAGAATTAGCAGACAGACACAAGTTTGTTTCAGAATTATCATCAAGATCAACGATGTACACATTATTTACTCTATGACCTTTGAACATGATGTTATCAGAATTCAGCTCAAAAACAGTGCACGAGTTGTGGTCAAAGAGTACCTTGTGTCCTTTGTCACAAAGTTGACTTATACTTACCAAGTTGTGCTGAAGTCCTTCTACAAGATACACATCTTCAATGGAGTTAGTGGAGGACTTACCAACCGTGCCAATTCCAATTATTCTTCCTCTGTTATTTCCTCCGAATTTGACCAAGCCCCCAGACTTCATTTTTAGTTTGCTGAATTTGGACCGGTCTCCTGTCATGTGCCTGCTACAGCCGCTGTCAAGATACCACTTGTTATGCTCAGCTGCCAGGCTGACCTGCAAAAATTCAGACAGAGTAATGTGGGACCCAATTCAAATTGGGTCCAAAACCAGTTTTCAGATTATGCAGAAAGCACTTGGGAATCCACATTTGTTTTATAGTTCTCTTCAGTGGATTTATGTGGGTTGATTCTTCCCTTTTGTTATTTCTTGGTGGGTGTTGAATAAGCTTATTCCTATTTGAACTATGCTGTTTCTGAACAAAGACATTGTTGGTTGGCCTCTTAGAAGATGTGCGTGTGTGTTGAGCATAATTCATGTAAGCATTTTTACTCCAATAAAATTTGTGCTGAAACTGGTGATCGTTGCCATGCTCTACTTGATAATTAGCATGATGAGTTTTCTTAACAAAACTTTTCGCTCTTTTTGTGGCCTCTATAGGACTGGTCCTGTGAGGACCTTTGTTCCACGCCTGCTGTACATGAGCAGTGCTTGTCTCAGGATTTCCTGACTTAGACTGCTGACCAGTGGAGTGAATGAATTTACTGGTCGAAGACTTCATTGTAGAGACAGATTTGGAACTGGATGGTGTTTCCAGTTTCTCTTTGCCTTTGGCGGGGCAGAACGTGATAGTCTTAAATTCAAAGGGTTTTTTACTAGTAGGATTGTATCCTAATCCCTCCCTATTGAAGTTTACCCTCGACCCCAGAAGGACATTCAGGTTGTTTCTCCCCTCTGTAAACTTTTCAAGCACTTTTTCTTTGTCCTCAATCTCCTTCTGAAATTCATTGCATTGGTCCTGGAGTTCCTGATTAACTGTTCTAACTGCCTCATATTTTTCAGCCATCAGTCTAATCTCTCCTTTAGACTCTTCAGCTTTACACTTCAGCTCATCTATTCTAGCTAGACTCTCCTCTCTTTCCATTCTCAACCTCTCAATCTCACCTTTAACCTGGTCTAGCTCAATGGCCATCTCCTTGGTTTTCATGCTATCAGTGACAATAGAAGAGTGTTCTTCAGACAGAGAATGAAACTTACGTCTAAGCATTCTGTGCTCCTTGTTTAAACAATTATATTTACTTAACAGGTCGCCATAGGCGTCCTCCCAATCATCCAAAGTAAAATTCTCAAATAAATTTGTTACCTCTTTCTCATGGTCGGCCATGAGGCAGGTCTTCTCTTCATTTTCACTGGACGAAGTGGCTTCTGGGTCCTCCTCCTCATCGCTCCATGTGCACAGCATGGCCTTCTTCTTCTTGTGCACCACATTCTTCTGGTGTCCTGGAGCCTTAGCTTGTAGCTCTGGACATTCACTTTTCATGTGACCGGATTTCTGACAATGATAGCAAGTGATCTTCTTAGCAGACCGGTTCTTCTCAAATCTTCGTTCAGGAGACTTCATTGCAGCATTAAATTTCTTCCTCCTGTAGAATTTTCCTTTTGTTCTTAGGAACTTTCTGAACTGCCTGGTGAGCATAGCTCGCTCGTCCTTGTCCAGGTCTGAGAGTCCATCAGACCCTTCGCTGCTATCATCACTGCTGCTGCTGCTGCTGTTGTTGCTCTTCTTAGTATGTCGTGAAACCTTCAGAGCAACATTCTTTCCCTTTCTGTCATGCCCATCGTTTCCTCGTTTGAAATTCATTTCATGGGTCATGAGAGAACCAATCAGCTGGGTTACTGTCATGATGGATAAATCTCTTGATTCCTCTATTACAGTCACCTTGGTATCCCAGACGGGAGTTAGAGACCTAAGGATCTTCCTGACTATGTCTTCTTGTTGAATATCCTTTCCAAGGCCTTTCAGACTGTTGATGATCACAGATAATCTGGCATACATTTCTGTGATCGGCTCCTCTGGCTTCATCTTAAATAACTCATATTGAGTTGTAAGTATGTTGATCTTGGTAGCCTTCACCTGAGATGTGCCCTCATGAATTAACTGCAAATCATCCCACATGTTCTTTGCAGTCTTGCACGCTGAGATCCTTGAATATTCTTCCGGATGGACGGCGCACTGTATGATGTTAAGAGCTGTCCAATTCAGTGCGGAGAGTTTGACCTGATCTTCTGTCCACATATCTTCATTCGGTGGAAGGGTGTATGGACCATCTGTAATGACTTTCCATAGCTTGTTGCTTTGGGCCCTGATAAAGACTTCCATCCTGTTCTTCCAGAAGAAGTAATTATTACCATCAAAGAAAGGGGGGCGGGTGATAGACTGCCCATCAGCTATGAAACTGCGAGGACCATTGGATCCGTTTCCCTGGCCGTTGGACCACATTCTGGGAAAAACCTGCTCTGATACCAACTGATAAGTACAATATGAAGTGATCTAGAAGGGGAGGGGATGAATAGATCACTGTTTTCGTAGATTAAAAAAATTATTGCAGAGTATATTGCTAAACGGAACTAACCTCGAGCTCTGACTATCGTAAAAGATGCAGTGCAGTTAATAGCTCAAGCAAATAGAAGGCATACCACAATATTATCACGATCAATCACACAAGGGCTCAGAGGATTTTAAGGTGGTTCGGTCCTTCAGACCTACATCCACCCCACACTCAACCTGAGTGTGGCTTCACTAAAGGCTGGGCAACACAGCTTGCCAAACAACTGCTGATACACAGCTTCCCAGGAGAACAACCTCTCCTCTTCCTCCTACCCGGAGGGAACCTCTAGCGATCAGCAGCCACTAGAACCCAGAGACTCACGTCTCTCTTCCTCTTTACCAAGAGGGAAACCCCACTAGTAGCAGCCCTGCTACTAGTGAACCAGAGGTCGAAGACCCCTCTTCCTCCCAACCCGGAGGGTACCTACAAGCAGCTCACCTGCTGCTTGCAAACCGGAGATTGACTCTCCCTACTCCTGATCTCACAGGAGGACCCCGACCTCAGTCCAGAGGATCGGAAACACAAACAATAACAGTTGAAGAAAGATAAGAACAAGAAATGAAAAATACGAACGAAGGAAATCAAATGCCAGACAATGGAAACAATGTAGCTCAATATAGAGCAATAGACTTCGGATTTGATCCGCAAGTCAGAACAATTCTTCTGATCACTCTTCTGCTCTCTTTCTATTTCTCTCTGCTATTCTTTCTTCTTTCTTTTCTTTTTCCTGGATCGAAGGGCTCTCTGTTTCCCTGTTTTCTTCTATGCCTCTCTTCTTCGATCACCTTCATCTGAGGACGAAGGATTCTATTTATAGCATCAACAGCAGATGGATAGGGCATGAAACGCGTGTGCCTCCCACGCTCGATCCACAAGTTTCCTGTCACGTGCCTTTATCAAATTGGTTCCTCTTGTCTCGGATCACGTGCAGCCCTGGAGTGTGGAATGTTCTTCCTCGGACCTGTAATGAGATTAAGTCCATTAATACGCTGCATGGCTATTAAAACCAAAACTGCATGAGGTATAGTAACAACAACACGACGTGACTATTTCTCGAGATGACATAAGAACGACACGAGATACTCTGTAACAGATCAGATATACAGAAGATAATGACACGAGGTGAGGTTATAAGCAAGAGAGACACGAGGTTACGAATGCAAAAACAACACGAGGACAATACGGGCTAACGACAGAAACTGACATGAAGACTAAAGCGAGAGACCAACACGAGGACAGAATATAAGGAAACGACTCGAGGTGAAAACAACACGAAGTGAAGTTAGACACGAAGTAAAAAGCAACGACACGAAGTATAGTGGTGACAAACACACACTACACAGAAAAACGACACGAAATAAAAATAATGCTAAGTGAAAACAGTAATCGACACGCGGTGAGAACAACACGAGGATAGTGAGAACAACACGAGATGAAAACAACACAGGCTGATAACGACACAAAGTCGAAACAGTAAATGACACGGGATAACACTGCACGAGGTAAAACGACACGAAGACTTAATAATAAAAACGACACGAGGTGGCAATAAAGGAGAACGACATGAAAACAACATGGACTGCAACCGAAACCGACACGAAGTCAAACAGTACAACACGAGGTGTTGTAACCAAGACGAAGTGCCAATCAATCACGAAGACAGTATGCAAAGAAACGACTCGAAGTGAGATGAGAACAGAATGAAACAAAGAAGACGACACGGAGTGCATAAAACCAACACGAAGACGTGGACTATAGTAACCGTCACGAAGTGTGGTTACTAAGCAGGAATCGACACGAGGTCTACAGAAAAACTACTCGAAGTTCATCAGAACTTTTTAGAGCAGCTTCAGGAACACGACACGAAGTCATGAGAAGAGAAAAACAATCACGAAGTGAAACGAACACTTGAACTTAGACTGACTTAGAGACTCAGCGAAAGGACTCGAAGACAGGAATACAAAGGATGACATGGAAACAACACAGTAGTCAAAGACTGCACGAGGTGAAAGACAACACTCAAACAGACGACAACATGGCTAACTCGACACGAGGTGAAAACGCGAAGCAAGAACTACATGATGTTTGAGGAAAAACAGCACGAAGACAGAACATGAACGAACACACGAAGTGTTACCTCTTAGCAGTTATTTCATATAAAACCATGGATAACTCAAGTGCAAGATATCTGATCAAAAATAACAAGAACAATTAACATAGTGTTGCTCATCATCAAAATACTTAGGGAAGACACACAATCCAACAGGAGGTAGAGGGGATATCATATGGGCGATGAAGGATAAGGGGTTTGGAAGGTAGAGGTGGAGGCAAAGTGGAAGTGGATAAGGCTTGAGGCGGGTAATAGTTTTGAGAGGGATGGTGGGTGATGAGTGGTTTTGAAGGCATTGGTGATGGTATTGTGGAGATAGACGGGGTTAGGTATGGTTGACGGATGATGAGAGGTTTGGAAGGCATAGAGGTAGATGTAGTAGAGGTGGACGGTAAAATGGAGGAGTGAGAGAAGATGAGAGGGTGTGGGGGCATAGTGGAGGGTGTTGGCTGATAGGTCATTGGGGTGCGAATGAGAGGACGTGACGGCAGTGGGAATGGTAAAGGCGGTACTGATGCGGATTGATGAGAGAGAGGTGCTACCCGGGCAAGGCGAGGGGGTTGCATGACGATAGAGTTGGCGGTAGAAAGAATAGAGGTACTTTCTGGGTGCCACACATGCTCTCTCCCGACTTCCGGGAAGGAGGATATGGGGTTGACCTGGTGATTGGGATGTTGGTGCTATGGCAATGGATTCTGATTTATGCCCATTTTGGGTTGTTGTTGTTGTTGTGCCTGCTGAGGCTATTGCTGTTGCTGTGGTTGCTGCTGCTGTTGTAACTGCTGCTGTTGTTGGAACTGTGGTCTAGGAGGGGGTCTCCTGGCTTTGAGAGCGGTGACGTATCGCCTCATTTCATCCCAGTCAATCCCACCCTCATCATTCATATCATAGATGTAGTCCTTAAAGTGAAAATAATTCTCTATTGTATGTCCTGGCTGCCTGTGGTAGACACAATATCTGGAAGTGTCGACATTCGGGGGCCATGCGAGCCTCTCCCTAGGTAAGACGAGTGCATTTGAGGCCATGAGGGCATTGAAAATATCTGCTAAGGTTTCTGGCAACGGTGGGTAATGGGCTCTCTTGGGGCCGATTGGTCTCCTTTGTTGCTGTGGGGGGTCCATAATTCCCTAGGGGTGGAACTTGGTGGTATGGAGGTGGTGGTTGTTGTTGCTGAGGTTGGGGTTGTTGCTGGGGGTGAAATGGTGGAGGCATGTTGTTCTGGGGTGGATTGTTTTGGGGTGTAGGACGAGAGGGAAAGGGACCTTGCTGGAGGGGAAGTCGAGGCATTTGTGGGAACCTTGGGTTGGCTGCATAGTTGGCATTATTGACTGCACTCACTTGCTCATTTGTTACGACCCCTTCTGTCGCTCCACTCGGGACACCAGTGCCTGTCTTTCTGACTATCTTGGATTTTGGCGGCTCAAACATGTGCATGATAGGGGAATCTTTTAACTGGGTTTGTATATACCGGGCCCTCTCATAGAGCTCTTCCATTGTGGCCAACTTGTTCATGGCCAGGACATGCCTGAACTGTGGGGTTGCATTGGACACAATCATCTTCACTTGTTCGGGCTCTGAGAGGGTATCCCTTATCCTTTCTGCTAGAGACCTCCATCTATCAGGATAACGGACGAAATCTTCATCGGGCTTCATTTTCTCGGCCACTAGGTCGGTAATGGAAAGAGAGGGACCGACCCTATCCTGATACTTTTGTAAAAATATTCTCTAGATTGTTTCAAAATTTTTGGCCTCGCCGGGCTCCAACTAATAGAACCACTCTAGCGCAGGACCATCCAATGACCTCCGAAAGAGGTATGCCAGGGATCTCTGATCATTTTGCCAATAGGAGGACTCATACATGAAGTCCTTGAGGTGAATAAAGAGGTTGCCAATGCCATTGTACCTACGGTACGTGGGCATTTCGGAGGGAGGAAGATGGATGACCGGAAGGATTGGCAAAGCAACCTCCGGGGTGGATTTCACGTCCACCATTTTCTTCAAAATTTGAAATTGTTCATCCATTCTATTGAACCTGTTCAGGAGCGATTGGGCGAGCTCCTCAGGAGGTGAAGGTGGCACGTGCCATTGGGGAGGAAAATGTCTCCCGGAGACTTGAGGGGGAAATCCCGAATGAGAGGGAGCTGTCGGGCCACTGGCAATTGGCCCCGGCTGGAGCGGTATGTGGGGAACAACAGGAGTTTGAGATTGTGAAGGGAACTGAAATGAGGGATGTTGTTGACTCGCCTGCCCTTGGAGGGAGGGAGACTAGATGGCTTGCGCCAGCGAAGGAGATGGGATGACCTGCACCGACTCTTGGACGGGTGCGATGGCTGGGGTTGACTCCTGGGGTGCAGGAGAAATAGACTTTCCTTTCAGAATGGCTGGAAGGCCCGGAGCTGCTCAGAGGTAAGCTCCATGTTGGCGAGGACACCTAGCAGGGAGGAGATATCCTGTGGTGGGGATGTGTCCCCTGCGGTAACCTGCACCTCACGTGAGGGCTCATGAGAAGGACTCGAGTCCATAGCATGGACTCGCAGCTCGACTGACTCACCACGACCAGGGTGGTTCTCCTCAAAAGACTCATGAGCCATGCTCATAATTTTTTCGGAACGCAAAAACATACACCGACAAACAGATAGCAAAGATTATCAAACAAGTGAATGCCTTTACGCCCCTTTTTTGTGTTTTGATTTTGATGATTTTTTTGTGTTTTTACCTAGATCTGGGATTCGTACAAAGTAGGAAGGACCCTAATTCCAATTTATTTCACCCCCGTGTCAACTAGGGGCTCTCGTCTTACCACGACTTCAATGGTACAACCAGCCCAGTGAACGAAGAGGAGATTCTTCGATGTTGGGGACTTACGGAGGTCCCAGTGGAGGAGATTCTAGTCCGTCGAGAGGAATTTCCGAACGGAGAGTCCTTCCTTCAACGAGAGGGGGTGATCCTTAGAAAAAATGAAAAAGAATAGAAAAGAGGGATGGATGTATGCAATGAAATGCTGACAGATATATGGAGCACAACAGAACAATGAAACAATCAAAATATCACAACACGCAAGTGACAATAAAGCAAATTACAAGAAACTGCAAGGGTAACTGAAAGAAAGCAACCAGAAGTCCCACCGTGATCGCCAATCTGTGAGTGACATCACGCGGTCGAGAAATGATGCGGAGCGCGCGGGCTCGTTTTGTTTTGCTGCAACACAGAAATAAGAGAAAAGGGAAGGGGCCACCACGGGAGAATGCTCCCGCGGGGCGAGCGGGACAAATGCAATATAGCAAGATATGGGGGTTAAACGCCCATAGCGGGAAGTGACTCGCTGCGGCCTCGGGGGATGGGAATGGTGCGAGAATTAAATAACAGGAATTGAAACAGCCATTGCGGGAAGTAACTCACCGCGGCCTCGAGAATATAGCAGGCAGATATAGCAGGCAGATATAGAAGCAATTCAAAATATACAAATAAAAGGACAGAATTTAAACGGCCATTGCGGGAAGTGACTCGCCGCGGCCTCGAGAATATAGCAAGCAGATATAGAAGCAGTTCAAGATATACAAGTAGGAAGACATAATTCAAACGGCCATTGCGGGAAGTAACTCGCCGCGGCCTCGAGAATATGAGCAGATAAGAGATATAACAAGATATAAAAAGAAGTAAAATTCAAACGGCCATTGCGGGAAATGACTCGCCGCGGCCTCGAGAATATGAGCAGATAAGAGATATAACAAGATATAAAAAGAAGCAGAATTCAAACGGCCATTGCGGGAAATGACTCACCGCAGCCTCGAGAATATGATGTGATCGCCAGGGGCCAAAGACCCCAAATTAAAGAGTGATCGCGCCTACCTCACTAGCAGGAAGTGGCGGGTTGCTTCTTCCTCCCCTTTCGGCCGGCCGACGGAGAGGGCTTTCTTCAGTTACCCTTGCAAAATGACAGACAGTAGGAAAACAGAATTAGAAAATGGCAGTGTAGTATAATCCCTTGCAATAAAAATAGCAAAATCATGACAGAACACACACCTGGTTGCTGTGGTTTTAAACCCCTCTCAGACTCGAGTAAGAGGAAAGTGCGATGATGAATGCAAGAAGTATATAAGAGGGGGCACCCTTATGAAGGGAGATAGAGGATGCGAGATGATGAATGCAAAGAACTATGGAGAAAAAGGGGAGAGAATTGGCTTATTGGATGTGCCGATGGTGAGATCCGGCGGAGCTTCGGCAGCGTAGGGACGACGTGGAAGCGCGGTGGATGAAGACAACCTTCCTCTCGCGAGCGCGGGCACCCAAGAATCCGGCAGAACCTCCCCCTGCAAAAGACCCACGGGTTAGAAATGAGATCCGACAGCCTGTCGGATCACTTAGCAGCTCTGCTCGGACTGAGGGGGGGTCTCTATTTATAGAGCTTCGGAGGATGGAGGCGTCCAGTACCCTGGATGCCTTCATCAGGGTCAAAATAATATTTTATATTATTTTTATTTTTTTATTTAAAATATTTTCAAGGAGGCGTCCAGGCAACTGGACACCTCCGTAAAAGCCCACCGAACCCCCGCCGAAAGCCGCACACGGTTTGGCACAACGCGTGGGTTTGATTGGCGCCTGTGGCTCGTGAATGGGCACGTCTAGCTGGCAGGACGTTTTCACAATTTGGATTTTTTTGAAACGACAAACCGTCCAACGGACGGGGGGCGCTCGTGAGCCAAATGATGGAGGCGTCCAGGCACCTGGACGCCTCCATGAAATTATTTTTTTATATTTTATTTTTTTATCATTATTAATATTATGATTATTTTATTATTTTGCATTTATGGAGGCGTACAGCCCAGTGGACGCCTCCCTGATTTTATTTGGTTTTTAGTATTTTTTGTATATTTGAAAGCTATGGAGGCGTCCAGGAGCCTGGACGCCTCCATGAAGACCCCCCCCGGATTCCCCGAAAGGGCGTCGGTAGCCGTCCGCCAGACATTCTCCTGGTTCCGGAAACTTCCGATGCGTCCGATTGGGGGTGATGCCGTCCGAATGCCGCATGATTTCCGCAATGAGACGATTTCCGGATGCCGAAAAGACGGAAGAAGACTCAAGAATAGGAAGCATTCAAGCGATTCAAAATACGAAAGCCGCTGCGTGGCGTCGCATAGTAATATGAGATTTTCTGAGGGGACGTCAGGAATAGCGTGTCTACAAGGGAGACGGTGGATATTCTTACTCAGGATGTGGCGGAATTGAAGCTTCATCACACCAAGTATCTTCAGGAATTTTAGACTATCAATACCTCTCTTGATGCTTTAAAGTCTGCCATGGATGCTCAAACCGCTCAGTTCACTACCATAGTTGATTACATTCGTCGTCCACCTACTCCACCCTCCTCCGGATCGGATGAATCCTGTTATACATGTCGGCTATGCTACTTGCACCCCGGTTCCCCCTTATTTTTGTTGATGTCAAAGGGGGAGACATATGAATTTCTATGGTGCTACTAATAGGTTGCTTATTATGCTTATTATGTGTGTTTTGCATGCTTGCATGCTTGCTTGTTTCCCATGCATTTAGTTTGCCTTCGAGTCTTTGCATCTAGTACTAGAGTCTTGTTTAGTTATATTCATAGCATGGCATGCTTAGCTATGGTGTCCAGGTGTTTGTTGGTTCAATGCTCTTCAAATGAAATTGCTACTTATGGCTGTGAAATCATTTTGTTGTTGTTGCCATTCAGTTCAACAAATATGAAAGCTTGTGGTTCAATGCAGGTCAATTTCTTAAAAAGGTTATCTTGGAAACTTGTTGCATTGTCACTTGAATTGTACCTTGATCCTTTCATCACGTTCATGCTGATCAATTTCATCTCTTGAACAGTAGCACATAGCATTTTTTGTCATCATCAAAAAGGGGGAGATTGTTGCTCCCAAGTTTATGATGTGTGGCTTCAAGAGTTTTGATGATGTCAAATGAGATATTGCTAAATGGCTTATTGTTTCAATGTGATTGTCTCTTTAAACTTCATGGGTTATGAAATTGGATTGTATTGATTCCTTGTTGGTTTGAGATAAGAAATCCTACGTTACCGCGTATTGAACTGTTGACATCTTTGTCATATGGATTCGGTATAATCTCAAACTCCTTGGACTTGCTGATTCATGGCAAACTTATTGGAGTCTTGCTACACTCTTTGTAACACTTGTCAATGGCTTTTGGTAACCCATGGTGTGAGGAAAATAATGCTATTTTGTGTAAGTCTTTCACAAGGCTCAGATCAATAAATATATGCACTCAGGGATATGTGCTGACATGTGCATAAACTTCTCATGGATGGTCAGTGGAGTCCATAGATATATGTCTTTCCATCCGATAGGTAAGATCATGGTAAAAGCCATAAGGGTAAGCTTCATTCATCATTGATAAGTGCTATATTTTACATCATAATTTACATCACATCCATCATCTTTGAGCATTATTTGAGTATATTTGTGCAACATGAGCATTAATTACATTCTCACACATTATTTGAGTCTTCATCTATTTTATCATCTTTTTGAGCTTAAAAGACAATGTGAGAAATATTTAAACATTTGCATAATTATTTTGGAATTAAATAGATTGATATTTTAATTTTCAGGAAACAACGACCTAGATCGGGGCGTTATTTAATTAACGACATCTTCAAGGGCACGTACTCAGTAAGACGTGACACAAGACAAGGCGTCAATTCATTTGAAAAAAGAAAGTGGAAAAAGAAGAAAAAAAGAATTAGCGCCCGAGATGCAGTCGCTAATCATTGAAAGAACGCCCATATGAACAGTCGTCAATTCCTATTTTACGAAAAATAAAGAAAATAGTAAATGAGGAAATAAGGTAACTGACGCCCGAGTGAAGAGACGCTACTTCAGGAAAGGACGCCCTAGATTAAGGCGTCATTTAAATAAATGACGCCCTAATATAAGTCGCTATTCAAAGTTGAACCAGAAAAGGCAACTGCAGGCTCCCGATCGAACTGTTCTTCCATGTTTACTCTTATCTAATCAATATTTTATAGAAAGGACGACTCTCATATTAGAAAGGAGTCTAATTAGGTCAAGTTGAATTGTTAGAAATTGGTTTTTGGATCAAACTGGGAACCCACGATCGTGGATGCTCCTGTACCCTATAAATAGATGCCATGGCCGATGATGCAGAAAGAGAGAGGTTGGAGATCTGCCTTAGGGATTAATTTCGAAGCCTTTCTTTTCTTCTTTTGCAGTTAAGTTCTTCATCAAAGTTCTTTGTTTTTAAGTCTTCTCCAAGTTCTTCTTCTTCCTCTTCTCCTAATTCTTTCTCATTTTTATGCTATAATTAGTTTTTCAAAGCTATGTCTACGATTTTTACTGTTCACCCGATTTTCATACTTTCTGTTCTTCATCATTTTTCTCAATCTTCCTCTCATCTTTTCGAGTTGTTGTCTTCATCAAAGTTCTTCTATTTTTAAATATCTACATCTTCTCCTTCTTATCCTTCTTCAAATTCTTCCAGTTTTTAAAGTTATTTCCAGTTTTCCAAAGATCTGTCTATGCGTTTTTACTGTTCATCCGGTTTTAAAATATTTTACTATTTCTCATTTTTCTCCCCCTTCTGATCCTCATCTCTCTCTGTGTTCTTCACAAAAGTTGTTCGTTTTTTAAGGTTCTTCAACTTCTTCTTCTACCACTTCTTCCAATTCTTCCTAATTTTCAAGTTATTTACTATTATCTAAAGTTCAGATTTTTAGGGCTTTCACTGTTCATCCGCGACCCACCTCCTGTTCTTCCTAGTTTTTCACCCTCTTCCTCTCTCTTTTTAATCTGTTTTCTTCATAAAAGTTCTTCATTTTTCAAAGATCTACAACTTCTTTTTTTTTAACTTCTTCTAATTCTTCCTGGTTTTAAAGATATTATCAATTCTTTAATATTCTATCATGGGTTTTTCTGCATTGTTCATCCGCGACATATCTCTGTTCATCCTCATTTTTCTCCATCTTCCTCTCCTTTTTTAAACTCTGAGTTCTTCATCAATATTCTTTGTCTCTTCTTCCTCTACAACTTTCATGTTTTCCACTTTTTTCAATTCCTTCTGGTTTTAAAGTTATTCTCTTCTCAATCTATCTCTGTTTTCAGTTTTTATCTTCATTGTTCTCTCTTTTCAAAATACACCACACACATATGTTTCCACAGTAAAATTCTTCTCTTCTTCTTCTTTATTTCCTCTCACATCCCAAGGCGGATTCTCTTACAATTGGTCCTCTCACGGCGTCGGCATTCAAGACAGGACGATCTTCATCCAAGGCTTGGCAAGGAGGCGGCGTTATTCTTCATTCATTGGCTATATTTTCCTCTCTTTTCTCTTTGATATTCCTACGTTGTAATTTTTATTTCATAGTGTGACTTTCCACTATCATCTTAATGAAATTCATCATTTGAGTAAATTATGCTCTTTCCTCTCTCTACCTCTTCCAAATTTCTCTACTTAAACCCTCTCATATTCTTTAAATAGTTTTCATGTAATTTATCTTTCCTTAGAATAATCACAGTCAAAAATTCAGTTTTCAAAGCATAAGGTGTTTTTCCAACTTGTTCTATAAAGATTATTCCTCATCGTGGGATCGACTCCGCTTACCACTATATATTTGATTTTCCAATCTTTTAAAGTGAGTGAGTGTGAATATTTTGAAATTGTGGCACGGCTTTCTTAACGACACTAGTCGGTGCGCATCAATTTTTGGCGCCGTTGCCAGGAAGGAAATTAATTTTTATGTTGGAAAATTCCTTGTGTTTGATTTGTATATAGTTTTACTTATTTTTCTATTTTATTTTGTAGGAAAAATCAAAAATCAAAAAAAACCAAAAATCCAAAGAAATTCGGACCTGAAATTTCAAGGAAAAAATCTGTCACAGGAAGCGTCGCTAAAGCCCAGATCTGTCACAGAAAGCAGAAATTTAGAAAAATCCAGGAAAATCAAGCGTCGCTAAAAGGTCAGTATACGTAGGAAAAGGTCCTTTTTTGTGAAATTCTAAAAAAATCTAAAAAAATCTAAAAAAAATCAGAAAATAGATAAAATTCATCATGCTAGCATATCTCCATCTTAGTTGCATTACTTTCATGCATTTGTGCACTTAGTTGTTCTTTTTATTTTTCATTCTTTATTTACAACATCTTTTGAAAAAAAAATTCTCTTCTCATCTATTTCCCCTCCTTAAGGGCATTATGATCTTTACACCCTCTTGGATTTGGAAGGACACTCCATTGAGCATTCCGTCTCTTTGGACTTGAAATTTCATTTCAAAGACCTCCATAAGTCTCCGCACCCGTGGATTCACTCACGGACGCCGGGCAGGTTGTACCACAAAGTATCTTGGAGTTAGAGTGCCCTTAGAAGATTTTCCATAAAAAAATAAAAAAATTATCATTCTTGCATTCATATAGTTAATCCTTGCATTTGCATAACTCATTCATATAGGGATTCATTGTATTTTGAAGAAAAAAAATCATCATTACCTTTTTGGACCCTTTTGCATTACATGCAAGGTAGGAGATCCCTCCACTCTCATTTGATAGGACCCATTAGTAAAGTTGAAAGGTTAGTGCATTCTAAGTCCCAACCCTAACCTAACCTCATGGAGAATCAACATCAAAACCAACAAGTGCAACAAGCCCCCAAGCAAATGAAGGATTATTTCATACCGAACCAATATCAACCTTCCTTCTATGTTCAAGCACCTCTGAACCAGGCAGTTCATTATGAGATTAAATCCAGCACCATTCAGATGTTGCCCTCATTTTATGGTAACCCTAACGAAGATCCATACAAGCATCTAGATGAGTTCCTCCAGATCTGTTCAACTGTCAAAATCCAGAACTTCTCGGATGATGCCCTTAAGCTTACTCTCTTCTCATTCTCCCTTAAGGACAAAGCTAAATATTGGTTGGGAGCCTTGGGTAGAACAATAGACATATGGGGAGAGATGCAAAAAGAGTTCTTGAAGAAATTCTACCCCATTGGTAGGACTAAAACCATGAGAAGGGCCATCACTGGATTTACACAAAATTCTGGGGAACAAATTCATGAGGCCTGGGACAGGTTGAAAGATTTATTAAGGAAATGTCCCCATCATGGCCTATCTAGATGGCAAATTGTGCAAGTATTTTATGAGGGATTAACGGAAAATTATAGACAAATGGTAGATGCCTCATGTGGGGGGGCTTTCATGAGTAAAAGTGAGGATGAAGCTTATGATTTGTTTGAGATGTTAAGTGAAAATTGTATTAGTCATGCTTCACTTTCCTCCTATGAAAGGATGATTAGACCTTCCAAGAAGGGTGGACTATATGAAGTCAAAAGTCAAGGAGAGTTGGAGAATAGGATGGATATTAATGTACTTACTCAAAAGTTGAATAAAGTGGACTTGCTGGCGCAAAGGATGGAGAAGGTCGATTTGGTAGCACAAAAACTAGATCAATTATTATCCATGAATAAGCAAGAACCTTCTTTTTCGCCAATCCAACAAAATCAACCTTTCTCAGATTCCAACCATCAAGAACTTTGTGCTCTATGTTCTAGCCCAAATCATGCTGTCATTGATTGCCCTACGGCGGCCCAACTTCCCCCATTTATCCAAGAACAAGTCTTTGCTGCTCAGGGTGTCTCTAAGCCCGCCTATGATCTATATTCTAATACCTATAACCCGGGCTGGAGAAATCATCCAAATTTTTCTTGGAAATCGTAACAAGGCCCATCGACTCAAGTCAATCCCTCAATTCCAAAATAATCTTTTCAAGTTCCGAACCAGTCTCACCAACATCTTCAAAATCCTTTTCAACATAATCAACAACAAAAACTTCCATTTCAGCAATCGTCATTCCATCATGCTCATGCCCCATATCAACAAGCTCCATCATTCCAGGGCCAATATAATCAATTTCCATCACATCGTTATCAACCTCAAGCCCCATTTCAAGCTCCTCATCAACCCCCTCCTCAACCCCCTCAGCCTCATTTTGAGGATAAATTTGACCAACTTCAGCAACTTATTCTCTCTCAGTAACAATCAATTGCTAAGTTAGAAGGTCAAATAGGTCAGCTGGCGGCTAGTAATATGAGGAGAGATGTTGGGTAGTTACCTAGTCAACCCATAGCTAATCCCCGCAATCAACAACCTCCGGGTTTTCAGCAAAGAGCTCCTATTCTTCCCCCTCCAAATCAGCCCAATCAACCTCAGCCACCCCCTCCTATCGTGCCTCAATTCGAGAATGCTAAAGCTATCTCTACCCTTAGGAGCGGGAAAGTTCTTAATGATCCATATCAGGATAAGGATGTGGGTGGTAGTTCGGGCCAAGATCCCCAAGAGGAAAGTGATAATGAGAAAGAAGAGCCGATAATTGTTCAAGAGAAAAAGAAGCCAGATGGGGGGAGAAGACAATGGACAAAGGAAAGGTCAAGGTTGATAAAGGTTTGCAAGGATATGTTCCTAAGGTCCCTTTTCCGGATGCATTAAAGTCAAAAGCTCAAAAGAAGCCGGTCCAATAAGAAGAGATGTTGGAATTGTTTAAACAAGTCAATATTAATATTCCACTCTTGGATGCTATTAAACATGTGCCGGTGTATGCCAAGTTTTTAAAAGAGCTTTGTACACCAAGAAGGGAGCCGAAGGTGGCAACACAGAAGATCCGTCTATCTGAAGATGTTAGTGCTGTTTTAATGAATTCTTTACCAAAGAAGTTGAAGGACCCTGGTGCTCCATTAATTTCATGTGATATAGGTGGGGTGACATTTGATAAAGCTTTGCTAGATCTTGGAGCTAGTGTTAATTTGTAACCCACCTGCATTTATGAGCAATTTGATTTAGGAGAATTGAAACCCACTTCTATTATCCTTCAACTGGCAGATCGGTCTGTTAAGACACCAAAGGGTTTGTTGGAGGATGTGATAGTGAAAATTCATGAATGCTATTTCCCAGTGGACTTTTTAATCTTAGATATGGTCTCATCCCAAGAGTTAAAGTATACACCAATCATTTTGGGACGCCCATTTTTGGCTACGGCAAAGGCCAATATTAATTGTGCCACAGGGATGATGGATATTACCTTTGGAGGAGAGACGGTCTCATTGAATATTTTTAAAGCTTCACAATACCCGGATCATGAGGGAGAATGTAATGTCATTGATATTTTTGAGGAAATAATTGAAGAAGGTCCGGATATGAATGAAAATGTGATTGAAGAGGGTAGTTTACTTCAGGATTCACCTCTTTCTTATTCTAGTGTGGAGCCTCTTCCTCCATTAAAATCTGAACCAGTTCTTCGATCTCTTGATCAGCCGCCCGTTTTGGAACTTAAGCCTCTGCCGGACTCGTTGAAATATGCTTATCTAGGCCCGGATCATACCTTGCATGTAATCATTGCTTCTAATCTTACCTCTGCTCAGGAATCTAAACTTTTAGATGTTCTTAAGGAGCATAAGGGGGCGATAGGATGGTCTATGGCAGATTTGAAGGGTATAAGTCTGGATGTTTGCATGCATTATATTTACTTAGAGGACAATACCAAGCCGAGCAGAGAGATGCAACGTCGGCTGAATCCAAATATGAAAGAGGTGGTGAAGAAGGAAGTTGTTAAGTGGTTAGACGCTGGGATAATTTATCCCATTTCTGATAGCAAATGGGTTAGCCCGACACAAGTGGTTCTTAAGAAGTCGGGGCTGACAGTGGTCACAAATGAAAAAGGAGAAGAGGTGCCGATGCGATTACAGACGAGATGGAGGGTTTGTATTGATCACAGGAAATTAAATTCAGTAACAAAGAAAGATCATTTTCCACTCCCGTTTGTTGATCAAATTCTGGAGAGATTGGCTGGGCAACAATATTTTTACTTTTTGGATGGTTATTCTGGATATAATCAAGTTGCTATCTATCCGGAGGATCAAGAAAAAACCACTTTTACGTGTCCCTATGACACGTTTGCTTTTAGAATGATGCCTTTTGGGCTTTGCAATGCTCCCGCCACATTTCAAAGGTGTATGATGTCGATATTTTCTAACATGGTGGGGGAGACTTTGGAAGTTTTCATGGATGATTTTTTGGTGTTTGGTAATTCTTTTGAGGGGTGCTTAGAAAATTTGACTCAGGTTTTGAAAAGGTGCATTGAATCCAATTTGGTGTTAAGTTGGGAGAAGAGCCACTTTATGGTGAGAGAAGGTATAGTTTTAGGCCATATTATTTCGGAAAGGGGAATAGAGGTCGATAAAGCCAAAGTAGATTTGTTTTCCAATCTTCCTCCCCCTATATCTGTCAAGCAAATCAAATCATTTCTTGGCCATGCGGGTTTCTACCGCAGATTTATTCAGAACTTCTCTACCATTGCTCGTCCCCTCACACAATTGCTTGCTAAAGATACTCCATTTCATTTTGATGATTCTTGTCTTAAGGCCTTTAATTCCTTGAAAGCGGCCCTTACTCAAGCTCCGATTCTTCAATCTCCAGATTAGTCGCTTCCTTTCGAGATTATGTGTGATGCCTCGGACTATGCTGTTGGAGCTGTCTTAGGTCAAAGGATAGATAAGAAGCCCGTGGTAATCTACTATGCGAGTCGTGCCCTCGCTGATGCTCAGTTGAATTACACCACCACGGAGAAGGAGCTGCTAGCTGTTATTTTTGCCCTAGAAAAATTTTGATCATATCTTTTAGGGGCTAATGTTATTGTTTACTCTGATCATTCTGCCTTAAAATACTTACTTTTCAAGAAGGATGCTAAGCCCCGTCTCATTAGATGGATTTTATTGTTGCAAGAATTTGATTTAGAAATAAGAGACAAGAAGGGGTTGGCCAATGTAGTTGCTGATCATTTATCCAGGATAGTGATCCCTGAAAGTACTCCAATGTCCGATTCTTTTCCCGATGAGCAGATTCTTTCCCTCTCCCATTCTTCAACTCCCTGATATGCTAACATTGTTAACTACCTGGTGGTAGGTCAGATCCCGGGAGGGTGGACTAGACAGGAGAAGGATCACTTCTTTTCTAAGGTAAAACACTATTGCTGGGAGGACCCTGAGCTGTTTCATATGGGTCCCGATCAGATCATTAGAAGATGTGTCCCAGAAGAAGAACAACAATCAGTATTGAATTTTTATCATAATTTAGCTTGTGGGGGACACTTCTCTGGAAAGAAGACAGCGGCGAAAGTGCTACAAAGTGGATTCTATTGGCCCACTTTATTTAAAGATGCTTATGAATTCTCCAAATCATGTTTGAGATGCCAAGCTGTGGGAAATAATTCGAAGAAAGATATGATGCCGCTAAATCCCATTCTGGTTGTTGAAAATTTTGATGTTTGGGGAATAGATTTCATGGGACCGTTTCCATCTTCATTTGGTAATGAATATATCTTGGTGGCGGTCGATTATGTTTCCAAATGGATTGAAGCCATTGCTACTAGGACAAATGACCATAAGGTGGTTATGAAATTTGTGAAGAAGAATATCTTTTCTAGGTTTGGTTATCCTAGGGCTATAATTAGTGATGGGGGTTCTCATTTTACTCATTTTCAATTCCGAGCTTTGCTTCGTAAGTATGGTATCACTCACAAGCTTGCTACCCCCTATCATCCCCAAACTAGTGGCCAGGTTAAAATTTCTAATAGGGAGATTAAGAATATCTTGCATAAAACTGTTAGGCCGGATAGAAAAGACTGGTCTGAAAGACTAGATGATACATTATGGGCCTATAGAACTGCATACAAAACTCTCATTAGTATGTCACCATACCGCTTGATCTTCGGTAAAGCCTGCCACTTACCCGTAGAATTGGAACATAGAGCTTATTGGGCCATTAAGCAAGTTAATTTTGATTTAACTCAAGCTGGATCCCAACGAGCTTTGCAAATTAATGAACTGGAGGAATTAAGGAACGAAGCCTATGAAAATGCAAAGATTTACAAAGCTAAAACCAAAGCCTTTCATGATAAGTACATTCACAGAAAGAGTTTTCAAGAAAATCAAAAGGTTTAGCTTTTTAATTCAAGGCTGTGTTTGTTCCCTGATAAATTGAAATCCAGATGAGATGGGCCGTTCATTATTATTAAAGTTTTTGACCATGGTGCTGTTAAGATTTTGGATCCTAAAAATGGTCACATTTTCACTGTCAATGGCCAAAGGTTAAAACCTTACTTGGAGAATGAACAGTTAACTGCAAAAGAATCAATTGCTTTGTGTGATTTGGAGTAATTATTTGTGAGCCTTCATACGTCTGACTGAAGACGGAAAACTTAGCGCTTCTGGGAGGCAACCCAAGGTTTTTGTTATTTGATGCTTTTATTTCAGTGTGTTTTAGTTATTAGAATCAAGCCAAGGAGAGGAAGTTATCACCAAAGGAGGTTCTACCCCACACGCCAGGTTGTCTCTTTCCTACTAAGCAAACTTCATTGTTACATTGTTTTTTCATTTCAATTTTGCATGCCATTGAGGACAATGTCATTCAAGTTGGGGGAGAGGGCAGAAAATTTTCATTGCATATAGTACAAACTGGTAGGGATTTTGCATGAATTCTTGCATATCATTTTTTATAAATTTACAGGAAAGTGAAAAGATGAAATCCCTGACAGAATTTTATTGTTTCATACTTGAATTGAAAGTAATTCTGGATTAGAAAAGGCTAGGGAGAAGGTTGAAGGAAAATTAAGTTCAATCTAGCCATGGAAAACTGATATAAGAATCTCTTTAAAAGTTCATGCGCACTATTAGAAAAAATATTCACTATGCACTCTGATGAAGCAAAATAAGATAAGCCCTCTGTTATTTTGGGAACCGTATCTGATACTCTGCATTTCTTGAGGAGGAGATCTATTTCAAGAAAAAGTTTTCTACCAAGTTTTATAGAAAAAAAAAGAGAAATGATGAAATAGAAAGATCACGCCATGAAAAATGTCCCTGATCTAAGTAACCAGGCCTGCTTCACCTAAGACGTGTTGAGGTTCGCGCAAAAAGGTGAATGGTAGTGCATCATTATGGTTGTGCAAATGAAGAAAAAAAAAGTTCCAAATGGACAAAAGAAAAAGGCAGACAAAAGCTAGCATGTTTAAATGCCCTGATCTAAGAGGTGCAGGGTTGAAAGGTACTTACTTAGAATAACAAATGGGGGATGCAATTGTCTTAACTGCAGATTTGGAATTACACATGCACAAGTGCTATTGAATTTTGATTTGTATTCTTAAGTCATGTGCTTTAATTTCCAATCTAAAGCTAGTATGAGCATTATTGATTCTGGATTCCTAATCTTTGGTTGATTCTATGAAGGGAGAGCTGGATATAAGAGTATGATCTTTGTGAACTCTTGTTGGTCCTTAATTTTGATTTAATTGCATTGCTAAGGGACTAGCAATGAGTAAGTTGGGGGTGTGATAAGTGCTATATTTTACATCATTATTTGAGTATATTTGTGCAACATGAGCATTAATTACATTCTCACATATTATTTGAGTCTTCATGTATTTTATCATCTTTTTGAGCTTAAAAGACCATGTGAGAATTATTTAAATATTTACACAATTATTTTAGAATTAAATAGATTGATATTTTAATTTTCAGAAAATAACGACCTAGATCAGGGCGCTATTTAATTAACGACATCTTCAAGGGCGCGTACTCAGTAAGACGTGACACAAGACAAGGCGTCAATTCATTTGAAAAAAGAAAGTGGAAAAAGAAAAAAAAAAGGAATTAGCACTCGAGATGCAGTCGCTAATCATTGAAAGAACACCCATATGAACAGTCGTCAATTCCTATTTTACGAAAAATAAAGAAAATAGTAAATGAGGAAATAAGGAAACTGACGCCTGAGTGAAGAGGCGTTACTTCAGGAAAGGACGCCCTAGATTATGGCGTCATTTAAGGAAAGGACGTCCCAATATAAGTCGCTATTCAAAGTTGAACCAGAAAAGGCAACTGCAGGTTCCCGATCGAACTGTTCTTCCATGTTTGCTCTTATCTAATCAATATTTTATAGAAAGGAGGACTCTCATATTGGAAAGGAGTCTAATTAGCTCAAGTTGCATTGTTGAAAATTGGTTTTTGGATCAAATTGGGAAACCACGATCGTGGATGCTCCTGTACCCTATAAATAGATGCCATGGCCGATGATGCAGAAAGAGAGAGGTTGGAGATCTGCCTTAGGGATTAATTTCGAAGCCTTTTTTTTCATCTTTTGCAGTTAAGTTCTTCATCAAAGTTCTTTGTTTTTACGTTTTATCCAACTTTTCTTCTTCTTCTTCTCCTAATTCTTTCTCATTTTTATGCTATAATTAGTTTTTCAAAGTTCTGTCTACGATTTTTACTGTTCACCCGATTTTCATACTTTCTCATCTTCATCATTTTTCTCAATCTTCCTCTCATCTTTCAAGTTGTTGTCTTCATCAAAGTTCTTCTATTTTCAAAGATCTACATCTTTTTCTTCTTATCCTTCTTCTAATTCTTCCAGTTTTCAAAGTTATTTCCAGTTTTCCAAAGATCTGTCTATGCATTTTTACTGTTCATCTAGTTATAAAATATTCTGTTATTTCTCATTTTTCTCCCCCTTCTGATCCTCATCTCTCTCTATGTTCTTTACAAAAGTTGTTTGTTTTTTAAAGTTCTTCAACTTCTTCTTCTACCACTTCTTCCAATTCTTCCTAATTTTCAAGTTATTTACTGTTTTCTAAAGTTCAGATTTTTAGGGCTTTCACTGTTCATCCGCGACCCACCTCCTGTTCTTCCTAGTTTTTCACCCTCTTACTCTCCTCTTTTTAATCTGTGTTCTTCATCAAAGTTCTTTATTTTTGAAAGATCTACAACTTCTCATTCTTCACCTTCTTCTAATTCTTCCTGGTTTATAAGATATTATCAATTCTTTAATGTTCTGTCCTGGGTTTTTCTGCATTATTCATCCACGACCTATCTCTGTTCATCCTCATTTTTATCCATCTTCCTATCATTTTTAAACTCTGAGTTCTTCATAAATATTCTTTGTCTCTTCTTCCTCTACAACTTTCATGTTTTCCACTTTTTTCAATTCCTTCTAATTTTAAAGTTATTCGCTTCTCAATCTATCTCTATTTTTAGTTTTTATCTTCCTTGTTCTCTCTTTTCAAAATACACCACACACATATGTTTCCACAGTAAAATTCTTCTCTTCTTCTTCTCTATTTCCTCTCAAATCCCAAGGTGGATTCTCTTACAATTGGTCCTCTCACGGCGTCGGCATTCAAGGCAGGGCGATCTTCATCCAAGGCTTGACAAGGAGGCGGCGTTATTCTTCATTCATTGGCTATATTTTCCTCTCTTTTCTCTTTGATATTCCTAAGTTGTAATTTTTATTTCATAGTGTGACTTTCCACTATCATCTTAATGAAATTCATCATTTGAGTAAATTGTGCTCTTTCCTCTCTCTACCTCTTCCAAATTTCTCTACTTAAACCCTCTCATATTCTTTAAATAGTTTTCATGTAATTTATCTTTCCTTAGATTAATCACACTCAAAAATTCGATTATCAAAGCATAAGGTGTTTTTCCAACTTGTTCTATAAAGATTATTCCTCCTCGTGGGATCGACTCCGCTTACCACTATATATTTGATTTTCCAATCTTTTAAAGTGAGTGAGTGTGAATATTTTGAAATTATGGCACGGCTTTCTTAACGACACTAGTCGGTGCGCATCAATCATTCATAGATTCATGACTTAATGAGAAATGCATGAGTGGATTTGTTCTATGAATGCCAATACAAATTTAACCTTCTTGAGGTGTTCTTGCAGGTAAGAAGGACTTCTAATACCCAACTCAAAATGGTAAAACCCCGGTGAGGTTGTTCGATTATATTTCTAGTTCATCGGGCATTTTTGAGTTCATAATTGCTTGGTGTCGACACCAGTTTCTCTATATTCTACCATTTTATTTTTTATTTTGTCTGAAGCCTGGTGTCGACACCCATTTGTTTTTGTATTGGCCAGCAATTTTCTGCTATAAGCCATATCCTGGTGTCGACACCTGGTGTCGACACCATCTGTGGGTTGCCTTGGCCGGCTGCTTTCTGCTATGGCCATGGGCCTGGTGTCGACACCACTGTGCAGCCGCGATTTTGGACTTTCACGTCCTCGCCCCTTTTGTCAAACCTGTCCGGTCCTTCAGTCACAAATCACTCCTAGATTCGTGGATCTGGTCCCTAAGGTGTCCCTTGACCGATCTGGAAGCATAAAACCGTCTCATTGGGTCACAAACCCTAATTAAGGAGTGACATCTGAAAATTGTGTGTGCTTTCTAACCCTTGTGAGTGCAGGTCGCAGGCAGCAGCTCTAGAGCTTCTTCCACACCGTTCTGAGTGTGAATATGGAGGGAAGAGTGGAGTTTCAAGTCCCCAAACGTTCCTCTGCTGCAAGCTGCATAGAAATCCAAGATACAACAAGTGTCCGTGCAAGAATCGATCATTCTCCTTCAAGAACGGTCTTCATCCTGTAAAGGAGTTCAAGTACCTTCGAAGAAGCGAAAGGGGGAGCTCTAATCACTGCAAATCTTCTCTATTCTGATCTTCTCAAATCTCTGCTATTTGAGCTTGAATATCTGTTGTAATGTTTGAACTCAAAGAGCCATATTTGTGTGTGTGTGTGCTCGTGATCTTTGATACAAGCGTGTGTGTATGTGTGTGTGGTGGCCAAGATAGGCTGCCGTGTGTGTGTTGGCTGTTGTTACAGCATGTGTGTGGCTCATCTCATAGTGGAGCATTAATCCTCACGTGTGAGGGGTGGACGTAGGGGACATGTTTGTGTACCTGAACCACCTAAAAATCATGTGTCTCCTTTGTGGTTTGTTCTTCGTGCTTTGTAACGGGTGGGCCTCACGTGTAGTTGAGTGATCTCATTCTCCGTCATAGCATTCATACCTTTATTTACGTGTACTCGCGAGAGAGATCTTGTTCTGATAAGGTTGAGTGTTTGCTTAACTAGATCTCCTTCTATTTTGTGGTTTTCATTCCTACTAGCATTTCAGTTAGCAATTAATTTTTATTGGCCAATCAATTCACCCATCCCCTCTTGATTGCCTCCCTCCGGGACACAACACGAACACCGTTTCTCCCTTGGCCATGCTTAGGGGAAAGTGAAAATCTTTATTTTTCTCCTCTTTCAGCTGAAAATAGGGGCAAGTGGTGAATAAAGGGGCGAGGACGAATCTGGACACCCCAATTAAAAAGATGTCTCAAATAGGGGCAGTCCGTTATGACCTTACTCCGCATTCAAAAGCCAAAAGAAAGAAAAGAAACAAATAAAAGGGGCAAAATCAAAGACAAAGCTAAAAGCTCATCCAAAAGCTCGAAACTCAAAAGTCTAAAAGACCCCAAAATAATGAAACTAGGCATGGCAAGGGTGGCAGCACAGTTTCCCCGCGGGATGTTATGAGCCCGGTGATATGCGTGCCTAGAGCGGATGTAGGTTCGATAACGGACACAAAGCCCCGGCGCAACAGACCAAATTCTTTGAAAACGGGTGTCGTGAGAAGGACTCAAGCTCTAAAAACCTCTATACCTGTTGTCGGCTTTCCTATCAAGTTCTTTTTACTTTCCAAGGACTGGTCATACCCCAGGTATGGCCTCAGAAGAGGCACCGTTAAGTAAGATTGGACCCCGGCCACGGGTGGTCATCTTTAACGCACGTTGAACCCAGGAAACCCCCATTGAGATATGAGGTTCCCCGTCGGCAGGCTCAAGTTGATTTCAAAATCCAAAAAAATCAAATATTTCAAAATCCAAAAAATCAAATATTTTAAAATAAAAAAAATCAAATATTTTAAAATCCAAAAAATCAAATATTTTAAAATCAAAAAAATCAAATATTTCAAAATCCAAAAAAAGCAAATATTTTAAAATCTAAAAAAATTAAATATTTTAAAATCAAAAAAAAATAAGATATCTTCAAAATCACAAAAAGATTTTCATCATCATGATCTGCATTCATGGCATGCATTGCATTCATTTTTCCTTTCATGTCATTTTTGCCTGTTTGATAAGGCTTACCCCTTGACCAAAAATCAATAACTGGTCATTCCCTAACTTGCTACCGGCAAGGGGTTAAGCCTAAAACAGATTTAATTTGTTTTCTTTATTTGTATGTGTGCAGGGGCAGGTTGAAATTCAAGGCTAAGTACTTCAGTCAGTACACGCTCCATTGATAACCGTTCCATTCCCTTCAACGGCAACAATCAGACCGTCCTACTATTTGCACGGTTCCCTCTAAACCGTTCCAACCTCAAGCTCCTCCAAAGATCCACGGTCCTCACTAGACCGTTCAATGACATGAACGGTAGATCCTTGACCGTTTAACCAAGTTCACGCCCTACAGATAAGCCGTTCAATTCTCTATCCTCAACTCTACTGTCAATCTAACGCACGGCCCTAATAAAGCCGTTTTATTCCCTGAACGGTCAGTTCCAAACCATTTACTCAACTGAGCGGTCCGCGTGTGACCGTGTGAATCCTAAGGTCATATCTCAATCACATAAGAAAGCCAAACTCAAGTCAACCAAGCCATCGGATTTATTCATCCATGTACCAAACTTTCTAGGCATAAGTTCCAACATCAACATCATGAGAAAAAAGAAAAAGAAAAATCACTCAATCCTCCGCTGGGCATCCCCGCGAGGCCTGATCTCTCTCAGCTCTCTAACATAAGTCTGGCGTGTCACCGGAACCTCTGCAACCTCCGCCGATAGGGTAAGCACCCTGCTAACCTCCCACATGATCAGCGCACTCCTGACCGCCTGCTTGTCCTGCTCCGTCCCAATCCTCCTCGCCTGTAGTGTGGGAAAGTGGGGTAGTGCTGGTAGAACGGTCTTGGGTAGTCCAACCTGTAGGTAGCACTGGTGCGGGCTGTACATTGCTAGTGGAGTGTCGCTCACCAGCCTCAAATCCAAGCTTGGCCTCCTAGGTACCCTGACAGTGGCATCGTGGAGGAAGTCCAGGCGCATCACGAACCAATCCAGGGACAATCTGTTGAGGTGCAGTCACCACTCGTCCCTGGTCTTCTTCTCTGTTGTCCTGCACTCTACTTGGGGAGAAAACCCAAAGGCGCCACCTATGAAGAAGAGGGGGTGGCTCCCAAAGATCCAGCTGGCTGAAGTGACATCCTCCTTATGAATGAATTTCATCCTGACACTCATCCAGCACTCTAAAAGCATCATGGAACCAAAGAGAGGACCTCCTAGAGCTGCTGAGGTAAGGCCCTCGTACAAGTAGGCAATGACGGCCTGGGAGAGAGAGAGACACTACCACAGGCCACTGATGGTACTAAGGATAGGAGTCTCTAGCACATGGTCCACAGAGGGGAACAAGATGGCCCCATACAGGCAAATGGACGCGGCCTTGGCTATGGCCTCATCCCATCCACACCTATTCCTACAATGTTCAACTACCCACTGGCTAAGAGGAAGAAGGTGGATCTGAGGTGGACTTGTGAAGGTGTGGATGTCCTTGCTATCTGGTATAAACTCTCCCATGATAAGCCTAGGGTCTATAGGGGCAATAGTGTGACACACCAAGTCCTCCTCACCCACCTTCGACCTAGGAAAGGAGAAATAGGTCTCTACCTCTTCCAGTAGGATAGTGGCCTCAAATGAGGGGAAAATGAACGTATGAGTCTGAGGATGCCGGATCTCTACTAGGGCCGAGATGCTATGCCAGTATAAGGACAACTTTGGGTAGTTTTGGCCTAAAACCAGGAGTGGGTGAAGGTGCCAAGATTTCAGGATGGATGTCACTCCTAGGGGCAATGCACGAACCATGGGAGCCATCCACTTTAGAGTGGAATAGCGTCTGGAGCCAGGGAGAAGCTGAGATGGAGAAGAAAAAGGAGAAGGAGAAAGAGAGGAAGAATGTGTAAGTGAATGAAAGAATTGACTTAAATGAAATCATGCTAACATACCTCTCTCAAAGGGCTCGAGCTAAGATGACGAGGGACCGTGGTCAGCCATTGGAGCACTTCACGCTCCTTCCTGGCTGGCTTTGGCCATTCATAAGCTGCCCCCTTCATGGAACTCCCCCTCCAAGGATCTTTTCATGATAATTGGATTAAGAATAGCAAAGGTTTGAGGCCTAGAAAGAGGGGTGTGGTGTGAGTTGCAAATTTAGGGTCCCCCCTCTTCTTATAGAGCTTGCATGGAAGCCTAAACCCGTTAGGACTAAGCTAGGATACATCTAGATACGGATGGGCTAGTGTTTGGGTTGGGTTGGAACACCATACCTCGGTTTAGGACTCTTGAAGAGAGTCCCGATTGGACTCCCAGTATGTGGAGTTGGACGGTCTTCGATAGACCGCCCTTTCTTCATACGGTTGACATAGGACCGTTCATCTTTTTCTACACATTTCGGAACTGAGTATTCGCACGGTCGACGATCCACCGTTCTTTCGATTGAACGGTCAGTCTAGGACCGCTTATCTGTCTATACTAGGCGAAGTCAAGCAGCGTTCACACGGTCCCACATGAGCCGTGTATCCTTCTAGGTGGCCAATTTGTGACCGCTTATCCCCTATCACACTACCTTTTACTCTCCTGTCTCTCTCTCACTCCGAGTCGACGTCTCTCTCTCACTCTGAGTCGACGTCTCTCTCTCACTCTGAGTCGACGTCTCTCTCTCACTCAGTTTGGCGTCTCTCTCTCACTCTGAGTCGATGTCTCTCTCTCGCTCAGTTTGGTGCCCCTCTTTCTCACTCATTTGTTTGGCGTCCCTCTCTCAGTCAAATTTGGCGTTCCTCTTGCCCACTCGGAGTCGTCTCTTCTGCTCTGTCGTCTCTCTCTCACCTCCTCACTCGCTCACTCGTGTCGTCTCTCTCGCACGTGTCCGTCTCACTCGTGTCGAGTTAGTAGTCATAGTTAGTTAGTTAGTGTCAAACATTTGCACTCATTCATACATTCATACATTTACTCACAAAATCAAACCAAAAATCATAGCATATCACTATCATATCATGTACAAAAAGTCAGATCCCAAGTATAAGTCAGGTCTGTCCCTCTCCCTGACCCCCGTCACTGTCTCTGCCACCCTCATGCCTCTTTGGTGAGGCATCGCCGAGGTCACCTCGTCACGCTGTCACCGGCGCCGCTCCTCATCCTCGTTCCTCCGATGGCCAGAGGAACTCGTGAAGTAACTCCTCACGGAGCCGTGAGTGCTGTGGCTGCCACTCTGTGCCGCTCTGCTATGCTTCCGACTCATCTCCCTCATGCCCTCCACCTTGCCCTCCAATCTGGCGACCTGGAGCTGAGCCTGCTCTACCTCGGCCTGATAACGCTCCGCCTCGGTAGCACTAGCTCGAAGCCGCTCCAGCTCCGCGCGGAGAAGTGATGTCTCAAGTGTGTCGGTCGGTTGACTCTACGCCGCCTCCTCCCACAGGTGGGCCACCTCCTCCCTAGCCACTGCCCGGCTCTGCTCAAGCTCTGCCCTAAGTCGGGTCAGCTCGATCGTCTGCATATGCATTTTCATGATTAGTCAATAGCATTTCATACATTTCATAAGGCATAATCAAAAGGGGAAGTGTAGTGGTTGCGTACCCTCTCGGTGAGCGCCACCACGGTCGCCTTGGCCCGCGCCACCATCCGTGTGAAATCGGCATCCCGCTCGGCTCGGTCTACGGGAGTCTGCGAAGAAGAGGAAGGAACATCGGCCCCCTGCCGCTGGGCTCCCTCGGTGTGCTGCATCCAAAACTCCAGGTCAGTCACATGCATAATCATAATTAAGTGCATATTTTAGAGTTCAAGGTTTAGAAAACTCACCAGTAGGGCCAGAGCCTGTCGAGCCTTGTCTCGCTCTCTGATCGTAGAGTGTAGGAGCCCCTGCAGCTCCTCAAGCTGTCCCTCAGGGTCAATCTGCATTTAGAAGTCCAAATGTCAGTGCGCCATCATATAGAAAGCATAAGCACAATAGACAGAGTTCAAGTTTAGAAGTCGTACCAGTCGGTGGGCACCCCGAAACACCTGGTCCCGATAGTGTCTGGCATACGCAGTGTAATACGCCGAGTCACTCTCTGCTCGGGTGGTCACCACCCGCCCGAGTGTTGTCCAGTCTGCTATCTGCGTGGCTTTCTGCGCAGTCCAGTCAAAGGCCGCTGCTAGGCCTCATGTCGTCCGAGTGATGCGCTCCCCCGGCTTCTCTGCCATCGGGAACTCGACCACTGAATGATGGACCCCAATGGTCCTCATCACCAGTCAGAAGTACAGTGGCTCCACCACGTTCATGCAGTGAAGCCACACGTCTCATCCCGAGAAGGTGAGGGCCCCGACCACCCAGGGCTGGCCCTCCTGTCCCTCCTCGGTGTAAGGTGTCCATTGTACCTGCAAAAAATAGAAAGTTGCATCAGCCTCATAATCATATAGAACTGCATTTAATTAAAGAGTCTAAGTTTAGAATCGTACCGAGGTGTACGGTAGAGTGTCTAGGTCGTCCTGCAGCTCCCGGACCTGTCTCCTGAGGGTTGCAGTCTCTCGAGGTGCGGTCCACCTCCGGGCGATCGGCAGGAGCTCAGGGTGAGTCTCGTCGCCTCTACCTAGGATACATAGGCGCACGTAGGCCCACACCTGCATCAGATCGCGTCAGCATATACGAAGCATATAGCAATTGCATAATCAAAGTCTAGGGTCGAGTCATACCTGGAGTAAAGGAGAGAAGCCCCCGAGCATGGTCCGCCTGCCCGTCGAACTCAAGGTGTTGAACAAGAAAGCCAGGACTGCGGCTCCCCACGCGTAGTCGCCAACGTGGTCGAGGTCCTGGAGTAGTGGAAGGAAGCAGCAGTGGATCACGTCCGCACGTGTCGAGAAGAGGAGTCGTCCGAAGAGCAGCATCAGGAATCTCCACAACACTCTGTCTGCCTCTGCTCCCGGCTCCGTCGCAACTCTCGGTCTCCCCAGGTCCACCAAGTGCTGAAGGTGCTGCTCCTGTTGCTCCCCCGTCGCTATGCCAGCTCGTCGTAGTCCGAGGCTATCCTGAAGACTCGCTCGGGGCAAGAGGGTAGACTGCCACTCAGGCCACCGCAGCTCCAGGCCCAGCAGTTCTTGGGCCATCTCACGGTAGTCAGGATACGTGCTCCCGCTGACCGGAGTCCCGTGCACTCGCAGGCCAGTGAGTATGGCCACATCCTCCAACGTGGGGACCATATGCCCTCACGGGAAGAGGAAGGTACGACTCACTGGGTCCCAGCAATCGTGCATAGCGTAGAGCAGAGCTGTGTTGAACCGACACACCTCTATGCTCAGTAATGGGGCGAACCCCATGGCAGTCAGCCGCTCCCGCTGAAAGTCCCGTAGTGCCAGATACACCGCTCGGACATGTAGCCACGAGATGCGGGTCCTGCGCTTTCCCTGCATTCATTTATTAATTTCATGCATTTAATAATACATTTAAGCATTTTATTTCACCAATAAAATGAAAATAATAAACAATGCATTTCTGTTAGTCGGGCGGTTCCCCATGAACCACTCTTCCTAATGTGCGGCCTGATGTGGGCCGTTCGAGTTCTCAACCCCATTGTGTTTGAACGGACTAACCTAGCCCATTTATCCATTACACGGTGACAGCCTCACCGTTCTTCTACTTCTTCCCCCCATCGTTTTCTGAGTTTGGGCGGCCACCCCTGGGCCGTATGTGCTATGGGCGGCTCTATATGATCCGCATATCCTTGGTTGTGTGGTTCCCTGAGAATCGCTCATCCGTCGTCTTCCTCGACGACGGTGAGGGCCTTCCCCACCGACGGGAGCACCCCAAATGGCCCCAAACCGGCTCCTAGGAGTCTAAGGCCCCTGTAAACACCCCTAAGCTAGCATGCATTGGTTGTAAGTCAAAATAGGGGTGAGTTTTTAGGCTTGCCTGGGGGTCCTTCGAGGGTTTCGCCGCCACGGTGGCCATCTCCACCGCCGGTGCTCCTTCTCCGATGTTAGCGGGTGCCACCCCTACTTCCTCGACCGTCCCTGCTGCCTCTTCAATAACCGCAGCTGCTGGAGCCGGTGCCAATGCAGCTTCTCCAGCGGCGGCGGACGGTGCCGCCGTTTCTTCCATGGCCGCCGACAGCGGTGGCTGCAGTGGTGCTGCCTCTTCTCCGGCCATGGCGGGGTGGGAGGCTTGATACTTGGTTCGCATGGGGTGGGGGGAAATTGAGGGCGTGAGGAAGATTGAGAGCGTAAGAGTGTGAGAGTTGGGGAGTGGGGGTGTGCTTGGGAGCCCTTCGTTCTCCCTCTTCCCGTCGTTGGTTACGGTGGGGAGGAGGGAGACGAAGGATTTAACGTTTTAAAACCCCAGAGGTTGTGCGGTCGAATGATAGACCGTCTGTCCTCTAGACGGTTGGTTGTTGGCCGCTCTACTCCAACGGTATGTTGTACACGAACGGGTGGCTACTTGCCGTTCAACCCATTGGCGGTTGTATTTGAGACGTTTAACTCCTTAAACCGCGTTCAAATTTAATGCTTGTGAATGGCTTAAAATTAGCCGTTCCTAATGCTGGGCGGCCTATAATTGACCGTTCATATGCTGAATGAATGGTTTTAAACTTCCTTGTTGCTACACTTTGTGTTCAATTAGTAAATTTGATTATCTGATGATATTATTGCACACCTTGCTAACAATCTTCTTTACAGTATCAGCTCTCACTTGCCTCGCGGCCCGCCGTCAGGTAAGTCAGGTAATGTTCCTTCGATCCCTATATCCCTTAATGCATTACTATATGGTATTAAGCTATATTATCTCGAGAACCAGTTGGTTGCTTGCATGTTCCAGGATCTGATGTTCCTCTTTAACAAAAACAGGTGATGATCCAGGTGCACGCGCTTAACCTCTGGATAGGCTGTTAGGTTGGGAAATTTTGGGAACGATAGTTCTATCTCGCACGATGTAGTTGCAGATAGTGTCTTGACTCTGATTCTCCTGGCCTAGCATTATTATTCTCGAGTATTTTATATTTTATCCTTTCTTTGCATTTGTTTTAATATTTTCTTTAATTTTAGCCCAGCATACATCGTACGCATCTTTTGAGCATTCATGACCCATGGTTTGCCTGCTAATGTCCCACCGGTTATGGATAACTATGTGCTTCTGATCTGAGTAAAAGGAACAATTCCACTCTAAGTTAGAAGGTTCTCTCTGGTCTTTTCACTTGGTTTGGATGATTGAGAGTCCTGGTCTGGAGTTTTAGTCCATCTCTTTATTTTGCTGCCTACTTTGGTCTTCTCATTGGTCCAAGGGATTGTGTCCCCCATGAGTATTGATCTTATGTTTTCCTTTTACTTTAGTTTAGCTCCTCCAGACTGATGTTGCTTTTGATCTAACAGTTCCTTGTGTTTGGTTCAGAGTTTTCCGGAAGATTCCTATTGCTCGTTGGCGAGGAAACGGGTGTCTTTTGCCTTAACGCCCGCTTTTCAATCCGCTCCGCTTCATTTTCGCTTCATCTCCATGTCCCATTTCGCTTTCGCTTCAACTCCTCTCGCTCCCCTGCAAAGAGGACGTTAAGGAGGGGCATCTATTGACACTCATTTTTTACCGATAAGTTGAGTCATTTCTATTACTATCATTTGTTGATGTCTCGACTTGTCCATTACTCGTTGGGCTATTTTTCTGACACGTCTTTAGGTCTACTTTATGGGTAGCCTCCCTCCCTGGCTAGGTCTGCTCAATTCAGGGCTTAATGGGCCTTGACGATGGGAATCGACGTCGAGCCTGTACTTTTTTCTTTTGCATTTATGTCCTTTTAGTTTGTGTTTATATCCTTGGGAAAGTATGTACGCAAATGTAAGGCTTTATAAGCCAATGAGTCATTCCCATAAATTTTGTGCAATTGTGTAGTAGGTCCAGATAGGGGGCCCTCAGCCCTTTTCCATTGGTCCATGTCACCTATGTGGGGCTGGTCAACCATCCTAGGTGGCCATCTAGAAGGGTTGAATGCCAATTGACCACATGGGAGACAAGAGGTTAAACTTTTCAAAGGTAGGCTACCTACCCATTCAACCTCTTTACCTTGGTCAAGGGGGCGCCCCTCTCCCCTTACTATTTTATTATTTTTTGTGTGTTATTCACATCCAATCTAGGCCCTCCATTCCCTACCCCTAGATCTAATAATGTAGATTAGATTTGACACATGGCATATAAAAGGTTGTATTTTCCATTTGTGATCATGAGGACGGATCCAAAACTTGGAGCTGCTGAAGTCGAGAGAGGAGGAGTAGTCTTTTGACCTAGAGTCACCTTCTCCGATGGTTGACCCCGGGGGGCCACCCGTGGCCCCCTTGGCGCCTGGCCCCTCCCTGGCCTCCAATCATCGGTGTCCTTCACCTCTTCAGGCTGGCCAACCTTCTTCGGGCTTCCCCTCGACTACTGGCGGGAGAACCTTCGCTGAAGTTTTGTCATCTTCCATGGCCCCGCCGGTCGTCCCGGGCTCCGTCCACTCTCCGGCGCTCACGGATAATGGGGAACCTACCGTTTTTTTCACTCAGGAGGAGATCTCGGCGTCCCTGGGCCCTTTTTCTTTCTCTTTGGTAGCTCGCACCCCTCAGGGAAGACCTCCTTTCTCTGATATTAGAGCTCACTTGAACAACAGATGCAGATTTTCGGATGACTGTATGATAAGCGCTCTGGACAACAAACACCTTCTCTTGAGATTCCGTAACTATGAAGATTATCTATCTCTGCTGTTAAAGGAGACACTTTTTGTACATGGTAGGTTATTCCATTTCTTCAAATGGACTATGGACTTTTCACCCTCAGCAGATTCGCCTGTTCTCCCAGTATGGATTTCTTTCCCTGGTCTCCCGGTTAACTTCTACATAGAGCATTTGATTCGGTCCATTGCTGGTAATGTTGGTCGAGTTCTGAAAGTCGATCAATGCACTTTGAATTTGTCTCAAATGAATGCTGCTCGTGTTTGCATTGAGCTGGATATATTCAAGCCTAGCCCTCCTAGAGTTTGGATTGGAGTCCCAGGAGGTGGTGCCTGGCAGGATGTCACATACCCGGAGCTTCCATCTTATTGTAATACTTGTTCTCGTATTGGCCATAATGTTACAAACTGTAAAGGCCCAAGGAATTCAATTAAGTATGTGAAGCCAAAACAGACTATTGCAGAAATCAAAGGCAAGGCAATTTGGCAACCTGTTACCAATCAGAAGGAAACAACTGAAGGAAATTTGAATGCCACCTGAGCCACTGAAGATTGCATCCCTCTTAATCGCCCTGTCTTGATTAATGCAAGGAATTCAACCCTTGGAAATAGCTCCAATCAGAATCTGGCCTTGAATAATCCTCCTGTCATAGACTCAGGGGATCTAGCTGACTCTACTAATTTATGCCTGCAAGGAGTTATTCCAACTATTAATGTAGAACAACATCCTAGTTTCGAGCCAGCATTACCTCACTCGGGTTCCCCTGATTTGGTCCATGTTCCTCCAGTTCTTGGACACCAGGAATTTACTCAAGCTACTCACTCCGAAGCTTTGGTCCGCCCACTTCTGGAGCTCCCTTCAAACCAAAATAATGGTCAGTCAAAGGCCCTGCAAGAGCATGAACCCCCATCGATAGATGAGGCCTCTACAAGAAGACTGGAAATAGCTAACCTTGCAGAAGCTCAAAATACTCTGGCATTGTATAATGAGCGATCAGGGGTAAAAACCAGATCTATGTTAAGGACATGATCCACGGGTAATATTCTTGATACTAAATAGTTATCACGAATTTCATTATTTGGAATATCAGAGGCATAGGGAATGATGTTTCTATTAGCAGAGTGAAATTCCTAATTAGATCTCACAACATCGATAGCATTGTGATATTGGAACCAAAAATTAACACTAGCAGAATGGACAATATTTGTAGAAGATTGGGTATGGACAAGGCTGCTGCAAATGCTGATGGGATGGCTCACATCTGGGTCCTTTGGAAAGACCCTCTGAATTTTTCAGTTGTCTGCAGGGATGATCAGCAGATCACGCTTCTTCATTCAAATGCTGTTTTACCAGATTTTCACTCAACTTTTGTTTATGCCAAATGCAATATTATTGAGAGGCAATACCTGTGGGCTTCTTTATCTAATGTTCACTCTCAATTAAATGGACCTTGGATTGTTGCAGGAGATTTCAATTGCATCACTAAAGTGGACGAAAAGCTTGGTGGTAATTTCCCAAATCTAGCTGCTTTGACAGACTTTAATAACTGTATCTCTGACTGTGCCTTACTTGATGGTGGCTATACGGGTTCAAAATACACCTGGCACAATAATCAAGCTGGAGGTAGAGGAATTTGGGCCCGACTAGACAGAGTGCTTCTGAATGCAGACTGGCTTAGTCTTCTTCCAATTTCTATTGAACATTTGTCCAGGGAAGCATCTGACCATGCTCCACTTCTTGTTAAATTGATCTCCCAAGATCGTAGAATGAGTAGATTTTGCTTTCAGAAAATGTGGATTTTACATGAGCAATTTTTTGAAGTTGTCCAGGCATGCTGGCATTCTAGCCCTATTGCTTCATCTCCCATAAATTGCTTGTACCTCAAGCTTAAATCTTTGAAAAGAATGCATCGGGTTTGGAATAAAGAAACCTTTGGTAATGTCCATCTGAACTTGTCCATTGCTGAGGATGCAGTCCTTCAAGCTGAGCACCTTTATGATCTTCAGCCAACTGATGCAAACTTGGCTGCTTTAGAAGAAGCTAAGAGTATTCAATCTGAAAGGCTTCTGCAGCAAGAGTATTTTTGGAGACAAAAGTCTGGGATTAGGTGGCTCCTAGAGGGGGACCGAAACACCAAATTTTTTCACATGTCTACTTTAGCCAATAGAAGAAAACACAAAATAACTCAACTGAAAACCCCTGATGGAAATCTTTCATCAGACCATGAGGTTATGAAGAGAATAGTTGTATCCCATTTTCAGAATGCTTTCTCCACTCAAGACCATCATATTGACAATGACTTCTTGAGTTGTATTCCCCACTTAGTTCATCAGGATGATAATGATAGGCTTTGTGATATTCTGACTGAAATTGAAATTTATGAAGCAGTCTTCAGTTTGTCAGCTGATAGTGCCCCTGGGCCTGATGGCTTTTCTGGAGTGTTTTTCCAAAAAGCTTGGAACATCATTGCCCCCAATGTTATCAGTGCTGTGCAAGAAGCCTTTTCTTCCAGGAATCCTTTGCCAAGAAGTGTGACTTCCACTCTGATTGCTCTCATACCAAAAAAATCTAACTCAGTGGATATTACAGACTACAGGCCGATTAGTCTATGTAATTTCTTGTACAAGATCATTTCCTCAATCATCAATAGAAGATTGACCACCATCCTTCCCAGAATCATTTCACCAGAGCAGTCTGCTTTTGTAAAGGGGAGACAGATCATTGAAAATATTGCTCTTGCTCAAGAGCTCTCTCTTGAATTGGGTAGAAAAACCAGAGGCTCAAATGTTATGTTTAAGCTTGATATGGCCAAAGCCTATGACAGACTATAATGGGATTTTCTCTATGCAGTTATGCTCAGATTTGGGTTCAGCAACAATTTCATTACTCTTATTGATAGACTGATTAACAATTGCTGGTTTTCAATTTTATTGAATGGTGACACTGTTGGTTTTTTCAAATCAACTAGAGGTATTCGTCAAGGTGATCCAATAGCTCCCTCTTTATTTGTTATAGCTGAAGAAGCATTGAGCAGGTCGCTTAGAGAAGCCTTCTGCAGTGGCCGGGTTGAATGGTTTATAGGTCTCTAGAGATGCCCAAATATATCCCACTTACTGTTTGCAGATGATACTCTGATTTTTAGTAAAGCCACCTCAGCCTCTATTAGAAATTTACTGAATCTTCTCCACACGTATGAGCATGCTTCAGGCCAACTGATTAATGTCAGCAAGAGTGGCTATTTAATCCACCCCAAGAAGCCTCCTTCTGCTACTCAGCGAATTCAGAATCTCACTGGATTCTCTAGACTCTCTTTTCCTCATAAATATCTTGGCATTCCTCTGGTGATTGGTAGAATTAAAAAGATATACTTTGCAGGGGTTATCAGCACTATACAAAAGAGAATTTCTGGGTGGAAGGCAAGCCTTTTATCACAGGGTGCCAGATTGGTTCTTATTAGGCATGTTCTTACTTCCTTACCAATTTACTCTCTGTCTTCTACTCCTATGCATATTGGTATTCACAATCAGATTGAGCAGGCCTTTGCAAATTTCTTTTGGGGGTCTTCACCCCTTGGCAAAAAGAGACATTGGAAATCTTGGAAGACTATATGTAGGCCTCAGTCTAAAGGGGGCCTTGGCATCATGTCTCTTAGGATCATGGAAAATGCACTTCGAGTTAAAATGATGTGGAATGCTATTCACACAGATTCTCTTTGGGCTTCTTATTTTAGAGCCAAGTATCTGTACAAAGGCCACATCCGAGAGGCAAACTTCAGAAACATGAAGGGTTTTGCAAGAAGAAGCTGGCTGAAGGCAAAGGTATATATTCTTCAGTTCAAGAAAGTCATTATTGGGAATGGTATTAATACTAATTTCTGGCATGATAACTGGCTGGGCCAACAGTGCTTAAATACCTATGTTTCTGAAGGTCTTATTCCAAATCCAGAAGCTTCAGTTAGAGATGTAATTCTGAACCCTACCTCTGATGAAAATGCCCTGCTGAATGCATTTCCTAATGGCATCCAGCAAGCTGTCAGATCAGTTTGTCTGAACCAGGAAATGGATTTGGGGATCTGGAGTCTCTCCCCATCTGGACAGTGTTCAGTATCTTCAACATACAAATCAATGACTAACAGTCATATTCTGTCTAGTATCCCCTGGACTCGACTGTGGTCTAATTGGGTTCCTACTAAAATATCAGTCCATCTATGGAAGATTATGAACAACTGTCTACTGACTGATGATAATGTCCAAAGAGTGGGTGTTGTCCTCTGCTCCAAATGTTCATGCTACAGGATTCCGCAGGTGGAAGACCCCATTCACTTATTTCTGCACAGTGAATTAGCAGTTTCTATTTGGACTGCTTTTACAGCTGCTGGCTTGCATTTTGAAGGTCGAACTACCAGGGAATTCATTCTGAATTCCATCTGCCTTGCTCAGCCGGGTTCGGCATTTGCTCTCTTCACTCTTGCCTTCATTGGATATGGTATGTGGGAAATTTGGAAAGCTAGGAACAGTATCAAATATGAGGATAAATCTTTTTCAAAAACCAATTTCATCCATCATATTATGTTTCAAGTTAAGATGGTGTGCTCGGCTGCTGCCCTCAAGGAAACTAAGTCCTTTAACCGGAGAATCTTGGATCAATTGGGAATCAAAAATAAAGCTCCCTGCAGACAACAGATGAAGATTGTGAGATGGATTTGCCCTCCTTGGCCCACTATAAAACTTAATACTGATGGTGCTAGCAAGCTATCTGGAGACACTGGAGGAGGCGGAATTATCAGGGACTATAGAGGCAAGGTCATCCTTGCTTTCTCTCACTTTTATGGACATTCTAATAGTCTTATTGCTGAAGCCCGTGCCTTACTTGATGGCATCAAATACTTGAAGACTGTGAACTCTAATCCAGCCCTTATTGAATGTGATTCTCTCACCCTTGTCAGGATTATCAAAAAGGAAACTCATTGCCCCTGGTCCATTCTCAGCTATGTCAGGGAAATCTGGAGCACCATATCTCAGCATGATTCTATCTCACACATTTTCAGAGAGGCCAATACTGTTGCAGATCTTCTTGCTTCATTAGCTTGCACTACGAAATATAATTCTTTTTATTCTTACAGTGAGCTCCCTTCCATTATAAAAGGTGCTGCTCGGCTGGACTCACTAGGCTTGCCTAGTATCAGATTGATGTAATTCATTTTTCTTCATCAATGGAATATAAATTGCCTCCTAGCGGTCTGATGGTGGAGTGGATTCCTCCTTACTGCTGGTAAGGGGTGCACTCTCCCATTGATCTCTAGGTTAGGTTTTTCTATTAAAATTTTTTTCCATTTGTTAGCATTAATGAAGAGAAAATTGTTAAAAAATCAAGAGTGATTCTTGTGCCCTCCCCTCTCCCCTGGTGTTCATCTCCTCCAACCTCGAATTCTAGAGTAGTTTCTATCTTCTATCCCCTCCCCTCTATCTCCGGTGATCATCGGTGCCGCCGCCATCGTCGTTCGTGCTGCCTTCGAGCCACTGTGGAGCCATCGTCAAGGTTCTGTCCTGCTGGATAGAGGTGTCTTACACGAATTCCTGCTCTCCACCACGTGAAGATCTCAAGCTAACATTTTGAGGGTGTGTTCTTATCTTGAATCCCCACCTCCACCTAAATGTTCACATCCAAATTCCTTCATTTAGTATTTTTCCATTTTCGTTCATCTTTCTCTCCCAGATCTGTCTTGTTTCTGTCTACAGTGACAGCAGCCCTGTGTTTCCTACCTCCGACCATCTTTTTGATTTTTCCAAACCCTCCCAATTTTACTGGGAGCTTTTTCCACCGTCCCCTCACTCCATGAAGTTTCTTCATTTTTGATCAGCCTTCCAACCATTTTTCAAAAATCGTGTTCTTCTTCAGCTACAGTACTGTCAGCCAGATTCCAGATCCGACCACCTTCCAGTAAACAAATCATATCAATTCGTAGCCTCCACCAAATCCAGATCCAAAAATATGCATGTTTTCCTGGTTCAATTTCCTACAACATTGATGAAGAGCACCGGAGCTGAGTCGGAATTTTACTAGACGGTCAACGGCAGTTCTCAGACAAGTTCCTTGCAGATCTGAGAGCTCGGGCATTGTACAATAGGAACTTGTAAATTCACTCAAGCCCAGATCCGTGCAGATCCAGGTCCGATCTATAAGCCTAGATTGAATTATTTGAAGTTAGCTTTCCAACGGCGCTGGTTTCGTGTCGATCCGACATCGGGGCTGATCGCAGCGTCCGTTCTCGCCGGAGCGCGCGCCAGAAAATAGAACCGGCAGATCCATGGCTGGTGATTCCGATCGGTGCCGATCGGAGCCGCCCGTCCTCTGGTTGGCGAACCAGAGCGCCTCCACTCCAGGGAGCACTCACCCAGGCACCCACCACTACAGCGGTGCCACCGGGTCCCACACGGCCCCTCCGGACAGCACGTGGGCCCCACAGGCGCGAGTACGTGTGCGGCCGAAGCTACGCGAGAAGCCACCCGTCAACCCGAAATCGGTCTTCCCGGACCCCATTGTGTCGCCCTTTACCTCCCTGCGTGGAGTGGGCTGTAATTCATTGCTGTAACAAGTGTGTAATATTATTCCGGGAGTACAGGTTTCGGCCGGGTCTGTCGTCCCCACGCCGAGCGCGTGGAGGTATCGTTTTCGCTCCCTTCTCGGCATTTTGCTTACTTCGTATATATTTATTTATGCCGCTGCTAGAGAGCATGTGTAGGGACAATTAGCTCGCTTTATATTTATATCACCGCTGCTGCGAGAGAGAGCGTTACCGTCCCGTGACCCGATCCGGGCACGAAAGTGCGAATTGACCACCCTAGCTCTCGTCGGTTTCTCAACCGTGCACGTCCGACGCTTCCCTCGTTAAGGGGCAGTCATGAGCTTGTCGTGTCCGTGTCTCGTCCCGCATCAATTTGGTATTAGAGCACCAGTTGAGTCTAGGGTGCCTACAATAAAAACAAAAAAAGTGTCATTCAAGTCTACGTGTCTAAGTCGGTCTTAGAAGTTACATTTGCATCCCTTTACTTGGTATATCAAAAGGTGTTGTCCGAACGTTAGGCTATGCCTACCGGGAAGGCCGCACACTTGCGCGAGTGATCTTCGGATCGATTAACTCCGCCCCGTACCGAGTCTTGGTGTCTTGTCCTTAGTGTGCATGCATCCCAACCTTGCATAGTCGATCTGGTGTCATGTCCAAATGGCCTTGCATATCCATTCCTAGGGATCCATTCCCGTATTTTGGCAACTATGGCCAACCCATGTCGACCCGTCCAAGGCGATAGATCCGTGTCCGAGTACATTTGGGCATATCATACGTATTGGTTGGAACATGGCTTGGGAGAGGAGAGCAACACGGCCGCATTTCAGTTCCGGAGAGGTTTGCGCCTTCACTTCCAGTTAGAATGTCGTATCCGCAATGCATTCTCTCTAGCGGAATCCTATACGGTCGCTCTAATGGTCGAGCCATTTGAATCACACTTTTCTCGGTATGGTGGCTTTCAACAAGCATCCACCTCCCAGCCGCCTCCACCATGGCCTTCACCACTCGAGAGAGTTCCAATGTCATCCCCCTCTATTTCCGAATTTGATTCGGAATCCTCTCATTTGGAACCACCAAGGCCCGAGCCACCCGTATTTCTAATGGGTACGCTTTTCATAGCCGAGCCGCTTCGTCGTTGGCTCAAGGATGGCTTGGTCCCACCTCCCTTCCCATCCATAGACCCCATCCTATCTCTAGTGCCCGTCAACTCCTACCACACAACTTTTCGGTCTAGTCACCATGTCGATGCTTTGGATGAGCTTATTAGGGGATTAGATTCATAATGGAAGTTGACGCATCTTTGGGCCCGAGGCTTTGACCAACCCGCTAGTCTTAGCTTCACCCATCCGGCCTTAGGATCCATTACCTCCGTGTGCACCGTGGGGTGTGTCACCACGGAGATTCTTCTACTCCTCCCGATGTCGGTCGAGTCCGACTTCGTTCCTTTTTGCCCAAGGGAGGAATCCTATTTTCTACACATGTCCGTCGTCCCACCGATCATAATGTATGGCGGTGACTATGAATTCCAAACTTGGGACCATGTCATGTTGGAACCTACTTCATGGGGTCACACCTTCTTCGACCCTTTTGACCCCTTCACTAGTGAACCTCCCGAGTTTTCATACTCATTACCCTTCTTCCGCGGAGTTCACTATCCCACCTTTTCCACTCGGGCCAAGCAAACTCCACATAGCCATAGGTCCGAACCATCATTCGGGGGTAAAGAAGACTTTGGTTTCCCCGATCCCTCTAAACCACCCGCACCTCCCGGACTTCCCGCATCCAAGCCCAATGTCCATGATTGGTGCATCGTAGTATGTCTAGGAGTTCCCTATGACGTCAACCTCCAGTTACGTCAAATGCATGCATGGCACACATTCGGGTGTCCTGGTTTGCCGTCACCCATGTACGGGTCGGACTAACATTAGGTATGTCTAGGGTCATATATGAGTCGGTGTGTTTTCCTTGTGTGGTTTGTCTTGTGTGGTTTGTTTGCATAGTTTGTGTGTAGTTTGAGAGTCTGCATGTGTCTTGTGCAAGCTCGTTGTCATTCTCTTATGAGTAAGAGGCGAGTGGATTCATTCGATGAGTATGGGATCGGTTCTACATCTAAACCCGGATCAGTCACCTACAGGGACTCAGCAGTGATTCCTAGTGAGTCTTCGAGCCGCTTCCTTCCCTTTTGAGAGTGCCCCACTCGGAGTGTCCACCTTTAGCCCATAGCAGCTCATGCATATCGAGTATATATGAAATGAGCTGGTGACGGTCACTTGGAGTGGAGCGTACCTGCGTACGTGGCACAGTGACCGATCCGCTGGAGTACTCGAGCATCCATACCCCTACTCGACGGGGTTGAGTTCCTCCCACCCGGGGAGAGTTGATGGGAATCGACGCCGAGCCTGTACTTTTTTCTTTTGCATTTATGTCCTTTTAGTTTGTGTTTATATCCTTGGGAAAGTATGTACGCAAATGTAAGGCTTTATAAGCCAATGAGTCATTCCCATGGATTGTGTCAGTTTTTATGCAATTGTGTAGTAGGTCTAGCTAGGGGGCCCTCAGCCCTTTCCCATTGGTCCATGTCACCTATGTGGGGCTGGTCAACCATCCTAGGTGGCCATCTAGAAGGGTTGAATGCCAATTGACCACATGGGAGACAAGGGGTTAAACTTTTCAAAGGTAGGCTACCTACCCATTCAACCTCTTTACCTTGGTCAAGGGGGCGCCCCTCTCCCCTTACTATTTTATTATTTTTTGTGTGTTATTCACATCCAATCTAGGCCCTCCATTCCCCACCCCTAGATCTAATGGTGTAGATTAGATTTGACACATGGCATATAAAAGGTTGTATTTTCCATTTGTTAGCATTAATGAAGAGAAAATTGTTGAAAAATCAAGAGTGATTCTTGTGCCCTCCCCTCTCCCCTGGTGTTCATCTCCTCCAACCTCGAATTCTAGAGTAGTTTCTATCTTCTATCCCCTCCCCTCTATCTCCGGTGATCATCGGTGCCGCCGCCATCGTCGTTCGTGCCACCTTCGAGCCACCGCGGAGCCATCATCAAGGTTCTGTCCTGCTGGATAGAGGTGTCTTACACGAATTCCTACTCTCCACCACGTGAAGATCTCAAGCTAACATTTTGAGGGTGTGTTCTTATCTTGAATCCCCACCTCCACCTAAATGTTCACGTCCAAATTCCTTCATTTAGTATTTTTCCATTTTCGTTCATTTTTCTCTCCCAGATCTGTCTTGTTTCTGTCTACAGTGACAGCAGCCCTGTGTTTCCCACCTCCGACCATCTTTTTGATTTTTCCAAACCCTCCCAATTTTACTGGGAGCTTTTTCCACCGTCCCCTCACTCCATGAAGTTTCTTCATTTTTGATCAGCCTTCCAACCATTTTTCAAAAATCGTGTTCTTCTTCAGCTACAGTACTGTCAGCCAGATTCCAGATCCGACCACCTTCCAGTAAATAAATCATATCAATTCGTAGCCTCCACCAAATCCAGATCCAAAAATATACTTGTTTTCCTGGTTCAATTTCCTACAACATTGATGAAGAGTACCGGAGCTGAGTCGGAATTTTACTAGACGGTCAACGGTAGTTCTCAGACAAGTTCCTTGCAGATCTGAGAGCTCGGGCATTGTACAATAGGAACTTGTAAATTCACTCAAGCCCAGATCCGTGCAGATCCAGGTCCGATCTATAAGCCTAGATTGAATTATTTGAAGTTAGCTTTCCAACGGCGCTGGTTTCGTGTCAATCCGACATCGAGGCTGATCGCAGGGTCCGTTCTCGCAGGAGCGCGCGCCGGAAAACAGAACCGGCAGATCCGTGGCCGGTGATTCTGACCGGTGCCGATCGGAGCCGCCCCGCCTCCGGCCGGTGAACCAGCGCGCCTCCACTCTAGGGAGCGCTCACCCAGGCACCCACCACTATAGCGGTGCCACCGGGTCCCACACGGCCCCTCCGGATAGCACGTGGGCCCCACAGGCCCGAGTACGTGTGCGGCTAAAGCTACGCGAGAAGCCGCCCGTCAACCTGAAATCGGTCTTCCCGGACCCCATTGTGTCACCCTTTACCTCCCTGCGTGGAATGGGCTATAATTCATTGCTGTAACAAGTGTGTAATATTATTCTGGGAGTATGGGTTTCGACCGGGTCCGTCGTCCCCACGCCGAGCGCGTGGAGGTATCGTTTTCGCTCCCTTCTCGGCATTTTGCTTACTTCATATATATTTGTTTATGCCGCTGCTAGAGAGCATGTGTAGGGACAATTAGCTCACTTTATATTTATATCACCGCTACTGTGAGAGAGAGCGTTACCGTCCCGTGACCCGATCCGGGCACGAAAGTGCGAATTGACCACCCTAGCTCTCGCCGATTTCTCAACCGTGCACGTCCGACGCTTCCCTCGTTAAGGGGCAGTCACGAGCTTGTCGTGTCCGTGTCTCATCCCGCATCACTTGATTTTGGTTAATTAATCATTTTCATGAATTTCAAGCGTCTAGAGACATGTACGATCAACCCCTGGCCGCACATCTTCTATGCGGTCGATTATGGGCCATCCACATATTTATGAGATATTTTGGTTAATTTTCTGAATTTCCACCGACACGTACGCTTTCATACGGCCTTTGTTTAGCCGTTCAACATGATGGGCGGGCTAATCTTAGCCGTTCTTATCCCAGAGTCCTAAGCTCGATAGTGTCTCAGATAATTATCTAATTATCTATTTATCACCGACAAGGCAATCACAGTTGGCCCTTGGCCCCTCTTATGATTGAACGGTATGGATATAGCCGTTCATCTATGAGAGTCCAACGATGAAATTTTTGGTCGGTTCGATGGATAAATCGATTTATATTTCTTATATTTAAATTTCCATCGACAGGGATAAACGGCCTACATGTGGAACTCCCAACCTGATGAGTGGTCTGTCGGGAGACCGTCCAACCGCCGATTTCCAGAGACTTTAAAAGGCTTTTTCTCTCTCCACTCGTGGTTTTTCCCCCAACTTCCCCCATCATTTTCTCCATGAATATTAAACCAAATTCGGTGCCATTTCTTCTAGGTGAAAGATAATTCAATTATCTACAACTTTTATTTCAATATCTCGACCTAAAAATACCTAGAAACCCTAATTTTGAGCTAAGACTTCGGGTGCTCTATAAATAGACCCTAGAGGCCGGGCATGAAGGGGGGGGGAGATTTTTGGTCGACGGTGAAGCTCTGCCGAACCTTTGAGAGACCTACCACCAGGGAGGGAGGCCTTCTACATCTGCATAGGCCTCCGGTTCAGGGAGTAGTCGTATTTTGAGTCCTTAGTTCATTTAGTCACACCGGTCTCTCTTACTTGCATGCATCATTTCTTCTATATTTCTTCCACGTTTTCTTACTCTCATACACCATTTACACACCCTCCTATATTTTTTGACGCCCCTAGGGGTTTAAAAACTCCCAAGTATCCCATTCCATCTTAGTTATGGTTATTTCCTTCTATTTCTAGCATTTACTACACATCATAGTTCTAATCTGGGTTTTCTTTTGTGTTCTCTGCGTGGTTTTGCAGGTCAGCAACCTTCTAACACGAGGCCCACTTTTTCTAGACGGTCGGAAAGGGTGGAGGTTTGAACTTTTACAACATAAGGTGCGGTGGCGTTGGGCGGCTCCATATTGGCCGTTCTAAGAGACGTGCGGCATAAATTGAGCCGTTCTTCTTCTTCCTGCGGCCATCTCCAAGCCGTTCGTCGTCCATTGCACTTCGTCCCGCGTCCCCTCTCAGCGCTGACGAGTGGTCTGTTGAGCAGCCGTGCAAGATAAGGGCGGCTCATTCGGAGCCGTGCATCCTTCCAGTGCTGGTCAAAAGGCGAGTGTCTCCCTCTTCTTTCCAAGATACGGCATGTTCATCACGTTCGGAGCCTTGGTGGCGATCACAGGTTTCTACTTCTGTTCCCTTCTACTCCCGTTTTGTTTACTTTCATATTCATATTAGTAAAGAGATTTGAAGGGAGTCTTAAGTCGGTGTAGAGAAGGTAATATCTCCTACCAACAACTGGGACTGGAAACTAGAAATTGAGAACTGGATATCGGGACTGGAGACTAGAATCTGGCTACTGGGTGTTGGGATGGAAGGCTGGTACTGGGAATTGGATATTGGATATGGCGACTGGTAATTGGATACTGGACGCTGGGACAGGGGGCCTGCCCCTATGAGGCGTGCTCTCCCATTGCTGGAAACTAGAATTGGAAATGGGAAATTAGATGCTGGGAACTGGGCATTGGAACCGAAAACTGGAACTGGGGACTGGGAGCAGAGTACTGGTGCTGGATACTGGGAATTGGGGTACTTGAACTGGATGTTGGAGAATGGGTACTGGAACTAGGCACTAGAAACTAGATACTGGAAGCTGGATTTTAGAGCTGGGTATTAGACATTGGATATTGGAGGCTGGATACTGGAAGCTGGGTACTGGAAATTGGGTATTGGAAGCTGATATCAAAGGCTGGGTGCTGGAGGCCTGCCTGAATGAGGCATGTTGACCCGAATGGCTAGAGACTGGAAGCTGGAGGACAATCCATAAGGCGGTGTTGACCCAGAGGACTGGGGACTGGAAGTTAGAGGCCGACTCGTGAGAGTGCATTGGCCGGTGTGACTGGGAACTAGAAATCAGAGACTGGAGGCTGACCCGTAAGGGTGTGTTGGCCCATATTGCCGGAGGGTGAGGGCTGGAGGCCTGCCCGTGAGGGTGTGCTGGCCTATGTTGCTGGAGTCTGGAAGCCAGAGGCCGACCCGAGAGGGTGTGTTGGCCTATGTTGCTGGAATCTAAGAGCTGGAGGCCGATCCGAGAGGGTATGTTGGCCTATGTTGCTAGAGTCTGGGAGCTGGAGGCCGACCCGAGAGGGTGTGTTAACCTATGTTGCTGGAGTCTGGAAGCTAGAGGCCGACCCGAGAGGGTGTATTGGCCTATGTTGCTGGAGACTGGAAGCTGGAGGCCGACCCGAGAGGGTGTATTGGCCTATGTTGCTGGAGACTGGAAGCTGGAGGCCGACCCGTGAGGGTGTGTTGGCCTATGTTGCTGGTATTGTTTAGTCTGGGAGTTAGAGTTGAGGTTGGGGTTGGCTGGCACGCTGCCATGGTGACATAGCCAGAGACCGGGACTGGGATTGGAGCTAGAGCTGGAGACTGACCGCTGAGGTGTTGTAGCCGGAACTAGAACTGGGAGCTGGCGGCTGGCCTGTGAAGGCATTGTAGCCGAAATTAGAACTGGAGACTAGGCGGCTGGCCTGTAAAGGCGTTGTAGCCGAAACTGGGACTAGAAACTGAGCAGCTAGACTGTAAAGGTATTGTAGCCGAAACTGGGACTAGAAACTGAGCGACTGGCCTGTAAAGGCATTGTAGCCAAAACTAGAACTGGGGGTTGAGCGGCTGTCCTTTGAAGGCGTTGTAGCCGAAATTGGACCTGGAGACTGAGCGGCTGGCCTACAAAGGCGTTGTAGTCGAAACTGGAACTAGAGACTGAGCGGCTCGCCTGTAAAGGCGTTATAGCCGAAACTGGGACTAGAAACTGAGCGGTTGGCCTGTAAAGGCGTTGTAGTCAAAACTGGAACTGGAGACTGAGCGGCTGGCCTGTAAAGGCGTTATAGCCAAAACTGGGACTGGAAACTGGCGGCTGGCCTGTGAAGGCATTGTAGCAAGGACTGGGAGCTGGCGGCTAGCTTGTGAAGGCATTGTAGCCGGGACTGGGAGCTGGGAGCTGGTGGCTGGCCTGTGAAGACGTTGTAGCCGGGACTAGGAGCTGGGAGCTAGCGGCTAGCCTGTGAAGGCGTTGTAGTCGGGACTGGAATTGGGGGCTGAGCGGCTAGCCTTTGAAGGCGTTGTAGTCAAAATTAGAACTGGAAATTGGCACTCGGGATGACCGACCCTCGGGGGTGTAGTGGCCACCATTGTTGTGGAGTGATGTTCAGCTTGCCATCGGCGAGATGTCACGGTCGATGGCTTTCATCAGCGAGGAGTAGAGATGGAAAGAGTTTTTTTTGGTTTTCTCTTTACCAGCTCTATCGCCCTTGCTGGTTTTCGCCAGAGCTGGCCTCCTTTTACTTTTTCCGGTGCGCCCTTGCGAGTTTTCACACCGAGGGGTTACCCGATTTTGCCTAAGGTGCCCTTGCGGGTTTTCACCTTAGCTGGGTTGATGGCAATTTTTGCCCTCAGTAGTCTCGCGGAGGGAGTTGACTGAGGCCGCCGTGGTATCTCTATTTTTAACCCCATTTTTTTAACCTGGGATCCTTGTAGCTGTCGTCTTTAGCGTGCTGCTGTCGAGGGACGTGACCTGTAGTTTATGTTGTTGATGGATTGTAGCCATTGTAGCCATGACTGTGGCTTTGACTGGTGGTCTTGGAACTGGTGAGCCTTAGTGGCGCATTGCTAGAATCATGTTGGGGGACGTGACCTGTAGTTTATGTTGTTGATGGCTTGTAGCCGTTGTAGCCATGATTGTGGCTTTGACTAGTGGTCTGGGAACTGGTGAGCCTTAGTGGCGTATTGCTGGAATCATGACTGGGATCTGGGAACTGGTATGCCTTTACGGCGTATTGCTGGATTTATGACTGGGTTCATGGTGACTTGACCATGACGGGTAGGTGACTGGGAATTATGGGTTTATGGATTCTCACGATAGATGGATCTAAGGTTGATGTGGTTTGAAGGCCAACCGAGGTGGTGTGTAGGCCGAGGTTTACTGGAATGAATGACTAGACTAGTGCATGAATTGCTAGTGTATATGGGCCGACCGTGGAGGTGTGAGGCCGGAGGAAGTGTGATCCAACTGGGGTGGTGTATGGCTAATTGGGGAGTGTAAGATCAATGACCTAGAGAGATGTACTAGCTAGGGACTGGTATAGGCCACCAAGGGAGGGGAGTGGCCCGGGGGGCTGGTTTAGGCTGAACATGATGGTATATGGCCGACAAGGGAGGTGCCGGATTTATAAACTGGAGAAGGGGATTAGTTAGGGACTAGTGTGGGCCAACTGGCAGGGGATATGATTGCTGGATGGTGGGTAGTTGGTTGCCCAAGCTGGGGGAGAAGAGAAATTTTATTTTTGTTCTCTTTACCAGCTCTGCCGCCCTTTCGGGTTTTCGCCAGAGCTGGCCCCCTTTTTCTTTTTCCGATGCACCCTTGTGGGTTTTCGCATCAAGGGGTTACCCAATTTTGCCTGAGGTGCTCTTGCGAGTTTTCACCTCAACCGAGTTACTGGCCTTTTTGCCCCCAGCCGCTTCTTTGAGAAAGAGGGCGACTGAGTCCGCCGGGGTATATCTATTTTTAACCCCATTTTTTTTTATTTACCTTAGAGCCTTTTGGCTTTTCAGTGACTGGCGCTGGGTGTCCTTAACTTGCTGCTGTCGAAGGACGCTGTTGGTGGGATCATTATTGTTGATCCTCTGTGCTGATGCTGGAGTTCCTTACTGGGGCTTGGCTAATTGTCGAGCAATCTGGAGCTTAACATAGACCTTCAGGCTGGCTGATCCATGTAGCCTGTAACTGGAGCTCGAACTGAAGCTTGAGCGGATCGACTTTGGTGATGCAAAGGCTGAGGTTCTGGGTTGTGGTGGCGGTAGGCCAAGAGTAAACGTAGGCCAACCGAGGAGGCATATTGTCCAAAGGTTAGGGATTTAACAGACTGAGAAGGTGTATCGATCAAGAACTGGGTGTTGTGTAGGCCAAGCATTGTGGTGTTTTGGCTAGAGATCAGGTGTTTGATTGACTGTAGAGGTGTTTTATTCAAGGGTAGGTGTAGGTTGACTGTGGAGGGGGATGACCAAAGTGGAGGCTTGACCGGCCGTAGCGGCATATTGGTCAAGCGGGGTAGCGGCAAACGGGGATAGTGTGAGACTCAGAAGAAACAGGTTGGTCGACCGTGATGGTGTATTGACCTGGATGCTGGGAGATGACCGACCGTGATGGTGTATTGGTCAAAGACTGGGTATAGGTCGACTGTTATGGTGTAACAGCCAGAAGAAGGTATACTGACCCACTATTGTGGTGGGCCGGTCATGAATTTAGAGTGAGGTGGTTGGCTGTTCCTAGAGAGGAAGAGACATTTTTCTTTCTCTCTTTACCAGCTCCACCGCCCTATCGGGTTTTCGCCAGAGCTGGCCCCCTTTTACTTTTTCCGGTGCCCCTTACGGGTTTTCACACCGAGGGGTAACCCTATTTTGCCTGAGGTGCCCTCTCGGGTTTTCACCTCAGCTGGGTTTGCGGCCTTTTTGCCCCTAGCCACTACCATCTAGAGGGAGTGGCTGAGTCCGCCGGGGCATCTCTATTTTTAGCCCCCTTTTTGTGTGTGTTTTTTTGGGTACCTGCGAGCCTTGCGGCTGTCGTCCTTAGCTTGACGCTGTCGAGGGACGTTGCCTGGGGGTTGCGTCATTGGCGACTTGTTGCTATTGTAGAAGCGACTGTGGATCGGCCCCCAACCGCGTAGCTCAGGACTTTAGGGTGGATCCAGAGAATGGCTAGTCTTTGCTGTAGGTGGCAGGGACTTTGACTGGGATCTGGGAGGCTCGGCCATGATGATCATGACGGCCGAAGCTGCGCTTGGACTGAGTGTCTGTCAGGGTGTTGCTACACCTTGAGACATGGTAAATATCGAAGCGATAGACTTCCCGCCAGGGTTTGCTGGTAGCCACCGGTGGGGACCCGATGGAGCTTTGCTGGTGTCATCAGTTGGCGTTGCCCGAGATTCCACCGAATCGTTGGCTGATGCAGATGGAGCTTATCTCTGGCTACTGCGCGGGTGTCGGTGGGATTCACCACGAGTCGTTGATTGACATTGTCAAGGTGAGTTCCTGAGTTGCTGGTTGATGTCGGTTCCCCCAGTCTATCAAGAGCTGGAGTCTACCCTGATGGATGCTTCACTGGATTTTGGGTTTAGTGCCATTCTCGTGAGTAGAGGGATCGCTTAACTCGTGCCCCCCCCCCCCAAAATGGGCTGGGTCTCTTTTCTAATGACCCACATTCATCTGAGGGAGGACCGACGCTCCTCCTTGGAGTTGCCCCCATTGCTTGGGCTTGGAAGGCTGGATACAGGACCGGGGTGATTGCCCCCAGTGTGATACTGGTGCATCGGCTTCTCTGAGCCTCACCTAGTCTTCTGGAGGTAGGGGTGGCAGCGGTGGGTCGCCCATTTTTACAGCCGCTATGGCACCCCTTTTTTGTTTGCAGGGCCGAGGTTGACTCAGCACCAATGTGGTGGACCGAATGAACCCGGTCCCAGGCTGTCTAGAGCCTGGTATTTCTGGTGAGTGCCGATGTAGTTGGAACTCGGGAGTGCAGTGCCCGAGCTGGGGCCGATAGAATGGCGACCTGGAACTTGGGGTTCACTTGGTCCATCAGAGTTCTTGCCGAAACTCAGGGTTTGTGACCCATGTTGTGAACTGAGGATGTCAGAGGGATGGTGACCCAGGTCTTGACGCCCGTACTGGGTGTTGGCGAAGCTAGTATCCGAGGCCGAAAGCCTGTATTTGGAGCTGATGAAGCTAGGATCTGGGACTAGAAACCCAAACTGAGTGCTTGATGACGCTGGGTTCCAGAGCTAGAAGCCCGTCTTGAATATTGATGGTGCTGGGACCCAGGACTGGATGTCGGTCTTGGGCGTTGTTGAAACTGTAACCCAGGGCTGGAGGCCGTCTCGGGTGCTGATGAAACTGGGACCTGGGGCTGAACGCCCGTCTTGTGCATTGATAGAACTGCGACCCGGGGTGAATGCCCGTCTTGGGTGTGGGTGGGACTGAGACCCTGGGTTGAACACCCGTCTTGGATATTGATGGAACTAGATCCCAGGGTAGGCGACCCATCCTGGGTGTTGATGGAGCTGGACCCCAGGGCTGAACGCCTGCCTTGGGTACTGCTAGAGCTAACTCCTAGAGCTGGATGACCACCTTTCTTTTTTTGGTATTGCTGGAGCTGGAACCCTGGGCTGAACGCCCGTCTTGGGTGCTGGTGATGCGAGAATACTGGGACCCAGGGCGGAGCGCCCATCTTGGGTATTGATGTAGCTGAGACCCAGGGCGAAAAGCTCGTCTTAGGTGTTGGTGTAGTTGGGACCCAGTGTTGGAAGCCCGTCTCGGGTGTTGGTGAAGCTCGAACCCAGGGCTGGGAGCCCGTCATGGGTGCTGGTGAAGCTGGAACCCAGGGCTGGGATCCCATCATGGGTGTTGCTAGAACCGAAACCCAGGGCTTGACGCCCGTGTTGGGTGTTGCTGGAACGGAGACCCAGGGCTAGATGCCCAGCTTGGGTGTTGCTGGAACTGAGACCCAGGGCTAGACGCCCATCTTGGGTGTTGCTGGAGCTGAGACCTAGGGCTAGACGCCCGTCTTGGGTGTTGCTGGAGCTGAGACCCAGAGCTAGATTCCCGTCTTGGGTGTTGAGGTGGCCTTGTCCCGAAGAGGAAACCCTTTGCTGGGAGTTGGCATTGCTGGATCGTAGGGGTAAAGACCCCGTCGTAGAGCTGGGAGGTCAGGGCCCAATGTGGAGAGTCCGCATCTGGGACCGACCTTGATGAGACCTGGGGTCATCTACCCAAGCCAGATGCTGGGGAGCCTCGAACTCAGGGTTGAAATCCCGTATTGAGTGTCGAATCGTCTCAGACACGGGTCAAGAGGCCCGAATAGCATGCTGGGAGGCCTTGACCCAGGTGTGGGAAACCAGTGCTGGGGGTAGGCTTGGCTGGGACTCGGAGCTGAGAGCCTGAGTGAGGTGCTGAGGAGCCGGGGACTCGGGGCAGAAAGCCCGTGTCAAGTGCTGGCGGAGCTGGGGACCCAGGGGTCAATGACCGCATGGGTCTCTGTTGCTGGAGGAGCAGAGGGGCTAGCTGCCTATATGGGCAGTCGACGGACTGGGCTGTTTGTCAGCCACGACAATGGCGCCTGAGGATCAGGGCGAGCTGAAGGCCAAGGCAGTGTTGCCGAACACGATTGGTGTTGCCAACCGTACGTGCTCGGCGTGGATGGCGATGACGATTGGACCGTAGGTCACTATCACCACCGATTTGTTTTTGCTGTTGCTGGTGCTGGTTGGTCGCTCGATGACGACTGGTCGCATGTTGCATTCTGGAAAGGGACCCTCCTCTTCCTCTCCAATAAGAAAAGGCGAGGGCATTGCGGCATACACTTGACAGGTGTGACTCTTTTTCGGCAGAAAGAAGAAAGGTAGGAGACATCCCACATGGCGTGCCATGTTTGTCATACGCACGCGGTGAGTCACTTGTGTTTGGTCCTCGCGGCGGGGGCGCACACTCGCCTTTTACGGAAGGCCGAGATAGGTTGAGTGGGCACGCGGGGATTCCAGGGGTATTGAGAAGAAGGCAGAGAGAATGATATTAACGCGCTGGAAGGGATGGCGTATTGTTGGGAATCAACTCCGAGCATGTACATTTTATTTTTGTATTTGTGTCCTTTTATTTATTTTTATATCCTGGGGAAAGTAGATACCCAGTTGTATGGCTTTATGAGCCAAGTTGTTATTCCCTTAGGATGTTTGGGTTTTTATGCAAATTGGTAGTAGGTCCAGCTAGGTGTAATGTCCCAGATCGTTGCTGGATCCTTTGTAGGTCTTGTTGGATCTTTATTGGATCTTTCGGATCTATTTCGGTGAGTTTCGGTTCGCTTTTGTGGCTTCCCAGTTGAGTTTTACGATCCGTGTGGGTTTTTCTCTCGTACTAGTTACAAAACCCTACGGTAAGTTTATTTGTCAGTTCATCGACTCGAGGATGCTACAGCGACGATGTACTCTCCGAGCCGGTCGTTTTGACTATTTTTGTGAATTTTTTTGAGATAGGGCCAAAAATCAGATTTTTGGAAATTAGGAAAATTCCTAATTTCTTTTCCTTTTTCTTTTCCTTTCCTCTCTCCTCCTTCTCATTTCGCCGCCACCCTCTCTCTCTCCCGTTTCTCTCCCGTTTTACCTTCTCGGCTCTGGCTGTAGACGGAGGACCTAGGGGCGAGTGCTGGGGACGCTGTGGAGCTGGCTGGGTGCGCGACGGGGCGAGGATGGAGCGATTTTGACGCGATCCAAAACGGTGGATTCAAAGCCGGCGTTTGAGCTCGCGGCGTGGTTTAGTCCCTTTGGGGCATGGTTTCTTCGGTGGAGGTAGGGTGACGGATCACCACTTCTCCTTGCCCGTTTTCCCTACCATTGCACGTTGTTCGGCTCGGAAATGGCTGAGTTTGGGCTTGTTTAGCCTAAACCATGATTTTCGAGTTTTGTAGGGTTCGCCGAAAAACGGCAACCGTTTTTAGATCAGTTACTGTCAATGGACTCCTTGGGACGTCAGCGTTCCATAGTCACTGATTTCGTTTCGTTTGGTGGTCCCGTTTGACCGCTAGGGCTCCGGGAAGTCCGAAAACCATTTTGGGTGATTTCGTTAGAATCGCCCGTTTCTTGCGATCCATGGGTCGTTTTGACTCCGGATGGAGTCTATGTGATTGCTAGCGTATCCAGGGCTGTATCCCCTTCATCTTGGGACGAACGGGGCATGGAAAGGCCTCTGTCGGGCCGAACCCATGGTTTACTCGCCGTGACGCTTGAACGGTCAGTTCCGGACCGTTCATGTATAAGGGCGGCCATCCCTGGACCGTATATCCTTTGTCGGTTGTGGTTGTATGGTCGCACGATAGACCACACATCCCCCTTGGGCGGTTGGTCTTGGACCGTCCATCTTATGTCGGTTTGGGTTGTTTGGTCATCTGCTAGACCACATATCCCCTTGTGTGGTTGTCTGGTAGACCACATATCCCCTGGGAGTTGTGCGGTCAGGTTCGGACCGTTCATCCCATTGTGCGGTCCAGTTCGGACCGTTTATCTAGTTGTGTGGTCCCTTTGTGACCGTCCATCCCTTGGAGTTGTACGGTCAGTTCTAGACCGTTCAACCCCTTTGTGTGGTCAGTTTCGGACCGTTCATCCTGTTGAGTGGTCCATTCTGAACCGCTCATCCCCGATGTTTCATCGGTTGGCCGTGATGGTTTCTCCCGGTGTCGTGTTAGAGTCATTGCTCTGGTCTGGTCGACCCGGTGTGAACCAATGGTCGACATGCGACCTTGCTTGTATCTTGATGGATTTGTCCAGCTCGAGACGTGGTTCTGGACATCTCGAGGTACGATTTGGCCTCGGTTTGAGTGTCCAGGTGCCTTGAGGGTGTCAGAGTTCCCCCAAGTATCCGTATGTTCTGTCTGTTTCGTGTCAGTCGTCTACGTGAGTTAAGGCGGTGTTTCTAGTGGTCATATCCAGGACTGCTAGTGTTGGTTTGTCTGTCCGGTGGTTCTCTAGAGCGGTCGGTTCGGGTGAATTGTGTGCGGTCTATTCCTTGACTGCTATAGTTTCTCCGAGCGACTTAATCTAGGACCGACAGTGTCTTTGCCTCAGGTTGCGTGGCGATTCCTCCATGACTGCTTGGTTTACCTAGCGACCAAGTGATGGATAGCCTATGCCCAGAGAGCGGTTTACCGGTGGTTTGGTTTCCGGTATATTGGCTTGACCTTGGGGTTCGCCATTGTCACGCGGACATCACCCGATGTCCTATGTGGGGTGTAACCGTGTTCCGAGGTGGCCAAGAGGGTTTGTGCTTGTGTGTCTTTGTCTGGTTCGGTCAACCCCGGGTGACCTAGTGGTTGACAGGTGACCTTGTGTGTGTGTCTCGACAGTTCTGTCCAGTCCGAGACATTGGTTCTGGATGCCTCGAGGTATTGCCTTACCTCAGTTTGCGTGTCCAGGCGTGTTGAGGGTTCTCGATGTTCCCACAGGTCTCTGTGAGTCATTTTCTGCGGAGCGTCGTTTCTCGTGGCTTAGGATTAGACCGATTGGCGGCTTGTTCCGCTGTCAGTGATGATCTTGCGTTTGAGTCATCCGACTCAAGGATCGTTACGTAGTAGGTCTAGTTGCCTAATCCTGAATCTGTTGGCAGTAGTCGTACTGCTAGTGGTGCCTAGTAGTACGTGCGACAGTGCGTTCTAGCTTGTCAGTACTCTAGCACTTGTGTTTCTGAGTCTAGTGTCTTGTGAGCCTCCACTAGTCGTAGCCTGTCGACGCACGCGATCCAGTGTGTTGACCCACCTCGGAGTGGTGGAAAGGGCAGTTCCCGTAATACGGTTTGTAAGCTAGTTCCGTGGGCTCCCGGCAAGCGGTGGCGTCCTACCGAGGGAGAAAACTAGCTAGAGGGCCTGGCTTAGGCAAGAGCCAGTGTGTACACACGTGGTCAGGGGCTGAGGACTTACGTCGACGGACGTGACCCTGACTAGTCACTTGTTACTATAGTTCCTGTTTGGTTCAGCGCGTGTCTGCGACTCTGCCGAGACTTTGGCGGTACCGTAGGCGAGGCACTTGTGGCGCAGTGTAAGACGTCAGTGACGCAGCAGGCTGTTCTTCTGGTGAGGAGGTGCTTCCGTCACGTGACATGTGACTCTTCGCGTTTCTTGTGCGTCGTGACGTTTCCGAGTTAGCCCTATCGTGGCCCTACTCGAGGTCAGTGTTGTGTTGTGTGCACGACGTTCTAGTCGTGTGTGTCTTTGAGTCTATCTGTCGTCTGTCTAGATGATGGAGACATCATCCACAACTCACTTTGGCTAGGGTCTTCTTCACACTCCGGCGTCGTTTGAGTTCGGGCCTCTCTCTATAAAGGCCCAATTATCCTTTTTGTGCTATCTATTTGAGTCATTTGATGTAATTTTCATTTTATTTGAGTCATGTCCCTAGGTCTTGCATTTATTTTCCTAAGTTTGAGTGTCATTAGATTGTTTAGTTTGCTATTGGGCCCAATTCTTCGGGCTTGGCCCAAGAGCCCCCCTTATCCCCTCGGTTATTTGTCATTGAGTCTTTTGTTAGGGTCTTATTGTAAAATATGGGTTGCCTATATATAGGACCCCATTTCCTTCATTTTGGACTAATGAATGAATGAATCAATACAAGATTTCCAATTGAGTGTTCAACTTAGTTCTAATGGAGTGATTCCACTATTGGGTGAGAAGCCCTAGGGGAGAGATTCCCCACCCCACCTCCCTCTCTCTCTCTCTCTCCCTCTTTCTCTCTCCTTGGTTCGCCCCTCCCTCTCTCTCCTCCACTTCCCAACCACCTCCACCCTCCCACCTACCCCATTAAAGCCCCTCCACTTCCCACCACCCTCTTTACTCCTCCCACCTAGTTCCAAGGGTGAACCCTCCAATCACCACTCCACCCTCCAACCCCCAACCACCCCACCTCTTTCCAATACCCCTTTCCTTCTTCCCCATGCAACCTTCCACCTCCCAAGGCCCATTCCAAATTTGAAAACCCTTCCCTCCATGGGCTTTGGCCGCCCCTCCCTCCTCCCCTTGGATTAGGTTCGCCCCTCTCCTTCCCTCCACCCTCCTCCACCCACTTCACCCTCCACCCTCCACTCACCCTTCCCTTTGGCTGAACCAGAACACCCCCTTGCGCCACCCCCTTCTCCAGCCCCTCCACTACCCTTAGCCACCCTCCACAACTCCCCTCCATCTCCATCCACCCCTCAACCATCTCCCCTTAACCATATGCCTCCTTCTCCTTCTTCTTCCCTAGCCATTGGAAGCTAGACCTAGGTTGCTGCTTGCAGTCCAGAGGTTGCAGGTGAACCAGTAACTTGCAGCGGCCACCACGACTTCCTCCGGACGAGTTTGAAGACCAAAGAATTATCGTTGGAAGCGTCTACCAGTATCCTTCGCAACGGCGGCAGTTTCGTCCCCATCCGAGCTCCGAGCTGCCTGGGAGATCCGTTCCCCCACCACTGCGTAGTGTTACCCCTGCTGAAGACCTGCACCTGAGTAGAAGCTCTACCACGACAAACCTCAGAAGAATCAATTCAATAGCTCTTCTGCAAAGTTCTTCATCGCCCTGTCTACTTTCAGAATCAAGAAACGGAACTTCAATCGGCGTTCGTGATCCAGAGTTATCATTTTTATCCCTCAGCTATGCGGTTCTGCTACCCACAGTCTGCACCGACCGGTCATCATTGTTCAGAGTTACCTGATCTTCTTCGGCATTGTTTGGCTTACCTATTAGTTTTTCTGCGAAGAAGACTCGTCCACGGTTCCAAAGACTCCGATGGTGCTTGATTCCGAGTTCGGGAGCTGTCGAGGCATCCTCTGCAACATGCTGTTAGAAACCAGGAGCTGCCAGTCCGAGAGTCTGCCTCCCTGTTCGGGCCTCCACCCAGACCAGCACCGGCGACAGAAGAATTCAACAAAATTTGGACGTCTTCTCTGGCCTCTTACGAAGATTTCCCAGGTGGTTTCGTCCCCAACAAAATTTGGTAGCAGTCACAGCAGTCAAATCTTCAATCTCCTGTCAGCACTCACAGATCGTGGCAGAATCGGCAATCTCCCCTCTTCGGTGTTCCTTTCTCAAGTTCCCCTCCCCGCTTGGCCGGCTGAAGGCCCCTCCCTGTGTGGAGGTAGTTTTACTTGTAATATCCATTAACCCCCACCCCAAGATCCCCCCTCCTGCGTGAGGTGTAGTGTTGTAATGTGATTGAGCAGGTCAAGCTACACCGCCGCGGCGTATGGGGATCCACTCGCCTCCCCGCTCGCCCTCGTCTCCGAGCGGGACCGGTTTCTTCAAACCGGTCGAGTAAGTGCTCAAACCCCACTCCATTTAGTGCTTGTCTTTCAATATTAGTTCTTAGTTCCGCTGGCCGTGAGAGTGAGTGCTCGATCCTCAAGCCCCGTTGCCTTGAGTGATCACCGTGGGGAGAGTGTAACCGGTGCCTTTGGCACTTTGTTGGCCCCATTGAATTGGGCTCCCTCATCCTTTGGGTATCAAACTTTGGCCTTGCTGGCCCTCTACCAGCAAGGGCCCAACCCCACATCCTCCACTTGGCATTGCCAAGTCACCCCGGGCTTGGGTGAGCGACGGGAGAGCGGTGGCCCAAAATTGGCCGTTTTGATTGCGAATGTGCTTGCTTGCCTAAGTCTTAGGTTGTGTCACATCAATTGATATCAGAGCAAGTCTTTGACTTGTCTCTATCAAGTCTAAGTCCTAGGACCTTTGCATTGTATGTCCAACATCATTTGCCCCTTGTCTTGCATGTCCACCCGTAGTGGTGCTAGTTACCGACCCGATCCATGATCTTCAAATCCACCAATGGATCCCAATCCTCAACTCAACCAAGATGCTCCTAGGGAGGAACCTCAAGGCCAAATGAATAGGGTAGATGCTGCCCTTACAAACATTCTTGCCCAACTTGAGTCCCTTTCCACTCGAATTGCTCGGCTAGAAGAGCATGAGTTCCCCCCAAGGAACAATGAGCCTAGAGTCCACCCTCCCCATGTTGAACCTCATAGGGAAGAACCCCATCCAAGGAATAATGAACCAAGAGTCCATCCACCACATGGTGAGTTACATAGGAATGAGTTCCACCCAAGGAACAATAACCCAAGAGTCCACCCTCCACATGTTGAGCCTCATAGGGACGAGTTCCACCCAAGGAACAATGGACCAAGAGCCCATCATCCACATGCTGAAATTTATAGGGAGGACTTGGACCTTGACCCCTACCATGACCATGAGAGACCCCGCCACCCTTACATTCATGAAAGGCGGCCACGGGACGACCCCGATGACCCTCTCTTAAGGATGATTAAAGTAGAGGCCCCAAACTTTGATGGTTCCCATGAACCAAGTGTCTACTTAGAATGGGAAACCGCCATGGACCAATACTTTAAATGGTACCCTATGGCCGACCAAAGGAGGGTAAGGTTGGCCAAAATGCATCTCATCAAACTAGCCAAAACTTATTGGTTAAACTAAGAGGGTTTAAGAAGGATTAGGCGGGAAGAGCCTATTGACACTTGGGAGGGTATGAAGAACCAACTTAGGAATAAATACCTTCCCCAATCCTACCATCAAATGCTCTTAGATGAATGGCAAAGCCTCACCCAAGAGGGGAAGATCGTGGTTGATTATATTGAGAAGTTTGACTCCTATCTTTTTAAGTGTGGAGTTCATGAGGACCCGGCCGTTACCTTGTCCCGCTTTAGGAATGGGATTCAAAGTCACATCAAGAGAGAGCTTTTCATGAGAGATGTTGATAACCTTGAGCTAGCTTATCAAATAGCTAGGGATGTAGAAAGATTCTCTAGGATCCCTCGATTTGCTACTCCCCGACCGACCGATCCCAAAAATATGGGACCACGACCCATCCCGGCCACACCCATGAAAGCCCCTAATCCAAGTGGGAGTGCCCCATTAAGGCCTTACAACCCTCCTCTCCCCATCACTCCAAACAAGCCCACCCCAAGTCACCCCCTCCCACGGAGGGAAGACAATCCCAAAGGCCCAAATGTAGGAACCACTCTGGGTAGCGGGCGTCAACAATGCTATAGGTGCCAAGGGTTTGGCCACTTTGTGGGACAATGTCCATCCAAGGGATTATCTAGCTTGCTTATTGGGGAAGAAGCTCCACCCCAAAAGGAACTTGAGAGTGTTGTTAAGGACCATGAAGCCTCACTAGATTGGGAAGAGGAGTATGAAACTCAATACCTAGAATCGGGTCTAGATCACACCACTCCATCTACCAACTCCCATCTAGGAGTGATTAGATGCACCCTCACCAAACCCCAAGAAGAGGATTGGCATCGAACCTCAATCTTTCAAACCTTTGTTAAGCTAGGGAGTCATGTAAGGAAGGTGATCCTAGATAGCGGAAGTTGTGTCAATGCCGTATCACCCGATACCGTCAAGGTTCTTGGGCTTGCCATCACCCCTCACCCAAGTCCATACCGGGTCTCATGGATCAACAACAACTCCATCCCGGTCAACACCCAATGTCTTGTGCCCCTCACCTTCTCTTCATACCATGGTCAAATATGGTGTGATGTCATACCCATGGAAGTAGGTAGCATCCTACTAGGAAGACCTTGGCTTTATGATGTAGATGCCACCATCTTGGGTAGGAGCAACATATGCACCTTTGAACATTAGGGTAAGAGTATCCGTCTTAACCCCTCCCCACCACGTCCCATGACCAAGAGGGACACTCTCCCTCAAGGACACCACCCCACCACCACACAAGTCTCGGGGAACTCCACCCCTCCAACCCCATCCCTCACCCAAACTCCCAAACAAAGTGGGACCTCGGGGTTGACCAATGGTCTTCATCTCATCACTAGGAAAGAACTTGAAGAGGAGATAGTTCAAGGAGTACCTCTATATGCGGTGATCATTTGCCTAGGAGAACTCACTCTCACCAACCCACATCCCATAGAAATCCAACAACTCCTAGAAGAATTCCATGATGTGTTCCCAACGGAGCTCCCGGACCAACTCCCCCCCATGCGAGATGTGCAACATGCAATTGATCTAGTCCCGGAGGCCACTCTCCCAAACCTTCCTCATTATCACCTCAATCCCACGGAACATGCCGAACTTCGGAGGCAAATAGAGGAACTCATTAGGAAGGGCTTCATTCGCATAAGCAAAAGTCCATGTGCCGTCCCGGCCCTTCTAACTCCCAAGAAGGATGGGTCTTGGCGGATGTGTGTGGATAGCCGGGTAATTAATAAGATCACCGTCAAGTATAGGTTCTCCATCCCTAGGCTTGATGACATGCTTGATATGTTAGCCGGAGCCACCATTTTCTCCAAAATTGACCTTAAGAGTGACTATCACCAAGTTAGGATAAGGCCCGGGGATGAATGGAAAACAGCTTTTAAAACCAAAGATGGTCTCTTTGAATGGTTAGTCATGTCTTTTGGGCTTTCGAATGCCCCAAGTACTTTCATGCGTCTTATGACGGAGGTCCTTAGGCCTTTCATTGGGATCTTTCTAGTGGTCTACTTTGATGACATACTCATCTATAGTCAATCCCAAGAGGCCCACCTTGACCATCTTAGGCAAGTTTGCACCGTCCTCCTACAAGAGAGCCTATTTGCCAACCTAGGGAAGTGCCACTTCATGACCACATCCATCACCTTCCTAGGATTTGTGGTGTCTACAAAGGGTGTCTCCATGGACCCCGACAAGGTCCAAGCTATTCTTGATTGGCCGGAACCCCACACCCTTCATGAGGTCCGAAGTTTCCACGGATTGGCAACATTCTATAGGAGGTTTATTCGAGGGTTTAGTAAAATCACTGGCCCTATCACCGATTGTCTCAAGAAGGGGACTTTTGTGTGGACCAAATCAGCCTCTAAAGCTTTCCAAGAACTTAAGGAGAAGTTGACCCAACCCCTGATCCTATGCCTTCCCGATTTCTCTAAAGTCTTTGAAGTCACATGTGATGCATCCGGGATAGGGATAGGAGGAATTCTTAGTCAAGAGGGACATCCGTAGCCTTCTTTAGTGAGAAGCTATGTGATGCTAGGACAAGATACTCCACTTATGACAAAGAGTTCTATGCCATGGTTCAATCCCTCCGACATTGGAGGCACTACTTGTTGCCCAAAGAATTTGTCATCTTTTCTGACCATGAGGCCCTCAAATACCTCAACTCCCAACAAAAGCTAAATTCCCGACATGCCCAATGGGTTGAGTTCATCCAATCCTACACTTTTGTCATCAAACACAAAGCCGGGAGTGAGAATCGAGCGGCAGATGCCCTTAGTAGGAAAGTTTCCTTGTTATCCACTATCCAAGTGGAAGTGACCGGATTTGATAGGCTCAAGGATGAGTACCCTAGCTGCCCCGACTTTGGGCACATCTATACCACCTTGACCACCCATTCTAGCAAGGAACATGAGGGATTTATCTTAGAGGATGGGTTCCTCTTCAAGGGACCAAAGCTTTGCATCCCACGGACCTCACTCCGTGACTTCTTGATTTGGGAATTACATGCGGGAGGGCTAGCTGGACATTTTGGAGTCCACAAAACTATTGCTCTAGTTGAGGGACAGTTTCATTGGCCAAGTCTCAAGAGAGATGTAGGTAAGATAGTGGGTCAATACCGAACATGTGCTTCGGCCAAACAGGTGAAGCAAAACACTGGCTTATATACTCCACTCCCCATCCCCGACCGTCCATGGCAAGACTTGAGCATGGACTTTGTGCTAGGATTACCCAAGACTCAAAGAAAGCATGACTCCATCTATGTGGTAATTGATAGGTTTTCCAAGATGGCCCACTTCATCCCATGCTCCAAGACCTCCGATGCCTCCCATGTGGCCCGATTGTTCTTTGATGAGGTTGTCCGTCTCCACGGGCTACCTAAGACCATAGTCTCTGATAGAGATGTCAAATTCACTAGCTACTTTTGAAAAACTCTTTGGCACATGATGGGTACCCTCCTCAAATTCTCTACTGCCTACCACCCCCAAACAGATGGCCAAACCGAAGTTGTTAATCGGAGTCTAGGGAACCTCCTTAGATGCCTTGTTGAGGATCGATCGGGAAATTGGGATCTCATTCTACCACAAGCTGAGTTTGTATATAACAACTCCATCAATAAGTCCATAGGGATGAGTCCATTTGAAGCCGTGCATGGGTACAAGCCAAGAAAACATTCCGATCTCATTCCCCTTCCCCAGCATGCCAGAGTGTCCATTTCGGCCGAGTCTTTTGCACAACACATTAGAGAATTGCATGAAGAAATTCGTAAGCACATCAGCAAAAAGAATGAGGCTTATAAAAGGCTGGCCGACTCTCACCGGCGTCACCAAGAATTCCATGTGGGTGACTTTGTGATGGTAAGGACGGAGAGGCTCTCCCCGGGAGCCATCTCCAAATTGAGGCCACGTGGGGCTGGTCCCTTCCAGGTCCTGAGGCGCATTGGTGCAAATGCCTATGAGTTAGATCTCCCTGAGAAATATGGGGTAAGTCCCACATTCAATGTCGCCGACCTAGTGCCATATAAGGGACCCACGGTGGTACCTAGTGAGGAGATTGAGCCTACTTCTTCCCTTGAGAGAGCACCCACCCGTGAGGAGAGACCATCAGCCAAGAGAGCCCAGCGTGAACGTGTTGAACAAATATTGGATGAACAAGTCACTACCACTCGGAGCAAGGTATATGAGCGCTATCTCGTCAGGTGGAAGGATCGGCTTCCTTCGGAGGATTCTTGGGTGAGTCGGGAGGATCTCCAGCAGTTGGATCCGGACCTCCTCGAGCGGTACCACAGCCGGATGGACCCCTACTCGATGGAGTCAAGCTCTTCACAGCCCAGGGGATTTGATGGAGACATCATCCACAACTCCCTTTGGCTAGGGTCTTCTTCACACTCCGGCGTCGTTTGAGTTCGGGCCTCTCTCTATAAAGGCCCAATTATCCTTTTTGTGCTATCTATTTGAGTCATTTGATGTAATTTTCATTTTATTTGAGTCATGTCCCTAGGTCTTGCATTTATTTTCCTAAGTTTGAGTGTCATTAGATTGTTTAGTTTGCTATTGGGCCCAATTCTTCGGGCTTGGCCCAAGAGCCCCCCTTATCCCCTCGGTTATTTGTCATTGAGTCTTTTGTTAGGGTCTTATTGTAAAATATGGTTGCCTATATATAGGACCCCATTTCCTGGACTAATGAATGAATGAATCAATACAAGATTTCCAATTGAGTGTTCAACTTAGTTCTAATGGAGTGATTCCACTATTGGGTGAGAAGCCCTAGGGGAGAGATTCCCCACCCCACCTCCCTCTCTCTCTCTCTCCCTCTTTCTCTCTCCTTGGTTCGCCCCTCCCTCTCTCTCCTCCACTTCCCAACCACCTCCACCCTCCCACCTACCCCATTAAAGCCCCTCCACTTCCCACCACCCTCTTTACTCCTCCCACCTAGTTCCAAGGGTGAACCCTCCAATCACCACTCCACCCTCCAACCCCCAACCACCCCACCTCTTTCCAATACCCCTTTCCTTCTTCCCCATGCAACCTTCCACCTCCCAAGGCCCATTCCAAATTTGAAAACCCTTCCCTCCATGGGCTTTGACCGCCCCTCCCTCCTCCCCTTGGATTAGGTTCGCCCCTCTCCTTCCCTCCACCCTCCTCCACCCACTTCACCCTCCACCCTCCACTCACCCTTCCCTTTGGCTGAACCAGAACACCCCCTTGTGCCACCCCCTTCTCCAGCCCCTCCACTACCCTTAGCCACCCTCCACAACTCCCCTCCATCTCCATCCACCCCTCAACCATATCCCCTTAACCATATGCCTCCTTCTCCATCTTCTTCCCTAGCCATTGGAAGCTAGACCTAGGTTGCTGCTTGCAGTCCAGAGGTTGCAGGTGAACCAGTAACTTGCAGCGGCCACCACGACTTCCTCCGGACGAGTTTGAAGACCAAAGAGCTATCGTTGGAAGCGTCTACCGGTATCCTTCGCAACGGCGGTGGTTTCATCCCCATCCAAGCTCCGAGCTGCTCGGGAGATCCGTTCCCCCACCACTGCGCAGTGTTACCCCTGCTAAAGACCTGCACCTGAGTAGAAGCTCTACCACGACAAACCTCAGAAGAATCAATTCAATAGCTCTTATGCAAAGTTCTTCATCGCCCTGTATACTTTCAGAATCAAGAAACGGAACTTCAATCGGCGTTCGTGATCCAGAGTTATCATTTTTATCCCTCAGCTACGCGGTTCTGCTACCCACAGTCTGCACCGACCGGTCATCATTGTTCAGAGTTACTTGATCTTCTCCGGCATTGTTTGGCTTCCCTGTCTGTTTTTCTACGAAGAAGACTCGTCCACGGTTCCAAAGACTCCTACAGTGCTTGATTCCGAGTTCGGGAGCTGTCGAGGCATCCTCTGCAACATGCTGTTGGAAACCAGGAGCTGCCAGTCTGAGAGTCTGCCTCCCTGTTCGGGCCTCCACCCAGACCAACACCGGCGACAGAAGAATTCAACAAAATTTGGACGTCTTCCCTGGCCTCTTACGAAGATTTCCCAGGTGGTTTCGTCCCCAACAAAATTTGGTAGCAGTCGCAGCAGTCAAATCTTCAATCTCCTGTCAGCACTCACATATCGTGGCAGAATCGACAATCTCCCCTCTTCGGTGTTCCTTTCTCAAGTTCCCCTCCCCGCTTGGCCGGCTGAAGGCCCCTCCCTTTGTGGAGGTAGTTTTACTTGTAATATTTATTAACCCCCACCCCAAGATCCCCCCTCCTGCGTGAGGTGTAGTGTTGTAATGTGATTGAGCAGGTCAAGCTACACCGCCGCGGCGTGTGGGGATCCACTCGCCTCCCCGCTCGCCCTCGTCTCCGAGCGGGACCGGTTTCTTCAAACCGGTCGAGTAAGTGCTCAAACCCCACTCCATTTAGTGCTTGTCTTTCAATATTAGTTCTTAGTTCTGCTGGCCGTGAGAGTGAGTGCTCGATCCTCAAGCCCCGTTGCCTTGAGTGATCACCGTGGGGAGAGTGTAACCGGTGCCTTTGGCACTTTGTTGGCCACATTGAATTGGGCTCCCTCATCCTTTGGGTATCAAACTTTGGCCTTGCTGGCCCTCTACCAGCAAGGGCCCAACCCCACATCCTCCACTTGGCATTGCCAAGTCACCTCGGGCTTGGGTGAGCGACGGGAGAGCGGTGGCCCAAAATTGGCCGTTTTGATTGCGAATGTGCTTGCTTGCCTAAGTCTTAGGTTGTGTCACATCACTAGATCTTTTCTAGACCTTTGTCTGTCCTTGCAGGTCTTCATCTTAGGCCTGGCGTCATGTCGGCAAATCGGTAACTCCTGACTTTGTCAGATCAGAGTCGCCTTTCCTGTTGCTGCTTGGAGTAGTGTGGAGTGTCGAGGTTAGTTTGGTAGCCGCTTGTCTGGTTCGGCTTCCTCCCCCTCTTCCTAGTTGCTCCCTACTCCTGCTCCCTGTCTGTTCCTTACTACTTTCTAGAGTAGTTTTACAGCTTTTCCTGCTTTGCTACTACTGTTGCTTTCTGTTCCGTGTACTGCGTGCTTCTCAGTGGGGATCCGCGTGACCCCTACTGAGTCTCTGCTTGGAGACTCACCCCTACTTTTCAGGTGGGTGGCGTCATCTCTGTTCGTGGTTCCTGGTGTGACGCGTCTGTAGCTGGCAATAGTACCTGCGTCGGGTTTCCCCCGACCTCAGTGTACGTTCTTTTCCTGTGGCATGTACTTGTCTTTAATTTTCCTGGACTGGACTCTGGTATAATTGTTAAATTGAAATTATTAATTAAAAAGTAATTTTATTTCTGCTACTTTAGCAAACCGATCTAATGAAATTTAATTGCTTACTGTTATATCTCTGTGGCTTCAATGTACTACACGACAATCCTTTTTCCCTTCGGAGCTTTACCGCTCTTGGGAGGCCTCGCGGGTTCCAAGTGGTATCAGGTGTATCCGGTAGTCCTATCGGGTATATCTGGTATCCGGGATCTGTGTCGTCACACTAGGGGCCCCCAGCCCTTCCCCATTGGTCCACGTAAGCCATGTGAGGCTGGTCAAAGTCTTAGGTGGCCTTCTAGATGGATTGACTAGTCAATTAGACACATGGGGGGACAAATGGGTTGAAATGTCAAAGGTAGGCCACCTACCTTGTCCATGGTCAAGGCCCCCCCCCCTTATGGGTATTTTTTATTTTTCTTAAAAAACCTATTAGAACTAATTAGTTCTATACCTTGTATACCCCTCCCAATTCTAGATCTGAGGGCATTTTGAGTCATTTTTCATTTATTATATAAGGCATGTATTTCCAATTTTGGAGAATCAATGAGAAGAAAAAAATTGTGCAAGCATTGGAGCTTGGTGCACCCCCCTCCTCTCTCCCTGATGTTCTTCCTCCTCCTTCAATATTTTAGGGTGTAAACCCCTTCTATCTCAGCACCTCTATATCTAGATTCTATCTCTGGTGCCGCCGCCGCCGTTCGTGTTGCCATCGAGCCGCTGCGAAGCCGATTCTGAAGTGCTGTCCAAGGTTCTGTTCTACTGGACAGAGGTTCACTACAAGAATTTTAACTCCCAACTCCGACATCATCTAGAGTTGAGATTTTCAGGGTTGGTTCTTCCCTTGATTCTCAACCTCCAGTAAACAAATCACGTTCTTTAGACTTCGTTTTATATTTTCCCATTTTCGTGTCTTTCTATCTTCCAGATCTGTCCCTTTTCAGATCTATGTAGCAGAAGCTTAGTTCTTCTCCGTTTCGACCCCCTTTTTGATTTTTGTTTGAATCCCCAAATTTATTGGAGATTCTGTCCACCATCCCCATCCTCCTAAAATTATTGTCAAATTTCAAAAGCATTCTACCTATTTTTAGAAATTGTGTCTTTTCCCCAAATTCAGTTCTATCTCTGCTGTCCAGATCTGACCCTGAGTCAGTTTAAAATCCCCAACAAATCGAAACTTCCACCAAACCCTTCATAAAGTATATCCCCATTTTCCTCTCTTCGGCCTCTACAACTTTCATGAAGAGCTCATCTTCTGATTCGGAGGTCTACATCGCGGTCAATGCCAACTCTCAAGAAAACTTAGTTCTGTCCTGAGATTTCGGATCCTGTGAACTAGCAGCTTGAATATTCGATAAAGGCCATCCACGGGAAATTCAAATTTATTTCTCTAGCTATAGATCGAAGGATTTAGAGCCAGCTTTCCAACGGTACCTCTTGTACATCGATCCGACGTTGGGAGTGACCGCAGCAGGGAATTGCGTCGGGACGCGCGGGTCTGAAACAGCAGTTCAGATCCGTGGGCAGCAACTCCGACGAGTGAAGTTCGGAGCCGCCCGGCCTCCGACCTGAGAACCAGCGTACCGCCATCCCAGGGAGCGTCCCTCCTGGAGTCCCCACCACAGTGTTGCCACCCCGGTCCCACACGGCCCCTCGGACCAGCACGTGGGTCCCACGGTCGTGAGTACGTGTGCCGCCGAAGCAACACAAGAAGTGGCCCGTCAACCCGAAACCGCTACTCCCAGGTCCCATTGTGTCGCCCTTTACCTCCCTGCGTGGAGTGGGCAATAATTTATCTTGCTGTAATTATTGTGTATTTACTGTTCCGGGAGTACGAGATCGGTCGGGAAGTCTTCCCCACGCCCGGTAGCGTGGAGGTATCGTATTCGCTCATATCTCGACATTTGCTTTATTTCGTATATATTTCTTTATGCCGCTGCTAGAGAGCATGCTAGGATCATAGCTCGCTATACTTTTTATATCACTGCTACTGCGAGAGAGAGCGAGACCGTCCCGTGACCCGATCCGGGCACGAATTTGTGAGTTGACCACCTTAGCTCTTTGCCGATTTCTCAACCGCGCACGTCCGACGCTTCCCTCGTTAGGGGCGATCGCGTGCTTGCTTAGAGTCCGAGGATCGCATATCCATTTGGAGTCGAGTCGCGTGTCCATCCCACATCACATATGGCTAATCATTTTGAGAGACTGGGATAGGGATGGCTGTATGGAATGCGGGCGTGCCAGTCGATTTCTCGACAATCACCTATGGAACGAAGGATTGACCGGGGAAATGTCGCCAGGATGCAGCACGTGGCTCGAGAGATCAGGCGGCACGTGGATACAAGGGGTTCCACGGGTGCGAGTGCGCATGCGATTATGGGGGATTCATGTACTAGACGTCTTTCCCCACCGGTTGCAAGCAACCGGTGTTTATTTTACATCGGATTGAATCCGAATACCTTTATTTCTACTGTCGAAGAGAGAGTCAGGGACCTTGGTAGCCGCAACGTCGGGAGGGTTTAGTCCGTGCAACAACGACAGGGTAACAGCAACATGACAGGGATAACTGGGGGCAGAGACTGGTTCCGGCGAGGAGGGGGATCTGCTCCCTGACTTGACTAGATTACACGACTTATATGCCATGAAAGGTATTTATATGGGGGCATGAGAGCCCGATTACAATTGCTTGCAAGCCACGGGACAAATATGTCATTTCTGACGGTCCCCGGGTCATTGCATTATTGTGTGGGTAGTTCCGTATCTATACGTAGTGTCCGTCAGAGGACCTGTGACTTAGCAGGATGGCGCCCGAGGGGCGTCACAATGTATTCCCGACATGAGACAGTGTCGAGGTCGAGGCAGTAGGTGTGCCGTAGGCACCATTGTGCTGGGGGAGTTGAGTGGTGGGGTGCCGCGAGCCCCGATGTGACTGGAGTAGCTGGAAGTCGGGTGCTGGGGTCACCGTTGTGACTGGAGTTGTTGAGTGATCGGGCCCCGACGTGACTAGAGTAGCTGGCAGTCTGGTGCCGGGGGCACCATTATGACTGAAGGATGCGGGCGCTGGGAGACCTCGATGGTCATGCTCGGGGCCCGGTGTGACTGGCAGTCGGGTGCCGGGGGCACCGTTGTAACTAGAGTTGTTGAGCGATCGGGCGCCGGGGGCCCCGACATAACTGGAGTAGCTGGCAGTCAGGTGCCGAGGGCACCATTGTGACTGAAGGATGCGGGCGCCGGGAGACCTCGATGGTCGTGCTCGGGGCCCGGTGTGACTAGCAGTCGGGTGTCGGGGGCACCGTTGTGACTGGAGTTGTTGAGCGATCGGGCGCCGGGGGCCCCGACGTGACTGGAGTAGATGGGCGCCGCGAGACCTTGAAGGTCGTGCTTGGGGCCCATTGACAAAGGCAAGGGCCTAACACTTCATCTTGTGCCAGGACTTGTAAAGTATGCCCATTGTCCGGGTAACAGCACTGAGGGCACGCTTATCGAGATGACGCCAAGGTGGCGCACGATCATCGAGGTGGGGAACTGGATAGGGCGCTCTCATGAAGCGGCATCTGGGTCATTTGCGAACCGCAAGGCAGGGCTGAACTGGGTGCTTTTGTCAAGCGGCATCAGGGTCGTGCACGACCATCGATGTAGGACCCGGGTAGAGTGCTTTCACCAAGGAAGATCTGGGGTCGTGCGTGATTATCGAGATGACATACGTTCATCACAACAGGTGGCCGCCTTTTCGGAGGTGGGTGTTTGGGCTAGACGCCGTATGAGGGATCATGCGACATGCCCTCGGCGTAAGCCTAGCAAACACACACACAAATCTCCTTAGCGTGCCTTTGTAGTTCGGGGTTGAGCTCCTTGCATTGATGCTTGATGCTTGCTCTTCTTCTTTGGGCTTTCAAATGGGGGTTTTTATAGTGGAAGATGAAAGGGTGGAAGGGGTTTAGGCGGACCAGGTTTGGGGGCAAAGCTGGTTCGGGTAAACCCTTTAAAAATGTTTGTTTTTATTAACGAGTGGGGGAGGGAGGTTTTAGGCAGACTGGATTTAAGGCTGGGTCTGGTCCGCCTAAACCCCTCCTCGGAGGGGTTTACGCGGAGTAAGAAAAATGTTTTTTTTGTTTTATGGGGGTTTAGGCGGACCAGCCCAAGGGGCTGGGCTGGTCTGCCTAAACCCCTCCCCGGAGCAGTTTACGCGGGTTTGACCGAGGGTTTACCGCGGGTTTGACCGTGGGTTTGACTGGGGTTTGACTGAGGGTTAGACTGGGGTTTGACTGAGGGTTTGATTGAGGGTTTGAGTGTGGGTTTGACCTGTTATAAATAGATATTTTATTCTGGGGGCTCTGCTCCCGGAAACCCCCTCAAGGGGCGCTGCCCCCTTGACCCCCGCGACCTGACCGCGCATGTCGATCCGTGTGCGAGGGCGCACGATGGTGGTGCATGACGCGATGGGTTGCTGGGAGTCCCGTGTTGGGCTCGGACTTGCTGTAGAGTGGTTGGAGCATACGCGCAAACCAGGTGCTCGGGGAAATTCTAGACACGGGTGCGTGGGCCATATGAGGGCGCTGTGAGCTCCTGAAGCTTGCGGTTGGCCCAGATGGGTCTTCCTTTGACTTCAGAGGGCTGGAGAGAGGCGACTCGAGGGTAGACCCCGGCCTCGTTGTTGGGTGCCACATGGCATGGCTTGTAGTCAGGGCACCCCTGGGTTGGCTCGGGTAGCTGTGTTGAATACGGGTAAACCTGCAAACTGAGTGATCGGGGGTGGGCCCGATCAATTGTTGATGTTGCCATGGGTCACGTGATAAGTACAATATGAAGTGATCTAGAAGGGGAGGGGATGAATAGATCACTTTTTCGTAGATTTAAAAAATTATTGCAGAGTATATGGCTAAACGGAGCTAACCTCGAGCTCTGACTATCGTAAAAGATGCAGTGCAGTTAATAGCTCAAGCAAATAGAAGGCATACCACAATATTATCACGATCAATTACACAAGGGCTCAGAGGATTTTAAGGTGGTTCGGTCCTTCAGACCTACATCCACCCCACACTCAACCTGAGTGTGGCTTCACTAAAGGCTGGGCAACACAGCTTGCCAAACAACCGCTGATACACAGCTTCCCAGGAGAACAACCTCTCCTCTTCCTCCTACTCGGAGGGAACCTCTAGCGAACAGCAGTCACTAGAACCCAGAGACTCACGTCTCTCTTCCTCTTTACCAAGAGGGAAACCTCACTAGTAGCAGCCCTGCTACTAGCGAACCAGAGGTCGAAGACCCCTCTTCCTCCCAACCCGGAGGGTACCTACAAGCAGCTCACCTGCTGCTTGCAAACCGGAGATTGACTCTCCCTACTCCTGATCTCACAGGAGGACCCCGACCTCAGTCCAGAGGATCGGAAACACAAACAATAACGGTTGAAGAAAGATAAGAACAAGAAATGAAAAATACGAACGAAGGAAATCAAATGCCAGACAATGGAAACAATGTAGCTCAATATAGAGCAATAGACTTCGGATTTGATCCGCAAGTCAGAACAATTCTTCTGAACACTCTTCTGCTCTCTTTCTATTTCTCTCTGCTATTCTTTCTTCTTTCTTTTCTTTTTCCTGGATCGAAGGGCTCTCTGTTTCCCTGTTTTCTTCTATGCCTCTCTACTTCGATCACCTTCATCTGAGGACGAAGGATTCTATTTATAGCATCAACAGCAGATGGATAGGGCATGAAATGCGTGTGCCTCCCACGCTCGATCCAGAAGTATCCTGTCACGTGCCTTTATCAAATTGGTTCCTCTTGTCTCGGATCACGTGCAGCCCTGGAGTGTGGAATGTTCTTCCTCGGACCTGTAATGAGATTAAGTCCATTAATACGCTGCATGGCTATTAAAACCAAAACTGCATGAGGTATAGTAACAACAACACGACGTGACTATTTCTCGAGATGACATAAGAACGACCCGAGAAAGTCTGTAACAGATCAGATATACAGAAGATAATGACACGAGGTGAGGTTATAAGCAAGAGAGACACGAGGTTACGAATGCAAAAACAACACGAGGACAATACGGGCTTACGACAGAAACCGACATGAAGACTAAAGCGAGAGACCAACACGAGGACAGAGTATAAGGAAACGACTCGAGGTGAAAACAACACGAAGTGAAGTTAGACACGAAGTAAAAAGCAACGACACGAAGTATAGTGGTGACAAACACACACTACACAGAAAAACGACACGAAATAAAAATAATGCTAAGTGAAAACAGTAATCGACACGCGGTGAGAACAACACAAGGATAATGAGAACAGCACGAGATGAAAACAACACAGGCTGATAACGACACATAGTCGAAAACAGTAAATGACACGGGATAACACTGCACGAGGTAAAACGACACGAAGACTTAATAACAAAAACGACACGAGGTGGCAATAAAGGAGAACGACATGAAAACAACATGGACTGCAACCGAAACCGACACGAAGTCAAACAGTACAACACGAGGTGTTGTAACCAAGACGAAGTGCCAATCAATCACGAAGACAGTATGCAAAGAAACGACTCGAAGTGAGATGAGAACAGAATGAAACAAAGAAGACGACACGGAGTGCATAAAACCAACACGAAGACGTGGACTATAGTAACCGTCACGAAGTGTGGTTACTAAGCAGGAATCGACACGAGGTCTACAGAAAAAACTACTCGAAGTTCATCAGAACTTTTAGAGCAGCTTCAGGAACACAACACGAAGTCATGAGAAGAGAAAAACAATCACGAAGTGAAACGAACACTTGAACTTAGACTGACTTAGAGAGTCAGCGAAAGGACTCGAAGACAGGAATACAAAGGATGACATGAAAACAACACAGTAAACAAAGACTGCACGAGGTGAACGACAACACTCAAACAGACGACAATATGGCTAACTCGACACGAGGTGAAAACGCGAAGCAAGAACTACATGATGTTTGAGGAAAAATAGCACAAAGACAGAACATGAACGAACACACGAAGTGTTACCTCTTTAGCAGTTATTTCATATAAAACCATGGATAACTCAAGTGCAAGATATCTGATCAAAAATAACAAGAACAATTAACATAGTGTTGCTCATCATCAAAATACTTAGGGAAGACACACAATCCAACAATCTCCCCCTTTTTGATGATGGCAACACTATATTAAGTATGAGAGATAAGTTCAAAAGAGATCAATTCAGGATATTTAATGCAGACAACTTAAAGCATACTTGCTTCCTTACTTCCCTTGATGAAACCTGAACACTCCCCCTCACTCCCCCTGAACACAGCAACAGTTTACCAACAGCTTACCTCAGACTTGATAACTAACTCCCCCTCAACTCAATGCTCTCCCCCTTTGACATCATCAAAACTAGGGTCAAATCTGAAGATACAGAGAAGGGAAAATTGCTGACTATAGAGAGAAAACAGGACAGAGTAAGGCAGATAAATGGAGACTATTGAGATGTTTAGTCAATTAAGAAAGCCATTAATTTTATGTGAGGATTTTTGAGGAACAGTTAGTCAGACTGTGCAAAAACTGTGAATAAGGATTTGCTCCATACACAGAACCAGATTCTAAGCAAGTGAGGTACAAGATACCAGTTTGATCAAAATAAGTCTTTACTGAGAGAGTATTATGTAAGACAGCCAGAAGACAATGACCTGTGGTATTGAGAACAAACAAATCAAAAGCTATACTTCAAGTGAGCAGGATCTTTAAAAAAATGGTCAAGATCAGAGATAAGTCTGTCAAGTACACCTTTGACATTAGGGAGACACCTTGTTTAGAGGCAAGAATCCCCAGTTACTCGGTGGCAGGACCACATTACCCCTTCTGATAAGAAGACAGAGATAGTATTCTAGCTGGTGTTGACATTAAGGTGACACCTTTATCTGAGGCCAGACACCCCAGTTACTAACCAGATATGTACCATAGCTCTGTATGATCAAGACAACTATTAAGACCAGATGATTACTGCCATCTCATGACATGGGAAGCTTTCACTTCATTGATGAAAATCCCAGTTTCTCAATGAGCAGTTAACAAAGTTGATAACCCTTTTATGAATTTTGTTTTTATTTACCAGCTCTTAAAACCTTGTTAATGAAGCTTGAGTCCGTTTGAGAACAATACACCAGATCCAAGGTGATTCAGACTAAAACACAAAATACCTCATATTGGACTCACCATTGACTAAGTAGGTATGCTGTACTGACTAGATCAGAAGACAGTTACAGTGTATGAAGATTAATCTTGAATTCAGATTTTGATCTCAGTGGGACTAACAGCTGAAATTCCAACAAGAAATTAGATGAACAGCCTTAAAGAGTAAAGCATCCAACATTTTCTTTTATACACCTAATCAACCTGATTCTCTTATGATGTCAGCAAAATGTCGTTCGGAGTATGTTCAAATTAGGTCAAAGATCAAGACACCTATTATAAATCATCTCCCCCTGGGACCTTGACCCCAATACAGACTTAGCCAAGACAAACCTCAATGCACTTCAAAAAGAACACCATGATGAATATGATAAGCATAATAACACAGGACATGGTATTCAGAAATCAAATTTTCAATCATGAAATTCTGTAAATACCTAGTTCTCTGCGCATAGTGCTAAATTTTTCAGTATCCAGTGGCTTAGTAAAGATATCTGCAATTTGTGAGTTAGTGCCAACATGGATCAACTCAAAAGTCTTCCTTGCTACTTCATCTCGAATAAAATGATGCCTGATTTCAATGTGTTTAGTTCGAGAATGAAGTACAGGATTCTTTGCAATGTTTATTGCACTAGTATTGTCACAAAAGATAGAAGTACAACCTAGCTCAACTGAGTAATCCAGAAGCTGGTGTTTTATCCATATAACCTGTGTGCCACAGCTCCCTGCTGCCACATATTCAGCTTCAGCAGTAGAGAGAGCCACAGAGTGTTGCTTCTTGGATCCCCAAGAGACTAAGCACCCTCCTAGAAATTCGCAGTGACCACTAGTGCTCTTCCTGTCCAATTTACATCCTGCATAATCTGCATCAGTGTATGCAATGAGATCTAAGTTACATGATGCAGGATACCAGAGACCTAGATCATGAGTGGCAGATAAGTATCTAAAGATTCTCTTTACAGCTGCCAGATGCAATTCAGTAGGTCTAGCCTGGTATCTGGCACACATCCCTACACTAAATTGAATGTCGGGCCTGGATGCAGTTAAGTAGAGGAGTGAACCGATCATACCTCTATATAGTTTAGCATCCACCTCTTTACCTTTTTCGTCTGAATCCAGTGAGGAGCTGGTACTCATGGGTGTTGAGATTGTCTTGAGGTTGGTCATTCCAAACCTTTTCAGCATCTCCAGAGTATACTTGGTTTGATTTATGAAACAACCATCCTCCATTTGTTTGACCTGCAGCCCAAGAAAATATTTTAGTTCCCCAACTAGACTCATTTCAAATTCTTGGGACATAGACTCAGAAAAATCTTTACATAATTTTGAGTTGTTAGATCCGAAAATGATATCATCAACATATACCTGGACCACAATTAACTCCTTTCCGAGACTTTTGGTGAAGAGGGTTTGGTCAACCTTACCTCGAGTGTAGCCCTTGCTCACAAGGAACTCAGAAAGTCTCTCATACCAGGCTCTGGGAGCCTGCTTCAATCCATAGAGGGCTTTATTCAACCTAAAAACCATGTTAGGCTGAACAGAGAAATTAAACCCAGGAGGTTGTTCAACATATACCTCTTCCTTCAATAACCCATTTAAGAACGCGCTTTTGACATCCATTTGCTGTAGCCGAATTTTTCTAGAGCATGCAAATGCAAACAGAATTCTTATAGCTTCCATCCTAGCTACTGGTGCATAGGATTCATCAAAATCCACACCAAATTCCTGACTGTAGCCTTGAGCTACAAGTCTTGCTTTGTTTCTAGAGATAGCACCATTTTCATCAATCTTATTTTTGAAAACCCATTTAGTGCCAATGACATGAGTGTTTTCAGGTCTAGGAACTAGTTTCCATACATTATTTTTCTCAAATTGATTTAATTCCTCACCCATGGAGGATACCCAAGAATCATGCTTTAAAGCCTCTTCCACAGTCTTGGGTTCTACCTGAGATGTCAAAGCAGCTAAGTCCTGTTCTTGGACAGTTCTAAAGTGAGACCTTGTCCTAGTGGGATCATGCAAATTACCTATGACATTTTCACTAGGATGATCTTTGTGAAATATTACCTCACCTGAGGGTTCACCTACCTCAGTTGCTCCTTCTTGTTGTAAGTTTTCTGGTTGAGCAGTTTGCTGCATCTCTCCTACTTCAATTTTCTCCAAGAAATCTCCCTCATCTGGTGACTCCCTGTCATCATTTGTCCTTTTGTCAGATAGAACATTCTCATCAAACACCACATGAGGTGTTTCTTCAACAGTTTGCTCATCTTTATTGAAGACTCTGTAAGCCCTAGAGGTTTCTGAATATCCGAGAAAAATTCCAGGAGAGCTTCTTGCTTCAAACTTATCCAAACCATTCTTACCATTATTGTGGATGAAGCATTTGGAACCAAAAATTTTAAAGTAAGAAATGTTTGGCAGCTTACCCTTGAGGAGTTCATAAGGAGTTTTCTTATGAGTAGGTCTTACCAAGGCTCGATTTAAAATGTAGCATGCTGTATTTGCAGCTTCTGCCCAAAATCTCCTTGGAAGTCCACTCTCAATTAGCATAGTCCTGGCCATTTCAATTATTGACCTGTTTCTTCTCTCAACAATTCCATTCTGCTCCGGTGTCCTGGGAGAAGAAAATCTGTGAGTCACTCCCTCTCTTGAGCAAAATTCAGAGAACGAAGAGTTTTCAAACTCTCCTCCATGGTCAGACTGAATTGTAATGATATTACGTTCACCTTGCAGTTTGATTTTATTAAAAAGTTCTTCAAAGTGAACAAAAGCATCATTTTTATTTGCTAAACAGAACAACCAGGAAAATCTAGTGAAGTCATCAACTATGACTAGACCATATCTCTTACCTGACAGGCTTTGTATTCGAGTAGGACCAAAGAGATCCATGTGCAAGTGCTGTAGTGGTTTAGATGAGAGACCCTCAGTTCTCAACTTAAAAACTGCACGAGTCTGTTTACCTTGAGCACAAGCATCACAGAGCTTGGACCCTAACTGGAATTTTATTTTGGGTAAACCTCTGACTAGGTTATAATTAGACAGTTTATTCAAAGTAGACACACTAGCGTGGCCTAGACGCCTATGCCAGTCAAAAGCAACCTGTTCAGAATTAGCAGACAGACACAAGTTTGTTTCAGAACTATCATCAAGATCAACGATGTACACATTATTTACTCTATGACCTTTGAACATGATGTTATCAGAATTCAGCTCAAAAACAGTGCACGAGTTGTGGTCAAAGAGTACCTTGTGTCCTTTGTCACAAAGTTGACTTATACTTACCAAGTTGTGCTGAAGTCCTTCTACAAGATACACATCTTCAATGGAGTTAGTGGAGGACTTACCAACCGTGCCAATTCCAATTATTCTTCCTCTGTTATTTCCTCCGAATTTGACCAAGCCCCCAGACTTCATTTTTAGTTTGCTGAATTTGGACCGGTCTCCTGTCATGTGCCTGCTACAGCCGCTGTCAAGATACCACTTGTTATGCTCAGCTGCCAGGCTGACCTGCAAAAATTCAGACAGAGTAATGTGGGACCCAATTCAAATTGGGTCCAAAACCAGTTTTCTGATTATGCAGAAAGCACTTGGGAATCCACATTTGTTTTATAGTTCTCTTCAGTGGATTTATGTGGGTTGATTCTTCCCTTTTGTTATTTCTTGGTGGGTGTTGAATAAGCTTATTCCTATTTGAACTATGCTGTTTCTGACCAAAGACATTGTTGGTTGGCCTCTTAGAAGATGTGCGTGTGTGTTGAGCATAATTCATGTAAGCATTTTTACTCCAATAAAATTTGTGCTGAAACTGGTGATCGTTGCCATGCTCTACTTGATAATTAGCATGATGAGTTTTCTTAACAAAACTTTTCGCTCTTTTTGTGGCCTCTATAGGACTGGTCCTGTGAGGACCTTTGTTCCACGCCTGCTGTACATGAGCAGTGCTTGTCTCAGGATTTCCTGACTTAGACTGCTGACCAGTGGAGTGAATGAATTTACTGGTCGAAGACTTCATTGTAGAGACAGATTTGGAACCGGATGGTGTTTCCAGTTTCTCTTTGCCTTTGGCAGGGCAGAACGTGATAGTCTTAAATTCAAAGGGTTTTTTACTAGTAGGATTGTATCCTAATCCCTCCCTATTGAAGTTTACCCTCGACCCCAGAAGGACATTCAGGTTGTTTCTCCCCTCTGTAAACTTTTCAAGCACTTTTTCTTTGTCCTCAATCTCCTTCTGAAATTCATTGCATTGGTCCTGGAGTTCCTGATTAACTGTTCTAACTGCCTCATATTTTTCAGCCATCAGTCTAATCTCTCCTTTAGACTCTTCAGCTTTACACTTCAGCTCATCTATTCTAGCTAGACTCTCTTCTCTTTCCATTTTCAACCTCTCAATCTCACCTTTAACCTGATCTAGCTCAGTGGCCATCTCCTTGGTTTTCATGCTATCAGTGACAATAGAAGAGTGTTCTTCAGACAGAGAATGAAACTTACGTCTAAGCATTCTATGCTCCTTGTTTAAACAATTATATTTACTTAACAGGTCGCCATAGGCGTCCTCCCAATCATCCAAAGTGAAATTCTCAAATAAATTTGTTACCTCTTTCTCATGGTCGGCCATGAGGCAGGTCTTCTCTTCATTTTCACTGGACGAAGTGGCTTCTGGGTCCTCCTCCTCATCGCTCCATGTGCACAGCATGGCCTTCTTCTTCTTGTGCACCACATTCTTCTGGTGTCCTGGAGCCTTAGCTTGTAGCTCTGGACATTCACTTTTCATGTGACCGGATTTCTGACAATGATAGCAAGTGATCTTCTTAGCAGACCGGTTCTTCTCAAATCTTCGTTCAGGAGACTTCATTGCAGCATTAAATTTCTTCCTCCTGTAGAATTTTCCTTTTGTTCTTAGGAACTTTCTGAACTGCCTGGTGAGCATAGCTCGCTCATCCTTGTCCAGGTCTGAGAGTCCATCAGACCCTTCGCTGCTATCATCACTGCTGCTGCTGCTGCTGTTGTTGCTCTTCTTAGTATGTCGTGAAACCTTCAGAGCAACATTCTTTCCCTTTCTGTCATGCCCATCGTTTCCTCGTGTGAAATTCATTTCATGGGTCATGAGAGAACCAATCAGCTAGGTTACTGTCATGATGGATAAATCTCTTGATTCCTCTATTACAGTCACCTTGGTATCCCAGACGGGAGTTTGAGACCTAAGGATCTTCCTGACTATGTCTTCTTGTTGAATATCCTTTCCAAGGCCTTTCAGACTGTTGATGATCACAGATAATCTGGCATACATTTCTGTGATCGGCTCCTCTGGCTTCATCTTAAATAACTCATATTGAGTTGTAAGTATGTTGATCTTGGTAGCCTTCACCTGAGATGTGCCCTCATGAATTAACTGCAAATCATCCCACATGTTCTTTGCAGTCTTGCACGCTGAGATCCTTGAATATTCTTCCGGATGGACGGCGCACTGTATGATGTTAAGAGCTGTCCAATTCAGTGCGGAGAGTTTGACCTGATCTTCTGTCCACATATCTTCATTCGGTGGAAGGGTGTATGGACCATCTGTAATGACTTTCCATAGCTTGTGGCTTTGGGCCCTGATAAAGACTTCCATCCTGTTCTTCCAGAAGAAGTAATTATTACCATCAAAGAAAGGGGGGCGGGTGATAGACTGGCCATCAGCTATGAAACTGCGAGGACCATTGGATCCGTTTCCCTGGCCGTTAGACCACATTCTGGGAAAAACCTGCTCTGATACCAACTGATAAGTACAATATGAAGTGATCTAGAAGGGGAGGGGATGAATAGATCACTGTTTTCGTAGATAAAAAAAAAATTATTGCAGAGTATATTGCTAAACGGAACTAACCTCGAGCTCTGACTATCGTAAAAGATGCAGTGCAGTTAATAGCTCAAGCAAATAGAAGGCATACCACAATATTATCACGATCAATTACACAAGGGCTCAGAGGATTTTAAGGTGGTTCGGTCCTTCAGACCTACATCCACCCCACACTCAACCTGAGTGTGGCTTCACTAAAGGCTGGGCAACACAGCTTGCCAAACAACCGCTGATACACAGCTTCCCAGGAGAACAACCTCTCCTCTTCCTCCTACCCGGAGGGAACCTCTAGCGAACAGCAGTCACTAGAACCCAGAGACTCACGTCTCTCTTCCTCTTTACCAAGAGGGAAACCCCACTAGTAGCAGCCCTGCTACTAGCGAACCAGAGGTCGAAGACCCCTCTTCCTCCCAACCCGGAGGGTACCTACAAGCAGCTCACCTACTGCTTGCAAACCGGAGATTGACTCTCCCTACTCCTGATCTCACAGGAGGACCCCGACCTCAGTCCAGAGGATCGGAAACACAAACAATAACGGTTGAAGAAAGATAAGAACAAGAAATGAAAAATACGAACGAAGGAAATCAAATGCCAGACAATGGAAACAATGTAGCTCAATATAGAGCAATAGACTTCGGATTTGATCCGCAAGTCAGAACAATTCTTCTGAACACTCTTCTGCTCTCTTTCTATTTCTCTCTGCTATTCTTTCTTCTTTCTTTTCTTTTTCCTGGATCGAAGGGCTCTCTGTTTCCCTGTTTTCTTCTATGCCTCTCTACTTCGATCACCTTCATCTGAGGACGAAGGATTCTATTTATAGCATCAACAGCAGATGGATAGGGCATGAAATGCGTGTGCCTCCCACGCTCGATCCAGAAGTATCCTGTCACGTGCCTTTATCAAATTGGTTCCTCTTGTCTCGGATCACGTGCAGCCCTGGAGTGTGGAATGTTCTTCCTCGGACCTGTAATGAGATTAAGTCCATTAATACGCTGCATGGCTATTAAAACCAAAACTGCATGAGGTATAGTAACAACAACACGACGTGACTATTTCTCGAGATGACATAAGAACGACACGAGAAAGTCTGTAACAGATCAGATATACAGAAGATAATGACACGAGGTGAGGTTATAAGCAAGAGAGACACGAGGTTACGAATGCAAAAACAACACGAGGACAATACGGGCTTACGACAGAAACCGACATGAAGACTAAAGCGAGAGACCAACACGAGGACAGAGTATAAGGAAACGACTCGAGGTGAAAACAACACGAAGTGAAGTTAGACACGAAGTAAAAAGCAACGACACGAAGTATAGTGGTGACAAACACACACTACACAGAAAAACGACACGAAATAAAAATAATGCTAAGTGAAAACAGTAATCGACACGCGGTGAGAACAACACAAGGATAATGAGAACAGCACGAGATGAAAACAACACAGGCTGATAACGACACATAGTCGAAAACAGTAAATGACACGGGATAACACTGCACGAGGTAAAACGACACGAAGACTTAATAACAAAAACGACACGAGGTGGCAATAAAGGAGAACGACATGAAAACAACATGGACTGCAACCGAAACCGACACGAAGTCAAACAGTACAACACGAGGTGTTGTAACCAAGACGAAGTGCCAATCAATCACGAAGACAGTATGCAAAGAAACGACTCGAAGTGAGATGAGAACAGAATGAAACAAAGAAGACGACACGGAGTGCATAAAACCAACACGAAGACGTGGACTATAGTAACCGTCACGAAGTATGGTTACTAAGCAGGAATCGACACGAGGTCTACAGAAAAAACTACTCGAAGTTCATCAGAACTTTTAGAGCAGCTTCAGGAACACAACACGAAGTCATGAGAAGAGAAAAACAATCACGAAGTGAAACGGACACTTGAACTTAGACTGACTTAGAGAGTCAGCGAAAGGACTCGAAGACAGGAATACAAAGGATGACATGAAAACAACACAGTAAACAAAGACTGCACGAGGTGAACGACAACACTCAAACAGACGACAATATGGCTAACTCGACACGAGGTGAAAACGCGAAGCAAGAACTACATGATGTTTGAGGAAAAACAGCACGAAGACAGAACATGAACGAACACACGAAGTGTTACCTCTTTAGTAGTTATTTCATATAAAACCATGGATAACTCAAGTGCAAGATATCTGATCAAAAATAACAAGAACAATTAACATAGTGTTGCTCATCATCAAAATACTTAGGGAAGACACACAATCCAACATCACGGCCAGTTGGTTAGGACCCTTGGTTGGGCCCAGTGACTGGGGCGTCGACATGACGATGCCGTTTGTCTGGTGGTCGGGGTGACCCTCACTCCCCGGCGAAGAGTCGTATGAAGCGGCAGGTTGTTCTGAGTCCCGAGTTAACCCGGTTGTTTAAGCGTTGGCGATGTGATACCGTATGTAGGGTGTCCGGGGGTGATCCCCGTATCTTCACAGAGTGCCGTAACGTACGACAGCTTGTCCCGAATCCTGAAACTGGCCCGGTTGTCGGGAAACTGGCTGGCATAGTGCCGTTTGCTCGAGGCCGATCCCCAGTCGTTATGTTGCGCCGCTTGACCTAGCGAAGTGTCTCGATTTCTGAGCTCAACTCGACTGCTAGAGCAGCTTTGGCGATGTGCCATTTTGCTCTATTTAGGGAGTATTTCTCTATGCTTAATCCTCGATTAATTTGAGAAAATAAGCCGGTGCCAACAGCTGCCCAGTCCCTTTGTGCCCAGGGTGCTGTGTTTCGCCGTTTCATGTCTCGAGGTGTCCGTGTTCTACATGGTTTAACGGAAGAGGTACCCGCGTGATTCTGTATGATCCAGAATTTTTGTATGATTATTAAGGGCCATCCCTATATGACTTATGTGTTTTAGGGAGTTTTTTCCCTACATAGATTAATAATTGTGGAAGACCATTCCCGCGTGAGTATAGGAGGGCCAGCATTCGCTGGTTTCTGTTACCGGCCTTAGATGATTTACCTGTATCGGGTTGTACTGCACTGTAGTTTCAGGTGTGCATGAGTTGGACCTTCTTCAGAGCAGTACTCCGCTGGTGCAGCTTACTGAGTGTCATGCACATACCGGCAGCGACATTGAGAGTGTTACTCACTAAGTGCCGACACATTCCGACCGCGTGGTCGAGAGCTATTCTCAAGAGACTGTTAGGCTTGTAGCCGTGGGACCCCTTTCTGTTGTACCAAGAGTCAAGGTCGAGGGAAAATACTAGCTATAGGACCTTAATGAGAGCAGGTCATCTATGTGTGCATGCGTGGTTAGGGGCAAAGGACAAGTACTGATGAGTACTACCCCAACTAGTTCTATTATTGTTGTGACTCAGCCTCACCCCCTGAGGGAGGTGGGCAGGCGTAAGTTAGTAGGCTTGGTGTAAGACGTCAGTGGACGCATCCAGCCGGTGCTAGCGAGTGGGTACTTCAGTCACCCATGGGTTCAGTTTCTCGACTACGAGTCGTGGTTCTCCTGGAGTAGAGGTAGTATGTTCTGACCGGGTGACTTTAGTGTGACTTCTTGATTGCGAGGCCGAGACTTTCCCGACAACGTTGTCAGGGTTCTCCCAATAGTTGAGATAGGGTGTTACGGCGTCATGATTTTCGTAGTGGCTTCCGTCCGTGAGGACAATTCGTACGATAAGAGGGTTCGTAGGATTTCTCGACAGTGTGACCATGACTCTACCATAGATCGGCGGTTCTGACTCGAGGTCGTGGCTTTCCCTATGAGGGTAGGAGTAGCATAGAGACTATGTAGTTCCGCTGTTTGTTATTACTACTGTTCTAGCCACCGTCGTTATTGTTATTATTATTTTAGTTGCTTTTGCCGCTATTATTGTCCTTGTTATTGTTGTTATTATTGTTATTGTTACTGTTGTTACTGCTTACCACTGTTATTGTGGTGGGGATCAGCGAGACCCCTACTGCGCCAATGAGATGAGACTCACTCCCTGATTTTTCAAGTGCAGAGCTTCTCCTCGGGGTGGCGTGACGCCGTAGAAGGATCTTTAGTAGCCAGCTTGCCAGTGCCGGGGTCTGTGCCACAGTAGTGTACATTTCCTTTCTTGTTGACTGTACTTTTAGGCTAGACTCTATAATTAAGTTGTTTAATTGTAATATGTTAATTTTATTGCTGCCAGTTAATTAATAAATTTTGTGATTTATTTCCTGCAATTATTTTGAATTCCAATGCATATCTACAACACCCCAAATTACCCTTCTGAGCTTCCCAGCTTGTGGGTGGTGGCGTAGAATCCAATGATATCAGGGTTTGACTTGATATCCGGATCTTAGGTCGTTACAGGTGGATCGGGATCTCAATCGAGTGGGAAAGGAAGTAGAGCCGCACCTTTCATGCAGCCGTTACTAAGGGGAGAGCGAACTTCTCGACTCGAGAGTACCAAAATTCCGCTCCCTAGAGTGCCTTGCTGACATAGTACATAGGCTTCATCACTTCGTTGTCCTCTCGAGTGAGCACAACACTGAGCGTGCTCAGCATCACAGATAAATAGATCAAAAGTCTCTCACCGAGTAGGGGATTGGAGAGAATGGCTGGCGAGGTCCGATACCTTTTGAGCTCCTCAAAGGCATCCTTGCACTCTTGGCTCCAATCGACATGCCCCTTCTTCTCGGCGACCCATGTGCTTATTTGATTAGCCTGAAGAAAGGAAGACACTGTTTGAAGACCCTGGAGAGGAAGTGGCTGAGGGATACGATGCGACTGGTGAGACACTACACGTCGCACACCCGCTCAGGTCGCTTCATCTCAACGTCCCTAATCTACTCCAAGTTAGCCAATACCCCTCGGTAGGTGACGAGGAAGCCGAGGAACTTGTCGAAGCGCACCTTGAACACACACTTGCGCGAGTGTAGCTTCATGTTGTACATCCACAGGGTGGCGAACGTCTCCGCGAGGTCTCCCAGGTGCTTGGTTGCATAGATGCTTTTGATGAGTATGTCGTCGATGTAAACCTCCATGTTGCGGCTGATCTGGGAATCGAACATTTGGTTCACTAGGCGTTGGTACGTGGCCCCCCCTGTAACACCCCGATTTCAGGAAATCTATTAGTGGATTGGGTTAGCTATGTTAAGAGGCTATTAGGGTGGCCCATTTAGTAAATCAGAACCCATTAAGAGAAATTCGTAACTTTAGGAGAATTGTTCGTTATTTATAACATAACTTTGTGTATGAATGTCCAAATAAGATGAAATTAAGCCCATTGGAAGGATAACTCGATTATCTACAACTTTTGTGTTGAACACATTTTGAGATTATATCATTTAGTAAGTCAAAAATGTCAAATAACGAGATGTGGCATTGGACAATGAGTTAGACCTAAGATAGCCGCTGAGATAGTCGTTGGAGTTAAGATAGTCATTGAGATAGTTGTTGTAGTAAGATAGTCGTTGAGATAGGTGCCACAAAGATAGGCACAACTAAGATAGCTGCAACTAAGTTAATATAATGTTAAGTTATGTGACTAAATGAAGATAGCTTTAGATTTCAATGACTAAGTGAATTTTAGCTTTGTTTCTTTGCGCCTATGTTATACTTGGATGATCATTAGTTGCCGGAATGAGATTAAAAGCTTGTGTAAACTATGAAATTACATTTATTGAGTCTAATTTCTCGTAGAAACATCAGATCCGGTCATGGTTAGACTTGTTGGAAAGATAATCAAATTTTCATTAAATCTCATGTTAAGTATTTTTACTACTTATGTCATTTGTTAGGTCAAAAATAAGAAAAAAATAAAATTAAGTAGCGAGTAAAATTACAATAGAGTAAAGAGCTATATTGCATGGGACAGGTGGCTAACGTAGGAGAGTTTGTTTAACCATAGGGAATTAGAAACCTGAAATAAACTCAAGGGATGTATGCCAGAGGTCAACAAGGTAAGTTAGGGGTGTATACCAGATGTCAGTAGGGTAAAACGCAGGGTGTACGCCATAGGTTAGCAAGGTAAAACATGGTGTATGCCAAGTGGTAGCAGTTGGGACAGGTGGCAAATATGTTAGGTAAAAGTAAATTAAATCATTCTCCACTATCTAGCCTTGAGGGATGTCTATTTATGCCTTGGTTACCCCTTTGTTACTCTTTTACGTCCCAGTAAGAACTAGAGAGGAGGAACCGTAGGAGCAACAGAAGGAAGAAGAGCTAGAAGAAGGTCATCCCCAACGTAAGGAGAAGCCCTAAGAGCGATTCTGGGAGATAGTATAGGTTAGAGATCAGGGAACCAGTAGGGGTTAAGGATCTTTCAGTATAGGTAGGCACGTGATGAACTGAATGCATGCTATTCTTCTATATAGTTAGTTTAATACTATTTTGGATAAGAAAAAATGTTAAGGATTGATCGTAGATGCTAAAAGAGATCATGCATGGTTAAGATCCCATGAATTGCATCTTAAATTGTTGCCTATGCGATCTAAATAGTATGATTGTTTATCCAATTGGCCATTAATTATAGGTTATGTATCCCCAAACTATTTCTTCATTTTTATTAAAGACGGTTCGGATGAAAATCAACAAACTGATCGATACGTAATTAAGCACAAGGACAATGCCATCGTAAGGGGATTCTTGGCAATCCGTAGCAAGTGTTCACTATGGAATAGCCCAATTCTAAGGACAAATGGAATGACTGTTAGGCACCAATTGTCCCATCTTGCGTAATCGGTGAAGATCGTTCGGCTCCCAATGTATAGGCCTTTTGTCTGGATGCCTATCGTATGGCACCCCTGTAATACCCTGGATTCTTATCGGATCTTTCTGATCCTTATCGGAGAGCTTTCGGATCGCTTTTGTGGGTCTTGAGTTGAGTTTTACGATCCACGTGGGTTTTTCTCTCGTACAAGTTATAGAATCTTGTGGTGAGTTTATTCTTCAGTTCATCGACTCGAGGACGCTACAGTTGCGATGTACTCTTTGAGAGGATCGTTTCGGCTATTTTTACGTATTTTTCTGAATTAGTGTATTTTTTAGTACAAAAATCAAAAATTTGAAAAATTAGGAAAATTCCTAATTTTCTTCTATTTCTTTCATTTTCCTCTCTCCTCCCTTTCATTTCTCACCCTCACTTCCTCTCTCTTGTTCTCTCTCCCCTCTGCTCCTATCGACGAGGGGCGCGCACCGTTGGCGAGCTGGCTGAGGTGGGGACGCGATGGAGTGAACCTGGAGCGTAATGGAGTGATGGATGGAGCGTACGTTGGCGCGATCCCTCGGTGGATTCAAAGTCGGCGTGGTTTGTTTGTTTGGCAGTTTTCGGCGCGGTTTAGTCGCTTCGGCGTATGGAATCTTCGGTGGAGGTAGGGAAATGGATCGCCTACTTCTCCTCTACGTTCCCTCGTAGTTTCACGCCGAACGGTGTGCATACGAGTGGGTTTCGTTCAGTTTCAGGAAAAGCATGCTTGGGGGGTGTGCGTCGAGTTCGCCAAAAAATGGTGACGATTGTCGACTAGGTTAGTTTCATTGTGATCCCTAGCATGTTAGCGTTCTAGATCCGCTATTTTCATCGCGATTGGTCATCATTTGGGGCTGGTACGAGCCCGGGAACCCCGTTGACCCAATTAGGGTCGATTTGATGGAATCGCTCGTTTCTTGCGATTTAGCTATTGCATGTGTCCCTTCCGGGCTGTGGAAGGTGTTTTTCGTCGATTAGGATTGTTTCCCCGTCGTTTAGACACGATTGGAGCATGGAACGGCCGAGATCGGCCATTTCCATGGTTTTCCCACCGTATCATGCTGGCGGTCGTTCCAGAGACCGTCTCTTGTCTCTGGCGGCCCCACGATAGACCGCCACACCCTATAGTGTGTCAGTTAGTTTTAGGTCGGTGTAGGCTGGCGGCCTAAGCTTAGATCACCTCTTGCCTCTGGTGGCCCTATGGTGGTGCGCCAAGCTCCATGGTTCCTCGATTTTAGTGTAAGTTGGTTTGGGCTGGCGGCCCAAACTCTGACCGCCAACGTGTTTTAGCGGCCCTTCCTTAGGCCGCTACGCTTCGTTTGACTTGGTCAAGGTCCTAAGTCGGTTGGCCTTGGCGGCCCAACCTTTGTCCGTCTCTTCGTTGTAGCGCCCCTTTCTTAGGCCGCTACGGTCTGTCTGTCTTATAGGTTAATTTCTTAAGGCGGTTAGTGTGGCCGTTCATGCTTAGATCGATGAGTCCGTGTAGCAGATCTATTATAGATCGCTGGGTGGTTTATCTGGGTAGATCGGTTTGGGGTTTGATTGAGTCTAGCGGCCATAGCTTTGACCGCTATAGTCACCTCGCGGCCCTGTCTACGACCGCCAGGGTCTGTTCTCCTTGTGGTGTAGCGGCTCTTTTATTGACCGCTTATGTAGTCTGGCAGCCAATAGATGGACTGCCACACCCTGAGTGTCGTCTTCCGATGTTTTGATTTTCAAGTATCTTGGCTTGACCTTGTGGTTTGCCCATTGTCCCGTGGATGTCTGTTGATATCTTATGAGGGTTATGACCATGATATAAGGTAGCCAAGGGTGCTTCTGTATCAAGTAGTCTTCCATGCTGCTTCAGAGTCATTATTGGTGTCTGGTCAACCCGGTGAGATCCAGTGGTTGACACGTGACCTTGTGGGTGTCTCGACTATTCTGGATAGATCGAGACATGGCTTTGGACACCTTGAGGTACTATCCTACCTCAGCCTGTGTGTCCAGCTGCTTGAGGGTCTTAGTGATCCCTCAGGTCTCCGTGTGTCGTTTTATACGGGTTGGTGGATCCGATGATCCACTGTTGTTCCTGTGGCTTAGGATTAGGCCGATTGGCGGCTTATTCCGCTTTGTGCGATGATCTTGACCCTGAGTCGTGAGACTCAAGGATCATTATGTCGACAGGTCTAGTTGTCCTATCTTGAGTCTGTTGGCAGTTTGGTATGCTGCCTTGGTGCTTCGTAGTACGTGCGATAGTGCTTGTTTAGCATGTCTGTACTCTAGCACTCGCGTTTCAGAGTCTTTGTGTCTAGTGAGCCTCCACTAGTCGTAGCCTGACGACCTCGAGTGTCGGCCCACCTAGGAGTGGTGGCGGGGCAGTTCCCGATATACGGTTTTTAGGCTAGTTTCCGTGGGCTCCCTTGCCTTGCAGTAGCGTCCTGTTGGGGGAGAAAACTAGCTAGAGGCCTGGCTCAAGGCATTGAGCTTGTGTGTGCACACGTGGTCAAGGACATTTTGGATGAACGTCGACGGGCGTGACCCTAACTAGTCACTCGTTACTGTAGTTCCTGGTTCAATTCAGTGAGTATCTCAGTCTCCGTCGTTCTCAACGTCCGTAGGGAGATATTTGTGGCGTAGTGTAAGACGTCAGTGGACGCATCTGGCTGTTCTTCTAGTGAGGAGGTGCTTCCGTCACGTGACACGTGACTCCCGTGTTTCTCGTTCTTCGTGTCGTGACCTTTTCCGGGTTAGTCTGTTCTTGACTTTACCTGAGGTCGGCTCTGTGCGGCGTGCACGGCAATCTAGTCGTGTATGCTTTAGTGTCCCGTATATGTCTAGGTCTCTTCTAGGCCTTTTTTGCATGTTTTCGTGAGTCTTAGCTTAGGCCTGGTGTCATGTCGACGGATCGGTAACTCCTGACTTTGTGAGATCAGGGTTCGCCTTTCTGTTGCTCTTCAGAGTAGTTTAGGGAGCCGTACTTCCTTTGGCAGTCGTGTTTTGTCTGGTACGGCCTCTTCCCCTTTTCTTTGGTAGTTCCTACTCTTTCTTTTACAGCTTTCTAGTTGTAGTTTAGCTTTTCCTACTTTACTACTACTGCTGTTTTAGTTGTTGTTCCGTATTACTGCGTTATTTTTCAGTGGGGATCCGTGTGACCCCTACTGAGCTAGTGACACGAGGTTCACCCCTGCTTTTCAGGTGTGGTCATCTCTGCTTCCTTCGCAGTTCCTGGTGTGGCGTGTTCGTAGTTGCCAGCAGTACCTGCGTCGGGCTTCCCCCGACCTCAGTGTACGTTTTTCTTTCTGTTAGTCTGTACTTGTCTTTCCTTTGGACTGGACTCTGTAATTTAAATTGTTAATCAAAAATGTAATTTTATTTCTGCTACTTTAGCAAACCTGGTTAATGAAATATTATTGCTTACTGTTATATCTAGGGCTTCAATGTACTACACGACAATTCTTTTATCCATTCGGAGCTTTACAGCTCTTGGGAGGCTTCACGGGTTCTAAGTGGTATCGGGTCTACTCGGTAATCCTATCGGGTATATCCGGTATCCGGAGTCCGGATCGTCACAACCCCGATACTGATTGACTCTTATGTTATGGTTGGGATACATGTCTGGCTTTATTGTTATAATAATCTTACCTGTAATCAAGATTGATTGAATTGAAACCGACTCTAAAGGAAGGCACTTACTGTAAAATTGTTTATAAGGCTTACACCTGCAACTGATTGAGTGACTGACTGAATCCAGGTGAATCTAGATGATTACTGAACTGATTGGCAAGCCAGGTTGAAAGATTAAACTGGATTACAGATAAAGTAGCTGAATAAGAAAGAATTACTCACATAATTGAATAATGTTCTGTTCTGTTATTTCATTACTTGAAATTATGATATATGTCTAAAATCTATGAGGAATTGTGATTAATTGAGTATTATGACATGACATGCAAAAGTTATTATATAGTAAGCATGCAATTGGTTCTAATGCCTATTGAGTCTTAAGACTCACACCTGCAATCTAACATTTTTTAGGAAATTGGGAAGTGTGTTTGATAATTCGCGAGTAGGAGGTTAGAGGAGAGAGCTTCAGGACTACTTGCAGCTACTGTGTGGAGGATTCTAAGGTTGTAATCTTTATGTATATAAGCATACTTTTAGTTGAGTTCCCACTGTGGGAGAGATGCACGTGTCCTTTTGTATTAAGAGGAATAAACAATATTGATAAATGATGTAATTATAGTTTTAAAATCTTAATGGTTGTGGTATGGTTGTGTTATTATAATTACATATTTGAGCACCATGCGGATACCCCGGTTCACAGTGACGGAGGAGTATAAGGTGACACTCCTCGATCGGGTACCAAGTGTCCCAAGAAGGGGGCGCCACAACCACGTTCCTCAGACCGAATGACATCCTTGTGTAGTAGTAGAGGCTGTGGTCGGTGATGAAGGCGGCCTTGTCTTGGTTAGGCCCATGCATGCTGATCTGGTGGTATCCTGAGTACGCATCTAGGAAGCTCAGCATCTCGTGCCTGTGAACGTGTCACATAGACATTTTAAAGAGAAGGAAAAAATGATGATAATGATAAGGGATAAATAAATATGCTAAAATGAGTGGGACATGAAGGAAAAGAGGATGAGCATGAGATGCTCTATGGAGGGTGATTGCCAGAGGGGTTACCTCAAAAAAAGAATGATGATCGCATGTACCTTGTATGAAGCGGGTGAGATTGCAAGTTCTTCCTTCCTCCTTCTATCGGCCGGCCGATGAAGGGGGTTTATAGCTTGATTACCCTTGCAATTAAGAAAACACACAAAATAAATAAAGATATGGATTAGCCAAATGTGTAGTATCAATGCTCTAAAAGTATAGAAATTAATCAAATTAAGCATGAACACACCTTGTGTGTTTTGGTTTAAAACCCCTTAAGAAAGAGTAACAAGGTTGGGGAGTATATGAATGCAATGATATGAATAAACAAAGCAATTATACCAAGGAGTATCTCTAGCAGAGAACTAGAGAGAAAGGGTGCGTGTGTGATGAGATGAATAATAACTAACAAACTCAAAGACTAAAAGAGGGAACGCCCTTCTGCTGTGTATGCAGTAGTAAAGGGAAGGAAGCAAGAGCCTCGGCTGCAGCAGTGGATGAAGATTATGCTGGAAGAAAAACTGTCACCCGTGGAAATTCACTCGTGGGAGAAGAATGCCACCAGGAGGAAGAACATGCAAGGAAATTAAAAGAACTCTCTTCTTTCTCTGTTCTCTGTTTAGTGAAAAGCTCCCTGCCTGTTAAACTCCCTTGTTGTTCTTTTTCTTCTTAACCTTCTCGCGCGAGAAGAACACATGGGGGTATTTATAGGCCAAAATTCCTTGCATTAATAGGATTAAAACAAGGCAATCAATCCTCCAATAAGGAACCCTCCTCCCAATCGAACACAAGGTGTAAAATGGGGAAAGAATCATAACTGGAAGGTAGCAGGCGAAACGGAGACGGAAGTCAAAATGACGACCTGACGAGGGGCGTTATTTGAAATGATGACATTCACACAATCGTTAATTCTTGGATTTATTTATGGCAATAAAGGACTTTCCTAATTTAAAATTTGACAAATGACGCATGTTTTAATGGGCGTCAAATAATAAACGCCCCAAAGACGGGCGTCAATTCTTTGAGTTTTATTTTCTTTAGGATTCGTAAAATCCAGGAAACAGCGCTTGTTTGAACAGTCGTTTATTTGTGAAATCACGACCCTCATCAGGTCGTCAGTTAAATGACGCCCTTCCTCCAGGCATTAATTACAATTGTTATGGAAATAGAGAAATTATCAAATGATTAGAAAAACTTCATATTAAGCCAATATTGAAGTCCACTTTGGGGCGTCACGTGGTGACATGAGATTTATTCAACATAGCATCGATTTTGGCGTGTCTACAGCTGCCCCGCCTTGGCGTCTGCTTTGCAAGGGAGTGAGACGGAATGAAGCGAAAGTGCAACAAGCAGAATGAAGTAGAACGAACTGATATGTAGATGCCAAGGTGTGATGTGACATGCCTCCGAAACTAAGCGTTAGAAATCTTTCCAGGATTCTGAATGAAACAACTTTGGATGATTACGAGAAAGCAATGATCAGCTGGTTGAAGGAACTAATCTAATAAACGAAATGTGCGCGAGGGCACGGAAGGAAAGACACCATTGGAGAGCGGTTACCAGCCAATGTGGACGTGCTACAACGAAGGTGGGTTTGCAGAAAAATAAAATGAATTGAGATAAATATGCAGCGAAAGAATGCTTTCAAGGAACTAGCCTCAGCGGCTTCAAGGAGAATATAGTACTTGATTTGGAATGGAATATCTCATGTCAACTCAATTTCAGAGCAAGCAGCCCTCATTATCGGCATAATATGAGGATTTTCATCATGAAGCTCAAAGTCCTACATGATGCATGCTGGGCTAAAATAAAAATTAAAACAAACTAAAATAGAAAATAATCAAGGATAATATTGTTAAACCATCTAGATTTGGTCAAGAATCCAGATCTCTAAGCTGACACTAAGTCGAAGCCCGTTTGTCCACGCATCAACTCAGAAAGTGGAACCGTCGTCCCAAACCTTAGATGACCCAACGGCCTATCCGTGTGATCAAGATTCTCCTGGAATTATCACTATTTTTGATGAAGGGGAACTCAAATTCCAGGTTCATCAGAACCACAAGGTCCTAGATATGCTATAGTAGCGTAGAGTACCATATAGTAATAATGCATACATGAAAGATACAAGGGATCGAATGATATTACCAGTGGAGTAAATCCAATCATTTCAAGACTTGCATAGCCTGCGCTTTATGTGCTAAAAAATCATTAGCTCAACAAAGAATTATCAGTTCAGAATATGATCATAAGTGCATGACACAAGCAATTTCATCAAAATATAACAACACTTAAGTTCATGAATAATCATCATGCTGTAAATCCGTTCAAAAGTGTAAGCTCAAGAAATGGCGACTCTTCATAGAGGCGTGTTGTACCCAGTCAATTTCTCAGCCAAAACGACAAGGAATAAGGGTTTGGGCATTTCCCCGAAGACCTTCAAGGCACAGGCTACCTAGCCATTTCTACACCCTAAAGGTCCCCGCAAGGGTCCCGATCAATTCGCTGTGACGCGCGGCGGCACAAACAAGTATTCGGGGTCAACCCCAGCCACTCTCATATAGGCTTTGCCCGCGTCTTATATGGTCGCCCGGGATCACCCGGGGGCGCCCCAACGTTAAGCCACGCCACGTGGCATTTAGCAAAAGAGTCACGGGCCCACTCCGAGACTCTTCATTCAACCCTCCAAGGTCAAAGGGAGACCCGAGCAAGTCAACCACAGGCTTTGGAGGCCCGCAGTATGTACGTACGGCTCACACACGTGTGTTCGGCATTTTTCCAAACACCTTGTGGGCGCGTATATTTCAACCCTTCTACACAAGACCACAGGCCAGCCCGTGGTTCCAGTATACCAGTTGGGTCAAACAACGACCCCCCAGCAAGTCGGGGCTACCCCCGACCCTCAGACACGTGGCAACAAGCCACTAAACTTAGCTCTCCGACCAACCCGAGGCTACCCTGTCAACCCGACGTACAACGTGGCACACAACATGAGGCAAGGCCCGTGGGTCCCAAAATGCCTCCTTCCAACCCCTACAGACTTCCACCCTTGGCCTTAGGCCAAATCCAAGGCCCGTCGGCCACTTACGCGGCTCGTTCGGCAACCCGGGGTGAGTTGGGCATTTGCCCGAACACCTTGCGAGCGGCCACTCCAACTCAAAGAACAACGGCCCCACGGGCCCATGCCAGCTTTTCGAAGTTCAAAGTCCGTCAAAGGACGTCCCCAGGCAACACAAGAAGACCCCCGGGGGCCATCTCCCGGGGTTATGGCTGGCGCGGGGCCAGTTCGCGCCTGGGTGTGGCCGCGCCCCCGGGGGAGGGCGAACTCCCCGGGGAGCCGCGCCCCCTCTCCAGCTCGGTGGTCCCACAGCCCCACTCAGCCTCGGTTCGCTCAATTGCGGTCCTACGATGCAGTTCGTGTACAGTACCAGTTCGAGGGATCAAGCGCGGACGTGGAAGCGCAAAGCGACAGCACGACGGGTTCGTCCTCAAGTCAACGCGCACAAGTCTCCACAAGCCGCCACGTAGCCTTCACCCACTTGTCCTTAGCCAAATTGGGAAGAAAAAAACTCAAAAATCAATTTTTATAGGGTGGGGACCAGCCCCCCCCCCCCTCTCCTTACGAACCTGCCTAAACCCCCTTGGGGAGGGGGTATAGGCGGGTCCGCGTAAACCCCCAATCAAACCAAAAAAAAAAAAAATTATAAAAGAGAAAACCCGTCCCGCCTAAACCCTTGGGGGTTTAGGCGGACCAGCCAGGCCCCCCTGGCTGGTCCGCGTAAACCTCTTTCCCTCCTCTCTCAACCCGCGTACCCAATGCACTATTCCATTAGGTTTACGCGGACCAACTCCCGTGACCCTTCATCTTCCCCTATAAATACCCCTTAGGATCTCAAGGGTGGGGCATGAATCCAATACAAAGCATCCAGCAATACGCAAGATCGTTTGGCACCCGACAAGCACAAGACTTCGAGCATAGAGCAAAGGAGAATTATGTGTGGGTGACTTGTTCGGTGGTCTACTGATGCGGGACGGACCACAGACTCGACTCCGAAATGATATGCGATCGTCGGACTCTAGGTGAGCTCGTGATTGTCCCTTAACGAGGGAAGCGTCGGACGTGCACGATTGAGAAATCGGCAAGAGCTAGGGTGGTCAATTCGCACTTTCGTGCCCGGATCGGGTCACGGGACGGCTTCGCTCTCTCTCGCAGCAGCGGTGATATGAAAATATATAGCAAGCTAGGTCCTAAAATATGCTCTCTAGCAGCGGCATATAAATCATATAGGGAAATAAGCGAAATGCCAAGCAAGGAGCGAATACGATACCTCCACGCTCCCGGCGTGGGGAAGATGGACCCGGCCGAAAACCGTGCTCCCGGAACAATTAATACACAATAATGACAGCAATGAGTTACTGCCCACTCCACGCAGGGAGGTAAAGGGCTACACAAATGGGCCCGGGAGGACCGAATTCGGGTTGACGGGCGGCTTCACGCGTAGCTTCGGTCGCACCCGAACTTGTGACTGTGGGGCCCACGTGCTGTCCGGAGGGGCCGTGTGGGACCCGGTGGCACGTCTGTAGTGGGGACACTTGGGGAAGCGCTCCCCGGGATGGCGGCACGCTGGTTCGCCGGCTGGAGACCGGGCGGCTCCGATCGGCACCGGCCGGAATAACCGGCCACGGATCTGCCGGTTCTGTTTTCAGGCGCGCGCTCCGGCGAGAACGGACGCTGCGATCAGCCCCGATGACGGATCGACATGAAACTGGCTCCGTTGGAAAGCTCTCTAGAAGTACTTCAACTTAGGCTTAAAGATAGGACCTTGATATGCACGGATCTGGGCTTTATTGAATTTTTGAGTTCCTATTGTACAGTAGCCGAACTCTCAGATTAGCAGAAAACTTGTCTGAGAAATGACGTTGACCGCAAGGTAGATGTCCGATTCAGCTCCTGAGCTCTTCACAAAAGTTATAGTATTTGAAACAAGGAAGATGGAAATATTTTTTGTGGACTGATTACAGGTGGCTACGAATTGATATGATTTTTTCACTGGACAGAGGTCGGATATGGAAATAGGTGGACAGCACTGTAGCTATCTCTGACAATAAATTTTGAAAAAATAGATGGAAGGCTGATTAAAAATCAGGAAAATTCATGGAGTGAGGGGACGGTAGAAAGAACTCCCAGTAAAATGGGGAGGGTTTGGAAAAATCAACAAGATGGTCAGAGGGGGAGATTACAGGGGTGCTGTCACACAGATCTGAGACTGGACAGAACTGGGAAACAGAAACACACGAAATTTGAAAAATAGTAAATGATAGAATTTGGACGGTATTTGTTTTGTGGTGGTGGGGATTGAAGATAGAAACACACCATAAAATTTTCAGAACAAGAAGAACTCGTGGCTGATAGATGGAATTCCGGGAAGGAGCTTCTGCCCAGGATGGACAGAACACCGAAGTCGTCTTCGCGGCGGCTCGAAGGCGGCACGAACGGCGGCGGCGGCACCGGAGATGAACTTGGAGATTGAGGGGGAGGATATATCACTCTAGAATGGGGGTTGGGGATGAAGAAACCAGAGGGAGAGAGGGGAGGTCGAAATTCACTCAAGGTGGGGTTCTTGCACAATGCTTTTTCTCATTTCATTAATTCTAGAATAATAGAAATACATGACTTATATAATAAATAAAGAAAGACCATGAATACCCTTAGATCTAGGATCTGGAGGGGCATTTAAGGGACTTCATATTTGATCCAAATAAAATAAAAAAATAAAATTCCTATTTAATTCTAATGGGGGGACAAGGTAGGTGAGGTAGGTACCCTACCTTTGAATTTTTAATCCACTTGTCTCCCATGTGGTCAATTGGCATTCCAACCTTCTAGATGGCCACCTAGGATGGTTGACCAGCCCCACATGGTCTAGGTGGACCAATGGGAAAGGGGTGAGGGCCCCCTTGCTTGGGCCTACTGGAATTTTACATATAAACCCACTAAGACTTACAATTACGTACCCATATAACACAAGGGTATACATACAAATATGAAAGGACATAAATACAAAAAAAATGCGGACGGTCTTGCCTCGATGTCCCCATCATCTACTACGCCGGGGTATGTCGTTCGCGCTCCCCTCACGCCGTAGGTAGTCGTCACACACAAGTCGACACCCACCGTGTGTGAGACGTTGTGGTGCGGGCGGACGTCTCCTCATGCCGGGATTCCCCCTCGCACGCCCGTCGGTCGCAACCACTCGTGTGCCATGACGTCATGCTCACTCACAGTCACGAGGCCATGTCCGACCGCTCAACTCGAGCCGCGTCTGACCCTCGTCCAGATGCCGGATCGATGGATCCCCTCAGTTATCTAGTTGTAGGCCCCCGTTTGGCACCACGGCCGCAGCCCACGCCACGGGAGGACCCCTCTGTAAAATGCACATGTGTGTATTCATCACGCATCGACCCGGGGACCGACTAGCACATCGGAATTGTCCTGTGGCATGCGCCAGTTGTACTTTGGCCATTACGACTTTCCCGTAAGGAAATACGCGTCTCAACACAACACCGCCGATTGGACGAGTGCCCTCGCACCCGCGTCCCGGCCTTCAATCTCCTATCTATATCCTTCGGCATCCATGCCTAACACTCCACCCCCAAGAAACACCCCTCAGTCTAACACGTACCCCTAGCTGCTGAATGCACCCGGTCCTACACCCATGGCTTCAGACACATATATAGACTTTTCTTCAGCATGGAACGAAGGTATTCGGATTCAATCCGATGTAAATAAACACCGGTTACTTGCGGCCGGTGGGGAAAGACATCATGTACACGATTCCCACAATCGCCTATGCACTCGCACCCATGGAACCCCTTCTCTCCACGTGTTGCCCGATCGCCTGAGCCCCTGTGCCGCGCCATGGTGGCGCTTCCCCGGTCAAACCTTGGTTCCATGAGTGATTGTCGAGAGATCGACTGGCACGCCCGCACCCTGTCTAGTTAACCCTTAGCCCGACATTCCCATGCCATTCTGCCCCTTTCAACTTTTCGTAAAAGGAGAGTGCCCGGTACCGCCGTGAGAGGCATGCACCCGTAAGGAGGATACCTGAAATACATCAAACTTCCGTATTTTCCTTCCCCGTTGTATTCCTTCCTTCACCCCGATTAATCGGCATAATAACACGTGCAACAGAGAGGATGGCACGCCCGGTGGGATGTCTCCTGCCTTCCTTCTTTTTGCTGAAGAAGAGTCTGTGCCAGCCCTGAAGCCTGGTGCCCTTTCCCTATATTTGCGGGAGAGGCAGAGGAGGGTACTCGTGCGCGCATTCCCCAGCAGCTTCCGGTCCGCGTTCCGATCGTCAGGCCCCTCTCGGTGACTGTCAGCGACTGTCGCCTCCGCGACACTCAACACTCCGAAAACCATGGCGGCCGTTACCTACGGTCTCAACGTCATCGCCACCCACGCCCGGGTGGGCTACTTGGCGACGCCGATCACTTTCAGCACTTCGCCCCAGTTATCGGATCGCCCTACTTTCTGGGTGTGATCCCTGTGGCTGCTTCTCAGCCAACTCCAGTCTCTCCGGTGGCCCCTGCGGCCAATGCGCCATGCGCGCCTCCAGCTCCAGTGTCCCGCCCGAGTGCCGGGCGCCGGACTGTCACTGCAGGCGCCTACAGGGCCCCCAGTTCAACGCCGGTCCCGGTGAACGTTAGCTCCCGAGGCCAGCCTCGTCCGATCTCTAACACGGTCCCCGCGCCCTGGACTTCGATCGCCATCCCAACATCTTCCTCGGGTCCTCAATCCCGAGCCACAGCTAAGCCACCACCCGACACGGGCTCCCTGCCCCAGGTCTACGGCTTCCCAGCATCTTCCTCGGGTCCTCCATCCCGAGCCGTAGCTAAGCCAGCACCCGACACGGGCTCCCTGCCCCGGGTCCACGGCTTCTCAGCATCTGCCTCGGGTCTTCAACCCTGAGGCCCAATAAAGCCGGCACCCAACACGGGCTTTCAGCCCCGGGCTTACGGCTTCCCAACATCTGCATCGGGTCTTCCACCCCGAATCCCAACAAGGCTGACACTCAACACGGATTGACAGCCCCGAGTTTATGGCTCCCCAGTAGTGCACTCGGGACCCCGGTCCCGCGCTCCAGTCAAGCCGGCTCTCCCCGTGGGTCTTCCACCAAGAGGGCAGCTCTTCTCAGCACCTTCCTCAGGCATTCCGACCCGAGCCCAGACTACGCCGGCGCCCACCACAGGTCCTCTACCAAGGGGCGTCGACACCCCGGCACTTCCAACGGCGTCGCCTCCCGGTGCAAGAGTGTCATCTCGAGCCTCGGCGACACTCTTATCGGCGCGGGCGAAGGCTTACACCCGAGTCACTCATCTATCGACTCCCGGTGTTGTGGGTTACTTACCCCGGGGACCGATTCCGGCACTTTGGACTGACGGCTTCATCTTGCCGGTCGTTCCGGGCCATGTTTTCTCAGTCTACCATCTTGGGGCGGAGTCTTCCTTGACTTCTCTGAAGAAGCGTCGCCATGGCCGTAGAGGCAGGCGACTCACTGCTACAACCAGCAACTCCGGCAGGACGGTCCTTGTCGGCGACTTGCGGATCCGTCTCGACGGGGGTGAGCCAATTATACCCCAAGAATGGACCGTTCCTACCATCCCCACTTCCAATCGTTTTGACCTCTTGCGTCAAACACGAGAGGATGGGGCGAAGCTCAAAGGAGCAGGTTCCTCGGCGGCAGCCCGGGGGCACCCACCACAGCTAGGCACACGGCCTCCCAAGATGACTCGTCAAAAAAGTGGCGACAAGGGAGACCAGCAATCGGACCTGAGAAGAATCTGGGTCACCCCAGAAGAAGCTCAAGTTGTTCGGAGGGCGCGTATTACCAACCCCCTGCGAGCACTCAGACGCGGCATCAGACGGGATGCGGCGGGTGTCGCAGCAGCATCGTCTGACGACGCCCAGTCGTCCAATGTCCCCCGCTCAAGCATGCGAAGGCAAAGGCGAGCCCGTCCCCGGGCCATCCAGCAACATGTCCAGGGTTCTCCTCCGGCTAACATCGGGAGTGAGCCCCCTCCACAATGCATCTCGATCTTTGACAGACTAGCGACGCCTGTCCGCCCCGAGCGACATCCACGAAGGAAGCTGATAGCTCGATTTATCAACGATGCGGTTCGAGTGTTCGCATGTTACACCACCGGACACCATCTAGACACCCAGTTTGATGATTTGAACCAGCCCCTATCTCACTTCAAGAGGCCGCGCCATCAGGCTCCTCCACCTCCTTCAACAGGTCACATCGGCACTTCTGCCGGACCGCAAGCATCGGAACGTGCAGAAGAGGTCCCAGTGGAAGACCGCAACCCTCCTATCAATGCAGAACCGGTCAACAATGACCCGCCTGCAAACGAGGTTCAGGAAGTGACTCTCGACACTCTAATGAAGGAGAACCAGCATCTGAAGGCCCTCCTGCAAGACCTTCTCCAGGAGTGAGACCTTCATCCTCAGCAACCTGTCAGGCCTCAGGCCGAGGCACCAGTACCCTCGGTGGCTCACGACATTGCCAACACTTCAGCGGCGATTGCCCGAACCCCGTTGGCAACTGGGTTTGGCACGCCTCCAGTTGATACTCAGCCACGAGCCTCCAATACGCCAATACCAGAAAATCTCTTGGCGCAACGCCAGATGATCGAGCACATTGTCGAGATAAAGCTCGCCCAGTATGGTGAAGGGACGGTCACGGTGGATCTCTACAGTGTACCCTACCCGCTTCACCACCAGTTAAAAAAGTTTCCTCCAGAATACTCCAAGCCCTCGAAGCTGTAAAAGTTCGACGGGCAGGGGTCGCCACATGAGCACTTGGCCTACTATGTTATGGCCATGGGTGAGTTAGCGTTGGAGGAATCCTATCTCCTCCGCTACTTCGCCACTTCACTCACAAGGATGGCCTTCCAATGGTACTCCCACCTAAAGCCCGGCTCAGCCATTGACTGGGTGGATCTGCAGAAGAAGTTCCTTGGCCGATTTCAAACGGCCAAGCGAAAGGTCTCCTTAGCCGAACTCTGCTCAATTCGGCAGAAAAAGGGCAAGAGCGCCCTCGACTTCATCAAAAAGTGGTGAGACCTCAGCATGAGGTGCGTCAATCCACCCGTCCAGGAGGATGCCATCACTATATGTCATCAAGGTCTTGCGGCCGAGGTGAGCGAAAAGCTTCTCGGTACCAATATCAAAGGCTTCGACCAGCTCAATTCGGCAGTTGCCAAGATAGAGATGTTCTTCGCCAACAACCCGAGTTATACCGCAACAAAGGGTAAACAAGCGGGAGAACGCCAGCCCGGTAAGGAGGTGAACATCGTAGAGTTCACCCCTGCCACTAAGGCCGGTAAAGCAGTCGAATCCAGTGGCTCTGACAAAAAGGCAGCAGACAAGCCGGCTGTTCCCTCCTTTTCGGAGCGCATGAAGACACCCTTCTCTTTTAAGAAGGAACACACGAAGATGCTCTTCGACCTCTGCATGGCTCAGAAGATTGTCGAGCTGCCAGAAATCCGCAAGTCGGACGAGGCGCTAAAGACTGACGATCCCAGCTATTGCCTGTACCATCACATGTTGGGTCACTCAATTGAAGATTGCTACGTCTTCAAGACTCGGGCGCAGAAGCTGATCCGAGACGGCCTAGTCAAGATGAAGAGCGGTCTTGTTGATCCTCCACAACCACATACATGGGACAGGCCAGCTAAAGCGGCACGCATGGCTCACCCCTCGGCCAATGTCATCCACATGATGGCCGCATTCACTCTTTCTGATGATGAATTAGAGGGGCCTAGTGCCAGTCGAAGGGAACGTTCGATCTGGTATCCAGGGTGGAGGCCCTGGCATGATCAGAGACCTCTCTCCTTTCCCAGGGAGAGAACCCGGTGACTCTTTGATATCCTCATCGACAGGGGGCAAATCATGTCCCGTGACTCCCCTCCTGGCTACACCCAATGGGATCGTAGTCATCCCCAGTATTGCCCCTTCCACGCCAGGGTCTGCCACCCAATCGAGTCCTGTGAGGAAGTCCAATACCTCATCCAGGAACAGATCCGATAGGAGTAGATCGATGCGGAAGGAAACTCCATGTCGCTCGTCAGGCTTCGGCAAGCTGTCGAAGAGACCCTGAGCATCGCTAGGGATGCGCCAGAGTGGCCAGACTCTCCTCAAGAAAATGGGCACGGGCTGCCTTACCAGCATCTTCCAGAATGGCTCGAGTTCCGGACTGACAACCAAGAAGTGCTCGAGCGACTGCGAAGGCGTAGAGAGCAGGAGGCCAGTCAAGAGACGGAGCCGACTAATCTCTCGGTCAACGTCATCCATTCCCCTGTTCCTCCGGCCCTTGAGGACTCTCAGGCACCAACAGCTATCCATCCAACCCCAGCCACTTCGGCCATGGAATGGCAGTCCTGGCGGGAGCTAAAGTCTCTCCCTTTCCCTGAAGAAGACACTGCCAGGCTCCTCTGGGTCCTTCTCGGCCGAGAGGACGTTCTAGTGGGCGAGATGATGACAAGCTCTTCAGCTCTTTCTTATTCTTCTCCCGTCCCATCTCCGCCATCGACAGCCGCGGATAGGAAGGGAAAGCAAAAACAGGGTGAGGCCCCACCTCAGCCTCATGACACCTCCTCAGCGGGGGGGCCGTCCGGTCCTCTCCGCCTATATGTTGACGCAAGCCGAAGTACAAAGAAGACATCTTCGAAGTCTTCATTGACTTCGATTCAAGTGGTGGGCCCACCGCCACAAGGTTCCTCCATTCCGTAAAGTCGGGATAACTGTGCAGAGCGACAATGTCCCGCGACACTGTCACTGGTCGCCAGGCCTAGCCCTCAGCATGGTTACAAAGGCAAGACTAAGGAGCAGGACAACCAGTGCCCTTCTTTGTCCGCTCCTCAACAGAAGCCACCACCACCGCAGGTAAGGCAGCAAATTGCGCATATGTCTTCAAACACCGGTCCCAACGTACCGGTTCAGCAAAAGACATCTCCACCGCCACCGCGGGTAAGGCATCAAACCGCGCATATGTCTTCCAACACCGGTCCCAACGTACCAGTTCAGCAAAAGACATCTTCGCCGCCACCGCGGGTAAGGCATCAAATCACGCATATGTCTTCTAACACCGGTCACAATGTACCAGTTCAACAAAAGACATCTCCATCACCACCGCGGTTAAGGCATCAAACCGTGCATATGCCTTCGGACGCCAGCACTAGCCTACCGACTTCTCATAAGCTTTCATCGCCACCGCGGGTAAGGCACCAAACCACGAACACATCTTCGGATGCCAGTCCCAGCATTCCGACATACCAGAATTGCCACTCGAGGTGATCGAGCAGGCAATTAATGCCACCTTCCATATACAACAAGCGAAAGGCGCCTGGATCGAGATCCGGGCAAGGAAGAGTCATCGACCTTGCCCTGCAAGGGCGCCAGCTCGGAGATATCCTCATCAGGATTTGTCAACTCCGGCTCCAGCACCTCTCCCTCCTACTCCCTTGAAGATGACTATCGCCAAGAGACAAGAGAAAAATAGGAGGAAGAACCTCAGAAGGCGGCTCAAGAAACAGGCTGAACAAGTAGCCGCCCTGTAATCCTCGGCCGAGCCAACGCCTCTCCAAAGGCTCCAGCGGCTCATTGATGACCTGGAGGAATACGTTCCCCCTCGTCCTACCGGGGCTCTCCCACTCGACATCTACATCCCGTGGGAAGAAATGCAGAAACGAGTCCGCCTCAGGAATTGGGTCCAAGAGATGATCCAAAAGCTCAAGAACGGTGAAAGACTCGTGATCCCTGATGAGCTCTCCTTGTGCTATAAAGACGAGGAGATCACCACAGAGTAGCAGGAAGAAATGCTCCGACGCTGCACCTGCAACATGGTGGCCATCCCACCGCCCGACAATATCAATACTTCTCGACGGGGCGAGCTAATGGCCTCCCGGACAAGACAAAGGGCTACCGCCCCTCTTGGGCTACAGCCAGCTCCAGAACACACCGGACGCTGCCGAGGCCGTGGCCGGGGACGTGGTAGAGGCCGTGGGAGAACTCTCGAGCTACCCCTCTGTCCATCCACCTTCGATCTGGAGTGAGTTATCCTCTTTCGAGGAGAGGAACCGGCTCCCATCCCGGAGATAGAAATCTGGGGTGGACCCGATATCTTTGACCCTGTCAGCTTTGGCGAGGCTGTGGCTAGCCTTCCGGCTCCGATGCTAGTACCGGCTCTTGTAACAGAGCAAGCAGGACCGTCTGGCAAGGACGAGCCAGCCCACCAGTCACCCCAAGAAGAGCAGTCATTGGCATCCCTGTTCCAAGAGCCCGCTGGTGATCGAGGTCAATCTGGTCCCGGTGATAAGGGCAAGGCAATGCAACTTCCCAATGGGGAACAGCACAGCAGCTCGCAAAAGGCTCAGCCCGACATTCTACCCTCTCTGGGGGATGCTCGAGCCCGAGCGGACCGAAAGGTCCTCCACCAAATGAAGCGCTTCCCATGCCAGCATTTCAATCTGGGAAGCCATTGCTTGGAGTAAGGATCTGAGGGAGACCCTTATCAAAATACTCCAAGAGCCCGAAGTTTATGAAGCGCATGCCGCGGAAATGAAGGCGGCTGCCTATGGGGCCTTCGCATCCACCATCACCTTCACGGAGAAAGACATGTTGTTGTCCCCTCCGTGCCATAATCGTCCTCTTTATATGAAGGGGAAGATCAACGGGCATGATGTGAACCGGATCCTGGTGGACGCAGGTGCCGTTGTTAACATCATGCCGCTCAAGACATTCAGGTCTCTATATCTGACCCCATACCTCCAGAAGGTCCAGGCGATCAAGATATTCAGCTTCAACCAGAACACCGAGGACGTCCTCGGCCGGGTAGACGTCGACCTGGTGCTCGATGACTTCGCCTCGAAGGCAGCATTCTATATCATTGACTCCAACACGTCTTATAAGATGTTGCTGGGCAGACGCTGGCTTCATGAAAACTAGGTCGTCCCATCGACTCTCCACCAATGCATCAAGTATGCCAAGGACGGAGAGCAACACAAGGTCATTGCAGACCTATCTCCATTTACACCAGCAGAATGAAACTTAGCCGACATTGCGCTCTACTTCAAGGGGATTAGTCTGTACCCTGTGATCAAGAGCAAAAGTGATGGATACGCCAGCCCAAAGAGATGGCTCAATCCAATGCCACTGGGCTCACGTCCCCAAGTCCCAAATCAGAAGCTTAAAAACCCTTCGTAGCTTTATTTTAATGTTCAGGTAAGAGTCTTTTGCTTTAGTGTCTTTTTGTCTTCCCGTATGAGTTATAATGAGATTAAGTAGTAGGTGTGTGTTAGTCTTAAAGACTAGTCTGTTGGTCTCCTCGTGAGTCCTATAAAAATGTCTGTAACCTTATGTTGGAAAGAAGAGACAGAACCAAAATATCTATTGAACAACTTGAACCGTCGAAGTCTCATTCCACCTTATTTACGATACCAGGGTGAGACGCCCTGTTCTCCTCTTCCCTCTTTCCCCCCTTCCCCTTTCTTCCTCAACCTTCCCAAACTCTCTCTCTCAATCTACCTTATCCTCTCTCCCTCCGTCTCTCGCCTCCCACTCCCTTTCTCTCTCTAACACGCTCACCCGCACCTCCCTTCCCGCTGGCCCTCTCCTTCACGCGTCAACAGGTGGACCCTCTCCCTGCCCCTCTCTCTTCACCCCACCGCTTTCTCCTTCCCCTGTGCACCACTAGGGACAGCCATCTCCACCCCCCCTCCAGCTACCTCTCTCGCTCTAACCCACTCTCACTCACACACTGCCGGTGCCCTGCTCCATCTCTCCCGGCACTACCCCCATCTCCCTCACTTCCCCTCACCTTTTCTCCTGGCCCATACCCTCGAAGCTAGCTCAGTCCGGTGCCCCTGTTTGGGACAGGGGCTCCGTAACCAATTCTTCCCCCCCTTCACTCTACCCGTCCGCCGTTAACCCCAAGGCCAATAAGCAGCACCCCACATCATTGCACTCAGGCCTCCGTCCACCCCTCTGTTCCTCAACCATCGCTACCACCCCTCCCCACTCGTCGAACCTCTGCTCATCACCAGCCACAGCACGAACTGCTCCGACGCCTTCCACTCTACCAGAACTGCCCACACGCCCCTCACCCTGCACTGCCCTGCCACGACGTCGTCCAACCCACTTCCCCTGCAAGCGAGCACCACAGCTACGTCCCCAGCCGCCTCGAGCAGACTCCTCGCCACCACGTGTGCGAGGCCACTACCGTTCTGAGCTCGCGAAGCCAAGCAGCTTCACCTCCATCCGAGCACGGCACCGAGCACGTCGACCTCCCAAGCGCGCGCGGGTGAGCCCTGCACCCCCCTCCTCCAGGCACGGCCTCCTTCCTGAGCACAACGGCCTCCACGTGTACTCTCCCTCCGGAACACGGCGAGCTTGACAACCCACCCCTGCAGAAGGCAGCCTCCACGTGCAATCTCCCTCCCGAGCACCCCAGGCGGAGCACGACGGTGGGCTTGAGCCAACGTCCGAGCGTGGCACCAAACACGTCGGCCTCACGATGCCCCACCCCTGTCGAGGGCCGATTGGATCCTAATCCTCACGTCCGAGCACGCAGCGGTCTCCACTGCCGAGCACTGTGCTCGCCCTCACTTGAGCACGCGGCGAACACCCGGACCCTTGGCGAGTATGGCATCCCACCATGCAGCCCACATCTGATACCCACCCCGCCAGCATCGCCGTCGGCCCTGTCGAGCACGCCAACGGTCGGAGCACGAGGGCCGCCCGACTGCACCGACCTCTCCGCTTCCGAGCACACCGCAACCCCACCTCCTAGCCCAGAACCGTGCTCGCCTCACCCCACCAACAGTTCGCCGCCCACCTCCCCTCCTCGCTCTCTCGTTCTCTCTCTCGTGGAAGATTTCTCTTGCATGGTACTGTGCTGAACAGTAGAGAGAGAGAAATAAAGAGTGACAAAAGCGAAGATATTTTGTGAAACTGTAGCAAAAAAATAGAGTGGGAAAATATTTTGTGTAAAGGAAAAAAATAGAAAGAAAAAAAAAGGGAAAATAGGAAACGAGGTGAGAAAAGAAGAAAATCATACACCTCGGGTTTTCGTTTCACATCAAAAAGTAACGACTGGCTCTCAGAGGAAGATGATGATGACCTCTTCTTTGTTGATGAGGAAAAGGCCAAGCTCCACCGGATGCGCCTCAGCTCCAAGTCAACCTCAGATCGCCCTGAGAGGCGCCAGATCGACTTCGAGGCTAATCTCATTAGCCGGGCTATCGGCAAGAGTATATGCCTGCCACCAGATTGCATCCAGCTCCCGTGTGCATCCGAGGAGCACAGCATTGAGTTGCTGACAACATTCATTGTCACCTTCAAGCGACAACGCCGGAACAAGAAGAAGGCTAACAGGGACAAACCTATTGTTTTCTACAAAGGAGACATGGTCCCTCAAGCCCCGCCCGATGACGACTTCGGCTAGTCTAGGCGAGCCAATGATACCCCTAAAGCAGTTCAGGTGTGGGGCGACCTGTCGTCGCATATTCAAGAGATGTGTTTGAAACAACACATTCTCCTGTGGCAGACCTCTGCCCAACAAAGATACTTTCGACGACTGTGGGACCCTTCCCAAGTCCGGGAGCAACCCTTGTCCTTCCACAAGGATACCAGGGGGCTTGGCTACTGTTGTGCCCATGTGGTTTTGATGATGGTTTTAATGGTGGTTTTGATGATTGGTCTTTGATGTGAGTTATTCAATGTGAGTCATCTTGCTGTGTGAGTCTTCATGCTAGTATTCACTTTCTGATCATAATGCTTTTCTTTTTCTACTCGATTAATTCATGTTTTATCATGTAAGTGAATGGAGTTCATATGGCTGTCAGATAACATGCTCTATTTAATTCTGTCTACACTCTGTCTGCATAGTCTCCACAGCAGTGCGTCAACTCATTGTGCTGATGCGTCGACCCTTCAGTCATATTTGTCTCTGTCCACACAGTAGTGCGTCAACTCCTTGAGCTGATGCGTCGACTCTTCAGTTCAGTTTCTTCAAGTCTATACATTAGACTGTGGCAAAGTCTATTCATTCGTTTGGAAAACAAGTCTGTACAGCCGTTGGGTTTGGACTCAGAGTCTGTACACTCGATTTGCCCTTGAATTGGTCAAGTGTGTACACTCCTTCACTGTAGCTTTCACGTTTCCAAGTCTACACATCGTGAAAGTCTATGCACTCATCACTTACCTTCGTTCAAGGCAAAGTCTATACACTAGGGTCTTTCCCTACGTTTCTTAGGCGAAGTCTGTACATTCGGTTCTGAAGCCTGAAGTCTATACACTCCAGCCTATTCCTATGCTCAAGGCTTCAGCTACACATTAAGTCTGTACATTGGCTTCGCTCCATCAAGTCTATACATTGGTCGCTGTTCTCCAAAGTCTGCACAATGGTCTTCACACCTGAAGTCTGTACATCCACAGTTAAACTTGAAGTCTGCACATTGGTCTTCGAATTCAATGTCTATACATTGGGCTTTTACATGAAGTCTATACATTGTTGTTTGCATTGTAAAGTCCATACATTGGTTGTTGTTCTTCAATGCCTATACACTGCCTTTAGGATTTAAAGTCTATACAGCCGTTGCCTCCCTTGTTGATGTCAACACATTGGGCAAGTCTGTACGTTGCATTCGCCTTCACAAGTCTATAGAACAAAGTTTATACACTGCAATGTACATACTTAAATCTTATGACTTCATTCTTGTTGCTGAAGGGAACAGGGTCGACGCTAGGAGCTTAAAGCGTCCACGCATCAGTTGACGAAGCCTTCACGATATCTTCCACGGCGTCAACGCCACAAGCAAGCAGCGTCGACGCAGCAGTTAAAGAAGCAGAGACCTTCACAGGCTATTCCACTTCGTCAACGCCACAATTGAGCAGCGTCGACGCAGCAGCTAAAGAGATGAAACTAATGGCTTACTGGAATGCCTCACTGCGTTAACGCCATTGATTGAGAGCGTCGACGCAGCACGCCCATCTGCTGAAGACTTGATCACTGGATCACCGATGCGTCAACGCAGCAGGCTGATGGAGTCAACGCAGCAGACTTGAGTTTTGCTGGTCGAATGGCTTTGAAGGCTGCGTCAACCCTTTGGAGCAAGTGTGTTGACGCCACCTCAACTCCAGTTGCTGAGCGTACTGATGAATGGGCACGTGACCCGAAGCTGGCACCTGACACGTGATCCTAGGTGGGTGCTGAGCACGTGATCCGAGGAGGAATCTTCTGGACGGAAGGCGTGGGAAGCTCACGCCCTAGCTGCTGCTGCTGCTTATAAAAGGAAGCCTTCATCCAACAGATGAAGACTGATCGAAGCCTTGAGGGCAATAAAAGAAGAGCAGAAGTGCTGAGAGTTCGATCCAGTAGAAGAGAAGAAGAAAAGAGTAAAGGAAAGAAAGAGAGTGAGAGCAGTAGAAGAAAAAAAGAGAAAGAGAGAGCTCGTAAGAATTGAAAGAAAAGAGAAAGACAGTGAGAGTAAAAAGAAGAGAGCAGAGAAGAGAAGGAGAGAATAGCGTGAGAGAAAAGGAGAGCAGAGGAGAAAGAAAGAGAGATAGAGAGAGAGAGAGTTCGTGGAGAAGAAGGAAGAAGCTATTGAAGATCTGTCCTCTGGTGTCTGGATTAAATCCAAGCCAGATCTGCTCCTTTGAGAGCTACATTCTTGTTCTTCATTTACAGCCTTCCGATCGTTGTGTATTTTCCGTTTCTTATTTTTTCCTTTTCACCTGGTTATCTTTGTTCTTCCGATCCTCTGGTCTGAGGTCGGGTTCCTCCTGGTGGGTCAAGAGAAGGGAGATCTGATCTCCGGTTGCAAGTAGCTGGGAGCTACTTGTGGGTTCCCTCCGGCTTGGAGGAAGGGAGACTTGTCTCCGGTTCTGGGCTTGTGGGTAGCAAGTCCAGGGGTCCCTCCGGTCTGGAGGAAGAGAGACTTCGGTCTCTGGTTTCCAAGTGGCTGGGAGTCACTTGGGGTGTCCCTCGGTTGGGAGGAAGAGGGGAGGCTGTTCCCCTGGTCAAGCTGTGTGGTAGCAACTGTTCGCAGACTGAGTCTGCTTGGTTCTAGCGTTGGCTAGTGAAGCCTCACTTCGGTTGGGAGTGAGGGGTGGATGTATGTCTAGAGGACCGAACCACCTAAAAATCTATTGAGTAGTGGTTTGATTGCTTGATTTACTTCCGCTAGATGCTGGAATAGGCATGCTCCATCTGCTTGTTATTTTGTTTAATCGAATTAGCTTAATTCTGAAACTTGCCTAGCATCTGAGTTTTTAAATTGGGCATTATTCGTAGCAGGATACATTCACCCCCCCTCTGTATCCGGGCCTAGCACCCTAACAGTTGGTATCAGAGCTGTGTCTGCATACAAGGTCCAGCGACCTGCAGATTCGATCTCTGGTTTTCGGTGCTAATTTGTTTTTAGTGCATCAATATTCCTGTTGCATTAATCTGTTGTGCTCTCATGGCTCATCCTCCACTATTCAGTGGTTCAAATATTAAATTCTGGCTATATCGTATGCACAAGCATGTTAACTCTATTAATCCACAATTGTGGAAGGTTATCTCTCACAGTCCACATGAACTTCCTAAGGATAAGTCCAAGTGGACTCATGTTCACAAGTTGAAAAATGATGATAATGTGAGAGCTCTAAATCTAATGAAGGCTGCAATCGGTTCTGATGATTTTTCCTCTTTCTCAGGTTGTAGCTCGGCAAAGGAAATATTGGATGAATTGCTTCGCATCCACAATGGAAAGGAAGAAGAATGTCTCATGGCAAGAAAGAGTGATCAATCAGATGAGTCCTCATCCCAGGTAAACTCTGAGACCGAGGATATTAGTCATGATGATTTAGTTGCCATGCGTGAGCATCTACTGGAAAAATATGAAAGAGTTAAATCAGAAAAGAGAAAATTAAGAAAAGAGAAAAATTATGAAGTCAGAAGTCTGAAAGCTGAAAATGAAAACTTGAAATCTGACATGATTAAAGAAAAAGATGAGTTAAACAGGTTGAAATATGAAAATGAGAATATTAGAAACAAACTCATCGGTGAAAATAATTCTTGCAAAACATGTGCCATTCTCGAAGACATGATTAATGATTTTGATTCTGATGACAGTTTTCAAAAAGAACAAATCAAATCTTTAAAAGAAGAAAATGTCTACTTGAAAGATCAAAATAAAAAGCTAATGGTTCTTAATACTGTCTTCTCTGAAAGATGGGTGTCAATTGAAAAAGGAAAAACTATTGTGAAGGAAAATGAGAACAACATTGAAATAATGGTTCAACAAGAAAATGAAACTCTGAAGAATCTGAATGATGCTTTGCAACAACAGCTGATTGTTTGTGAATCTGAGCTATCCAAGTATGAAGTGAGTATTGCTTCATTGAATTCTGAGATTGAAGATCTGAAAAATTCTTTGTCAAAATTCGTTAAAGGAAAAGACAATTTGAATAAGCTACTTGGTTCTAAAGTGAATTTTCAGAAAGAAGGACTTGGGTATGTGCATGTTAATAAGAAAGTGAATGAAAAGAAGAAGTCAACTGTATTCGTGAAAAGCTCTGAACAAGCTAATCAATCTAGTTCTTCTATTTTTCAATTCACTGCTAAGAAGGCTAAAAATTCAGATAAGAAACAGAAAAAGATTCAAAAACAGAAGAAAAATGCTGATTTGAATAAGTCCAAATATGTCTCTGATTTACATGTGCATACTGCTCACTGCTCACACACACATTCACACTCTCATGAGAATATCAATCTTGTCAAACAAGTGAATGTGAATAAAAAGGCTATAACATGTCACTATTGTGGGAAAGTTGGCCATATTATGCATAACTGTGTAGCATTGATAAATGATGAAAGAAATACTGTTAGAAAGTATCCTAGAAATCATCTTAGGAAACATTCTACTGATCAGGAAAAGAAAATTCAATGCTATTGCTGTGGGAAGTTTGGTCACATTGCTGCCTTCTGCTGGCATGCTCAGGGAAAGAAAACTAACTCTGGATTGGTTAATTTCCCTGTTAATAAAAACATTGTTGATAGAAAGAAGTTTGGTTCTAGAAGCAAACACACTGTATGTTTTGAATGTGGAAAGCCAGGCCACAGAGCTGTTAACTGTTGGCTGGCCGGTTATGAAAAGAAAAATTTTCATGTCAATAACAGAATTAATCATGTTCACTCACACTATGTTCACGCCAATGCTGATGTATACAAGGAGAACATGAAATCTGTTATTTCTTGTTATCATTGTGGGCAGGTAGGGCATTCCATGTATAATTGTCATATCATGTGTTGTGATGATAAACATGCGAAAAATCTGTTGAGAAAACCTGCTAGGAGTGTCATTGCTAAACCAGGACCCAAGGTTTCTTGGGTAGCTGTTACATCAAAATGATGTGTCTGCTACAGGTGTGCCTTGGAAGCTGAGGAATAAAAAGGGGGAAATAAACCAAGGCACTCAAAGAAAAATCCCTTCTGAAATTTTTAGGTAATTTCTCTGCATCTCATATTTTGAAATTCTTGCATATCTGCCATGTGTAGTTGTTTGATAATTGTTGAAATGCATAACCTCTGAAAACAAATTGCATTCCGAATTTTCTGGAAAAATCTGAACTGCTTATGAATGTGGCTTGAAATTTGTCTATTGCATAGTTCATTGAAAATCTGTCCATTGCATTCTGAAAAATCTGATTAGCTGAAATTTGATCCATGCATGCTGCCCATGTTGAATTATCATGGTTGACCTCAATGGTATATAAATGGTAAGGTACCAAAAGGCAGGAAAGTCTGTCTGGAGGTTCTTACTATGTGTGAGGTGGTCTTTTAGACCAAGTGCTCCGCCTAGTACCATGGGTCACCTTGCTGGTTAGGACAGTCTGAATGTGCATGAATCAAAATCATATGTTCAGTTTTCAGTGCAAACATTACATGTTTTCAAGGGGAGTTAATTGTATGTCCTTGCATAGCATTCAGTGTTGAGTCTTTGCATGCATGTAGTTAATTGCATTGCATTTTACTGCATTGAAAATACCAAAAAGGGTAATTGAATGCATAGTGTCAGGGGGAGTCAATGCATTACATGCAGGTGGTCAAGTGCATACATCTCTGTCAGAATTCACTGCATGTTATCCTTGGAAATCCTGAAACTTGCCAGACCTCTTGATATCTTGCTTGTTGTGCATAACCTTTTCCTCATTTTTTTAAGTGACAAATATTGATCTTATTCGGAAAACACTGAGCTTCAAAATCTCTCTTATCAATTGGTATCATTTGGCTTCAGAATTCTATCAGCCTGTCATGAAGATTTCAATGGGACTATCTCGATCATAAATCTGAAAATTCTTGAACTAGAAATCTTCTATTATACATTTTTATGAATGACTGAAATAACTCATGTGGTTTAAGTTTAATGTATTCAATGAGTTTGGCTTTAAAATCTCTTAAAAATATCTGAAGCATGTTTAATAAACATTAACCATCTGTTTCATGCTGTGTCTTGTAAAATCTTCTGAAATCTGCATTATTGAATATATGACTTTATTTGGTTAAGTACATGAAATTGTTATTGATTTGAAGCAAATGAATTTTTCTGAAATGTCTAAAGGGTATTTTCTGTCAGAGCAATGACCTTGGTCATTGAGAAACACATGTCCAAAGGACTGTGTCATGAGGTACCATAGTTAACTCTGATTAAGAATAATTGAAAATTCAGGCAGAGCAATGGCATGCGCACTGAGAAATACAACTCACTCATCAAGAAATGATTTGCAGTGTGTCATGATGTGTAAATGCTATCTCTATTCATATAAAGCATGACAGTTAGTCACACTAAGTGCTTAGGGATATTGGCCTCTGATCAAGGTATATCCTTTAGTTACAAGGTGTGCACTGAACTAGAGTGCTTGTAAAATTTGTAGCATAAAAAAATTGTTATTGAACGAATTGAAATATCTGAATATTGATGCTAAAATCAAATTGCTACAACCCAAGACAAAATCATATGACTTCATAATTGCTTGATTTCAATACTGATGCATGTAATTCCGAAAGAAGTCAATAAATTTGATTGTGTAAGAGAAAGGGAGTTTTATCAAGATAAATATGAGGGTTTGGTTCATTTTTATTAAACCATGGTTTTAGATATCAATACAGAATTTTATTGATAAACTCTGCATACATCATGTTTAAACCATGCTGATCAATAAAAATCATTCATAAGCCCTTATAATGGAAGACTTTGAAATATTCTGATTTGGATTTATGAGAATGACATTCCCTTGAAAATCTGACTGAAATTCTTGTAGTTGAAGCCTCTTTGAAAAATCTGATTATTTGAATCTTTTCTGCTCACTATCCTTGATTCATTGAACTGACCTTATCATTGAAAGCCTCGGTGGTCTTCTTCTCAACTATATCAATTGGAAGTCATGCAACATGCATATCAATTGGCATCTATTCAGGGGGAGTTTCCATGTCATATGCATCATCCTGCATAGAAACTCTTAAAGGGGGAGAATTGTGATCTTGCATTTTGAAATCTCCATCTGCATATGCATTCTTACCTTCCCATGATTCATCTTGACTATATCAAAGGGGGAGATTTTTGCCAAAGGGGGAGATTGTTTTTCAATTATAGCATGCTGGTTGCTTTAATTTCTCAAACTATTTTCTTTTTGATGACGTCAAAGGGGGAGAATAGTTTGAGTCATCAGATTGACTCACTGTGTAGGTTGCCATCATCAAAAAGGGATAGATTGTTGTGCCCATGTGGTTTTGATGATGGTTTTAGTGGTGGTTTTGATGATTGGTCTTTGATGTGAGTTATCAATGTGAGTCATCTTGCTGTGTGAGTCTTCATGCTAGTATTCACTTTCTGATCATAATGCTTTTCTTTTTCTGCTTGATTAATTCATGTTTTATCATGTAAGTGAATGGAGTTCCTATGGCTGTCAGATAACATGCTCTATTTAATTCTGTCTACACTCTGTCTGCACAGTCTCCACCGCAGTGCGTCAACTCATTGTGCTGATGCGTCGACCCTTCAGTCATATTTGTCTCTGTCCACACAGTAGTGCGTCAACTCCTTGAGCTGATGCGTCGACTCTTCAGTTCAGTTTCTTCAAGTCTATACATTAGACTATGGCAAAGTCTATTCATTCGTTTGGAAAACAAGTCTGTACAGCCGTTGGGTTTGGACTCAGAGTCTGTACACTTGATTTGCCCTTGAATTGGTCAAGTGTGTACACTCCTTCACTGTAGCTTTCACGTTTCCAAGTCTACACATCGTGAAAGTCTATACACTCATCACTTACCTTCGTTCAAGGCAAAGTCTATACACTGGGGTCTTTCCCTACGTTTCTTAGGCGAAGTCTGTACATTCGGTTCTGAAGCCTGAAGTCTATACACTCCAGCCTATTCCTACGCTCAAGGCTTCAGCTACACATTAAGTCTGTACATTGGCTTCGCTCCATCAAGTATATACATTGGCCGCTGTTCTCCAAAGTCTGCACAATGGTCTTCACACCTGAAGTCTGTACATCCACAGTTAAACTTGAAGTCTGCACATTGGTCTTCGAATTCAATGTCTATACATTGGGCTTTTACATGAAGTCTATACATTGTTGTTTGCATTGTAAAGTCCATACATTGGTTGTTGTTCTTCAATGTCTATACACTGCCTTTAGGATTTAAAGTCTATACAACCGTTGCCTCCCTTGTTGATGTCAACACATTGGGCAAGTCTGTACGTTGCATTCGCCTTCACAAGTCTATACAACGAAGTTTATACACTGCAATGTACATACTTAAATCTTATGACTTCATTCTTGTTGCTGAAGGGAACATGGTCGACGCTGGGAGCTTAAAGCGTCCACGCATCAGTTGACGAAGCCTTCACGATATCTTCCACTGCGTCAACGCCACAAGCAAGCAGCGTCGATGCAACAGTTAAAGAAGCAGAGACCTTCACAGGCTATTCCACTGCGTCAACGCCACAATTGAGCAGCGTCGACGCAGCAGCTAAAGAGACGAAGCTAATGGCTTACTGGAATGCCTCACTGCGTTAACGCCATTGATTGAGAGCGTCGACGCAGCACGCCCATCTGCTGAAGACTTGATCACTGGATCACCGATGCGTCAACGCAGCAAGCTGATGGAGTCAACGTAGCAAACTTGAGTTTTGCTGGTCGAATGGCTTTGAAGGCTGCGTCAACCCTTTGGAGCAAGTGTGTTAACGCCACCTCAACTCCAGTTGCTGAGCGTACTGATGAATGGGCACGAGACCCGAAGGTGGCACCTGACACGTGATCCGAGGTGGGTGCTGAGCACGTGATCCGAGGAGGAATCTTCTGGACGGAAGGCGTGGGAAGCTCACGCCCTAGTTACTGCTGCTGCTTATAAAAGGAAGCCTTCATCCAACAGATGAAGACTGATCGAAGCCTTGAGGGCAATAAAAGAAGAGCAGAAGTGCTGAGAGTTCAATCCAGTAGAAGAGAAGAAGAAAAGAGTAAAGGAAAGAAAGAGAGTGAGAGCAGCAGAAGAAAAAAAGAGAAAGAGAGAGCTCGTAAGAATTGAAAGAAAAGAGAAAGACAGTGAGAGTAAAAAGAAGAGAGCAGAGAAGAGAAGGAGAGAATAGCGTGAGAGAAAAGGAGAGCAGAGGAGAAAGAAAGAGAGAAAGAGAGAGAGAGAGAGTTCGTGGAGAAGAAGGAAGAAGCTATTGAAGATCTGTCCTCTGGCGTCTGGATTAAATCCAAGCCAAATCTGCTCCTTTGAGAGCTACATTCTTGTTCTTCATTTACAGCCTTCCGATCGCTGTGTATTTTCCATTTCTTATTTTTTTCCTTTTCACCTGGTTATCTTTGTTCTTCCGATCCTCTGGTCGGAGGTCGGGTTCCTCCTGGTGGGTTAGGAGAAGGGAGATCTGATCTCCGGTTGCAAGTAGCTGGGAGCTACTTGTGGGTTCCCTCTGGCTTGGAGGAAGGGAGACTTGTCTCCGGTTCTGGGCTTGTGGGTAGCAAGTCCAGGGGTCCCTCCGGTCTAGAGGAAGAGAGACTTCGGTCTCTGGTTTCCAAGTGGCTGGGAGTCACTTGGGGTGTCCCTCCGGTTGGGAGGAAGAGGGGAGGCTGTTCCCCTGGTCAAGCTGTGTGGCAGCAACTGTTCGCAGACTGAGTCTGCTTGGTTCTAGCGTTGGCTAGTGAAGCCTCACTCCGGTTGGGAGTGAGGGGTGGATGTAGGTCTGGAGGACTGAACCACCTAAAAATCTATTGAGCAGTGGTTTGATTGCTTGATTTGCTTCCGCTAGATGCTGGAATGGGCACGCTCCATCTGCTTGTAATTTTGTTTAATCGAATTAGCTTAATTCCGAAACTTGCCTAGCATCTGAGTTTTTAAATTGGGTATTATTCGTAGCAAGATACATTCACCCCCCCTCTGTATCTGGGCCTAGCACCCTAACAGCTACGACCAGAACCCAGACTTCAGCATCCACTACGCAGTTAACGTCATAGGCTTGGCACTACCAGCCGACGACCAAGCAAGAGTCGAAGCTAAATTCGACAGCTCCGGAGATGAGGGAGAGGAAATCCTGATCCTGACCTTCGCCAAAGCCGGAACCCCGGCTCAAGATGTTGGGGAGCTTTCTTCGCCACCCTGCCGAGACAAAGGAGCAAAAGAAGCGTCTCCGGTCTCTCAACCAGTCGGGGGACCTAAGTCGATAAACCCTCCTGAGGGGGGGGGGGCCTCGCTGGCCCTAGCTGCGAGAGATGGTCAGCTTCACAAGGCAACCCAGAGGAGACCTTAGCAACTCCAGTTGACGACTGCCGGCCTAAGGCCAACGGCCCAAATCAATCCCCTGTGGATTCCAGTAACAACCACTCTCCGGTCCCTTCCGCATCAATCGGTGCCTTCGAGAACCAAGAAATACACGAAGCCGACACCGATGATGAGGATTTCATCGACCTCTAACCCACTCCTCCCGAGCTGGAGGACGGCGGGTAGGTGACCGTCGATGATCTCATGGAGATCAACCTGGGCGACGATGAAGCCCCTCAGCCTACCTTCGTCTGTGCCCTCCTCACCGAGGCAGAGAAGCAGAGCTACAATCAACTCCTGCTCGAGTTCAAGGACTGCTTCGCCTGGACCTACAAGGAGATGCCAGGACTAGACCCCTCCGTAGCGGAGCACGATCTGGCCATTTCTCCCTCAATCGCTCCGGTCAAGCAACCACAGCGACGCATGCGTCATGAGTTGGAGCACCAGGTCTCGGACGAAGTCCACAAAATGGTGGAGGTTGACTTCATCGAGCCGTGCATCTACCCGATCTGGCTCGCCAATATAGTCCCAGTCAAGAAGAAGAATGGTCAAGTCCGCATCTGCGTCGACTTTCGAGACCTCAACAAAGCATGTCCCAAGGATGACTTCCCAGTTCCAATTACTGAAACGATGGTCGATATGACCACCGGTCATGAAGCCCTGTCGTTCATGGACGGGTCGTCTGGTTATAATCAAATCCAGATGTCCCTCAAAGACAAGAATCACACAGCCTTCAGATCCCCCAAGGGGATTTTCAATTACAAACGCATGCCCTTCGGTTTGAAGAATGCCGGTGCTACTTACCAAAGGGCTATGACCAAAATATTCGACGAGATGCTGCACAACACCATCGAATGCTATGTCGACGACCTCGTCGTCAAGACTAAAAGGCACGAAGACCATTTGCACGACCTTCGACAAGTCTTCGAGCGTCTCCGGCAATACGGGCTCAAGATGAACCCCATGAAGTGCGCCTTCGGCGTATCCAGCGGCAAATTTCTCGGCTTCGTTGTCAGGTACCGAGCAATCGAGGTGGATCCTAGCAAGATCAAAGTGATCCGGGAGCTTCCACCACCCAGCAACATCACCGAACTCAGGTCCTTCCAAGGGAGGCTAACCTACATTCGGAGGTTTATTTCTAACCTCTCTGGTCGATGCGCGCCTTTCAGCAAGCTAATGAAGAAAGACGCCCCATTTACATGGGACTCAGAATGCCAGGGGGCTTTCGAGCAAATCAAGGAGTACCTCCTTACTCCCCCAGTTTTGGGAGCACCAGTCAAGGGTAAACCCCTCATCCTTTACATCGCTGCCATGGACGCTTCGCTGGGAGCTCTGTTGGCGCAAATTAATGAAGAAGGTAAAGAGCAGCCCCTCTATTACCTCAGCCGGAAGCTAATCGGTGCTGAGTATCGCTACTCCCCTATGGAGAAGGTCTGCTTGGCATTAGCGTTCGCAGTTAAGAAGCTGTGGCATTACCTCATGTCTCATCAAGTCGAGCTTATCTCTAAGCACGACCCCCTGAAGTATCTCCATCGACGACCTGTCCTCTCGGGCAGACTGGGGAGGTGGGCTCTCCTGTTGATGGAGTACTACATTACCTATGTCCCCAGAAAAGTAATCAAAGGATAGGGTATGGCTGAATTCTTGGCAGCCCATCCAGCGCCAGACAATTCACCGTTCAGCTCAGAGCTCCCGGACGAGGAGTCCCTGGCTACTCAATCACAACAATCCGTTGAACAGAGCGGAGATGTCTTGCATTATTTGCAGCCAAGCGCTCTCACAACCAGCGTGCATTGCTGGGAACTCTACTTCGATGGTGCTTCCCGAGGGATCACTCCGAGCAACCAGGATGCAGCCACCACGGCAGGTGCCGGCATTATTTTCCTGACTCCTCAGGGCGGAGTTTTGTACAACTCTTGCGCCCTCATGAAGTCCCTGACCAACAATGAAGTCGAATATGAAGCTCTACTTATTGGGCTCCAGATGGCTCTCCACATGGGCATTAAATGCCTTAAAGCCTACGGGGACTCCCAACTGATAGTCCGGCAGGTCCTCGGCATCTATGATGTGCAGAAGCCAGAGTTGGTTCCATACCACACCACCGTCACCAGGTTAACCCATAAGTTCTATTTCTTCAAAATAGATCACATTCCCAGAAGCAACAACGCTCAGGCGGATGCCTTAGCAAAATTGGCCGTGGCCATCAAGCTTCCGCCCGAGGGTGAGCTCGACATCATCATCAAGCACATAAGACTGATGCCGAGCTCACACGAAGGCAACACTGGTCTCACCATTTACGAGGTCCATGACCTTGACCTGAGCCCACCTCCAGAAGAAGATGATTGGCGTGTGCCTATCATCAAATTCAAGAAAGGGTGGCTTCCCCCTGACCGAGCTCAAAGAGTCCAGCTACTCCGCCGAGCAACCTCTTACGAGTTGATTGGTGACTCCTTGTATCGGCTCGTCCATGAGAAGGACAAGTCGGTTCTCCTGAGATGTGTCTCTCTGGCGGAAGCTCAAGCCATCATGCAGGAGGTCCACTCCGGATTGTGTGGTGCACACCAGGCCGGAGATCGAATGAAGCACAACATCAAGCTCAAGGGTTTCTACTGGCTGACCATGTATGCGAAATGCGTCCAGTATGCCCGTGCATGCCATCAGTGCCAAGCCTTTGGCCCAGTACCCAGAAAACCTCCTAACCCACTACGTCCTACGGCCCCCACCTGGCCATTCACTGAGTGGGGCATGGACATCGCGGGGCCTTTCCCGCCATCTTCCAAGGGCCATAAATACATTTTGGCCGCCACTGACTACTTCTCTCGTTAGGCAGAGGCTCTACCCTTGCGAGAGGTCACCGGCGAAGTCGTTACCAGATTCGTCAGGCACAACATCATATATCGATCCGGTACTCCCAGCCACATAGTGTCTGACAACGGGACACCCTTCAAGAATAAGGTCGTATACCAGTTAGCGGCCAAATTCTAAATCGACTGGAGAACCTCTTCGGTCTTCAACCCTTAGGCCAATGGCTTAGCGGAAGCCTTCAACAAAACCCTCTGTAAGCTCCTGGCTAAGGTGGTTAGCCACCAGAAATGCGACTGGGGTGAAAAGGTCTTTGAGGCATTGTGGGCCTACCGGACGGTTTACAAAACCCCCACGCAGTGCTCGCCGTTCTCCCTTGCCTACGGCTCAGAGGCGGTTATCCCCATCGAAGTCCAGCTAGCCTCTTATCGCGTGGCAATCCACATCGGCCTTGCCAGTTCTGATGAAAATGAGTACTAGAGAAGGCTAGAAGAGCTCGTCGACCTAGAAGGCAAGCGACTCGAAGCCTACAAACACCTACAGGCATACCAGGCTCGCATGGCTCGGGCCTACGACAAGCTCGTCAGGCAGCGAGCTTTAAAGCAAGGCGACCTCGTCATGATCAAGGAAAAAGAGGTCATGGCAGGGCGCTCCAGTGGAAAACTGCAGCCAAATTGGCGAAGTCCATATATCATCCAGAATGTCTATGAGGGTGGACCTACACAGTTGTTGATCACAAGGGTCACAGACCGTTCCCGCCTCTCAACGGCAAACACATGAAGCTATATTACGCTCCAGAGCATGAGTTCGCGCGCCAACCGGACTGAGGCACAAGTCCCAGCTACTACCAATAAGGCCAATCATCCCCCGTGGAGGATCCCTCCGGCTAGTTCTTCCAGTCTTCAATTCCCAGTCAACCAGCTGGCTCGGCTCCTCGGAACAGCCGCCGGGCATCCGGTGGAACCAGTCTCCTGCCCCCGTTCCCGTCACCACGGGAACACGGGCCCTTCTATACCAGCGCCAGTCTAGCAGCCAGGCTCACAGGTAAGTCAAAAAAAAACAACACAATAAAAAAATGGGGTTAAAAATAGAGATGCCCTGGCAGACCCAGTCATCCTCACCACGATAGGGCGGCTGGGGGCAAAAAGGCCAATAACCTGGCTGAGGTGAAAACCTGAAAGGGCCCCTCAGGCAAAATCGGGAAACCCCTCGACGTGAAAACCCGCAAGGGCGCGTCGAAAAAAGCTAAAGGGGGTCGGCTCTGGTGAAAATCTGAAAGGGCGATAGAGCCGATAACGAGAAAATCTTCTTCTCCCTATCAGTCAACACGGCCTTCCACCTGTCCGTTGGTGGGCGGTTAGCTTCCCCTAGAACCAGTCTCCAATCCACTTGCACTGCTACGGCGCAAGCCCTTCGATCCCCAGTTAACCTTGCGTTACTCCCGCTCAGCTTGGCCAACCTCTGGCCCTCACCTCAATGTCGCAGTTCAATCAATCCCTGTAACAGTCAAACTTCGAGTCACCATCTCGGTAAACCTACATCCCGACACATTCCCAGACATTTACTATTCCCTGCCCCCACATCCCACGTATCCAGTAAATCCAGAGCCTTCCAGTTCATCATAATTCCAGTTCCCCATACAACCCCAGATTCACTAGGTTACAACCCAGTCATACCTTGCCATGGCAATGTGGCCTTTCGCCACCATGGCTCAAGAATTTCTAAAAAACCCTTAACAGTCGCCGAACAATATTCGGCCGCCCACACCTTCCAGTCTCAGGTTACGTCCCCTGACAGTAACATGCTATGGACGATAGTCTCAAATAAAAAAGAAGAGAGAAAAAAATGGGGTTAAAAATGGAGATACCCCGGCGGCCTCAGTCAACTCCCTCTACGAGACGACTGGGGGAAAAAACTGCCACCAACCCAGCTGAGGTGAAAACCCGAAAGGGCGCCTCGGGTAAAATCGGGTAACCCCTCGGTGTGAAAACCCGCAAGGGCGCACTGGAAAAAGCTAAAGGGGGCCAGCTCTGGCAAAAACCTGCAAGGGTGGTAGAGCTGATAAAGAGAGAGAAAAAAAGAACTCTCTCCCTCTCCACTCCGCACTCACAAAGCCATCGGCTACGACACGTCCCGATGGAGAGCTCAACATGACTTCACAATAATGGTGACCACTACACCCCAGAGGGTCGGTCACCGCCAGTCTCGAACCTCCAGTCTCGGCTACAACGCCTTCACAGGCCAGCCGCCAGTCTCCCATTTCCAGTCCTCGGCTACAACGCCTTCACAGGCCAGCCGCCAGTCTCCGGCTTCCAGTCTCGGCTACAATGCCTTCACAGGCCAGCCGCCAATCTCCAGCTTCCAGTCCTTGGCTACAACACCTTCACAGGCCAACCGCCAGTCTCCAGCCTCCAGTCTCGGCTACAACGTCTTCACAGGCCAGTCGCCAGTCTCCAACTTCCAGTTCTCGGCTACAACGCCTTCACAGGCCAGCTGCCAGTCTCCCGTTTCCAGTCCTCGGCTGCAACGCCTTCACAGGCCAGCCACCAGTCTCCAACTTCCAGTCCTCGGCTGCAACGCCTTCACAGGCCAACCGTCAGCCGCCAGCCCCAGTACCCCCGCTATAACGCCCTTGTAGGCTAGCCACCAATTTCTAACTCCAGTCACCGGTTGTAACGCACTTATGGGCCAGCCACCAGCTCCCAGTGCCAGTTTCGGTCACAACCCGTCCACGGGTGGACCACTCAACCCCCAGTCTCGCTAGCAGCCCCTGGCTGTGATGCCACTGTCGGGCCGTTCGGCCAGCTCAGTCCCCATCTCCTCAGTCCAGAAAAGCTACATTACCAGTTAACAACATGCAAACAACCAGCATCCAGTACCCAGTACTCAATATCCAGTCATACTACTCTCCTCACCCAGCCCTTTACCTCAGCTCCAGACCCGAATAAAACCCGGTTCGCTGCTCCCTATACTGGTACGTGTTAAAACAATCAAGCACGACTAACAGTAAGTGGCAGCCACCCTTGTATCCAACCCTGTTCCACAGACTAGAGAGGAGAACAATTCAATAAGCAACAATGCAAAAATCCGGAATTTGTCATTGATACTCTATAATAGGGAGCCCAAGACATGCCCTTGGGGTAACAAAAGTACACTATCTGGATAACAAAAAGGGGAAGGGAAGTGATACAATCACGACCTAGCCTCGCTCCCCTCCAGCTCTACCAGGCAGGACTCAGCAGCTGCGAGCTCTGCCTTCAAAGTCGACGCGAGCTGAGCGCTAGCCTCGGCTCTGGCTTCGGCAGTCCGCCACTCAGCTCTAGCAAGCTATACAGCTTGCCGCTGCTCTTCTAAGGCCTTTTGCATGGCCTCCGCTCTGCTAGTCGCCTCACTCAGGTGCCTGGCACGGTCCTGAGCAAGAGATGTGGCCACATCGGCAAGCCTCCTCTGCTCGGTCGCAACTGTCGTCAGCTGAACGCGCTGCTCCCGTACCTCCCGGATGGTCGCCAGCCGCTGTGCCTGCTGCTCCTGAGCCTCTTGAAGTCGCAGGTACTCCGCCCAGATGCCGGCCAAGCCAGACATCCAGGGCCCACGGGGGAAGCCAAGGCCGTGGTAGCCGCGCGTGCACTCCCTCAATCGGTGCCGAAGCTCCTCCGGGGAAGGCAAAGGATCGCCCCCTACGTAGCCCCGAGCTCACTGTAGTAAGGCTGCACCCACGCTGGCGTCCAGCAGCGGCTCCGATGGGGAAACGGATGTAGGCCACTCAACCTCCAGCTCGAGGGAGGAGTGACCCCTCTCAGCTAGCACACCGAAAGGACCTGCACAACCCCACCAAACACGGAATGGGTCAATAATGTTCAGGACTTCCCTATGACAAGACAAGGTGGAAAACCTGACAAAGGCCCTGACTCTTACCTAGTGTAGCTCCTACCGCGCCCATAACCTCCCCGCTCGGGGTCGGTGAAGGCAACCTCTCCTTCGCCCGATAGTGTCCTCTGCCGGAGTCGGAGAGGGTAAGGACTCCCCTCCAACCCGGTCCTCCCCAATAGCCATTGGGGTGACGGAAGGCTCCTCCTTACCCTCCTCGATCGGAGTCGGCGCATGCTCTCCCTCAGTCTCCAGTCCTGGGCATGGCGCAAAATGTCAGCAATCCGCTATAGGCTCCACATTAAAGTCAAGGCAGAGATAAAGAGAAGCTGTATATATACCTTCCAACGCCGCCTCCATCTCGGCATCCCCGGAAGAAGAGGCCTCAGAGGAGGAAGAAGAACTCGAGCTCGAGCTCTCGTCAGTCTCCATCATGGCGCTGTCGCCCTCTGAGGAACCAAGCGAGCTCTCTGATGAATCCCCGGCCGTGGGAAAATTAGGGGCACCTATACATCAAGAAACTAGATTAGGCTATCATCAAGTTCAGCCTTGCATAAAGATAGCTCCCTAGCCAAAGATGCTAGGGAAGAAGCTCACCGGTCGGGGCATCGCCTTCAAAAACCCCCTCAATGTCAATCAGCTCCTCGTCACCCTCAGCAGCAGCTACGATGGGAGGCTCGTCTCCGGACGGCCAGCTCGCGTCCCGAGAAAGCTCCCCTTCCTCCAGGGGGGAAGACGTGCCTACAATCCATCCCAACCAAATCTCAGCACGGGCAGGAAAGTCAAATGATCCACCCTAAAGTGGTCAAATACTCAGTTACATACCTGATGGTCCCACACTGGAGGATTCCACCAGTCCCACCGTACAGGCTGACACTAGGGTCGGCAAAGGTGGGAGAGGTACCCTCGTCAGCAATGGCGATGATCTACCTAGCGCATCCTCAATAGTAGCTAAAGACACAAAGGCCACCGGTCTCGGCTCATCTCCAAAAGAAGGCAGGACCATTGGCGGGCCGGCGTCTGCCAACTCTTGGATCATCTCCAGGGTCGTCGCCGCGTCCTCACCTGCCAAACCAGTAACATTAGTCAAGTCAATAATTCTGGCCTGCCAAAGGGAGTTCGACAACAACATGAAAAGCCCCCCAAAGGCAGTCGGGCTCTCACCCTGACGACCGCTAGCCACCGTGGGCCCTGGCTCGTCAACCTGGCCAGGCGCTTCACCCTGTGTCTCAGCAGGGGCCTCGGCCCCTGGTGCCTCTGCCCCACCTGCATAATCCAAATGGTCATAACAAATAACAGGGGGCAAATCAAAGCTACGGCATACGCCCAAGGTTCGAAGCTCTCACCTGCGCGGGCTCCTCCCGTAGCTGTCCACGACTCAAAGTCAGGGAAGTCCTCCAGGTAGGGGAAAGGTTCGCTCATCAGGCACGTAAGCTCCTCCATGTCAACCTCCCCTTCAGCTTCCTCCTCCCGCGAGAAGTCTGCCTCTCGGGGAAGCGAAAAAGTCACCTCCGCACCAGACGCCAGCGGAGCTGCAACGGACAGACGAGTCCAACAAAATGGAATTAGTCAAACGTATTGGCTAAACCAGATAAAGATAAAGAAGCTGGGGTGACACTCACTCAAGGACGTCTCCTCATCAACCCGCTCTCCAGTCGAGGGTCCCTCAGGCGACCCACCAGTCTCGACTGCCGCACCCTCCACACGAGACCGTTTCCTCCAGGGCCGTAGGCTTCCGTCTCCATTCCCCGAGGACGTTCCTGTGGAGGGCTGGTCCTCCTCGGCTGCAGGAGCTGCTGACAAACACAACAATATACAACGTCTCAGTTCTGTAGTCAAGAATTACAGAATGAAAGAAAGAGAATAGACTAAGGGCGGGAAGCCCAACCTGAAGCCCCAAAGGGGGTCAAGGGTAGGGGCACAAACTGCTCCATCCCTACCGCCAGAGCTCGGGCCGCCATCGTGACGGCCTCCCGAATGTCCTATGGAGTGCGGGCGCACTCAATCTGGTACACAAACTCCACGGGTCCAGCTGACCCAACTGCATGGGCGATGTGTCGCCTCCAGTCGTCGACCGTTGTGTGAGCAAAACTTCCGTGTGGGAGCTCCTGATCCAGCGAGCCTCTGCCTCAGATGCCGCAGTTAGACAAGAACTGAGTCCACCAAGCTCTAGGTGCCCTCGGTCGAGACACCTTCGCTCCAGTCGCCGCCGCCGATGCCCGCCCCAGGGGCTTTAGGGCCCCTCCGTTGCTTTGGCTCCCAGAAGATGACCCCCGACCACTCCGGGGCCACTGTGTCACAATCCGCTCAACCTCTCGGTGAATCCGAGCCACATAGGTCCTCAAGTACCCCTCATCCAGTGCAATAGGAGGCAGATCCTCCCTCAGCAAATGACTCTCCTCCGCCTTCCTGATCGCGGAGGCCTTCTGTCGGTAGAGGTGACTGTGCTCGAACCACCACCGGGCGTAGTGCACGTCGAACCGTCCCCGACGACCCTGCTCCGGCATCGGGAATTGCTCTGGCTCCCGATGGCAGTAGAAATCCCACCAAGCTGCTGCAAGTAGGTGGGTGTCTTTACCCTTATACTGTCGGCCCGTCAGATGGAACTCCCTGTTCGGCGGAATCCCCTGGTCGTACCCGAAGTTTCTGGCAAAGCGATGTGGGTAGTACGGCTCCAGGAAGCTCGTCGCCGACCGGTGCAACGCCAACACGGCTGCTCGGGTGCTCAGTATCCACTCAGTCTGTGGCCTCGTATCAGCAGTCCCCTGGCTGGGACGGGCGCCGGCCGCCCCTCCACCTGAAGCCCCTAGAAAAAGGTCGAGGTCCTTCGCTGCACTGTCGAAGGGCAGTCCCTCCTCGCCCCGGGTGGGCAGGTAACAAAGGGCCCTCCTAGCCCCCTCCAGCTGCTCCTCTGTGTCGCCATCCGGTTGCCCAGTAAAGTTGAACAAAAGTGGTACCGTCGGGTTAGCCACAGTACCCCGTGTCACCAGTCCCGAGAAAAGCAACCCGGCCCACACACTAAGGTAGTGGGTCAGTAGAAGTATACTCCTCTCCCTCGGCGCTGAGTGTGCCGCCATAACTCCAAGCCCCTGGTAAATGTTGGCCAGTGCAGTGGGAGCTAGAGCCATCTGCCTCCCCTCAGCCAACAAGCAAGCCGGCCACAACAACTCGGCTCTCAACAGTTCGTCCTCTCCATGAGGAACTACGAAGGTCGCCAGCCAATATGCCAGATATGCTTCAAGATATGTCACATGTGGCAATCCATGGGGATTCCACCCCTCCCGTGGCGCATATACATATCTGGAGTACGTCCGGAAGCGTAGCTTCACCTCTGTGTACTCCTCCCAGGGAGTCTGATCCCTTGCGAACTCCTGGTAAAAGCAAAACGGCCCGTTGTAAAAATGACAGACCCATACATTCAGTGGTACCCGGGGAGTCTGAGCAGCTCCCTCTCTCCCTACCAGGGCCAAATCTCTCCAAGTCTTATCAGATACCGATAACTGTAAGGCACTCGGTATCTTCCCAATCTATCAGTATGACTGCGGTGGAGGTCATCCAGCACCACCTCCTCATATCCCTCGCCGACAACTGGCAAGTCAGAGATCCAGATTAGAGTCCACAAGTCGAGACTGGTCTCCCCCTCTGCTGTCGCCACTGTATTCCAACGACAGTTGAAACGCTCTAGCAAGCCCTGCAGTAATCCAGTATAGCACGGGTACCTGTACAGAGCGGCAGTCACCGCGTACCTGATCCCAGCTCGATCCAGTAATACTCGGAAATGGTGGACGATTCCCATAAACCACTCTGTGGCACCCTGGCGATAGTAATGCAACGAGATCACTGTCCAGCGGCCATACCAGCTGGTGACGGTTTGCCGCATGATTCCAGTCAGCATATTGTGGTCATCATACCCCTCTCCAGCATACTGCACACCGGCTGTCTCCAGCACCAATCTAGCAATCCCCTCTGTCTCTGTGCGGTGGTGGCCATGCAGAGTCCAGCAGGGCCAATCGGCCCGACCCTGACTCCAGATTGCTCTACCATGCCGAAGAACCCCAGGCACTCGATGCTGGGAAACTGGCGCTGCCTCCAGTAGTCCTCTGAAAAGCTCGGGTAGCTGTAAAAAGCGGTGCCAAGTAGGCTGTCCCTGCCGATCAGAATGGCCCTCTCAAGCCGACGGCAAGCTCCCGGAATCTACGAGTCACCCTCCTCCGCGCCAGGAGGAGCATAGCTGCGGATGAACTCAAGCAGGTGACGATCAAGGGGGAACTCTAATGGATAGCCTCCACTCCGGTCATAACTGTATAAGTTGCCCACCTCCAGAATCCGGGCCACTTCCACGGCCCCTGCTCCAACTGTCCGCTCACCGATCGGAGCCTCCGCCACGATCAGATGGCCTCGGTCCAACTGCTTGATACCAGCCACAGTGATCACAGGTGCATCTAGAGGACACATCGGTCGATCAGTCCACTACACCCAGTGATCCTCCTCCCGAGCCAGCCGCCAGGGACCCGCCCATCTCTGCCAAAGCGTGCCATAGCTGCAAGACAAGGCACCCAGAAAAAGTAGTCAGCATATCAGAAAATTCATATGTGCAACACAGCAAAATAAAGACATATGAAGCGTCAAAATACAACTACGACAACTCAGAAAGAGATCTCACGGGCCGTACGCCCCCATCCCCGCCTCCAACGCACGCCCCGTGGGGGGCATTTGTTGTACCCAGATAATTTCCCAGCCAAAACGACAAGGAATAAGGGTTCGGGAATTTCCCCGAACACCTTCAAGGCATGGGCTACCTAGCCCTTTCTACACCCTAAAGGTCCCCACAAGGGTCCCGATCAATTCTCCGTGACGCGCGACGGCACAAACAAGTATTCGGGGTCAACCCCGGCCACTCTCATATGGGCTTTGCCCGCGTCTTATATGGCCGCCCGGGATCACCCGGGGGCGCCCCAATGTTAAGCGACGCCACGTGGCATCTAGCAAAAGAGTCACGGGCCCACTCCGAGACTCTTCATTCAACCCTCCAAGGTCAAAGGGAGACCCGAGCAAGTCAACCACAGGCTTTGGAGGCCCGTAGTATGTACGTACGGATCACACACGTGTGTTCGGCATTTTTTCGAACACCTTGTGGGCGCGTATATTTCAACCCTTCTACACAAGACCATGGGCCAGCCCGTGGTTCCAGTATACCAGTTGGGTCAAACAATGACCCCCCAGCAAGTTGGGGCCACCCCCGACCCTCAGACACGTGGCAACAAGCCACTAAACTCAGCTCTCGGGCCAACCCGAGGCTACCCTGTCAACCCGCCGTACAATGCAGCACGTAATACGAGGCAAGGCCCGTGGGCCCCAAAATGCCTCCTTCCAACCCCTACAGACTTCTACCCTTGGCCTTAGGCCAAATCCAAGGCCCGCCAGCCACTTACACGGCTCGTTCGGCAACCCGGGGTGTGTTGGGCATTTGCCCGAACACCTTGTGAGCGGCTACTCCGACTCAAAGAACAACGGCCCCATGGGCTCATGCCAGCCTTCCAAAGTTCAAAGTCCATCAAAGGACATCCCCAGGCAACACAAGAAGCCGGCCCGGGGCCAGTTCGCCCCTAGGCCTGGCCGCACCCCCGGGGGAGGGCAAACTTCCCGGGGGGCTGCGCCCCCTCTCCAGCTCGGTGGTCCCACGGCCCCACTCTGCCTCGGTTCACTCAATTGTGGTCCTACGATGCAGTTCGTGTACCGTACCAGTTTGAGGGATCAAGCGCAAAGCGACAACACGACGGGTTCGTCCTCATGTCAACGTGCACAAGTCTCCACAAGCCACCACGTAGCCATAACCCACTTGTCCTTAGCCAAATTGGGAAGAACAAAACCCAAAAATCAATCCAAGGCCCCCCTGGCTGGTCCGCCTAAACCCCCAATGAACCACAAAAAAAAAACTTTTTTTCAAAAAAGAAAAAACCCAGCATGCCTAAACCCCCCCAATGGGGGTTTACGCGGACCAACCAGGTCCCCCTGGCTGGTCCACGCAAACCTCGTTCCCTCCTCTCTCAACCCGTGTACCCAATGCACTATTCCATTGGGTTTACGCGGACCAGCTCACCCCCCCTGGCTAGTCCGCGTAAACCCCTTGTGACCCTTCATCTTCCCCTATAAATACCCCTTAGGATCTCAAGGGGTGGGGCATGAATCCGATACAAAGCATCCAGCAATATGCAAGATCGTCCGGCACCCGGCAAGCACAAGACTTCGAGCGCGGAGCAAAGGAGAATTGTGTGGGGGTGACTTGTTCGGCGGTCTACTATGCCGGGGGCATGTCGTTCGCGCTCCCCTCACGCCGTAGGTAGTCATCACACACAAGTCGACACCCACCGTGTGTGAGACGTTGTGGTACGGGCGGACGTCCCCTCATGCCAGGATTCCCCCTCGCACGCCCGTCGGTCGTAACCACTCGCGTGCCATGACGTCATGCTCACTCGCAGTCACAAGGCCATGTCCGACCGCTCAACTCGAGCCCCGTCCGACCCTCGTCCAGATGCCGGATAGACGGATCCCCTCAGTTATCTAGTTGTAGGCCCCCGTTTGGCACCACGGCCATGGCCCACGCCACGGGAGGACCCCTCTGTAAAATGCACATGTGTGTATTCATCACGCATCGACCCGGGGACCGACTAGCACGTCGGAATTGTCCCGTGGCATGCGCCAGTTGTACTTTGACCATTACAGCTTTCCCGTAAAGAAATACGCGTCTCAGCACAACACCGCCGATTGGACGAGTGCCCTCACACCCGCGTCCCGGCCTTCAATCTCCTATCTATATCCTTCGGCATCCGTGCCTAACACTCCACCCCCAACAAACACCCCTCAGTCTAACACGTACCCCTAGCTACTGAATGCGCCCAACCCTACACCCATGGCTTCAGACACATATACAGACTTTTCTTCAGCATTGAACGAAGCTATTCGGATTCAATCCGATGTAAATAAACACCGGTTGCTTGCGGCCGGTGGGGAAAGACGTCATGTACACGATTCCCGCAATCACCTACGCACTCGCACCCATGGAACCCCTTCTCTCCACGTGTCACCCGATCGCCTGAGCCCACGTGCCGCGCCCTGGTGGCGCTTCCCCGGTCAAACCTTGGTTCCATGAGTGATTGTCGAGAGATCGACTGGCACGCCCGCACCCTGTCCGGTTAACCCTTAGCCCGACATTCCCGTGCCATTCCGCCCCTTTCGACTTTTCATAAAAGGAGAGTGCCCGATACCGCTGTGAGAGGCATGCACCCGTAAGGAGGATACCTGAGATACATCAAACTCCCATATTTTCCTTCCCCGCTGTATTCCTTCCTTCACCCCAGTTAACCGACATAAAAACGTGCGCAACAAGATGTTATAATCATAAATGACGACAGACATGGGGGCGTTAATTAAAATCACTATTCAACTTGGAATCGGATTGCAAATGATGCCTGCAAGAGAAGCGTTAAATAAATGACGACACAGAGAATGTCGTGATTCAAGGAATCGACTCCAAGCTGTACATCGCCAATTAACCATAAACAATGGTGCTCTGTTCCCTACTTGGAAACAAACCTCCAGTGACTTAATTCTCCTCAAACTCAAACTGTGATGCTTCTAAACGGTTGTCAACGTTTATAAAAGGCAACCTCGTCTGCTAAATACATCAAAGCAACTAAGAGCTGCAGCTCAGGACATGGAGAATCGAAGATCAGCAAAAGAAGAACAGCAGAAACAACCACTTATTTTCAAAAGAAAAGATGGACAGGATGTTACAGAACCCTTCAAAGAAGCCTAGGATGAGCTTTCCTAGGATCTCTGAAGTTGCAAGTCACATTAGCGGGCGGATAGCCAAGGGCCAGGTAAGCTTGATTTTATTTTAAAGCTTCCATTTCATTCTTCCCCTTCTCTTTTGAATTCTGATTGCATTCCCTTCTTCTCTTTTTTATGCTTTTCAGGACTATCCAAATATACCAGGACCAAGGAGATTCTTGAAAATCAAGTGGCTCCCCTTACTCCTCTCTAAACTTTCTTTAGATATCATGTCTTTCCTTAGCAGATGGAACTTACTTGGCCTCGTTACCCATGCTACCCACTATGATGATATCCACCTAGATTGGGCCTCCATAGTAGCACTTATAGAATTATGGCATCCAAACACATATACTTTCCTCTTTCCTACCTTTGAAGCCACCATTCTCTTAGAGGAAGTAGAGATGCTCCTTGGGTTAAGAAAGATGAAGCATGGAGAAGAGTCAAAGATGGCTAGTATGACTAGACCAATGAATGCCCATGATATGCTTGCTAGCCTCGTACAAAGCCCAAATCTAGTGAACCAAATCAAAGCCCATAAAGGAATCAATCTTTTAAAGTTAGCCTCATGGGTATACAAGAATATGGATAAAGCCCAAGAGGATGAGGATTTGTTGGAAAGAGTAATGAAAGGCTTTGTTATATGCATGGTAGGAGCTCTACTCTTCCCTTCAATGGAAGATCACCTAGAGGAATGCCATTTGAGTGCCATAGCTAGCATATGGGAAGGCAAAAGGATAGGTCCGGCGGTGCTAGCCAACCTCTACAATGGACTCTCTTCGGCTTCTTTGGGATGGCCTCTCTATGGGTCAATGCTACTCTTCTATTGTTGGGTGGACCTCCACCTAAAGTTTGATCCATGCCAAGAAACCCAATCGGCCTCAAAAATCTTTTCTAAGAGTCCTCTCCGGTATATGACGGATTCTCTAGGCTTATGCGAGAGGGTGACTAATCGGGTGCCAAAGCTCAAGAAAAGAAGTGATTGGAGGAACTACTTCAAGACCATACCAAAGAGCGCCTTCACTTGCACACCGGGGTTCCTCAAGACCCAAGAGCTCCACTCAAGACTCTCCTCCGGCATAGAGCTTCGGTTGATCGGCGGGAATGACTTCGTCCTCTACAATGCTCACCGGTGCCTTCCACAACTTGGTCTACCTCGGCACACCTTTGAAGAACCTTCTCACCTTCCACCACTCAAGAAGAGGGAACTAGGCTCAAGTGGGGATCAAGAAGAAGTCAAGACCATCATGGCTCAATGGAAGGTTGGACTTCTTCATAAGCCCAAGACACATGTGTTGACACCCGTTTTATGACCGATAGGTCGGGTCAAGTTGTGCACCTTTATTGAGCCTTCTTGGTCAATTTGAGGTCTATTTCATGAGTCATATCTCCTTGGTTGGGTCTGGTTCCTTATCCCTTTCCGCTGGACGAAACTTAGCAAGCTCTCATTTCATTAGCACTCTATTATCTCTAACGGTCCTTTGATGGGGCCTTACAGTCCTCTAACGCATCTACCATGGTGCGTTACATCCTTCCAGAGTCCTTAAGCTTAAGGCTTCCTTTCAAGCTTATCTTCCATTGAGTGTGACGGTTTATCGTGCAGCCGTTACATTCATTGTGACGCATCTATCCTTGACCGTTACATTCATCTAGAGTCCTACGTTCACGAACTTCTCCCGTTGATCTTATCTTATAGTGGATAGGGTTGTGTGACGGTCTGAGACTGGCGCGCTACATTAGTGTGGCGGTCTATCGTGCGGCCGTTACATCCAACAGAGAGTCCTGACAAACCTGGCCTTTGCTCTGCTATTTCCGTGATCGAATTAAGAGTTTGGTTGGGGGGTTTCTCACTAGATACTCATCCTAAGAAGCTTCCATTTGATTCTGTGGACTCTGGGGAGTATTATCTTCAAGAGTTTGCTAAGAAACGTCCTACTTTCCAGCTGGATTATCCTCTATTCGAACCTAGACTTTGAGGGTCTATAAATAGAACCCTTGACTTCATGACTTAAAGGGGAGACATCTGGAGTTCGCGTCGAAGTGCTGCCGCATCCTGGAGCTAGAACCAACCAAGGAGAGCTACTTCCCATGTCCATCTACGTCCAAAGTTCAGGGAGTATCATTTCCAAGGGTTTAGTTCAGTCAAGTTGTGTTCTTAGTGTCTTTTCTCTCTTTTCAAACATCATAGCATTGTCCCTCTCCATCTCCCACGTTCTTGCACTTGCTGCATTCATTCGAAACATCCTCCCATCTTTTAAAACGCCCCAGAAGGGTTAAAAAACCAACCTCCCCGGTATTTCCCTTTCCTTTTGCATGTTCTTAAGTTTCTTGGATTTATTGATACTACTGTGTTTAAGGGCTAATCTGGGTTATTTTTCTTATGTTCTACACTCTTTTGCAGGTTTACAGAGTCCATATCACGAGGCCTAAGCTCTCTGGCTGGCTGGAAAGCTTGGAGATCAAAAGATTCCCAACTTCTTATTCTGCAGAAGCTCTGACGGTCTGGCACAAGCGCATTAGAGTGTTTTAGCGGTCTATCGTGAGACCGTCACACTTGCTGTGGCGCATCTTCCTTTGACCGTTACATCTAACGGAGCTGCGGTTTCCTGGTTGTTCTCTCTCCTGTGGGCGGGTGCATCATCCTCCTATTCTAAGGTATTTATCAGGTCTTTGACTTGTTTCTACCTTAGTGGCGATCACATCTTTCCTTAGTTTGGGCATTAACTTTCTCTTTCATCATATCTCTTCTTTACTTTGTTTGTTCAACCTATACGGTGTGTTTTCCTTTATTCTTATTCCATGCTCCGGCGTCTGTTTTTCTTTATTTGCTTAGCTTAGTCTTGATTGAGATAGCATGCCCATGCTAGAGCTTGTGTTGGTTGCCTAAGTTCATGATTCGCATGTCCATAGGTTGATTGATTTCATTACTTGGCTCATTATTTGCTCATAGTTGGCATCATAGCCCATCTTGCAAAAGAAGTGACACATTAAAACCAACATTTTTTTGGCGATCACGGTGGGACGTGTAGTGCCAATTGTGCTTTGAATCTCTGTTAAACCTGCTCCCCTTTGTTTGCCCTTGTTGCTCTAGTTTTTCCCCAGATTTTCCCTCAATTTCTCTACTGTTTCTGGTTCTCTGGCTCCTCTGACGGTCTCCTGTGAATGCGTTACATTTCTGTGACGGCCTGGTCTTTGACCGTCACGCTCCTCTGACGTAGGTAGTCTAGACCGTCACATACTCCATATAGGTACGCATCCCGAGGTGCAGTTTACTTCCGCAGTTTTCGCTGTGATTTTCATGCTTGGGTGCTATTTGGTCTCCTCCTTGGTGGGTTCACATATTCATATCATTATGTGCATATTTGATTGTTAGATTTTAGGCTAGAATTTACATGCACCCCGGTGCACATAGGTTCATGCATATTTTCATACATTAGATTACATTCTCCTACCTTGGTGCGTGGACCTCTCGTCTCCATATTCCTTGGGGCCGACTAGAAAAACACATCAGGGACCTCCACAAGTCCCCGTGAGCCGTGGATTCCCACATGGACACCGGGCCGGTTGTACCTTTCCTACCCCGTGATGTGACACAAAATGCAGCGGAGACTTTGATTCCTTGGACCTAATTCGTAATCACAATTACAAGGCGCCGAGAATATGTTAAAGCTACCAACGCACCGTGCGCACACGATTCCCGTGGTGACCCGGTGATGTCGAGTCGAGGTGATGGAGATAGCCCCTGACTGGTTAGAGGACCAGCACCACTTTAGTTAGCCCTCCCGAAGGTTTGAAAGCCCACAAACAAGGGCGGCCGGATGCCTTAAGGGCACGGGGTCACTCGCTCACTTATGGCCACGGTGACCACACTGAAAGGTGGCGCCGGGATCGGGCACTCGCTCTCCTACCGGCCGATATGTTTCGCGGATATTAAATAAACAGGTATAAGGAGGCAAGGGCAGGAGGCTCACCTGGTTGGTTTGAGGAAACCAACCCCGGTCGGAGACGAGGGCGGGCGGGGAAGTGTGGGTTCCCCGCACACTGCGCCGATGAAGCTTCGAACCTGTTTAAGTGTACACTCACTACACCTCACGCAGGAGGGTGATCTCGGGGGTGAGAATTGATGGGTTACAACAAACACTACCTCCCGCAGGGAGGGGCGGTAAGCCGGCCAGGCGAGAGGGGGAGAGATAAGCTTAGTAGCCCACGAGGAGGGACCGCTTCCGAATTGGACCGCTGGCTGTGGACGTTGATAGGCAGTCGGTGTAGTCCCTGTAGATCTCGGTCAGGAATTTTGCCGATGACGAGCCCAGGGGGGATCTTCTCGTAACAGGAACCCAAACGCCTCTGATTTATATCAATTTATTCTGACGTCGTCGATGGCTGCAGTGGAGGTCTGAGTAGAGCAACAGATTCTGGGGCTGGTGGCTCCCTGTTTCTGTCTGCAACTTGCAGAAGTTTCCCCGGCCGCTCCTGGACGCCGAATCATGAACCGTCGGAGTCACTGGAACCGTGGACAAAGCCTCTACACAGAAAAACTGACGGCAACACCTTCTGAGGTCGGGGTGGACAGGGGGATGCCGACGAGTGGGAACTGGTCGCTGTAGACTGCAGGAGGCAGACCCGCGCGACTGAGGGAGAAAATTCGGAACTCTGGCCCCCGGATGCCAAATGAGGTTCTGTTTCTTGCTCCTGGTTGGGGACAGATGGAGGAAGAACTTTGATGAAGGGCCTTTGGTCTGAATCCTCCGCCGTTGGTCGTGGTGCAGCTTCAAATCGGGCTCAGGCTAGCTGCGGAGGGAGTCTGGCGCAGTCGGGGGAGAATGGCTCTTCCGGACGGTCCCGAACTCGGAACAGGACGATTCCACCTCGCCTGCGAAGCTATCTGGACGACCTTTCCAGAAAGGTATGGTACGTCCTCAGATGTCTCCAGCTGACTCCGTGGCGGCTTCTGCAAAACGATCTTGTCTCTGCCACCTGCAGACTGAACAGAGTGAAGTGGATAGGGGATGAACTAGGTTGATTGGAGTGGTGGTTAATGATGGTGAGTGGGTGGGGATGAAGGATGATGGGGTAGGGGTGTGTGTGAGGGGGTGGAGTAGGGGAGAGAGAGGTCAGATGGGTGGTGAGAGGGAGAAAGGGGCGCAGCTGGGTTGGGTGTTGATGGAGGGGTCGGCCAAGGCAAGAGGGTTAGATGGAGGTGGTGGGGTGCGCAAGTTCCTTGGGGTGGGGTAGATTTCTCCTTGGGGATATGAATGAGGGTGTGGGGGAGTGGAAAGGCTGCTTGGGGGAGAGGGAAGGTTGCTTTGGAGAATGAAGTGGTGTATGGGGAATAGGGAGGGTTGTCTAGGGAAGGTGAAAGGTTGCTTGGGAAGTGGAGGGAATTGAAGGGAGTTATGGCCTTGGAATATGAAAGGGTCGAGGAAGGTGAGGTGGCAGCTGAGGTGGCAGGGGGAGGGGAAGGTGAAGGGGCTGTTGCGCCCAAGGGAGGGGAGGAGAGAGAAGTGGGGTTCGCCCCTTGAAGAAAGAGAGAGAGGGAGAGTTAGAGAGAGAGGGAGAGATGCACTTAAGTGGCCCAAATTTGCTTAATACTTCATTACTTCAAAAGAGGGGGTTTGGGGTCTTATATATAGGAAAACCCAATTTACAAAAAGTCCTCATGAAATGGACAAATGACGGAAGACCAAGGGGTGGGGAGAGGGGCGCCCATGGGCCAGACCAAAGAAATGGCCCAATAAGACCTACTAGCCCCATTAGCCCACTAGCCTACATACAAACATAAGTAAATAACATGATAACCTAGTAACATGACTCAAAACATAGGCAAATACATCAAAATGACTCAAGAAAATAGGAAAATGTAATAGGATGATAAGCACCAATGTTCCGTCTGAAGAAGGGCTGCTCCCTAGCTGCCTCCGGGAGGGAGAGAAGTGCCAAGCCAGAGGGTATGTGGTGTGATGCCCTCATCAATTCTCCCGGGCGGCGAAGAGCTCGACTCTATCGAGTAAAGGCCCTCCCTGCTGCGGTACTGCTCTAGGAGATCGGGGGACAGCTGCTGGAGATCCTCCCGGCTCACCCAGGTATCGTCCGAGGGTGGTCGTCCCTTCCACCTGACCAGGTAGCGCTCATATGCCTTGCTTCTTGTGATGGTAACCTGTTCATCTAATATCTGCTCCACTTCATCGCGCCGGTTTCTCAAATGGGGTTGAGCTCTCTGGGGTGTGGGGGCGCTCTCAAAGGAGGGAGTAGGCTGGATTTCCTCACCGGGTGTCACCGTGGGGCCCTTGTAGGGCACCAGGTCAACCACATTGAATGTGGGGCTTACTCCGTACTCTTCAGGGAGGTCCAACACGTAAGCATTGGTGCCAAGGCGTCTCAGCACCTGGAAGGGGCCAGCTCCATGCGACCTCAACTTCGAAGTATTCCCAGGGAACAACCTCTCAGTTCTATCTGGGACCCCTTCGAACCCCATCCCAAGATGTCCACTATCTGGGACCCCTTCGAACCCCATGAGTGGAGACCCCCAAATCAACCCTCACCAAAAGATGGGACCATCTTGATAGGAATGCATGTGCCACAATATTTTGCTCCATCTTGTAGGGCTAGTCGTCTCATTTGTGTCACATACACACTAGGTCCAGTGCATGACAGGTTCACATTTGGATATGTAGGTCCACCCCCATTCATCATCCATCTTATGCATGATAGGAGTCTACATGGAAGTCCAGGTCCTCCGGCATTCATTGCACCCATACCTGATAGAGCCACATTTGGATGTGCTGGTCCTCCCACATTTGTCATAGCTCTTACGCATGAATGGAGCATACATGGATGTCCGGGTCCCCCGGTAATTACCGCCACCATGCACGATAGGTCCACCTATGGTTGCCCCGGCCCCCCTGAGTCCATGAAAGTCTTCATCACATCTATGCATGATAGGTCTATGTATGGTTGCCCCGGTCCACCTTTGCATGCTATCCTCTTTCACACCCACTCACCGCATTATGATACATGGCATGAGCATACACGCAAGCAATTCTTGACGAGCGGTGAGGTTCACAAAGAGCGGACAAGAGCTCGCGAGCGCCACTTGGAATTCCAAGTAGGTAATCTGGTGATGATGACATTGGAGTGGCTCTACCCTAGGGTCACCTCCAATTCGAGGGCACGAGGACTCGGACCTTCCCAAGTTCCGAGTGACTTTGGCAACCCGGCTAACGGGTTGGACTTACTAATGGATTTTGGGATTCACCCCATTTTCCAGATGGCGGATCCGGCACCCTATATGGGCACCGCGGTGGATCCTAGTGAGTGCTTCGAGTCTTTATCTTCTTTGAGAGGGACACCCTCGGAGAGCCACCAAAAAATAGCCTGAGAGTCCGACGTGTGCACACGGAGGCAATACTAGGCAAGCAGGGTTCCATCGCCAGCAAGAGGGTGCGCCTGAGCCACCTCGAGAGGATGAAGGACCGTCCCCTGGTTGCGGACGCAGGGTTGAGTTTGGAGGTTGAGGTTCACTCTGAGCTGCTTGAGAGGACCACTTCCCGACGGGCCCATACTCGACGGAGTCGAGTTTTCTGCACCCCGGGGGTATGATGAGGACATCACCAGCAATTTCATTTGATCGAGGATCCTGAGGATCACCAACTATGCTACATCTTGTTCGCCACTTTATTTCGAGTCATATGATGTAATTTTTATTTTCTTATCATGTACTTTTCCTTTTATTTGAGTCCAATACCTAGGTTAGGTAGCTATTTACCTAAGTCAAGAGTCATCATGTCTGTTATTGGGCCCAATTATATGGGCCAGGCCCAAGGGCGCCCCCTTCCCCTTGGTTAAGTGTTAGTAGTCCAAAAGTCTGGGACTTATGTGAAAATGTGAGATTCCTATAATTAGGACCCCAATCCCTCATTTGTAAGCTAATGAATGAATGAAAAATTTGAGTTGAATATTGAAACCCCTGTGCTCTCTCTCTCTCTCTCTCTCTCTCTACCTCTTTAGCTCTCTCTCTATTTCTCTCTCTCTCTCTCTAAAGGGGGCGAACCCCATTCTCTCTCCTCCTCTCTCCAAATTTCGAAATTCACTCTCTCTCCTCTCTATTCACCTCTAATTAAGACCCCTCCCCCTTCCCCATACCTCTCATTTAATCCCCCTCCAACCCCTAGGTGGAATCCCCTTCTCCTAGGCACCTCTCCCTCCTCCCAAGCAACCTTTCCCCTTCCCCATACAACCTTTCATTTTACCAAGGGAGAATCCCATCTCCCAAGCACCCATTCACATCCCCAAGACACCCCTTCCCATTCCCTAGACCAGAATTAAACCCTCCATTAACCACGCATTCAAACCAAAGGAGAGATCTCTCCTCCCTCTCTCATTCCCAACCCAAATTCGCAGCTCCCCCTTCCTCCACTTGCTAGACCACCTCCCAGCCCCCTTTCTGCCCCTCCCACACCCTGTATCACCCCCTAACAGACCCCCACATAGTCAGGTGCCATCCCCACACCCATCCACCCCATTTCCCACCCCATCTACTCCGTCTCCCATCACCTTTCACCACCCTATCCATCTCAATTCGTAGATAGCAGTTGGAGCTCAACTTGCAGAGGCTGCTCCAGAGTCGTTCGACGTCCTCTAGAGGTGCACCATACATCGTCAGAAAGCTCTTCCAGACGGCTTCGCAACCGAGGTGGTCTCGCTGGCATCCGACATCCCTGCTATCCGGAGGACTCGTTCTCGTCCGACTGCGCAACCGGGACCTGAACCAGGACTAGAGCTGCAGTGCAGAAGCTCCCACGGTCTCACCCAATCACTTCTGAAGGCGCCGCTCAGCCGAGGTCTTCTACCTCCAATCTACTTCCATCAGCAGAAGACGGCACCCCGTTTGGCACCCGGAGGAACGTTTTCCAATTTTTCTCCCTCGGGTGCGCAGATCAGGCCACTCAGGACCTGACCCGACACCTACCCACTCAACGGGCTCTCTCTCTCTTCCCCGACATCGTCTCATGCCCATCTTGGTTGCTGCTCGGAGAAGACTCGTCCACGGTCATCCTCGACTTGGTCCCGCATCATTTGGACTTCGGGAGCGGGCGTGGTGGCTTTGTCATCTGCTGTTGCACCCTGGGAGCAGTCCGAGCCTGATCGCAGGGACCCTGTTCCAGAGCCCGCCCCTACCGGTGACGACATCGGAACCACCCACAAAAATTCACAGGCATTCTTTGGTCTGTCAGTGACGTTTCGGCACTGGTTTCGTCAGTTTTTTAGTTCGGGAGCATCTGCAGGACATCCAACAGTGAGTACCTGTCAGCTGGCAGAACAGGCGGGCAGAACCGACGGTGGGATCAATCGGCTACCTCCTTAGCTAGTTTCCCTTCCCCGCCTGGCCGGCTTAGCGCCCCTCCCTGCGTGGAGGTAGTGTTTGAATGTAACCTCTATTTTCCCCACCCCACGATCACCCTCCTGCGCGAGGAGTAGTTGTGTACTAGCAGGTCGTCGGCTGAAGCATCATCGACGCGGCGTGTGGGTAGCCCACGCTTCCCCGCTCACCCTCGTCTCTGATCGGGATCGGTGTCTTCACACCGATCAGGTGAGCTTTGAGCCCCCATCCTCTTCTGGTTTTACCATTGTTTGTCTTAGTATCGTTTCTAGTTGCCCGTCGGCGGTGAGGCGAGCGCCCGATCTCAAATTGCCATCTAATTGAGTGCCTCCGCGGAGCGAGTTGTGAGAGAGCCACTACATCCCACGCCCTTGGCGTGCTGGCCGCCCACAAAATTGGGCATCCTAGGCCCTTAGGGGTTCAGCCCAAGCTAGTCAAATCCCCGGAAAGGTAAGGTCCATCCTCGGACCCTCACCACTATTGCCGGTCCACCTACGGACCAGGGTGCGCGCGACGCGGATGAACCCGCTTGAGTGGGGTTCGATTGCTTGCAATTCTAGGTCCAAGGGGTCGTTTCACATCACCCCGTGTCTAGGATTGCACAGGTGAAGGAGTGATTACATTTAGAGTCAACCAAGCCACACATCCTTTCCTATTAGGAACCTACTTGTGGAGAGCACATCCTAAACAAATCACTAAGGTTCTAAAAAAAGAAATCATAAAAATCTTGTTGCATCATCTAAGTAACTTGGTTGAATTTGAGTGTTGTCATCTCATTTTCACTTGCATCTTTGTCAAAGTTATCTAAGCTTGATCACTCATTGTGTGTTTGTTGTGTGTTGTTTGCTTTTGTTAAAGGTCTTCCGTTGCATGTGGAGTTGTCTTCGTCCATTAGAGTCATCTTCTAAGGTCAATTCCTTCTCCAAATTCTACTCTAATCCGCTCTTCGAACCAATCATGGCTTCTTTCAATCATCCCTGTTCCCAAGAGGATTCTCTTCCTCAAGGGCTTCTTGAAAACCCCTCTAGGGTTATCTCATTCCGGTCTAGAGAGGGGTCCGCCCTCTTCTGTCCTCCATCCCTATGGAGGGCGGCCAAACCACTCCTTCCTTCTCTTCTCCTTCTACTGACTCCATTCTCCAAATGATGGCCCAGTTGGATCCGGCCCAACTCCAGGCTATCTATCAGGCCATGCAGGGGTCCAATACCCCACATCCCACAATTGCGCAAGGCCAATCTAATCTTTCCATTGACAAGTCTAGAGTTGGTGGGCCCTCCATCTAGCCCACTCCAATTGATCTTACTCCGGTCCAACCTTGGACCATCACCTTTTCTGGTATGGAAACGGGCCAATCTTCCGCTTCGGCCCAGCAATTTTCTGATAAGGGAAAGTCTACTCTCCCTCCTTTTATCCAGGTGGATCATCACATGCCCAGCCCATCGGTGCCACAAGTCCTTGTTGGCCCTTCAGATTTCTTGCGCCCTCAGCAAGGGGTTGCCTAAGTCCATTCTGGTCTGGGTCCGTCTTCGACCCAATATCCTTCTTATGGGTTCCCTACCTTGGCTGTTTATCCTTCTGCTCCTTCTTATGGGCTTTCACCTCCTACAACAGTCCATCCTTCTGCCCCTCAATTTCAACCTTCGTCTCTCACTACCCCTACTCCATCCAGGGAGCAGGAACTACTTGATAAGTGGGCCGCCATGATACAACATATTGATTTCCTCCAAAAATGGGTTGACCCACAATCCTTGGCAGATGTTCCAGTCCCTAGCTTCCAAAACATCGATTCCCTCCGCAATCCGAGCTCCCTAATTACCACAAGTATGATGGGAATGGCAATCCCTTTATTCATGTGAGGGACTTTTTATATGAATCGCCCAATTTCAGTACGATGATCGCCTCATGGCGTATTTGTTCCGCCGATCATTGGATGGCGTTGCACTGGAATGGTTCTATTCCCTGCCGCTAGAGGATGCCGAGAGCTTCAAAATAGTGAAAGACAAATTCATCCAACGGTATCAAGACAGGGTCGGTCCAGAATATTCTTTCACAGACTTGGTGGTCGAGAAAATGAAGCCTGATGAGGAGTTTGTAACTTACGCTGACAGATGGAGGCAGATGGCCGCCAGGGTGCCAGGCCATATTCCGGAAGAAGAGAAGGTCAAGCTACTTATTTCCAATGCTACTCCGACCTTCCGAAACATCTTGGCGATGAATGATATAGCAAACATGCACCAACTTTATAGCCAGGCGCGATTCATTCAAACACAGTTCAAAGACTCTCCCATCCACTCGCTCTTTGAGAACCAAAAGACAAAATACCACAAGAAACCTCAAGGGCCTGTCACCGAGGGGGTTCAGACCAACGAACAAGTTCAAGCCGTTACCTTCCCTATCCAAGCCGTGCCTTTCCGCTTTCCGCAAAACCCCTGCACTCCTCAAAACCCCACTCCACAAAACTTCCCAACCATTCCACAAAATCCTCCGCCTACCTTTGCCACTCCACAAAATACCTTTACCGCTCCACAACAACCTCCACAGCCTTCGTAATACCATAATGTCCCTCCACCCAACGGCTACAACAACAACAACAAGCGCTCGGCTCCTAAAAGAGCACAGTACCCACCCCTGCCAGAAACCCTCACGGATATCTTCTCAACTCTCATGTCAATTAATGCTATACAACTTCCTCCGGAACGGCCAAACTGGAACCCGGCCGTTGATCAGACAAAGTACTGTATGTTCTACAGGTAGCCAGGACATACTATTGAAGGGTGTTTTCAGTTCACGGATTTGGTCTATGACCTCCATGAAGGACAAAGGATTGATTGGGCCGAAATGTATAGGGCCATTACGGAAATTAAAGAGAAAAGAAGGCAGCCGCCGAGGTAGCAAGTGCAGTAACAACAAGCACCGCAGCCGCAGCAGTAGCCCCAACAGCAATAGCAGCCTGTTCAAGACTTGGGGATTCATCAGAACCCAATGCCGAACCATCTTCCCGCTCCACAGCCTTAGCCACCGGCGCCGACCCAGGTCAATGTAGTTCAACCCCCAGCCCCTGATGCCGGGTGGTCCTTTGATGATGACAGCTCTACGCCACAAGTCATGGCCTTTCACCACAACTTCCGCACTCCTTCCGCTCTTGCCATCCTTACATACCAAAACCCTCCTCCGCCTGCTACACCGTTTGTCCTTTCATCTATTCCGACTCCACCGCCTGTTTCTCACACATTACTCACTCCCGCTACCACCAACCCCTCACCCATCATCCTTTCCACCACACCCTCTTCCGCACCACTCATCCACCCCACCGGGCCTATTAAGTCACTTATCTTGAGCCCATCTGAGGCCGCGGCAGCCTATAACTTCACCTTACGGAGCGGGCGCATGTTTCACTGCAATTATCCTTCCACCTCCAATCCCCAGTCTTCCTAACCGGCTGCTGAGCAGGAAGAAGCCGAGCCGTTACCAGGAACCCAATAAGATCTGTTGCATCACTTGGATCGGGTTCCCGCTAAGATATCTGTGCTGGACCTTATCAAAAGATCTACCCTTCACCAAGATGCTCTCAGAAACTTCCTTCAGAAGGTGATGGTTAGTGAAGACATGGCAGCCGACAGTTTACCTACGGCATTGGCGACTATTTCTAAAGGACCAGCTATAACCTTCTCTGAAACCGAGCTAGCACCACCAGAAGCTCGGAAAATGCCACTTTGCATCACCGTTATCTTGAATAAAGTCAACATTGATGCGGCATTAGTTGATACAGGGGCATCTATCAATGTGTGCCCGCTCAGCACTCTAAGGGCCTGCAATCTGTCAGAAGAACTTCAATGCCCGATCCCCACTACTATAGCTGCTTATGACAATTCTCGGAGGGCATGTCACGGGATTGTTACTATTCAAGCCGAGCTTGGGCCTCTCACCATGCCCATTGAATTCTATGTGCTGGACATCGACCCCATGTTCAAAGCTATCTTGGGTCGTCCGTGGATCGACACTCTTAGTGTCGTGCCCTCCACCGCGCACCAATGTCTCAAGTTCCCTTTTCAAGGGAGGGTGGTTAAAGTAAAAAGCTCATCCATGGTCCAGTCTGTCAAAGTTATTTCAGAGAAGGTTATGCCCATATTATGGCCCAGCAGCCGGCCCGTTATTTCTGTACTAGATCTGGATTTCCCCTGGACTTATGCACCACGCAAGCCCGCCACTACACCCGTCAATATCAAAGTGAAACCCCAGATTCGAGATTCCAAGGGTTGGGATATCATACTGAAGCTGGGTTATCAACCGGGGAGAGGCCTCGGTGCGCAGTTACAAGGGAGAACTAAGCCAGTGCCCAAAGGAAGAAAAATGAGCCGGAGAGGTCTCGGTTATCGAGAGTCCGCACTCTCAATGATGGGAGACTCAAGGCCACTTACATGGGATTACCGCCAACACTTTATAAGAGGACCCCTCCAGCCGGGTACACTGAATCCACCACCAGTACAGTCAGAAAAGAAAGATACAGCTTGCACAGTTGCTAGTCCACCTCTGCTACCAAAAGGGCCTGTTGATGATATGTCAGATTTCAGACAGTCATTTGCCAGAATGTTCAGCGAGCCAGATGGTTATGGTCAGATGGTTATGGTCAGAAGGAAGATCAGGAGGTGCGGCTCATTCAATGGAAGCCGAAGTCACCTGGCCGTCTACAGAAGAAGGGGAGCTCGCCCATTATCATTTCTTGGTCTCCCTCCCGTCTCGCATCTCTATTTCAACAATTGGAACCCATTCCCCATTCACCCCCGATTATGGTCGATCCGTATTTTACGGAAAGATCGCCTGAAATATTGTTTGTTCCATGTGCATGTGGGCGCTGCCCACCCGTTGATCTATCAACTCTATTCACTCCTCCTTCCCCCACCGCCCAACTCCACGAGATGTGGTTTTCATCTTCCGACCCCTTCTTTGATTGCATCTTCCCCTCTCTATTCCCCATGCAACTTCCTCCTCCTCCATCCTGCTGTATGATCTCCACTGATCTCCAAAAAAAAACTTCAAATTTGAAACAGAGATTTCTGTGGAAGATTACGCTATCTTGTCTCCATCTTCCTCCCAGGGGCACGAGTCCCCTGCTCCTTCCTTTCCACTAGATTTCCTTTCTCCTAGGTTAAGCGTAGGGTCCGTCGAGTCTAGGGAAGTAGGGTCGATTAGAACTAGAGAAGTAGGGTCCTCGTCTAGGTCGTCCAATCCTTCCGAGCTTGAGCCACGCCCGCTTGCGTGTCCTTCCAAATCCATTCCTGATAGGTTCTTGCAAGATCTGGCTCAGCGATGTCATGCTCTTTTGAAGTGTCCAGAGTTTGTCGCCACGGCAATCATGATAGAAGACGAAGAGGAAATAGAAGGGGTGTGGAGCGATGACGGACTCGGTGTCTATGAAGTCTTGGATGAGAAAGACCCAATTGATGATGAGGACAGCAACGTAGATAATACTGCCGATCTGTATGCGCAAGGATTAAAGAGATTCGACAAGCCATCATCGGTAGTGGATGAACCTACGAAGGAAATAAATTTTGGAACCGAAGAAGACCCAAGGCCCATCATTATTTCCGCTAATCTCCCTCCGCAAGTGGAAGAAGATCTAGTCAAGGTTCTAAGGGAGTATAGTGATTCTTTCGCCTGGTCTTATGAGGACATGTCGGGTCTTGACCCCTCTTTAGTGGAACACCGACTCGTACTTAAACCAGGGGCAACACCCGTAAAACAAAGGTCGAGAAGATTTCACCCCCACATGGCCTTAAGGATCAAAGAAGAAGTTGATAAGTTATACAAGGCCAGGTTCATTAGAGTTGTCTTATATCCCTAGTGGGTGGCGAACATAGTCCCTGTTATCAAGAAGGATGAGAAGGTGTGTATTTGCATCGATTTCAGGGATCTTAATAAAGCATGTCCCAAAGATGATTTCCCGCTGCCTCACATAGACGTTCTGGTCGACAACACCGTCGGGTACGAAGCTTTGTCATTCATGGACGGTTACTCAGGTTATAATCAGATTCGTCTCGCTCCGGAGGATCAAGAGAAAACTTCCTTCACCACGCCCTGGGGCACGTACTGCTACGTGGTTATGCCATTCGGTCTGAAGAACGCAGGTGCCACCTATTAGAGGGCAATGATGGCCATCTTTCACGACATGATGCACATTTACATGGAAGCCTACGTGGATGACATCTCGGTGAAATCAAGAACCAAAGAAGAACACCCCTCTATCCTGGCTAAGGTGCTGCAGAGAGCTAGGGAGTACAAGCTAAAAATGAATCCGAAGAAGTGTGTTTTCGGAGTCTCTTCGGGGAAGTTGCTAGGCTTTATAGTTAGCAAACAGGGGATCCATATTGATCCTTATAAAGCAAAGGCTGTCATGGACATGCCTCCGCCAAAGAATATTACGGAACTTCGAGGACTGATTGGTAGATTGCAATTCATCAGAAGATTCATATCCCAACATTCTCAGAGATGCCGCCCGTTTTATGAATTGCTAAAGGCGGGAGTCAAATTTGAATGGAATCAAGATTGTCAAAAGGCCTACGAGGACCTAAAGGAATATCTATCAATCCCCCGGTTTTGCAACCTCTTGTCCCTGGGAAACCCCTAATCCTATACATCTCGATTATTGAAGACTCCTTAGGGGCGGTCTTAGCACAAGTAGACGATGAAGGAAAAGAGCAGACAGCTTATTACCTCTCCAGGTTGTTCAACCCGGCCGAGGCTAAATACACCACTATGGAGAAGACTTGTGCCGCCTTAGTATGGGTAGCTCAGAATCTCAAACACTACTTCCTTACCCACCCAGTTAGGCTGATCTCTAGAATGGACCCGATCCGCTATCTCTTAGAAAAGTCTGTCCTCTCTAGTAGGTTAGCTCGCTGGCAGAGCTTCCTATCTCAGTTTGATATCACGTTCGTCGTTCAGAAGGCGGTCAAAGGATACGCCATCGCTGAGCATCTTGCCCATCTCCTGATTCCCTACACGGATTCTATTCAGGATGACTTCCCTGATGAGCATCTTTCTGTCTTGACTCATCATCCCTTCTGGTCGCTGCACTTCGACGGTGCACTCAATTCTCAGGGCCGAGGGATAGGCGCTGTTCTGCTCACTCCGGAAGGAGTGACGATTCCTTTTACTTATCAACTTCAGTTTCCTGCTACCAATAATATCACCGAGTATGAGGCTCTCCTAGTTAGATTGAAGCACGCCTACCTTCTAGGCGCGCGTTACTTGAATATCATAGGGGATTCTCAGCTCGTCCTACGGCAAGTTCTGTCCACTTACCGCACCCGTGACCCTAAGCTTAAACCATATCAATATTTGGTCACGCTCCTCGCTAGGCAATTCCGCAAGTTGATCTACATCCATACTCCCCGGTCTCAAAACATTCTAGCCGATGCTTTAGCATCCCTCGCTTCCTCTCTATCTTTCCCTCTCAGTCAGAGTACTAAGACTATCGTCGTTCAGAGATTGGATGCACCCTCTCTTCAGGATCCTTGGTATGTCAACCTTAGGAAGACTGTAGAGGTGAGGGCTGAGAAGGAAGACTTGAAGGAAGTATCTTTGACAGAGTTAGAGGAGATCCTGAAAGAGGAAGAGTTACCCTGGTATCATGAAATTAAGTTGTTTTGCAAAGATGGATCGTTCCCGGAAGGGGCAAATGCCGAGCAGCGCAAGTCAATAAGAAGAGCCACCTCAAGGTATACTGTCATTGCTGGAGAACTATACAGGCGCGCTACTAACGGGATGCTCATGAGATGTTTGGATGATGATGAAGCTTGGAAGGTGGCCGAAGCAGCCCATTCTAGTGAGTGTGGAGGTCATGTTAATGGCCAGGCTCTAGCGAAGAAGATCCTTAGGCAGGGTTATTATTGGCCCACTTTAGAGGAAGATTGCTCCCTCTATGTCCGGAGGTGTCTTAAATGCCAACTCCATGCTGATAAAATTCATGCTCTGGCTTCATCTCTTCATCCTCTATCTGCTCCTTGGCCGTTCTCTATGTGGGCTTTCGACATTGTCGGCCCGCTCGGTGATCCCAATTCTCAGATCAAGCAAAAATCCTTCATCCTTACCGCCACTAAGTACTTCACCCAGTGGGCTGAAGCCGAAGCATACACAGAGATTAAAGCTACCACGGTGTGCCGCTTTATCATGAAGAACATTATCTCGCGGTTCGGAGTGCCAAGCAGCATCGTCACCGACAACGGACCCTAGTTCGTCTCTCAAGAGCTCATGGACCTATGTAAGAAGTTCAACATCACATTGCATCACTCATCTCCATATTACCCACAAGGCAACGGTCAGGCCGAAGCCACTAACAAAACCCTTCTCAAAATCATAAAGAAAATATGTGAATCTCATAAGTTTTCTGATTGGCCAGAAAGATTAGTGGAAGCTCTATGGGCTTACCGCACCTCCGTTCGTACTCCTAAGGAGAAAACTCCCTATGCTCTCACTTACGGGATGGAGGCGGTACTCCCACATGAGATTTTGATCCCTTCCCTAAGGGTACAGCTCGATAAGGAACTTAATCTCGATGAACGTCGAGAGGCGTTGCTCGTCCAGCTGGAACTCTTAGACGAGAAGAGGATGAATGCGGCTGATCATGTATCTGTTTATCAAAAGAGAGTTTCACGTTATTTTCAAAAGAAGGTAATTGAGCGTAAATTTAAAAAGGTGATATGGTTTTGAAACGCAAATTCATTCGGTCTGCAGGGCCTAGGTCTAAATTACAACCTAACTGGGAAGGGTCGTTCGTTGTGAAAGAGGCTTATCCAGGGAATGCTTACCGCTTAGTGAACACAGAAGGTCAGGAGCTCTCTCACGCTTGGAATGGGTTGTACCTTAAGCGTTTCTTTCTTTAGAATCTAAACCAGTGCCACCCCGGTAGCAAGGTGTCCTTTCCCTTCCTCGCGAGAAAGAGGACCCCGAGTACGACAATCACATACTACACGACGTCCCTGGTCGGGTTTCCCACTTTGTAGACACCGTTTCTCCTTGGCCATGCTCTGGGGGGAAAAGTCAAAAGTCCCTGTCCGTCTCTTTCTTCGGCTGAATCCAGGGGCAAGAGGTGAACAGGGAGGCGACGACCAATCCAGGCGCCTTGACGAGAGGAGGTCTCAAATAGGGGCAGTCCGTTATGACCTGACGCCACAAGGAAAAGGAAAAGAGCAAAGAAAAGGAGCAATCTTCTTGACAAAAGCAAAAGTCTATCTCGAAAGTCCATCAATTATCAATTCCAAAGCTCCAAAAGAAAAAATATATATAAGCTAGGCATGGCAAGAGTGGCAGTACAGTTTTCCCGCGGGACGTTATGAGCCCGGTCGTATGCGTGCCTAGAGTGGACAAAGGTTCGATGACGGATGTAAAAGCCCCGGCACAACAGACCAAGTCTCTGAATAGGTTGACTGGAGAGGAACTCAAGTCCTAAAAACTTCTATATTTGGCCTAAGCTTATCCCCTGTTCTATTTTTCCTTTTCAGGACTAAGACAAGTACCCTGGGTATAGCCTTGGCAGAGATACCGTCACGCGAGTTAGGCCCTGGCCAGGGATTGTCACCCCCATTACACGCCAACCTCGAAAACTCTGAACGGAATTGGGTGGACCCTCATTCTTAGGGAGGCACTGGTTTTTTAAAATCCAAAAAAAATCTTATATTTCAAAACCCAAAAAACAATCATATATTTCAAAATCCAAAAAAAATCATATATTTCAAAACCCAAAAAAATCATCATTTTCAAAATCCAAAAAAATCATATATTTTAAAATCTAAAAAAATCATATATTTCGAAATCCAAAGACACCAAGTATTTTTAAAAACTCACAAAAATCCAAATGATTGCAAAAATTCCTAAAAAAAATACCATCATATGCATTGCATTGTTTCTTATATTCTTTGCCTATTCAATAAGGCTCCACCCCTTGACCAAATATCAAGAAATGGTCAAATTCTAACTTGCTTTAGGCAAGGGGTTGAGTCTAAGAATAGATATAACTTGTTTATTGTCTAAGTGTGTGTAGAACGCAGGTTCAAGCCCAAGATTACAAAATTCCAGGTTCAGATCTGTAACGCACCAACATCAAACCGTCACAGCCTTGTAACGGTCACCCTTTGACCGTCACAGCCTTCTGAACTTTGAAATCCGTTGACTCTCAGCAAACCCTCTCTGACGCGTCCTCAATCGACCGTCACTTCCCTCTAACAGTCTATCTATGACCGTTACATTCTATAGAGAATAGAAACTCAGTTTTCTGAGTTCACTCCTTCTGACAGCTCATCATAAGACCGTCAGACTGTTGTGACGGCCCTATGTAGGACCGTTACAGATTTCAGAAACTCTACTTTCAGGCCAAGTCAAGCAACAAACTCATGATTCCATCAAATAAGGCACTTCTATATCATTCCATTGAGTTCAATAATACATAAAATTGATTGATAAAACTTCAAAGTTCAGAAACATCATAAGAAATCTCAAGCTACATTCAATTTTCTATCTGCGAGAGGGCGGATCTTGCGCAATTCTTTCACGTAGCTACAACGTCCCTCATCGTTTTCTTCCACTTCTTCTTGCCACGGGCGCACTTTGCTGATTCCCCACATGGTCAGTGCGTTCCGAATTGCTCTCTCATCTTCCTCGGTCCCCATCTTCCTAGTAAGAAGGGGAGGGTAGCGTGATAGTGCAGGAACTTCGGTTCGGGGTAACCCAATTTGAAGATAGCACTGGTCTGGGTTGTAGATCACCAAGGTAGTGTTCCCCACTAACTGTAGATTAAGGCCTGGTCGCCGTGGTACTCTAAGCAAGGTTCTTCGCAAAACTCTTGGATGCATCATGAACTTCTCTATTGGCAAAGTGTTGAGGAAGAGGCGCCATTCATCTCGTGTTTTCTTGTCCGCCGTCTTGCACTCAACCTGTGAAGAGAAACCGAAGGCACCTCCAATAAAGAACAAGGGGTTGCTCCCCAAGATCCGGCTTGTTGAAGGTATGTCTTCCTTGGGTTGGAATTTGATTCTCACGCCCATCCAACACTCAAGGAGTATCATAGAGCCGAAAAGAAGTCCTCCTAAGCAAGCTGAACTAAGTCCTCTATAAAGGAATGAAAGGACCACTTGAGAAATAGACAAACCCCGCCACAATCTACTGATGATGCTAAGGTTTTGGATATCTAGGAGGTGGTCGGTGGTAGTAAAAAGGAAGACTCCGCATAAGCAAATTGACACGGCTTTGGCTATGGCTTCATATCTCTCCCACTTGTTCTTACAATGAGAGACTATCCATTGAACCATCGGTATCAAGTGAATATGGTTTGGGCTGATCATGGTCCTTACGTCCTTCGGGTTGTGTATGAAATCACTTAAGATCAAGGATGGGTCAATAGGTTCGACCGTATGGCACACTAGATCTTCGTCCCCTACTTTAGTCTTAGCAAGGGCTAGGTAGGTCTCTACCTCCTCCAATAGGACTGTAGCTTCAAAGGAAGGGAAGAGGAAGGTGTGTGTTTGTGGATTCCTGTTGACACCTGAAATATAGTCAAGGGTAAAGATGAAATCGAAGAGAAGATGAAATCAGACATGAAGATCCCAGGAATTCCTGCAAAGCTAAAACTACAGAAGAGTCGTCACCGAAGCTATCACCCAGCCGAAGCCCTTCCCGACCAAGCCGATGTCCGGTGTTGTCATCACTCAGATGGCAGTACTGATGAAGAATTGCAGTCTGTTGACTGATGAAAATCTCCAGAAATATGCTGATAAGACTATGTCAACCCATCAACTAAGGGACCTCCGCGTGTCCTGACAGATTCGAAGGACTGGCAAATGAAAAGGCAGATCAGGCATCTCTAACAGATGAGGTCTACTGATGATAAGAAATTAAAGCATTAAAGCCCTAAACGGGCTCACCAATTTGGCGCCGGGAGCCCAAAGCCCACATGGGGGAGGGGCGCCGGGAAGCTACATTTTTTTTGGCGCCGAGAAGCCTAGCAGCTTTCGACTGAGGCGCGCCGGGAGCATCCTGTTATCGTGCCGAAGTGATCATGCCGAGAAGCCGGAGGGTTATGCTATAAAAAGGCCCTTTTCGCTCGAAAGGAAAAGGGGGGAAAACAAGAAAACACAGAAGAGAAGAACAAAAAGAGAGAAAAGAAAGAGACAGATAGAGAGAGAGAGAAGAGAAAAAGAAAAGGAGAGCTCCAGAAGGAGGGACTCGAAGAAGCGAAGAAATATCTGAGAAGAGACGAAGGAGCAGAAGCTCAAGGTGGGCAGCCGGGGAGGGAGAGGAGTCAATGCTCCGCCCTCCCCCCCTTTTTTTTCATCTTCTTTGTTTCTGTTTTCTTCTTTATGTAACCATGCGAGTCTTATCTCGATTCATCGATCGTAACCGGGATATCCCGGCCGCCATTCATCCCCCTTTCCTCCATTCCCTCTATGTGATTGGGGTGAGTCCCGGAATGATGTGATTGTATGAAATGCCCCAGCGGCCCGTTTGGGCGCTAGGCGATTGAAGTATTTGCCCGCTATCTCTCCGTCTGCTGCTATGCTTTTCCTTTATATGTTTTCATTTTAAGTCCAACTGAAGTGTGTCCGAAGTCCCTCTCCGATTCATCATCGTTTGCATAAAGTTTCCCAGGCTTGCCCTAGGGCCAGAGACAGACCATCTCTTGGCTTCTGGGGCAGTCTGCTACCGATATTGGCAGTAACTCCGAGGGCTTGCTTGAGATCCTCTTCCCACAGGAGTAAGTAAGCTGCTTCAATAAATTGATACCGATGGTTTCTAAGCCGGCTCTAGTCCGAACAGTTACATCAGGGTCACCCCTGGGGTCAGAGACGGCCATCTCTTGGCTCCCAGGCGACCAAAGATGCCAGCAAAGGAGCTCCTGAGGGTCAATAATAATATGACGATTCAGTACCCCATCCTGCAGTGATTCCTTCGATTCCCCTTTGAACCCAGCCCATCTTTGGCAAATCAAATCCATGTCTATGTAATCTCTAGCCTACCCTCTAAATCCAGCCTCAATCCGAGCCAGAAATCTCATAAAATCCCCAAACAGAGCATCGTTTGAGCTCTGTAAACCATGAAATCCTGTAGCAATGCCATCCTCTCGGCGTGCAAAATTTCCCACCGAGAACTACGCTGCCGAGAGACCTCCCTCTTCAGCAAACCGACAAAGTCTCTCCAGGCCACTTCCACGTGAACCCCCCCAGCTCTTAGCTTCCCGGCACCACCTTCCCGGCGCGGTAATGGGCGCGTCGGGAAGCCCCTGGCCGAGACCTCCACCCCTTGCCTTTGGCCTCTCAGCGCCAGCCTCCCGGCGCGGTGAGGAGCGCGCCGAGAGGCTCCACGCCGGGAGCCTCCCTCATTCCTTCTTTTGTATTTGGAGCCACGCCGGGAGCCTCCCTCCTTCCTTCTTTTGCATTTAAACCATGCCGAGAGCATCCCCTCTGGCCAATTTAAACCTATGCCGAGAGACCCCCCTCTGGTCAATTTAAACCCGTGCCGAGAGCCCCCCCTTGGCCAACCTGTAAACCCATGCCGAGAGCCCCTTGGCCAACCTATAATCTCGCGTCGGGAGCCATCTTCTTGCCAATAAAAACCATGCTGAGAGCCTCTCCTTTGTCCACTCCTTTGGCCTCTTCGTCCATTTATTCTGGGGCGTTCGTGAGTCGTCATACGTACCCCAGGGGATGAATTAACTGGGGATTGACCTCCCCTACATTCTGAGGTCCCTAACAGGATTCACATGCCACCCCGTGGGTCTGACGAACCCTGTCTCTACATGAGTTTCGTCAGTCTCCGAGAAGGGGAATAGTGACCGATGCCAGAGACATGGATAGTCTCTTCGAGCCTTAGTGCTCACTCATTTTTCGGCTTTCATCCCGGCACTCCGTGGATGTCAGCCTATACCACTCTCTGGCAAATGCTCGGTCCAGGGGAGGTGCTGCCAAAATTCTCTCAGGAAGATGAAAGTAGACATCAGGTTGTCCCCCGGGCTCCGCATGATAATGGTGACAGGGTTTCCCTCGACCCTAGACTTCCCAAATTCCTTTTCTATCCCGATGCTCCTGTAAAGCCCAAATCTAATCCAGCTCAGATTTGATGAACTGATCCACTTTGATCCCAAAAGAACCCATTCACCATGGCCTGGATAGTCGAGAAACCCAAAAGCAGGGTTCCGTAAACCCTTAGAGACCATCTCGGCATCATCTTGGCTCCCGGCGCCACAAATAGTGAAAGTCATGAGCAGCTCTCGGCGCATGATTTCTTGCGCCGAGAACCCCATCCCTTGGCGCGTCGGGAAGCCCCCTTGCCCATTCTGCCAAGCCGAGAACCCCATCCCTTAGCGCGCCGGGAACCCTCCTTCCTGCGCCAGGAGCCTTGGCCATCTTGCCTTCGCGCCGGGAACCTATGAACCCTTGAACTGCACTCATAACCTACTCAAATATTTTATTACTGAGCCTTCAATCCAAATTTTGTTCCAGGGGCTCCGCCCCCGGAAACCCCCGCGACCTGACCGCGCAGGTCGATCCGCGTGCGAGGGCGCAACATTGATCGTTCGCTCACTTTCCGTCGTCCCGCATCGGGTTCATGAAGAACCCCTTTAGCTCGGGAGGGCTCTCCCACTGCATGAGTTCTGTCGGCTTCTACAGGGAATATCAAACATTGCCCCATGGCAAATATGCGGTTCGGGAAGTTCAACACTTCTCTCTCTCTTGGCTTTCATCCCGGCACTCCGTGGGTGATAGCCTATTTCCCCCTGGGCATAATCCAGATAAAGGGGAAATGCTGCTGAACTATCGATCGATGCTTCAAACCCCCATCATGGCCACGGCTCAGTCTGCCTGTGACTGAAATCCTCCTTCTTCCCTTTAACTCGATCTTCGAACCGCTGACTTAACGATATCGTCTGCTTTTATAGTTAATGTTGTTATCTTGCCCGCCTGACTGGCTCTGGTATGAAGTTCCATTTGCACACATGAATATATGTTTGCCTCGCGAGGCCTCCTATTTTGGCGTTTAATCAAGGGTTGTCCTTCTTAGGAAGGGCGTAATTAACGTCATAACCTTTATGGTATGACGGACTTCTGGTCCAGACACGATCACTCACAATCGACTGACCAAGTCAGATCAAGCGCACAATGAAATCGTCACACATGTGACTGGCACGCCAATAAATCAATCAATAAATAAATAAACAAATAAAATCCGCGTTCCACAATTCCATAACTCTATAAGGGCTGAAATGCTTGCCCAATTTAAAGACAATTTCTAGAAGTTCTTGGCCAAAACTAACAAAGGTTGGAGGTGCCATGCCCTAAGGATGGATAAAACTTCTAAAGGGAGTTCTGTGACCATGGGAGCCACCCACTTTAAGTTGGAGTAACACCTTGGACCAGGAAGAGGCTAAAGAAAGAAGAAGAAGAAGAAGAAAGAAGAATCATAAGTGGTATAGGAAAGTGTAGAAATTGATGAACTTTTGAAGTCAATTGAAACTTACCACTCTTTGGGCACTTAAACTCAGATGCTTGGGGATGGATGTCAACCTTTGCAGTTCCCCATGCTCCTTCTTGGCTGCTTTAGGGCCGGTGTAGACTCTCTCCTCCATGCCCATCGCTCCAAAGCTTCTCTTCATGATGTTTCTTGCCCTTTGATGGAGTTCTCAACCCTTGTAGCAAAGAATTAATGAAAGCTACGTTTTTTGGGCTTGTTCCTAACTTATAAAGGCTTGATTTTGGTGCTAGAACGATAAGATTGGGGTTAGACAGCCTTATCCTAAGCCTAGGAGGGTTCTAGTGTGGATTAAGGTCTTCTTGTCTCGAGGTTGGGCTCTCATGGCAGAATCTGTCTCAGAGTACAGTTTGTTCTCTGACAGTCTGTCGTAAGACCGTCACATAGCTCTGACGCTCCATCTTTGGACCGTCACATTTCCTGCTGCATGTCTTTAGCTCAGTTTTGCTCTGTCGTGTCTACCGGTCTAGTCTTAGACCGTTACAGATCCCTGACGCTCCATCTATGGACCGTCACATTTCTTGCTATACATTTTTAGCCCAATATCGTTCTGTCATGTCTGACGGTCTAGTCTATAACCGTCACCTGATTCTGACGCTCCATCAGTGTACCGTCACATTTCCTGCTATACAATTTTCAGTCCACCCTCTGTCGTCTCTGACGGCTTGATCTTGGTGCGTTACATTGATGTGACGCCCCACCACTAGACCGTCACATCTTCTGCTATGGGTTCTGTTCTTTCCATTTTCCTTCGGTCTCGCCTGCAAATCTTACACTTTATCCCATGTTCATATCCATTCATTCCGTCCATTCATCCATTCATTCATCCACATAAAAAAATAGAAAAAACAAAACACAAAAAAGGGGCGTTTTCATTTCATTCCATTTCATTCACATAAGTCATGTACAAGTATGGGTGTCAAACAAGAAAGAAAATACAAGTCACTCGGCCGGTCTATCTCCCAGGCCGTCACTATCACCAGTGCCCTCATGCCGCTTTGCTGGTGGCTCCTGGACGCTGCTCTCCTCCCCCCGATGTCGTCTCTGGTCTGCCTCCTCGTTCCTCCGATGGCCAGAGGAGCCGGTGAAGTAGTCTCAGAATCCACTGCTGGGTGCAACGCTCTGGCTCCTACTGCTAGTCCCCGACTTCTTCCTAAAAGTCGAAGGGCCTCTTTCATACCCGCAATCACGCCCTTCATCTCGATGGTTTGCACTCGGAACTGATCTCGCTCACCCCTCAAACGCGCAACGTCAGCTCTAAGTCACTCCACCTTCTCATCATCCGCACACTGACGGGTCTCTCCTGCGCTCAGTCTGGCAACCTCCGCCCGGAGATGGGCAGCCTCAGCTACCGCTGCAGTCAGCTCTCTCGCCTACATTTTGCATTTTGCATTTGTCAGTCCATTAAGCATTTGGTGTTTGCATAAGCATAAGCATTTTAAGTCTAAAGGAGCATTTTAAATTCTTACCCGCTCCGCGAGGGTGGCCTCCGCCTCCTCGGCCCGAGCTACCGCTCGAGTAAACTCTGCATCTCGCTCAGCCCGTCCCACGGCAGGCTGTGAAGAGGAGGACGGTGCATTTGGTCCGGTCCTCTGGGCTCCCTCGGCCCGCTACATTTAGAAGTCAAAGTTAGCCATTTGCATCATAAGCATTTAAGTCTTAAGTGTAGAAACTCACCAAAAGCTCTAAGGCAGCCTGATACTCGTCCCGCTGCTGGATGGTGGCATGTAGGAGTCCCTCGAGCTCGGCTGATGCGGGACGGACACGGGGACCGACTCTAAGTGATATGGACCTCGGACTCTAGATGCGGATGCGACCAGCAACATACAAGTTTGAGAGACACTTAGGCCCGACACTACGAGTTCCTATGGGCTATACGTCGCTGACAGAAACGCAAGCTCACTCGTTGTCCCACGCGAGGGAAACGCAGATCGTGCGCGGTTGAAGAACCGGCAGAGTTAAGGGTAGTCGACTCACTTCCATACTCGGATCGAGCCACGGGACGGTCACTCTCACACTCATAGCAGGTGACATGGACTCACGGGCTAGTACCTATCGCACTCGGCAGCGGCATATGACCGTATACTAGCTAAGCAAGTAAATGCCAAGAAGGTGAGACTGTTACCTCCACACTCCCGGCGTGGGGAAGACAACCCCGGCCAATCTCGGACTCCCGGTTAACAAATTTTACAGTAGTACAAAAATTTGACCCACTCCACGCAGGGAGGTAATAGGTCGCATGTGGGGCCCGGGAGTCACGACAATCGGGTTGACGGGCAGCATTTTGATGTCGTCCGGCGGTGCCGAACCCGCGTTTGTGGTGCTGTCCGGACGGCGCGATCTACGGGTCCGTGGGGCCCACGGACCGCTCCAACCTCCGGGTCTGGTGGGGTGGGGCCCACTGTGAAGGGGTCCCCTGGTGATGCACCTCCATGGACGGCGGTTGGCTGGAATCACCGATCGGAGGTCGATCGGCTCCGATCGCCAAGTTGTGGAGTTGCTGTCCACGGATTGAAGCTTCTATTTTTCAGCGCGCGCTCCGGCGAGATCGGACGCTGCGATCAATTCGGATGTCGGATCGAAGCACAGGAGGTACCGCTGGAAATCCCCTTCGAAGTCCTTCAATCTAGACCCAGAGAGATGAACTGGATCTGCACGGATTTGGCCTTAAACTATTTTTGAAGTTTCTGTTGCATAGTACCCGAACTCTCAGAACAACAGAGCAGTTTCTTGAGAACTACCTTTGACCGTAAACCAAACCTCCGATTCAGACGTAGACCTCTTCATGAAAGTTATGGAGGGGAGAGAGAGGAAAACGGAAATAGGTCTTGTGAAGGGATTGGTGGAGGCCTCTATTTGATATGGATTTTATAGTGACAGGTGGTCAGATCTGGACACTAGCTGACAGAACTGTAGATGGATCTAAAGACGATTTTTAGAAAATAGGTGGAGGCCTTTAGAAATTCCAAGAAAATTTTGATTGTATAGGAAGGTGGACAGAACTCCCAGTAAATTTGGGAGCTCCAGAAAAAATCAAAAGGTCGGTCGGAGATAGGAAACTCATGGTGGCTATGGATCTGGACTGAAACAGACAGATCTGGAAGAAACAGGTGGACGAAAATGTAAAAATATGAAATGGAATCTAGATGACCAACCAATTTTTGGGGATTGTGGGGAACACCTCTGGAACACACCCTAAAAATTCCAGCTCAATAAGACGTCGGTGTGGAGAGCAGAAATTCGTGAAAGGCACCTCTGTCCTGGATGGATAGAACACCGGCAGCAACCGTAGTGGAGCGATGGTGGCTCGATGGCGGTGGCGGCGATCACCGGAACTGATAGGGAGGCTTCACACCTCAAGAATACAGCCTTCCCAGCTGCAAGGAGGAGAGGGAGGGGAGAGGAGGGGGGCGCCCAAGGCTGCTCCAACAATTTCTTCCAATTCAAATACATTAATTTCACTAAATTGAGAAATACATGGTATTTATATGAAAGACCAAAAGACACAAAATACCCTTGGACCTAGGGTTTGGGGAATAAACAAATGGGATAGAACTAATTAGTTCTAATACCATTTTACAAAAAAAATAAAAAGCTTGATGGTGAGAGGGGGGTGCCCCCTTGACTAGGGGTGAAGGTTGGTGGCCAACCTTGACAATTAAGTCCAATTGTCCCCCCACTTGGCCCACCCTTCTAGAAGCCCACCATTGGAAGGTTGGCTGACCCCACATGGGCCCTAGGGGTGAGGTGGATCAATGGGAGGAGGGGTGGGGGGGCCGTGGGACCCAGGTGGCCCCATTTTACATATAAACCCTTATTACAATCCAAATTACAAACCGAACAAAGGTAAATAAAAAATGCATTACACACAAATAAAGTCCTAGTAAATGTGATAAATGCCGAGACTCAAGGGGGAGTCTCCAGACTGTCTCCGAGCCAGATGGACGCCAAAGTGGCTTGGGTGGTGCTCCTCGTACGGTATCGGTGGCTCGACGTATCATGCTTCTCGATCGCGCGGGTGTCCGCACCATCGGCTATTCTTCCCTGTGGGTCTAGCTGCATTTAGAAAGCATATGTCAGTGCATATAGAAGCATTGATTTAAATAGACAGAGTTTTGAGTTTAGAAGTTCATACCGGCCGTCGAGTGCCTCTGAACACCTGGTCACCATACCGGTGGGAGTAAGTCTTGAGGTAGGTCTCGTCGCTGTCCGCCCGGTCTTTCACCACCCGGCCTCTTTTGTTCCAATCATGCACATATTTGGCCTTTCGGGCGCACCAGTCCACATCACCGCTAATGCCCTTTGAAGACTTGCCCGGGCGTTCGTCATCACGGCGGGGGAAGGTCACCTCTGACTGGTGTAGTCCCCGAGTCCTCAGGATCAACCGGTAGTGCAGGGGCTCGATCACGTTGATGCAGTGAAGCCATATGTCTTGCCCGCTATATGCCAGGGACGCCTTCACCCAAGGTTGTCCCTCGTAGCCCTCATCCCGGTATGGGGTCCATCTCACCTGAAAAGGTCATGTTAATTCATTCAGAAGCATCATGAGCATTTAGAAAGCTTTTTTGCAGCATTTAAGAGCATATAAAAAGTTTAAGTTCGAAGCTTACCGCTGTGTGTGGGAATGAGTCAAGATCATCTGGATGGCCTGGGTCAGCCGGTTGATCGATCCCGTGTCCCTCGCTACCACCCACCGCCTCGCGATGGGGATCTGCTCGGGATGTAGCTGACTACCTCGCCCAATCCCCGGGAGGTACACGAAGCTCCATATCTGCTTTTAAGGTCGAGTGTCAGTAAATTGCATCATTTGCATTTGCAGAATCATAATCATGTAGAAAGCATCTAGAGTTCAGCATTTACCTGTAGGAAAGGCGAGAAGCCGCCCAGCATCGTCCGTCGGTCTGTGGTGCTGAGTGACTTGAAGAGGAAGGCAAGCGCTGCCGCTCCCCATGCATACTTCCCCACTCTGCCCAAATCCTCTAGCAGTGGCAGTAGCCAGCAGCTGATCATGTCGGCTCGGGTCGAAAAAAGTAACTTTCCGAACAACAGCATCAAAAATCGTCTCAAGACTCGATCTCCCTCCTGTCCTGCCTCTACCGTCACTCGCGGGCGTACCTACTCTATCACTCGGTCTATATGCTGCTCGGGGAGCTCGCCGACTGCTATAGCCGCTCCCCTAAGTCCCAAGCTATCCTGTAGTCTCGACCTCGAGAGCTGGGATGATGTGTGTCCCGCCCTGATCAGATCTAAGCCCAGTAGCTGTTGGGCCATCTTCCGATAATCTCCAAATGTCCACCCGGTCACTGCTGCTCCGTGGACTCGTAATCCGGTGATCCTCGCCATGTCTTCTAATGTGGGGATCATGTGACCCCATGAGAAGATGAAAGCCCGGCTCACGGGGTCCCACCTCTCGTGCAGTGCGTACAAGAGCGGGGTATCCGTCCTCGTCACCTCAATGCTAAGCACCTCGGTGAATCCCATCTCGGCCAATCTCTCCAGTTGGTACTCGGGCAATGCCTGGTACATTGCCCGTATCTGAAGCCAAGAAATCCAGGTTCTCCTTTTCCCCTGCACAATTAGAAGCATTAAGTCAGTCATTTAATCATAATTTCATTGCATTGCATAAATAAAAATGAAAACAATGAAAAAATTAGAAAACTGAAAAATCCCAAAAATTGTTTCTGTCTCTGGTTGCTCTGACGGCCCTGAGGTGATGCGTCACAGTGCTCTGACGCACCTGGGGTGGTGCGTCATGCCCGTGACGGTCGCTGCAACGACCGTCACACTCTCTGCTACGGGGCGTTGTCCCCTTCATTTTTTTTGGCTCCTAAAATGGCCATAGGAGGCCTACAAATGTTCCTAAGGGGTCCCCAGACCCATTTCTACCCTCCAAACACACATGCATGCACATAAAAAATTAAAAATTGGAATTTTAGGGAAATCGACCTACCTCGGGGTCTTGGCTCCTTTTCTTCTTCTTCTCCCTCGCCGTCGCTTCTTCCTCGCCAATGGTCTTCCCCATGGCTTCCTCAGCTTCTTCCATGGTCATTGGAGGGACTTCCTCCGTTGGTTCGTTCGTCGGAGGGCTCACCGCCGGTGGGGTTCCTTCTCGGTCCACCCGTGCTCGAAAGCGCCAGATGGCCATCTTCTTCTTCCCTTTTTCCCTCTTCTTCGATGGCTGGGACGGCTCGCCGCCGACCATGGTTCGTCGGACGGAGGGGGAACGGTGGGGTTTTGGGCTCGGTTAAGGTTTTGGTTCATTTGGGCATTTGTGAGCGAATGGAGGAAACGACCGTTCGGTTTTGTTTTTTTGAACGCTCAGAAAATGTGACGGTCTATCGTGAGACCATCACACTACTCTGACGCGTCCTCTATGGACCGTTAGGTCATTTGAAACGATGTCTTGAAGGATGTGAACCGTCAGACTCTGACGGCCCGAGGTGGATCCATCAGGGACGTCTAACGCACCCTTACTGTACCGTTACATGCTTCAGAGTGTTTGATGGATGATGATGCTTTGTTTATCAGAAAATTCATGCTTATATGATTATCTTTTCTATGCAATTCATGCTTATGGATGGTTATGCTTGGTTCTATGATTTATATTGTTGATGGCTAACCCTTTCTTGTTGAAAAATTTAAGTCATCATATTTGTCATCCGCTCGCTAGGAAAGTAAGTCAGGTATTGTATTCTGATTCCTTATCCCTTAATGCATTACTATATGTTATGTATGATATACTATCTCGAGAACCGTCTGGTCATTCATGTGTTCTGGGATCTGATGTTCCCCTTAAATAAAAATGATGATGATCTAAGTACACATGATTAATCGTTGGATAGGCCGTTAGGTTGGAAAAGTTTGGGGACGATGGTTCTGTCTTACACGCCGTGGTTGCAGATGGTGTCCTGACCCTAGTTTCTCCGGTCTAACAATACTATTCTCGAATATCTTGCTATTTTATTCTTTCTTTGCATTTGTTTTAAATGATTTCTTTTCCTTTAGCCCAGCATGCATCGTACGCATCTTTTGAGCATTCATGAACCTTCATTTGTTCAGGTGTCTCAGTAATGGTGAATAACTATGTGTTTAATGATCTCGAATAAGGAGAGTCATTCCTCTCTGAATTGGAAGGTTTCCTTCGATCTACTCGCTTGATTTGGTTGGCTGAAGATTCCTGTCTGGAGTTTAGTTAATCGTCTCTTTCCTTTCAGTTGCTCCGGCCGCTGGCCGTGTTTTCCTTTCCTTAGTTGTTAGTTCCTCCAGACATGTGTCCTTTGGTTGCCTTTCCTTGTGATTACTTCGAAGCCTTTCTAGAAAATTCCTGTCGCTTGTTGGTTGAGAACGGGTGTCGTTTGCCTTAACGCCCGCTTTTTAGTCCACTCCGCTTCATTTCCGCTTCATCTCCATGTTCCATTTTCGCTTTCGCTTCACCTCCGCTCGCTCCCCTGCAAAGAGGATGTTAAGGAGGGGCATCTGTTGACACCCGTTATATGACCGATAGGTCGGGTCATCTCCTTGTTTATTCTATTTGATGCTCTGAGTTGTGCACCTTTATTGAGCCTTCTTGGTCAATTTGAGGTCTATTTTATGAGTCATATCTCCTTGGTTGGGTCTGGTTCCTTATCCCTTTTCGCTGGACGAAGCTTAGCAAGCTCTCATTTCATTAGCACTCTATTATCTCTAACGGTCCTTTGATGGGGCGTTACAGTCCTCTAACGCATCTACCATGGTGCGTTACATCCTTCCAGAGTCCTTAAGCTTAAGGCTTCCTTTCAAGCTTATCTTCCGTTGAGTGTGATGGTTTATCGTGCAGCCGTTACATTCATTGTGACGCATATATCCTTGACCGTTACATTCATCTAGAGTCCTACGTTCACGAACTTCTCCCGTTAATCTTATCTTATAGTGGATAGGGTTGTGTGACGGTCTGAGACTGGCACGTTACATTAGTGTGGCAGTCTATCGTGCGGCCGTTACATCCAACAGAGAGTCCTGACAAACCTGGCCTTTGCTCTGCTATTTCCGTGATCGAACTAAGAGTTTGGTTGGGGGGTTTCTCTCTCGATACTCATCCTAAGAAGCTTCCATTTGATTCTGTGGACTCTAGGGAGTATTATCTTTAAGAGTTTGCTAAGAAATGTCATACTTTCTAGCTGGATTATCCTCTATTCGAACCTAGACTTTGAGGGTCTATAAATAGAACCCTTGACTTCATGACTTGAAGGGGAGACATCTGGAGTTCGCGTCGAAGTGCTGCCGCATCCTGGAGCTAGAACCAACCAAGGAGAGCTGCTTCCTATGTCCATCTACGTCCAACGTTCAGGGAGTATCGTTTCCAAGGGTTTAGTTCAGTCAAGTTGTGTTCTTAGTGTCTTTTCTCTCTTTTCAAACATCATAGCATTGTCCCTCTCCATCTCCCACGTTCTTGCACTTGCTGCATTCATTCAAAACATCCTCCCATCTTTTAAAACGCCCCAGAGGGGTTAAAAAACTAACCTCCCCGGTATTTCCCATTCCTTTTGCATGTTCTTAAGTTTCTTAGATTTATTGATACTACTGTGTTTAAGGGCTAATCTGGGTTATTTTTCTTGTGTTCTACACTCTTTTGCAGGTTTACAGAGTCCATATCACGAGGCCCAAACTCTCTGGCCGACTGGAAAGCTTGGAGATCAAAAGATTCCCAACTTCTTATTCTGCAGAAGCTCTGACGGTCTGGCACAAGCATGTTAGAGTGTTTTAGCGGTCTATCGTGAGACCGTCATACTTGTTGTGGCGCATCTTCCTTCGACTGTTACATCTGACGGAGCTGCAGTTTCCTGGTTGTTCTCTCTCCCGTGGGCGGGTGCATCATCCTCCTATTCTAAGGTATTTATCAGGTCTTTGACTTGTTTCTACCTTGGTGGCGATCACATCTTTCCTTAGTTTGGGCATTAGCTTTCTCTTTCATCATATCTCTTCTTTACTTTGCTTGTTCCACCTATACAGTATGTTTTCCTTTATTCCTTATTCCATGCTCCGGCGTGTGTTTTTCTTTATTTGCTTAGCTTAGTCTTGATTAAGATAGCATGCCCATGCTAGAGCTTGTGTTGGTTGCCTAGGTTCTTGATTCGCATGTCCATAGGTTGATTGATTTCATTACTTGGCTCATTATTTGCTCATAGTTGGCATCATAGCCCATCTTGCAAAAGAAGGGACACATTAAAACCAACAACATGTTGAAGAAGAAGAAGACAAATGCAAGTCTTATGTAATAGCACTTAGGAGGATAAGGCCCATGGTGGCTCATTGAATGTAACAATGATTTTCTTAATGAAATAAAGAATCTTTCTTAACTGAGCCAAAAAAACATGTTATATGATCTTTGTCTTCCAATTCAATGTGATTCTGTCTGATAAAACTGGGATTCAGGTCTCTGTTCTAAGACGCGCCCTTCTGAATGGCGTCAATTCCTTAAACAACGCCTTAAAGCATGTCGTCAATCAATTAATCAATTTCCCCAAAAATGAATAAAACCGAAAAGTGACGCCCTCGCAAACTGGCGTTAATTAATCTGCGCCCTAACTTAAGGCGTTTATTTTAAATTCTTCTCAAAATAATTCCTGAATTTCTTAGAAATAATGCCTTGACCCATGTCGTCCTTTAAACATGTGACGCATGCGGAGACTGTCGTCAATTCTTAACCATAATCATTGCTACAATCACATCAATCAATCTCCCATTAATGTATCTGACGACGGTTACGAGTTCCCATGCAAAGGTAAATGACGCCTATACTCGGGTCGTCAGATCCTGAAATCACGCCTTGACCCAGACTATTAATTAACAGAGTGAAGACATCCTTCAGGGCGTCAATTATTTTCGAATGTTAAACCCTATTTCCCTCTCCTCTTTCTCCTTCCTTGGTCTACTTTCCCTCTTCTGCTACCAAACCCTAACCGCCCAATCTCCCATCTCCCATCTCCTTCTCTCTCTCTCTGTGTATTCTCTCTCTACTTGAACCCATGGCAGGCGGTGCACACAAACGGCAGAGGGTCATCACCCCTGATGTGGTGGGCCTGGGCGACGATGAGCACGTCGGGGAGGAGGCTCCCGCGGCGGCCGAAGACGCTCCGGTGGTGGAGTACGGTGGAGGAGAAGAAGCGGCCAACGAAGAGGAAAGAGGAGATGACGACGGGAGTGATGGAGAAGAAGAACATGAAGACGATGGTGAGGATGAAGAAGATGACGAGGAAGACGACGACGGGGAGGAAGAAGAAGGTGAACCACTGGCGGCGGCGGCGGCGTCCCCTCGGCCTCGCCATGTCCGTCAACCATGACCACCCTGTCAGCCACGGCAACCACGGCAACCCCTCCGTGGAGGGTTAATGGCGCCAGAGCGAAGCAAGGTAGGTCCCCTACCTTCCATTTCATTTTATTTTCTTTTATTTTTATTTTTTTATCAATTTTCCATAGCCCTCGGTGAAGGGAAGAAATGTCGAACCTGTGACATAGTCAAATGACGCCCCAGTGGGTGCCGTCAATTCAAACAACGACCCCCTTCGGGTCGTCAATTCAAATTGTTTTTATTTTCTGACGATGGATAATTCATGAAACCACGCCCTGCCGCGTGTCGTCATTTTAAAATACCATGTTTATTTATCATGCTGTTAATTTCCATGCCATTTTTTATTGATATATGTCTCTGTTTTGTTTATTTCGTGCATTGTTTATATTTAAACACCCCAGAAAACAACGCCCTCCACCGGGGCGTTAATTCATTAAACGACGGCCAAGGGGTGGTCGTCAATTCAAAATTTTCCATAATTATGTTTTTAGGATAGAAAATTACCTTCAAAACAGCGCCCCCCCACAGGGACGTCACTTAAACAAATAACGACCCAAGATTGGTCGTTAATTCAAATTACACATAAAAATACCGAAAACACATTTTGAAATAACGCCCCCCACAGGGGCGTCAATTAAATAAGTAACGTCCTTAAGTAGGTCGTCAATTCAGACACAGAACAAACAACAAATGAATATCCATGAAACTCATATCAAGATGTTCTTTTGTCGGTAGGGTTTGATGAGGACTAGGATCTCATGGGTCCAGGTCCAAGCAGCTTACTACGGGCTCCCAGATTTTCAGAGGGATAGGGTAGATGCCATGGGGTTCGGACCCTTCCTTAGCATAGAGCCTGTGAGACCCGACCTACCCTTGATCCAGGTGCTTAGGGAGAGATGGGATAGGACTAGCTGGGCATTCTTGATGCCGTGGGGTCACATGGTTCCCAGCTTGGAGGATGTTGCTAGGATTACCAGGCTGAGGGTGGATGGCGAGGCTGTGAGCGGGATCACCCTACCCGACTATAGCAAGTTGACATAGAGGCTGCTAGGGTTAGAGATGATAGCAGGGACACCTAGCGAGTGTAGGACCATCTACCGCACCGACCTTACCATTGCTATGGGGTTGGGTGATTCTAGACATAGGTCGAGGGAGTCTCTGGAGTAGTTTTCGCAGAGGCTGATTTGTGGAGCTAGGGCCGTCTATTGCCATGACCCGGCTGAGAGAGAGAGCAGATCGAGATTTGAGGAGATTCTTATTCCTGATGCTCGGGAGGTTGCTGCTTGGCACGAAGGGCGACATCATCAACTGTCAATTCTTGGGGATCCTTGAGGACTTGGAGAGCCTCGGCAGATACGCTTGGGGAGCCGCTCTTCTGGCGCACTTGATGGCCGACCTGTCCACGGGGACAGGTCGAGAGATGAGTGTTAGTGGCTTCTCACATTTTCTTCAGGTATGCATTTTTTCTCTTTTTTCTCTTCCTTTCTTTTAATGCATGTGAATGCTTTACATAGGAATGCTTACTAATGCAATGGATGGATGTAGGTGTGGAGTCACCTATACATGCCGATGGGGTGTGTCGACCCTCGACCTGGAGATGAGGTGTCGTTCTGTCACATCCCGAGCGCGGAAGATACTCGGATGCGTGACGCGTCTATATAGATCGTGTCATTAGAGCGATAAGAATTTTAACATACATAATTACGGAGTGCGCAATTTACTAATAAATCTAATAAATTCAATAGTCCAAGTGACGATTATTTAATTAATCAAAGGTATTAAATATAGTCCATGAAAATTCCTAAATTTAGAAAGCCAACATTTAGCTACATGACTTATCACAAGGTTTATACCACTAACTGACATAACTGGGAATACAAAGTAGACTCAAATAAATTTAAAGACACGACTAGCTAATGATAGATGGTTGGCGTTCTAGCACTCTTCACTCGGCCTCAAACCCATTCTTGTCACTATCCGATTTACCTGAAAATGTTAAGAAGCAACTGGATGAGCGAATCGCTCAGTAGGAATTACATCTCAAATTCGAGCAATCTTTACGTGAATTACAATTTACATGTATTATCAGTATGGCTATGCATGACGTACGTATAAAAGAATCGGGTATGCAGGTATATCTATACATGATGAACAATAAGAGATCAAGAGCTATATACAGAGAGTATATCAAGATTTCAAGTATTTGACAAGTAATATTTCAAGAATTATAGATGTAAATGTCACTTCGGGTCTAGTAGGGATTCATGTACGATTACGAATTCAAGTGCGAGTATGTACTCATGTACAAGTATATCTCAGGTACGAACAAATAAAATTTAATTCAAGCAAATAAAGTTAAGTATGTATCAGTAGAATTGGCTATTTCAATCAAGCAAGTATTTCGCCCTTTCTCGGGCCACAAGTCAAGTATTGCCCGTTCCGAGCCACGCAAGTCAAGTCAAGTGAGTAAAGAGAGAGTAGGTGCAGTGTCTCAAGTCAAGCAAGTACTCCGATGCAATGCTAAACACCGTGGTCAATAAACTCCCATGGGAACAAGTACCTTCGGGTGCTCCTCCCAAGACCAGACCGGGCCCTATATGCACAGCATTTCATGTATTACTTTTGACATCCACTCTCATTTTATAGCCAATATAGAGTTTCAAGGGTTACCTTAGTAGGATATACAAGGTAGATTTTTATGGAATAGAATTCAAGGACTCATAATATGCAAGAAAATGACTTAGGGTTGCGTCTGTACAAACCACGATAGAAATGAGGGAAAAGGTATCAATTCATATACTTTTTCCTAAACAAAAACTCTAGAGAACTCTATAGTAAGGTTAAACAAAAGTTAGAATATCCCATAAGGGCCATTATGCAATTATGCCAGTTTACTATTTACGAATACTATTTAATTACTATTCATTACTATTCATTTACACTATTCACCCAAATAACGCCGTTCACTAAGTCATCATTTTTGTGAATGATGACTGTTTAAACAGTCGTCATTTCTAAGTTTATGTATATTAATCATTTAGTATATTAATCATCCATGTGAAAAATTTAATAAATGTGAATCATGATATCTAATCTAATGTATGAGCATACCGTTAGATTCCTTATATTTTTCTCTACCTATCTATGTGTCTATATCAAAAATATTCTTTTATTTGGAAAAGTGATACTATTCATTGAAATTGTGACTTTTATACACTATTCATATCGTAAAAATTTCTCAAAAATAGAAAGTAAGGATATGGACAGGTTGAGGACATTCTCGGGAGTTTAGACACATGCTCATGCGAAATTATTAGGTTTTACTATTCAATAAATTAGGGTGATTTACGCCGGGAAGGTACATTCTGTGACTCAAAATACTATTCAAACACTATTCATTTTTAATACTTTCGGTAAATCAGGAATTGAGTACATGGTTAAATAGAGAAAAATATGAGGGTTCCAGAACCATGTTCATGCAGGAGTTTCGTGATTAGGTTAAAAAAGTTATAATTATCTGAACATGGTGGCTCGGCATTATGAGTCACAGTTTACTATTTAAACACTATTCATTTTTAATTCTTTCAGTAAATCAAGAATCGAGGACATGGACAGGTAGAGAAAAATCTCAGAATCACATAAATATGTTCAGTCAAAATTTTCATGGTCCGGTTTATTAGTTATAGGTTTTTGAATCTTTTGATTTACTGGTTTCTAAAAATTTCAAGAAAATGAATTGATGACATTGGTCTCTTCAATTAATTGATGACTGTTTACACAGTAATTGACGCCCTGGTCAGGGGCGTCATTTACAAAACTATTCCACTATTCATACACTATTCATATACTATTCACCCGTGTGAAAATGTTCTGAATGAGGAATTAATAATACGAATATGTTGAGAAAAATGTCAGGATTCCAGAAACATGTTCATGCAAAAATTTCGTGCTTTAGTTTGATAGTTATGGATTTTTGAATGTGTTGAATTATCAATTACTCAAAATTTCAGAAATCGAATTGACGACATGATGCATGTCTTCAATTAATTGACGACTGTTTGCACAGTCTTCAATTTGGTAATTGACGCCCTGGTCAGGGGCGTCATTTACAGAAACTGGTTCACTATTCATATACTATTCATCCATGTGAAAATGTTCTAAATCAGGAAGTAATGATACAAATATGTTGAGAAAAATGTCAGGATTCCAGGAACTTGTTTATGTAAAATTTTTGTGCTCTAGTTCGATGGTTATTGATTTTTGAATGTGTTGGATTTATTATCTTCCAGAAATTTCAGAAATTAAAATGACGACACTGGGAGTGTCTTCATTTAAATGACGACTGTGATAACAGTCTTCTATTTCAAAATTGACGCCCTGGTCAAGGGCGTCATTTACAAAAAGGGCTGGAGCCCTCTGGATTTTTAAACATGAGCGTATTACACTAATAACAGAGGGTATATATTAAGGTTTGAAAATATGGTTAATAATAAGAAAACTAATATGCTCAAAAACTCATGAAACTCATGAAATCATGCTTAACAGACTATGTTCAACTCATAAAGATCATGATAATATGTATCAGGCTATTAAACTAGCATGATATATATATGATTATTGCTTGATTCAGATGATATATAGCATGGTTGACTAGTTAATCGAACTCTAAGCATGAATCAGTTAACCTATTTAGCTATTGGTTAGGCAAGAATTTGAGAACACCTACCTTTTGACGTGTGATACGAGGTTCAGAGCTACAGCAGGATGTAGCCTCGGGAGGACGACGCTTCTACAGCACAGCAGTAGCCTCTGACAGTGCTACGGATGCGATTAGTTATAGGGAATGATAAGGCATTGGTTAGTGCCTTATAGGTCATGCTGAGTGGGCATTATTTTTGTCAGCTCGAATGGGTTGCTCGTGTCTCAATCTTCTAGAATCACGTGTTTAAATGACGCCCGTGTAAAGGGTCGTTCATTTAATAAATGACGCCTTGCATGAGGGTGTCATTTATTTGGGTAGCTGATGTGACACGACCTCGGACCTAATGCAAGCAAGCACAATCGCATTCAAAACGGGCCAAATTGGGCCACCGCTCTATCGTCACTCACCCAAGCCCGGGGTGACTTGGCAATGCCAAGGGGAGGATGTGGGGTTGGGCCCTTGCTGGTAGAGGGCCAGCAAGTCCAAGACTTGATTCCCAAAGGGTGGGGATGCCCAAATCAAGGGGGCCGACAAAGTGACAAAGGCACCGGTTGTAATATTCCCACGGTGATCACTCAAGTTTATGGGGCTTGAGGATCGGGCTCTCACTCGCATAACCAGCCGAATTAGAACTAATATTGAAAGACAAGCACTAAGTGGAGTGAAGGTTTGAGCACTTACTCGACCGGATTGAAGAAACCGGTCCCGGTCGGAGACGAGGGCGAGCGGGGAGGCGAGTGGATCCCCACACGCCGCGGCGGTGTCGCTTGACCTGCCCAAACAAGTTACAACACTACACCTCACGTAGGAGGGGGATCTTGGGGTGGGGGTTAATAGAAATTACAATCAATACTACCTCCACACAGGGAGGGACCTTCAGCCGGTCAAGCGGGGTGGGGAAACTAAAGCAAAGAACGAGGAATAAGGGTGGACGCCGAATCTGCTTGCTATCTGCGAGCCGGGACAGAGAGTCGGTGTTGCTGCTGTAGATCTTGATCAAGAATTTTGTTGATGACGAAACCAGAGGGAAAACCTTCGTAGCTGGAAGGGGAATGCCTCAGAATTTTCTTAATTTCTTCTGGAGTCGCTGCTGGTCGGGGCAGGAGCTTGAACAGGGCCTCTATTTCTCAGACTAGCAGGGGCAGGTCACCAACAGTAGGATACAGAGGCTGTCCTGGCCGCTCCCGAACTCCAAATTTGATGCCGTCAGCGCCGTTAGAACCGTGGGTGAGTCCTCTTTGCAGAAAAAGAAACGGGGACACCAGAAGAGGTCGGAGACAATCTGTGGAACCATAAGAGTGAGGAGGGGTCGGTGCAGACTGTAGAAGGCAGAACCGCGCGTTCGGGGGAGAAAATTGGTAACTTCTGCTCCCGGATACTGAATGAACTTCCACTTCTTGAATCTGAAACTAGACAGGCCAAAGAGGAACTTTGAAGAAGAACTTGAAGACTGATTCCTTCAGGGTCTGTCGTGGCAGAGCTTCTAAGCTGGTTCAGGTCCTTAGCCGAGGCAGAACCGCGCAGCTGTGGAAGAATGGACCTCCAGGATGGCTCGGAGATCGGAAGAAGACGAAACTACTTCGGTTGCGAAGGCGACTGGCAGACGCTTCCGACGATGGCTCTTGGGTCTTCAAACTCGTCCGGAGGTGCTCGTGGTGGCCGCTGCAAGCTGCTGCTCTGCTGTAGATCTTCAGTTGAGAGCTGTAGGTTGATGATGATGGGGGGGAATGGGGTATATGGGAGGGGAAATGGGGGTGGATGAGTGTGGGGAAAGCCCGGGCTGTGAGGGGGTCTAGGAGGGGGTGTTCTAAGGTGGGGGAAGGAAAGAATGGGGTCTGGAAGGGGGTCTAACAGGTGCTGGGAGGAGGAGCTACGAATTTGGGAAGGTGGGTGAGAGTAGAAAGTGAGGGGGGGGCACAAGTGAGTGGAGGGAAGGGTGGATTTCAAATTTGAAATGGCCTTGAAAGTTGTGGGGTTGTGTGGGGAAGGGGTTGATTGTGTTGGAATGGGGAAAGTGGTGTTGGAATGTGGAAGATGGTGTTGGAATGGTGAGGGATCTTCTTGGGACTAGGGGGGTGGAGTAATGGAGGTCATGGGGAAGTTGAGGGCTTTAATGATGGTAGGTGGGGGTTGAGGTGGTTGGGAAGGGAGGAGAGAGAAGAAAATTCGAAATTGGGTGTTGAGGAGAGAGAAAGTGGAGTAAAAAAGAGGGATTAAGAGAGGGAAAGGTGGGGAATCTCTCCCCTAGGGTTTCTCACCCAAAGAATGTTGGAATCACTCCACTAAACTAAGCTTTGGACTCTCAAATGGTATTTTTTTCATTGATTGATTAATTAAGTTGAAATGGGGGGAATGTGGTCCTATATATAGGAAACCCACATTTCTACAAAAGTCCCTGACAAAAGACTCAATAACAAATAACTGAAGGGGTAGGGGGGGCTCATGGGCCAAGCCCGAAGAATTGGGCCCAATAGCACATTACACAATCTAATGACACTCAAACTTAGGAAAATAAATGCAAGACCTAGGAACATGACTCAAATAAAAGGGAAAATACATAAAATTACATAGGACTCAAAATTAAATGACTAAACCATGCCGGATGCAACCGGGGTGAGGAGACGAACGGTAAACGTGGGCATGGGAGGTGATGTCCCCATCATACTCCCGGGGTGCGGAGAACTCGACTCTGTCGAGTAAGTGTCTTTCCCTCCTTGGAGGGTGTAGAAGTGGTACCGCCCTCAAGTCTCCCGAACGAGACCGATCCATCCACCTGCCGAGATAGCGCTCATATACCTTGCTCCGAGTGGTAGTGACTTGTTCATCCAATATTTGTTCAATTTGTTCACGCTGGGCTCTCTTGACTGGTGGTTTATCATCATGGGTGGGTGCTCTCTCAAGGGAAGAAGTAGGCTCAATCTTCTCACTAGGTACCACCGTGGGTCCCTTATATGGCACTAGGTCGGCAACATTGAATGTGGGACTTATTCCATACTCCTCATGGAGATCTAACTCGTTGGCATTTGCACCTATGCGCCTCAAGACCTGGAAGGGACCAGCCCCACGTGGCCTCAGTTTAGAGTTGGCTCCCGGGGAGAGCCTCTCCATCCTTACCATCACAAGGTCACCCACTTGGAATTCTTGGTGATGCCGATGAGAGTCGGCCAGCCTTTTATAAGCCTCATTCTTTTTGCTGATGTGCTTGCAAAGGTTTTCATGCAATTTTATGAATGCTATCCTTTTAGTGGTTATGGGTGGACCTGGACACCATAGATGGATCTATCCTGCCATGATGCCAGATGGACCATGATGAACCTTGGTGGGCCGGTGCAACCATTTGTGGACTTATCATGTAATGTTGTCATGTAGACTTTGGTGGGCCTAGGTGGGCCGGGGCAACCGTAGGTGAACCTATCATGTAAAGTGGTGATGAATGTGGGGGGGCCCGGACATCCGTAGATGCTTTTGACATGCTTAAGATCTATGATGAATGAAGGAGGACCATGACATCCGAATGTGACCCACTCATGCTTTCTACTTGACATGTGAGTGATATGAATGAATGGACCCAACATAGTGTTCATGCCAAGGGGTGTGGAAAGCCTAGACACATGCATGCTTTTCCCAAAAGTGACTTCCATGTGTATAGGTGTGGGACAACCTTTGAACTCCCATTGGAAAGGATCGAATGGATCTAAGAAGGTGGTCATCATGGGGTGGGGCACCACCTTATTCCCTAGGGATATATGGTCCAAGGTTATGGCTCCCAAGGTGCAGCCCGGGTCATGGATGAGGTGGGTTTGGCCCAATACGGTGAGTGAGGGTAGGACAGGGTGGGTGGTTGGTAAGATGGTTGGGTCATATGAGTCCCTTGACTCCCATTGGAAGGGATCATATGGATCGTAAAATAGGTCACTTAGGGGGAGGAACTCCATGTCCTCAAGATCCTTAAAAGGTGTTAAGTCATCCTTCCCTATGATAGTTGGGCCAATGTTCTTGACAAGTGGGTCGGTCATGAGTGGAGGGCTTGACTTTCTACCAGAGATAAGAAGCTCTAAATCGAGGAGAAGGTTGGGCTCATCCGGTGTAGGGAGGAATAGAAGGAGGTCACTAGTGTAGCAACCATCGGTGCAAATCGAGGTGATAGACCCAATGCATAGGTGTAAGAGGCTAAGGCTCCTAGGTTGTTCGGCCATAGGAGTCAACATGCTAGTGAACTCAATTTGTCATGCTAAGCCCCTAAGAAAATCCTCTAAGGTCTCCACTTGATAGGATGCTTGGATTGTGGTGTGATAGGAGAAGATGGGCACTAGGGGAAAATTTTGTTCTATGGGAGGGCAAACATGGGTCGAAGTCTCTCTAATTAGGCTCTTCCTTAGCCACCTAACAAGGGACTCTTCTAAGATGAATTCGGCCTTATCTAGAGGGGGTGGTGTAGGGTGAAGATCCTTGTGCGAGGCTTCCTCTTCAATTGGGACATGGGTGCTCTCTATGGAGGGGATAGGTTCCCGAGGGATATTTGTCTTCATGTGGCAAAGCGGGTGGACTACTTCTTCCAAAACTAATGGAGTGAGAAGGTTCTTTGATGGTGGGGTGATGATGGCCGGAGTATGGTGCACCCGGGGTGGTGAACGAGGGTGGGATTCCCGCAGGTGGGAGAATAAAAGGTTGTTGAATTTAAAGGTTCCCGAAAGGTGTGGCGGACGCACAAGGCAAGTCCGACGTGTTGGGTTGATGTTGGCATTCCTTTCATCTAACTATTTCTTACCTAGGATTATACATGGACCTGCCAATGTTCCCTTTTGACACCAAGCCCCATCCAAATACTTAATCTTCCCGAACCATTTATGGAATTCAATAAAGACTTGGTCTCCATTGTGCACAATTTGTCCGGTCCTACTAAGAGAGGTAACGATATCGGGGGACACCCAATTTTCGGATTCTAGGTCAATGAAATCAATTTCTACGGGCTTTCCATTAGGTAAGCATGCATGGGATATGATTGAGAGAGGAGCCATGTGACCCAAGACTCAATGTTAACAATGATGGGTTGACAATGCACGGTTCGGACAAGAATGCAAGCATGCCCTAGGACTTGACTTGTAGAGACAAGTCAAAGACTTGCTCTGATACCACTTGATGTGACACGACCTCGGACCTAATGCAAGCAAGCACAATCGCATTCAAAATGGGCCAAATTGGGCCACCGCTCTATCGTCACTCACCCAAGCCCGGGGTGACTTGGCAATGCCAAGGGGAGGATGTGGGGTTGGGCCCTTGCTGGTAGAGGGCCAGCAAGGCCAAGACTTGATTCCCAAAGGGTGGGGATGCCCAAATCAAGGGGGCCGACAAAGTGCCAAAGGCACCGGTTGCAATATTCCTACGGTGATCACTCAAGTTTATGGGGCTTGAGGATCGGGCTCTCACTCGCATAACCAGCGGAATTAGAACTAATATTGAAAGACAAGCACTAAGTGGAGTGAAGGTTTGAGCACTTACTCGACCGGATTGAAGAAACCGATCCTGGTCGGAGACGAGGGCGAGCGGGGAGGCGAGTGGATCCCCACACGCCGCGGCGGTGTCGCTTGACCTGCCCAAACAAGTTACAACACTACACCTCACGTAGGAGGGGGATCTTGGGGTGGGGGTTAATAGAAATTACAATCAATACTACCTCCACACAGGGAGGGACCTTCAGTCGGTCAAGCGGGGTGGGGAAACTAAAGCAAAGAACGAGGAATAAGGGTGGACGCCGAATCTGCTTGCTGTCTGCGAGCCGGGACAGAGAGTCGGTGTTGCTGCTGTAGATCTTGATCCGGAATTTTGTTGACGACGAAACCAGAGGGAAAACCTTCGTATCTGGAAGGGGAATGCCTCAGAAGTTTCTTAATTTCTTATGGAGTCGCTGCTGGTCGGGGCAGGAGCTTGAACAGGGCCTCTATTTCTCAGACTAGCAGGGGTAGGTCACCAACAGTAGGATGCATAGGCTGTCCTGGCCGCTCCCAAACTCCAAATTTGATGCCGTCAGCGCCGTTAGAACCGTGGGTGAGTCCTCTTTGCAGCAAAAGAAACGGGGAGACCAGAAGAGGTCGGAGACAATCTGTGGAACCAGAAGAGTGAGGAGGGGTCGGTGCAGACTGTAGAAGGCAGAACCGCGCGTTCGGGGGAGAAAATTGGTAACTTCTGCTCCCGAATGCTGAATGAACTTTCACTTCTTGAATCTGAAACTAGACAGGCCAAAGAGGAACTTTGAAGAAGAACTTGAAGACTGATTCCTTCAGGGTCCGTCGTGGCAGAGCTTCTAATCTGGTTCAGGTCCTTAGCCGAGGCAGAACCGCGCAGCTGTGGAAGAATGGACCTCCAGGATGGCTCGGAGATCAGAAGAAGATGAAACCACTTCGGTTGCGAAGGCGACTGGCAGACGCTTCCAACGATGGCTCTTGGGTCTTCAAACTAATCCGGAGGTGATCGTGGTGGCCGCTGCAAGCTGCTGCTCTGCTGTAGATCTTCAGTTGAGAGCTGTAGGTTGATGATGATGGGGGGAATGGGGTATATGGGAGGGGAAATGGGGGTGGATGAGTGTGGGGAAAGCCCGGGCTGTGAGGGGGTCTAGGAGGGGGTGTTCTAAGGTGGGGGAAGGGAAGAATGGGGTCTGGAAGGGGGTCTAACAGGTGGTGGGAGGAGGAGCTACGAATTTGGGAAGGTGGGTGAGAGGAGAAAGTGAGGGGGGGGGCACAAGTGAGTGGAGGGAAGGGTGGATTTCAAATTTGAAATGGCCTTGGAAGTTGTGGGGTTGTGTGGGGAAGGGGTTGATTGTGTTGGAATGGGGAAAGTGGTGTTGGAATGTGGAAGATGGTGTTGGAATGGTGAGGGATCTTCTTGGGACTAGGGGGTGGAGTAATGGAGGCCATGGGGAAGTGGAGGGCTTTAATGATGGTAGGTGGGGGTTGAGGTGGTTGGGAAGGGAGGAGAGAGAAGAAAATTCGAAATTGGGTGTTGAGGAGAGAGAAAGTGGAGTAAAAAAAGAGGGATTAAGAGAGAGAAGGGTGGGGAATCTCTCCCCTAGGGTTTCTCACCCAAAGAATGTTGGAATCACTCCACTAAACTAAGCTTTGGACTCTCAAATGGCATTTTTTTCATTGATTGATTCATTAAGTTAAAATGGGGGGAATGTGGTCCTATATATAGGAAACCCACATTTCTACAAAAGTCCCTTACAAAAGACTCAATAACAAATAACCGAAGGGGTAGGGGGGGCTCATGGGCCAAGCCCGAAGAATTGGGCCCAATAGCACATTACACAATCTAATGACACTCAAACTTAGGAAAATAAATGCAAGACCTAGAAACATGACTCAAATAAAAGGGAAAATACATAAAATTACATAGGACTCAAAATTAAATGACTAAACCATGCCGGATGCAACCGGGGTGAGGAGACGAACGGTAAACGTGAGCATGGGAGGTGATGTCCCCATCAGTAGCATTATTGTGACATTATTAATGAGAATGACGCCCTTCAAGAGGGCATCATTTGTTAGACACTTCTGCCCCACTCACGTGATATACATATATATATATATATATATATATATATATATATATATATATATATATATTATTAGAATGGGGTCTTCTTAAAAATGACGCACGTATGCTTGGTCTTCAATTTTACAATTGACGCCCTAGTGAGGGGCGTCAATTCACTAAGTGGACAAGGTGGAAGTCCACTTACGTACAGATCATGGCCCATGTGTTTAAAGTTGTTTTGCACATTTGTATTCTAGTCCTCCTATAGTTTAATTCTTTAACCAAAGCCTAGGATTCTTTAAGAAGGGTGGATTACGTATGCATAAAGTGTTGGGTGGTAATTTTATATACTAGCCCCATAAGGTTTGGTTCTTTACATAGAACCCTCATGATTCTTTATGTCATAAAGTTGGGTTGGTTTGTACATTTGCATTATAGTCCTTGTGAGGTTGGGTTCTTTATCTAAGACCTTCTTGTATGATTTCTTTTAAGAAGTAGTTTTTAATTTACGTAAAGGTATTTATCGGGGGTGCTACACCTTCCCATTGGCGCGACGTTGGCTACCAGTCGTGATTGGAGCGCCACTCGCCTACGAGCTGCGAGTGCTACGACGGGAGTTTCATGCAATATGATGTAATTTCCTGCTTTATGAAATATGATGATATGATGTGATGATATGCATGTGGTGGGGACACACGCCACTATACACGCCGGTGGACGAGGACATGGCGGGCCCCGGATATCTCACCGAGGACGTGGACACATCGGCCGAAGCCTTCACCTTCATTTCCCATTTATTTTGCCTTGTTGGGCCCTATTTGGAGCTTATGTATCCTTATTGGGTTGTAATAGTATGTAAAAAGCTAATGGGCCTATGATATTGTAATGGTCTAGAGTTAGTGGGCTTGTCTAATGGGCCTTTAAATGGGCCAAGCCCATGGTCTAGTGTGGGCCTTTAAATGGGCCAATCCCATGGTCTAGTGTGAAAGGAGAATGGGACTTCTGGGCTTCTAGAAGGGGCGCCCCCCCTCCCTTTCTTGGTCCAAGGGGAGACAACCACCTACCTCCCTTGACTCTCCTCTCCCATTGTCACAAGGGAAGCTTCCTTTCCCCTCTCTTGGTCCAAGAGAATGGCTGCCACCTACCATTCTTGTCCCCCTCCCCTTTGAATTTCAAAGTTAGGCAAGTCTAGTGTTCCCTTGTCCCCCTCTCATTGTCAAAGGGGCGCAGCCCCTCTCCCTCCCCTTGATCCCACGAATGTATCACCCCCTACCCCTTGCCAATTCCTATATAAACATGTGTATAGTGTTAGGGAAGAAGTTAATGAAAGATTTGTGAGAGAAATTTGCATTAAGAGAGTGATTCTCTTCTTTTCCCCTTGAGTGTGATGCCCTGCCGAATCCGGTGACGGGATTTACCTTGGGCGTGTGACTCACCCCTCTATCCTCCCTATCTCCTTTGCATCTAGCTCCACCAAAATTCTGAGAGAAGCTTCTACGAGTCAGGAAGATTTTAGAGGTGGTTTCGCGTCGATCGGAGTTCTGGATCGCCGGAGACAATTCATCTTGTGACGGCGCGCAGATCTGCCTGGGCTTGCTGTCCAGATCTGAAGTTTCTTGATCCTGAAATTCTCCAGATCGCCTCACAAGCCTTATGGATCTGATTTCCAGAGTGATTGAATGATTTTCAGTTCTCTTCACGCTGCCGCCAATCTCGTCTCGATCCAAGATCTGTGCTGATCGTGGCAATAATTTTCGTGGGATCGCGCAAGCTGATCTGTGTAGACCTAACTAAGCACCAGAGTCGACTTCCCGAAGCTGCCCCACCTCCTCCTTTGAAGATCTATGCAAGCTCTTCAGTCTACGTCTTCCTCTAGACGTCGCCAACGAGCTCCCATAAACGGCGCCTCGTTCCGACATTGGCAACCAATTTTCCCATAATTATTTGTCTTCCTATGCAGTTCTGAGTGTACAAAACCAGAAGCTGAGAAGAGTTGTTGCTGCACCCAGATCTGAAAAGATCTGATCGCGCCCTTCGGAGCAGACGATCTTCGTCTTGTCACCAACGTTCTCCAATAAACGTAACTCCGATCGGGCATCGGATCTTGGCGCACCGGCCTTCGCAAGTTCACTGCACAGGGTGACCAGCGCGGGCAGAACCAACTCGGCTTCCAATCGGCTTACACGATCAGCTCCGACTCGCTTCCCTCACCTCCTGCAAGTGTGACCCGCCAACCCGGACTTCAGCAACCCAAAAATTGATGTTTGTAGCCCGTTACCTCCCTGCGTGGAGTGGGCATCAGGTTCTGAAATTATAAATTTAACAATTGTGTGTATTGGGGTTGTTTAGATTCGACCGGGAATTCTTCCCCACGCCTAGTCATCGAAGTACGTGCTCGTTCCTCTCTCACATTGCTGGTTTAGTGTATTGTCATATATGCTGTGTTTGTGAGATTATGGCCGTTATCTAGTTTCAATTACCGCGATTATGTGTGAGTGAGAGCCGTTCCTTAGCTCCAGTCGAGCACCGAGCTTGGACTACACCACCTTAGGCGACAGTGGTTCCTTAACCACTGCGATCCTGTGGACGCACTTTTCGATGAAAATCGCTGGCCATTTGGTTATTGGTTTATTGAGTGCGTGGGCGTGCCAGTCACCGGAGTGACACTTTATTCGGGCCCCGAAGAGCCCATGGTGCGCTCGACCTGACTTCGTCAGACGATTGTGTGGTTCGTGTCGGGACCGGATCCCGTCATGCCATAAAGGTCACGACGTCATTTACATCCCCCATACGAGGGAACACCCTTGATTAATTACAGAAATTAGGGGCCCTACGGCCAAAAGGACTAATACTAACTGCGCAACATAGAAGCAGGAATAAATCACGTCGGGATCCGCATCGGGTTCCGGGCCACGGGTCATATGGGTCGCTCGTGGACCCTTTTTATGTTCGGATAAAGGTCCGTGGTAGAAACGCGGTGGAAGCCAGGATGAATCCGTTCAAATGTCTACTGGATGTACGGTAATTTTAGTGGTGGCTCGGAGGGGATCCATCCTGAGAAGTGGGTCCAATCTAATCGGAATGTCGGCCCGAGGCAAGGTCGGATCATGGCCGTGCTGGGATGACTCCCGAGACCTAGGCCCGGCCTACGAGGGCCACATTATTGTTCCTTCAGCGTCGGGTCGCGAGAGAGACGGGGCTGCAATGTGGAATTATTAATACCTTATATTATTTTATCATTATTGTTCTTGTTACTCCGTTGCTTATTCCACTTTCCGTATCTGTTTCGGGTGATTTCCCTTGTCCTGCTTATTGTCATTATTACCTCCTTTTTTTTGCTCTCCCCCCCATTTTATTATTATTGTCACTTATTTCATTCGTCATTTTTTTTTACGGATCTGTTCAGGTTTATTTATTCATCATGATTTTTATTAGCTTGTTAGTGCTGCCATTATATGCCCGTATATATATATGTACATATATGCATGTATTTTTTTTGGGGGGGAAGAGTTGGCCCTTGGTGGGTAAAAAGGGGGCTAAAGGGGGGTGTACCGCTGAAAAAAGGTGGGCGGAAAAGTGTGCCGGCGAAGGGCTGAAGATGTGTGCCATTGAAGGGCTTAAAGGGGGGGGGGTGCCGCTGAAGGGCTGAAGGAGGTGTACCGCTGGGGCGCTGGCTGGGGAGTGTATCGGCGAAGGAGGGCAAGGGTGGCGTAGGGTGTCATAAGGGTGCACTGGAGAAGCGCCAAGAGAGTGTGTCGGGGAAGTCCACAGATAGTGTACCGGTGAAGGAAGGGGGGTAGCATGCTGATGAAGACATTCCAAAGAGCGCCGGCGAAGGGAGGGGAGGAGCGTGCCGGGCTAACTCAAAGTCTGTACATCGTCTGCTAGAGTCTGCACATTATCCATTTGCTACAACTCGAAGTCTGTGCATTGGTTGCTAGCACACACGCAGAGTCTGTACATTCCTCAGCCCAAAGTCTATACACTGGCTGCATTATCAGCTCAAAGTCTATACATTGGTTGCATTCATCAGCTCAAAGTCTATACATTGGTTGGTCACCGCAACAGAAAGTCTGTACATTCATCAGCCCAAAGTCTATACATTGGCTGCATTCATCAGCTCAGAGTCTATACATTGGCTGCATTCATCAGCTCAAAGTCTATACATTGGCTGCATTCATCAGCTCAAAGTCTATACATTGGCTGGTCACCGCAACACAAAGTTTGTACATTCATCAGCCCAAAGTCTATACACTGGCTGGTTGCTGCAACATCAAGTCTGTACATTAGATGGTCGCAGGCACACAAAGTTTGTACGTCCATCAGCTCAAAGTCTGTACATTGTCTATGCAACCAACACACAAAGTCTATACACCCCTCAGCTCCAAGTCTGTGCATTGGCTATGCAACAAGCACACAAAGTCTATACATCCTTTAGCTCAAAGTCTGTACGTTGTCTATTTGCTGTAACTCAAAGTCTATACATTGGCCAGCTCAAAGTCTGTACATTGTCCATTTGCCACCGCTCAGAGTCTATACATTGGCCAGCTCAAAGTCTGTACGTTGTCCATTGGCTGCAGCTCAAAGTCTATACATTGGCCAACTCAAATTCTGTACATTGTTCATTGGCTGCAGCTCAAAGTCTATACGTTGGCCAGCTCAAAGTCTGTACATTGTCCATTGGCTGCAGCTCAAAGTCTATACGTTGGCCAGCTCAAAGTCTGTACATTGTCCATTGGCTGTAGCTCAAAGTCTATACATTGGCCAGCTCAAAGTCTGTACATTGTCCATTGGCTGCAGCTCAAAGTCTATACGTTGGCCAGCTCAAAGTCTGTACATTGTCCATTGGCTGCAGCTCAAAGTCTATACGTTGGCCAGCTCAAAGTCTGTACATTGTTGTCACAAGCATATTAAGCCTACACATTCGTTCACGGCATGTCTTAACATCCATTTCCAATGTGCACACTTCACTGTCTGCATTTGTGCAATCCTTCACGCAAAGTCTATACATTGCTTGTTGATGTGTTCGTGCGTCAGTCTGCCAAGTCTATACATTGTGTTCCACTTCGGAGAGACGGTGGAAGAAGAGGTGAGACGGTGAGGAGTGTGCCGCTGAAGGGCCGAGAAGGTGTGTCGTTGAAGGGCTGTTAGAGCGTACCGCTGAAGGAAGGTTAGAGGTGTACCGGCCATCGAGGGTGGAGGGCGTACCGGCGATGGCTGGGATAGGGTGCCGATGAAGGCCCACTTCTCCTTTACTTATTTTTAAGGCTTTTCTTTTCTTCCTTTCTTTGGCTTTTTGCAGTTTTATACAAGTCTTTCCTCCCTCTCCATTCGTTCGTTAGTTTTCTTTGCCCTTTAATATGTCGTTGTTTCACCTGTTTGCTGCATCCTTTTGCCTTTTTATGTGTTATCATTCTATTCGTTTGTTCCTTTATTTTGTCTCTTCAATACGTTATTCTTTCTAACGAAAATTCGGCAGCATCTCACCTTGACCCGAGCGTAAGGGAGATAAAGGGAACGCGCCCACATGGAGTGGCGGAACCCGACAATTGGAGGTGGGCGCCCGAGAGCGGCAACACCTTAACAAAACCTCGGAAAACTCAGAGGAAAATAATGAACCGGGAAACCTCTAAGGCTGGACAGGGTGTACTGGGGGTTAGCCAAGGCGTGCCGGCCAAGGACGGTCACAGGGCATCTGAAGGGGGGGTACCGGGCTAGGGCGAGACCAGGCGTGCCGCTGGGGCACCAAGGGAAAGTGAACCATGGGGCTGCTATGGGTGTGTTGGCCAAAATACCGGAAGGGTGTGCCACTGGGGAAAAGCACGAGTGCACCGGACGGGGCTCCAAAAGGGTTGGTCTGCTAACGGGGCTGGGTGTTAGACCGATCAAACCCACAAGGACTTCCGGCAGGAGGGAAAAGGGTTCAAAGGGGCAGACACAGGTGAAGGCATGGGGCTTTACAGGAGGAGGTTCGTGACCTCAAACCGTTCAAAATGACACCGGATCCGGAGGAAGCCGTCGGCATGAGGGATGAACACAAACACCGGAAAGTAAAGGGAAAGACGATCAAACGCACTGTGGCTCAAAACCAACGAGACAAAGGGACAACCCACTAAGGGGGATGATCTTCATTCATGGGGGAGCAAAGGGCCACAGCCGTCCGCATACATTACAAAATACGCCCGAGCTAAAGCTACAAGCAAGAAAGAAAACCGAAGAACAAAAGAACGGAGAAGGAGACATTAAAGAACAAAAGAAGAGGAGGTGTTGGGGATCGAGGCAGGGACGACCGTCCACTGCTCTTTCCCCCACCTTCCCCTGCTACATCAAGCCCTCTCCCTCTCTTACTCTCTTCTCTTTGCCTGGTGGTTGTCGGAAGACTCCACGCCGGAGCCCTATCCCTTCTCTTCTCTCTTCTCCTTCTTCTCGTAGGTGGCTTTGTGTCTCTTCGTCTCTTCTCCATGTGTGCCTCTTCTCTCTGTCTGTCTCTGTTTGCCGGAATGGGAGTGATTTTATACTCCCAGCAGCGGGAGCCCTCGAGCACGGCAGTCGGAGGTGGGAAGCGGCTGGTCATGATGGGGTTTGACTTCCCCCGTCCTCGATGTCAGGGGAGTAGCCTGCGTGGCCCAACCTCTGGTTGACACCTCGGACAGCTCACTGTGCGCCAAGGATACGTAGGGCATGGGCGTCACGTCGTTCCGTTGAAATGCCTTCACGCTGTGCCGCTGGCGGGCTCAAGAAGTGTGCTGCAGGAGGGCCAAAAGGGCGTGCCGCTGAAGCCCCAAATGGGCGTGCCGCTGGAGGCCCAAATGGGCGTGCCGCTGAAGGCCAAATGGGCGTGCCGCTGGAGGCCAGGGGCTGTGCCACTGAAGGCCACCAGGGTGTGCCGTTGAAGGGCAAGGGTGTATCGCTGAAGGCCACACCGGGTGCATTTCTGAGCCCGTTCTAAGCCCGTTGTGAGCACGAGTCATGGCCCGTTTGATTTTCTCCGTGGCCTATGGTTTGTGAGGCCCTTGGTGGTTGATTTCTCTTCACTGTCGTGACTCTGGAGACAACCTCACGGCAGTGTGTGCATGTTCGGGGAATCCGGATGACCAGTCTCTCCGGGGCTTCTTCACTCGGTTCCGTTGTTGATGCTGGGCCGAACAGGATATCTGGGTGTGCAATTTTTGGTGTCCAAAAATGCCCCCCACCCACGGGTAGCGCGGGTGAAGGATGAGCCGGGCGGTGCCCGCGGGTGTACTGGCCTCTTTTCCTCTTCGTCGGTGTCACCGGGGTGTCGGGAGCCGACATGACTTGTTTATCTCCTCTTTTCTTCGTCTGTGCCGACGGGGTGTCGGGAGCCGACCTGGTTTGTTGGTCTCTTTGTCTCTTCATCAGCGTCGACGGGGCGTCGGGGACTGACATGCCTTGTTGGTCTCTTTGTCTCTTTGTCAGTGCCGACACGGCGCCGAGAGCTGACCTGGTTTGTTGGTCTCTTTGTCTCTTCATCAGTGACGACAGGGTGCCGGGAGCTGACCTGGTTTGTTGGTCTATTTGTCTCTTCGTCAGTGCTGACACGGGTACCGGGAGCTGACATGGTTTGTTGGTCTCTTTGTCAGTGCTGACACGGTGCCGGGAGCTGACATGGTTTGTTGGTCTCTTTGTCTCTTCATCAGTGCCGACAGGGTGCCAGGAGCTGACCTGGTTTGTTGGTCTCTTTGTCTCTTCGTCAGTGCCAACAGGGCGCCGGGAGTTGACATGGTTTGTTGGTCTCTTTGTCTCTTTGTTAGTGCCGACACGGCGCCGGGAGCTGACCTGGTTTGTTGGTCTCTTTGTCTCTTCGTCAGCGTCGACAGGGTGCCGGGAGTTGACCTGGTTTGTTGGTCTCTTTGTCTCTTCATCAGTGCCGACAGGGTGGCGGGATCTGACCTAGTGTGTTGGTCTCTTTGTCTCTTCGTCAGTGCCGACAGGGCACCGGGATCTGACCTGGTTTGGTTGTCTCTTTGTCTCTTCGTCAGTGCTGACAGGGTGCCAGGAGCTGACCTGGTTTGTTGGTCTCTTTGTCTCTTCGTCAGTGCCAACAGGGCGTGGGGAGCTGACATGGTTTATTGGTCTCTTTGTCTCTTTGTTAGTGCCGACACGGCGCCGGGAGCTGACCTGGTTTGTTGGTCTCTTCGTCCGCGTCGATAGGGTGCCGGGAGCTGACCTGGTTTGTTGGTCTCTTTGTCTCTTCGTCAGTGCCGACAGGGTGCCGGGAGCTGACCTGGTTTGTTGGTCTCTTTGTCTCTTCGTCAGTGCCGACAGGGCACCGGGAGCTGACCTGGTTTGTTGGTCTCTTTGTCTCTTCGTCAGTGCCGACAGGGTGCCGGGAGCTGACCTGGTTTGTTGGTCTCTTTGTCTCTTCGTCAGTGCCGACAGGGTGCTGGGAGCTGACGTAGTTTATTTGTCTCTTTGTCTCTTTTCTTTTCTCTTTTTTTTTGAACCACATTACCGGTACAAGCGCCCTTTCGGGTTTTCGCCGGCATTGGCCCCCTCTTGCTTTTGCCCATGCGCCCTCTCGGGTTTTCACGTGGTGGGGTACCCGATTTTGCCTGCAGCGCCTGATGCGGGACGAGACCACGGACACGACAAGCTCGTGACTGTCCCTTAACGAGAGAAGCGTCGGACGTGCGCGGTTGAGAAACCTGCAATGAGCTAGGGTGATCGGCTCTCTTGTGTGCCCGGATCGGGTCACGGGACGGTGTCGCACTCTCTCGCAGCAGCGGTAATGACTAGATAAAGAGAGCTAGATATCCCTACACATGCTCTCTAGCAGCGGCATAAACAAGCATATATGAAATTAAGCAAAATGCCAAGTAAGGAGCGAGGACGATACCTCCACGCGCTCGGCGTGGGGACGACGGACACGGGCGAAACTCGTACTCCCGGGATAAATATTACACAATGATGACAGCAATGAAATATTGCCCACTCCACGCAGGGAGGTAAAGGGCTACACAACTGGGCCCGGGAGGACCGAATTCGGGTTGACGGGAGGCTTCCCGCGTTGATTCGGCAACACCCGAACACGTGACGGTGGGGCCCACGTGCTGTCCGGAGGGGCCGTGTGGGACCCGGTGGCACCGCTGTAGTGGGGACACTTAGGAAAGCGTTCCCCGGGCTGGCGGCACGCTGGTTCGCCGGCCGGAGGTCGGGCGGCTCCGATCGGCACCGGTCGAAATAACCGGCCACGGACCTGCCGGTTCTATTTTCCGGCGCGCGCTCCGGCGAGAACGGACGTTACGATCCGCCCCGATGTCGGAATGCTACGAAACTAGCGCCGTTGGAAAGATGCTTCGAAGAGATTCAACCCAAAGTGATTACAAAAAATTAATCAATCATGTACTTCTGATTGGCGAATTTTTAAGGTTGCTGTTATATAGTGTCTGAACTCTCAGACTAGCAGGGAACTTTCCTGTGGATTGCCTTTGCCCGCGAGGTAGACTTCAGAATCTAGGGTTGTGTTCTTAATAAAAGTTGTTGGAAATCAAGCTACAAAACTAGGACTATTTGAGGATCTGGATTTGGGGAAGTCTACAAATTTCTATGATTTTTGTACTAGCAGTGGGTCGGATCTGGAATCTGGCTGACAACACTGTAGCTGAGGAAGAACACAAATTTTTAAAAATAGATGGAAGGCTGATCAAACATTAAGAAAATTGGTGGATGTAGGGAATGATGGACAGAACTCCCAGTAAAATTGGGAGGGTTTGAAAAAATCAAAAAGAGGGTCGGAGGTGAGAAACACATGGCTACTGTCACTGTAGACAGAGACAAAATAGATCTGGGAATGAAAGATGCATGAAAATGGAAAAATACTAAACGAGAGATTTTGGACCTGAATTTTTTTGTGGATGAAGGGGTGGAATATAGGAACACACCATAAAAATTGCAGACCACGAAGAGACCGTGGCTGGTAGCAGGAATTTCGGGAAGACACCTCTGTCTAGCAGGGCAGAATACCGAAGACGGTTTCGCGGCGGCTCGAAGGCGGCACGAACGGCGGCGGCACAGATGATCACCGAAGATAGAGGGCATGGGATAGAAGATAGAAATCACTATAGAACTGGAGGTTGGAGGAGAGAAACCAGAGGGAGAGAGGGGGGGGCTCAAGAACACTCTTGGTTTTCCAACAATTTTCTCTTCATTAATGCTAACAAATGGAAAATACAACCCTTTTATATGCCATGTGTCAAATCTAATCTACACCATTAGATCTAGGGGTGGGGAATGGAAGGCCTAGATTGGATGTGAATAACACATAAAAAATAATAAAATATTAAGGGGAGAGGGGCGCCCCCTTGACCATGGTTAATGGGGTTGAATGGGTAGGTGAGGTAGGTAACCCACCTTGGACTAATTAAGCCACTTGCCTCCTGATAACGCAAAAGTTCGTCGTTTAAAACACGCGCGCTAACAATCTTAAAACCGAACTAGCACAAAATGATCAAAAGAGAACGTAGTACTATGGCAAGCACGGGTCGAATCCACAGGGAAGAAGAGATTTTTAGAGTTAAAAACCTTAGAGTCCTTTGAAAAACACTTGTGATTTAGATTTGCTTAAAGAAAATAGTGAAATGATGAACAAACCGAACACTTAATTGAAAACACCATGACTATGCGCTTATGCTATATAAAATAATTGCATGAAGTGGAAAGAAGATATAGAAGAAAGAGATAGAGAGGGAAGAAGAGAAAGAACTAGATCAAGAGAACAACTCCTTTCATTAACTTAAAAGAAAGAGTACGTGAAATGTGAAACAAGTTTATACTAATGACACAATGAGATTACAATGAAGTGAAATATCACAAAAGTAATAACACAAGAAAAGTCTGGAGTTTGGAGATGGTATCAGCAATGGTGATGATAGCGCCGTCCTCTCTTGGCCTTGGAACATGAACAACCTTGTGGAAGATGTCGTCTACGCCAGGAGGAAGTCGCCTTCGTCATTGAAGCAGTCTTTGGAGGGTGAATAACTTTGAACCCAAGAGGAATTAGGGAATGCCCAAGAAGAAGAAGTTGAAGAGGGGGAAGAGAGAAAAAACTTTAATGAAGAACTCATAGAGAAAAGAAGAGAAGAAGATCTTCAAAATGGAGACATAACAGAAACTAGCACCTCGGATGAACAGTGAAATCACAGGATAGCAAGTTGAAAAATGAGAAATATCTTAAAAATCAGAAAGAATTAGAAGATGAGTAAGAAGAAGAAGTTGTCGAACACGTAAAAACTAAGAACTATTATGAAGATAGCAAGAGCAGAAAATGACTAGAAGAGGGAGAAATAAGGGAAAGAACAGAGAACAATACTGGATCGTAGATGAACAGGACAACACAGTGAAACAATATGAAATATCTTGAAAAACAGAAGGAATTAGAAGATGAGTAAGAAGAAGAAGTTGTAGAGGACTTAAAAATAAAGAACTTTTATGAAGAACATAAAAGGAGAAAACGAACTTACATGGGAGAAACTGGAGGCCTAAGGTTGGGAGAGAAAGAGGGAGAGTGAAAGATTGCCAAAAGAAAAGAACTCCCCTTCTCCTCCTCACCATGGGCTATTTATAGGGAAAGTTGGGTAGATAGAGGGTGGATATTATATCAAAAGAAGATGGATGGCTGAGATTCAAGTGGAATATGATGTATGGGGAAGAGTAAAAGTAGGTGGGCGCCCCCTTTCTTGGACTTTAGGCACCCCATTTCCCAAGGCTCAACATGTCTCTCCTTTATTTCAAACTTTGAATGTCCTTTTCCTCCTTTTCAAACTTTGAACTTTGAATTCCTTCTTTTCAAACTTTGAATTCAAAATTTTAAACTTTCTTTTTCCTCCAACCAAAATATGTACTTTTTGACTTGGTCAAAGTAGTGGTGACAATTTTGCCCCTAGCTTCTTTTGTAATTGCCTTCGGTGTCCTACACACACATAATTGCACTTTAGTCCATAAAAATTACCACAATGTGCACATAAATCTTAAATGCTCATGATTATGCAATGGAGAATTAATGTTCATGGCCCTCAACTTTAATTTATTATTAAATAAGACAATCAAATTAATCAATTTACGTGAAAGCTCCAATTTAAATGCGGAGTTGAGGTTAACTATGAAATATGCATAATTACCTAATTATATGCACATAAAATGGTGTACATGCAATGAATTGTCATAAGAAATGGACACTTATCACACCCCCCAACTTACTCATTGCTAGTCCCTTAGCAATGCCAATAAATTAAATTTTAGGACTAACAAGAGTTTACAAAATTCATGCTCTCATATCCAGTTATCCCTTCATAGAATCAACCAAAGATTAGGAATCTAGAATCATATACTAGCCTTATGTAGGAACTTAATAGTACATGATTAAGAATTCAAATTAAAGCTCAATAGCACTTGTGCATGTGTAACTACCAAATCCACAGCTTAGACAATTACATCCCTCATTCGCTATTCCAAGCAAATGTCTTTCAACCCTGCACCTCTTAGATCAAAGCATTAAGTATATTAGTTTTTTATCTGCCTTATTATTTTATCCCTTTGGGATCTTTTATACCACACATGATGCTGCACTATCCTTCACTGCTCAACGTGAACCTCGACTCTTGTCTTAGGAGAAGCAGGCCCAGTTTTACAGATCCAGGTTCTCTTTTCCGATTTACGCGAACCTCAACACGTCTTAGGTGAAGTAGGCCCGGTTACTAAGATTAGGGGCATTTTTCATGGTATTTTTTTCTCTCTTTTTTTCTCTCTTTTTTTTTCATAGTGCCATTGCACTTATTACATAGATAATTTGGCAGAAAGCTTTGTATAAAGATCTCTTTTCTTAAGAAGTGCAGAATATCAGATAATATACCTAAAATAGCAGAGGGCTTATCTTGCTTGTTTCATTAGTGTGTAATGTAAAATTTTTTTTAGTGCACATGAACTTTAAAGGGATTCTTATATCAATTTTCCATGGCTAGATTGACTAAATTTTCCATCATCCTTCTCCCTAGCCTTTTCTATTCCAGAATTATTTTTAATTTAAGCATGAATCATGAAACTCAAAATGTGATTTACATCTTTATGTAAGACGGAACTCCTATCAGGTTGTACTATATACATCATGAAAATTTTTCTCCCCCCCCCAACTTGAATGACATTGTCCTCAATGGCATGTAGAATTGAAGGCGAAAGAATAATGTATCAATAAATACTTCTGAGTGGGAAAGAGACAACCGGATATGCGGGGCAAAACCTCCATCAATGTCATACGCGGCGATGACTTCCTCTCCTTGGCCTTAACCTGACTACTAAAACACACTCAAATAAAATGTCAAAACAACAAAAACTGTGGGTTGCCTCCCAGAAGCGCTAAGTTTTCCGTCTTCAGCCAGACGCATGAGAGCTCACGAAGATTTTATTCCAGACCACTTAGGACAATGGATCTTTTTGCAACTGATCATTTTTCAAATAAGATTTTAATCTTTGACCATTGACAGTGAAAACTTGACCATTTTTAGGATTCAAAATTTTGACGGCACCGTGGTCAAAAGCTTTGACAACTACAAACGGTCCATCCCATCTGGACTTGAGCTTTCCAGGGAACAAGCGTAGCCTAGAGTTAAAAAGTCATACTTTCTGATTTGGTTGAAAAGTTTTCCTTTGAATATGCTTATCATGGAAGACTTTCATTTTGGCTTTATAGATTTTTGAATTTTCATACGCTTCATTTCTTAGTTCCTCCAATTCATTGAGTTGTAGAGCTCTTTGGGCCCCAGCTTGAATGAGATCAAAGTTGACTTGTTTGATGGCCCAATATGCTCTATGTTCAAGCTCTACAGGCAAGTGGCAGGCTTTTCCAAAAATGAGGCGATAAGGTGACATGCGAATGGGAGTCTTAAATGCAGTTCTATAGGCCCAGAGTGCATCATCTAGTATCTCGGACCAGTCTTTTTTATCCGACCGAACTGTCTTTTACAGAATGGTTTTTATCTCCCTGTTGGACACTTCTACCTGGCCACTAGTTTGGGGATAATAGGGGGTAGCGAGCTTGTGAGTGATGCCGTATTTGCGAAGCAGAGCTCGGAATTGAAAATGAATAAAGTGAGAGCCCCCATCACTAATGATAGCTTTAGGAAAACTAAATCTAGAAAAGATGTGTTTCTTCACAAACTTCATCACAACCTTGTGATCATTTGTCCTAGTAGCAACAGCTTCAATCTATTTCGAAACATAGTCCACCGCCACCAAAATATATTCATTGCCAAATGAAGGTGAAAATGGTTCCATAAAGTCTATTCCCCAAACATCGAAAATTTCTACTACCAGAATGGGACTGAGCGGCATCATATCTCTTTTTGAATTATTTCCCACGGCTTGGCACCTTAAACATGTTTTGGAAAATTCATAAGCATCTTTGAATAATGTGGGTCAATAGAATCCGCTCTGCAACACTTTTGCCGATGTTTTCTTTCCTGAAAAGTGTCCCCCACAAGCGAGATTATGACAGAAGTTCAAAACAGATTGTTGCTCCTCCTCGGGGACACATCTTCTTATTATTTGATCTGGACCTATTTGAAATAGCTTCGGGTCATCCCAAAAATTATGCCTTACCTTGGAAAAGAATCGATCCTTCTCCTGTCTAGACCATCCTTCGGGAATCTGCCCTACTGCCAGGTAGTTGACTATATGAGCGAACCAAGGGATTGTTGTGTGAGAGATGGAAAGAATTTGTTCATCAGGGAAGGAGTCAGACATAGGGGCACTTTCGAGAATTACAATCCTAGATAAGTGATCAGCTACGACATTCTCCAACCCCTTCTTGTCTCTGATTTCCAAATCAAACTCTTGTAGTAACAAAATCCACCGTATGAGACGGGGTTTGGCTTCCTTCTTAGACATCAAAAATTTTAATGCTGAGTGATCGGAATAAACAATGACTTTCGCCCCTAATAGATATGATCGAAACTTTTCGAGGGCAAATACAACAGCTAACAATTCCTTTTCCGTGGTGGTGTAGTTCATTTGGGCATCAGCGAGGGTGCGGCTCGTGTAGTAGATCACCACGGGTTTCTTTTCAACTCTTTGTCCTAGGACAGCTCCTACAGCATAGTCTGAGGCATCACACATGATCTCAAAAGGGAGCGACCAATCAGGAGATTGGAGAATGGGAGCTTGTGTGAGAGCCGCTTTCAAAGAATTGAACGCCTCTAGACATGACTCATCAAGATGAAAGGGTGTGTCCTTGGCAAGCAATTGTGTAAGTGGCCGAGCAATGGTGGAGAAGTTTTGAATGAATCTACGGTAGAATTTTGCATGGCCAAGAAATGAACGGATCTGTTTGACCGAAGAAGGGGGAGGAAGATTAGAAATCAAATCTACCTTGGCCTTGTCAACTTCTATTCCCCTCTCTGAAACTACATGGCCTAAAATGATCCCTTCTCTTACCATGAAGTGGCTCTTCTCCTAGCTCAATACTAGATTCGACTCAATACACCTTTTCAATACCCGAGTTAAGTTTCCCAAACAATCTTCAAACGAATCACCAAACATTGAAAAGTCGTCCATAAAAACTTCCAAGCATTCGCCCGCCATTTCAGAGAAAATGGACATCATACACCGCTGGAATGTGGCAGGAGCATTACACAGCCCAAATGGCATTCTTCTAAAAGTAAATGTACCATATGGGCATGTGAACGTTGTCTTTTCTTGATCTTCCGGGTAAATAGCAACCTGGTTGTATCCGGAATAGCCATCCAAAAAGCAATAATACTTCTGCCCTGCCAGTCTCTCCAAAATCTGATCTATGAATGGTAGTGGAAAATGATCTTTCTTTGTAACTAAATTTAATTTTCTATAATCAATGCAAATTCTCCACCCTGTTGGTAATCGTGTAGGAACTTTTTCTCCTTTCTCATTTGTTACAACTGTTAGCCCTGACTTTTTGGGAACAACTTGAGTTGGGCTGACCCACTTGCTATCAGAAATGGGATATATGATCCCGGCATCCAACCATTTGACCACTTCTTTCTTCACCACCTCTTTCATACTTGGATTCAGCCGACGTTGCATCTCTCTGCTTGTCTTGGCATTGTCCTCCAAGTAAATGTAATGCATACACACATCCGGACTGATACCCTTCAAATCGGCCACAGACCAACCTATCGCCCTCTTGTGCTCCTGAAGGATATCTAGGAGTTGGGATTCCTGAGTAGCAGTGAGGTTGGAAGCAATGATTATGGGCAGAATTTGGTTAGGACCTAGATAAGCATACTTCAAAGGATCTGATAGAGCCTTCAATTCTAGACTGGGCGACTGATCCAAAGATGGAAGAATAGGTTCAACTTGAAGTGGAGGGAGTGGCTCTACTCTAGAGTGGGGTGCACTAAGAAGTGGAGAATCCTGGAGCATGCTACCCTCTTCTAGACATTCCTCATTAACTTCTAGACTTTCTTCAATTAGTTCTTCAAAAACATCAATGACATTACATTCCTCCTCATGGTCTGGATATTGAGATACTTTGAACACATTCAAGGAAACCTTCTCTCCTCCAAAAGAAATATCCATCATCCCCGTGGTACAATTTATATTGGCCTTGGCCGTAGCAAGAAACGGATGTCCCAAAATGATAGGTGTGTACTTTAATTCCTGGGACGAGGCCATATCCAAAATAAGAAAGTCCACCGGGAAATAACATTCATGCACCTTCACAATCACATCTTCCAATAGTCCCCTCGGAGTCTTTACAGATCGATCTGCCAGTTGAAGGATTATAGATGTAGGTTTCAACTCCCCTAGATCAAATTGCTCATATATAAAGGTGGGTAACAAGTTCACACTGGCTCCAAGGTCCAGCAATGCTCTATCAAATGTAATTCCACCTATATCACAAGAAATTAGTGGAGCTCCGGGGTCCTTCAACTTTTTAGGTAAATGATTCATAACAACTGCGCTGACATCTTCAGACAAGCGGACCTTTTGTGTTACTGCCTTTGGTTCCCTTTTTGGTGTACATAGCTCTTTCAAAAATTTTACATACGCCGACACATGTTTGATTGCATCCAATAGTGGAATATTGATGTTTACCTGTTTAAACAATTCCACTAGTTCATCTTGTTGGACCGGCTTTCTCTGTTGAGCTTTAGGCTTCAATGCATCGGGGAATGGGACCTTAGGAACATATTCTTGAGGTCCTTCATCAACCTTTGCTTTCCCTTTGTCCAGCTTGTTTTCTCTCCCCTCTTGCATCTTCTTTTCTTGCATAATTGCCGGCCCCTCATCTTCACTATCACTCTCCTCGTGAGCATCTTGGCCCGAACTACTTCCGACATCCTTAGCCTGATAAGGATCATTAAGAATTTTCCCGCTCCTAAGAGTAGAGATGGCTTTGGCATTCTCGAACTGAGGACCTATAGGAGGGGGCAACTGAGGTTGATTGGGCTGATTGAGTTGAGGAAGAATGGGAGCTCTTGGAGGGAAGCCTGGAGGTTGTTGATTGCGGGGGTTAGCCACCGGTTGGCTAGGGAGCTGGCCTACCTCTCTTCTCATGTTATTAGCAGCAAGTTATCCTATCTGATTTTCCAACTTAGAAATAGATTGTGCTTGGGTAAGAATAAGTTGTTGGAGTTGTTCAAACTTGTCATCAAAAGTGGGCTGAGTAGGAGGCGGCTGATAATGTGGCTGATGGGAACGATGTGAAGGAAATTGCTGAAATTGGCCCTGAGAAAATTGGGCTTGAGGATATGGGGCCTGAGCTTGATGGAAAAGATGTTGCTGGAATTGTTGATGGAGAAAAGGAGATGAATAAGAGTGATTTGGATTAGATTGACTTGGCATTGGAAAAGATTGTTTTTGATTTGAATGGTGTGAGGGATGAGGTTGGGTGGATGGGTTTTGATTGGATTTCCAAGAAAAATTTGGGTGATTTCTCCAGCCTGGATTGTAGGTGTTTGAGTAAGGGTCATATGCAGGCTTGGAGACACCTTGAGCAGCAAAGATTTATTCTTGGATAAACGGGGGAAGTTGGGTTACTGTGGGACATTTACTCACAGAATGGTTAGGACTAGAACACAAAGTACAAATTTCTACTTGACTGGGAGTTGAGAATTGTTGAGGTTGAGGAGCAGAAGACGAAGAAGGTTCCTGCCTATTCATAGGCAATAACTGGTCTAGCTTTTGAGCTACCATATCAACCTTCTCTATCTTTTGGGCCAGCAAATCCATTTTATTCAATTTCTGGGTTATGGCATTGATGTCCATCTTATTCTCAAACTCCCCTTGATTCTTGACTTCGTAAAGCCCGGCCCTCTTGTTTGGTCCGATCATTCGTTCATATGATGAAAGTGAGGTGTGACTGATGGAGTTTTCACTCAACATTTCAAATAGATCATACGCTTCATCCTCACTCTTACTCATGAATGCTCCCCCACATGATGCATCCACCATCTGTCTATAATTCTCCGTTAGCCCCTCATAAAATGCTTCAACAATTTGCCATCTTGACAGGCCGTGATGAGGACATTTTCTTAATAGATCTTTCAACCTATCCCAAGCCTCATGTATATGTTCTCCAGTATTTTGGGTAAATCCAGTTATGGCTCTTCTCATTGTGTTGGTTCGCCCTATGGGATAGAACTTCTTCAAAAATTCCTTTTGCATTTCTGCCCATGTATCAATGATCCTACCCACGGCTCCTAACCAATATTTGGCCTTATCCTTGAGAGAGAATGGGAAGAGAGTTAGCCTAAGAGCATCATCAGAGAAATTCTGAATTTTAACAGTTGAGCATATCTGAAGGAACTCATCAAGATGTTTGTAAGGGTCTTCATTGGGATTTCCATAGAAAGATGGCAACATTCGGATGGTACTAGACTTGATTTCATAATGAATCGCCTGGTTCTGAGGTGCTTGGACATAGAAGGACGGTTGGTATTGATTGGGCAAGAAATAGTCCTTCATTTGCTTTGGAGGCTCGGGATTTTCGGCCATTAGATTTTGGTGGTGAGGTCCTTGATTTTCGGCCATGAGATCTTGTTGGAGATCGTTCCCTGGATACAAGACTCTCTCAATTTCTTGAATGGGTCATAGTAGGTTTGGATGTTGAGATTTTCTACCTTGCATGAACTAGGATGAAGAGAGATGAAAGTGATTTTTTTATGATGATTTTTGTTTTGTTTTGTTTTAAAATTTTTTAATCTTTTTTTTATGTTGATACAAAATAGGACGAAGAGAGAGAAGATGAGATATTTTTATTTTTATTTTTTATGCAAACAGAAACAAGTTATCACACAAATTACTTAATGTCCTAGATGTGACTTAGACCTATAAATTGGGTTTCACAAAATGGATAAAGTGCAACTTGAGTTCACCCTCAATGTTTCCACCGGCCAGGTAAGGGGTGGGGAAGTGGGAGGTTCCCCCTACTTTCGTAGGGACCTAATTATGCCAAACCACTAGCCCGCTTAAGGCATTTGCCGTCCGACCGTCTTGCCTTAGGCACCGATTTTCACAAGAGGGTAAGCCCAAATAACACAAGAACCACAGTGTGAACATAGGGCCAATGTCTACTGAATTTTATTTAAGGTCTAGGTGATGCAAAGATGCAAGGGAATTATGGTTTGTGGGCTAAGGAAGGGTGATGAAATCCCCACCTTATCTTGTTTATGGGTGTTGCCCTTAGAATATTTTAGAAATGATATGTAACAAACCAAGTTCAAACAAGGGGTTCTATGCAAACATGAAAATGCATGAGTATGCTTTTGAAAAAAATTAGAGTACTCACCTTGCCTCCCGTAACCTTCAATAATGTAATTAACAATAATTAAACAATAAGGAAAAATAAATTCTATCCTAAATGATGCATGACCTAAAACATGGAAGTGTGTGTTTTACTCTTGCAATGAACATTTTTATTGAAGTTCAAGTGATGCTTTTTTTTTTGTTTTTATTTAATGAACCTATCTAACCACAAGATATGAAATGTAGAGAAATGAAATTGACATGAAAGAGGAAAAGTTTGGATACTTACTTGAAAAGCGTTTCCTCGTTCCTTTTTTTTAATGAAATGACAAAAAAATGAAAGAAAGAAATACAAACTTACCTCTTTTTTTTCTAATTTTTTTTAACATGTAAAAAAAAAGAGAGCTTTATTAGTACACTATATATACAAGGAAAACAAAGTTCTTAAATCAAAAATCATCATTCTTCCCCGGCAACGGTGCCAAAAATTGATAACGCGAAAGTTCGTCGTTTAAAACACGCGCGCTAACAATCTTAAAACCGAACTAGCACAAAATGATCAAAAGAGAACGTAGTACTATGGCAAGCACGGGTCGAATCCACAGGGAAGAAGATATTTTTTGAGTTAAAAACCTTAGAGTCTTTTGAAAAACACTTGTGATTTAGATTTGCTTAAAGAAAATAGTGAAATGATGAACAAACCGAACACTTAATTGAAAACACCATGACTATACACTTATGCTATAGAAAATAATTGCATGAAGTGGAAAGAAGATATAGAAGAAAGAGATAGAGAGGGAAGAAGAGAAAGAACTAGATCAAGAGAACAACTCCTTTCATTAACTTAAAAGAAAGAGTACATGAAATGTGAAACAAGTTTATACTAATGACACAATGAGATTACAATGAAGTGAAATATCGTAAAAGTAATAACACAAGAAAAGCCTGGAGTTTGGAGATGGCATCAACAATGGTGATGATAGCGCCGTCCTCTCTTGGCCTTGGATCACGAACAACCTTGTGGAAGATGTCGTCTACGCCAGGAGGAAGTGATGCGGGACGGACTCAGGAGACGACACTATACAGTGCCACCCTCGGACTCTAGATGAAGACGCGACCAGCAATACACACCAGGGAGACACTAAGCCCGACACTATGAGCTCCTAGTGGCAAACGTCGCTAACAGAAGTACAAGCTCGCTCGGCGTCCCATGCGAGGGAAAGCGTGGATCGTGCGCGGTTAAGGAACCGGCAGAGTTCAAGGTAGTCAGACTCACTTCCGGACTCGGATCGAGTCGCGGGACGGGTCACTCTCACGCTCACAGCGGTGACATGGACACACGGGCTAGGAACCTACACTCTCGGCAGCGGCCTAAGACCGTATACTAGCTAAGCAATGTAACGCCAAGAAGTTAATACCTTTACCTCCACGCACCCGGCGTGGCGAAGACACCCCGGCTGACTTACGGACCCCCGGTTAACATAATTCACAGCGGTACAAAAGGATTTGACCCACTCCACGCAGGGAGGTAAAAGGTCACATGTGGGCCCCGGGGATCACGCAAATCAGGTTGACAGGCAGCATCTTGATGTCGACTCGACGCGCCGAACTCCGCGATTTCGTGCTTTCCGAACGGCGGGTTCTGCGGGCCCGTGGAGCCCACGGATGGCGCTGTCCTCCGGATCTGCGGAGGTGGGTCCCACTATGATGGAGACCCCTGGTGGCGCGCCTCCACGGACGACGGTCGGCCGGAGACACCGATTGGTGGCCGGTCGGGTCCGATCTTCAAGTTGTGGAATGGCTGCCCACGGATTTCAGTTCTGTTTTCCCTACGCGCGCTCCGGCGAAAACAGCCGCTGCGGTCGATCCCGACGTCGGATCGGGACGCATGAGCTATCGTTGGAAAGCTCTCTTCAAATGCTTCAATCTAGACTCATAGAGATCTGATGGATCTAGCCGGATCTAGACTTTAATGAATTTACAAATCCCTGTTGTACAGTAACTGAGACATCAGATTTACAGGGTACTTGTCTGAGAACCACCGTTGACCGCCTACTTTCCTTAGGAATCAGACTTCGAGCTCTTCTTCAACATTGTAGATAATCAAACCACGAAGCTGGGAAAATTTTTAGAATTGGATTTGGAGCTGGTGGTGATTTGATAGGATTTTTGGAGTGTCTGGTGGTCGGATCTGGGAACTGGCAGAAAGTACTATAGCTAGGACAGAGAACGAATTTTAGAAAATATGAAATGGACGAACCAAAAATTAAAAAAAATGGTGGATGAAGGGATGGATGCAAGGAACACCCAGTTAAATTGGGCGAACCAAAGAAAATCAAAAAAATGACCTAAGACTTGAAACTCTGGGCGGGTGGAAATGGAAACAGACAGTAGACAGATCTGGAAACTGAGATTGGACGAAAATAAAAAAATACAAAATGAGATCTTTATGACCAACCAAAATTCTGAGGACGTGCTGGACACCTCTGGGACATCCAGTAAAAGTTCCAGCTCGATCTGAGGCCGTGGCTGAGACTGGAATTTCGTGGAAGTGGCTGTGGTACTGCGTGGACAGAACTCCGGCGAAGGCGATGGCGGTGCGGTGGCGGCTCGTGGCGGCGGCGGCGATGACCGGAACTGATAGGGGAGGAGTCACACCTCCAGAGGCAACCTTCACAGCTGCAAGGGGGAAGAGAGGGGCGCACCAAGCTGGAGCTCCAACAATTTCTTGATTCCAAATGGCATTAATTCATCAAAATGGGAAAATACAAGCATATATAGGTCACCCATCTAATCCATCCTCCACCGTTGGATCTAGGGGTGTGAGATGGAGGGTTAGGATGGCTTGTGACCATTCCACAAAAATACAATTAAAAAAATAAGTGGGGGACAGCCTATTGACTAGGGGGGAACAAGCTTGACATGGTAGGTGGGTGTTGGTTGGAAATGTTGACTATTTTGGTCCCTTGTCCCCCATGTGGACAATTGACCATTCAAACTTCTAGATGCCCCATGTGGCATGTTGACTGACCCCACGTGGGACCCTATGCTGAGGTGGCCCAATGGGGTGGGGCCTGGGGGGCCCGTGGGGCCCACGGGGTCCGAATTGCACCTAAGCCCCTATTACAATCAAAATGGCAAACCGAATGCAACGAAATAAACACAAATTAAACACACATAAAGTCTAACTAAATATAATAAATGGGGAGGCTCAAGGCGGAGTCTCCAGGCTGTCTCCGAGCCAGATGGACGCTGAGGTGGCTGGTGTCGTGCTCCGCGTGCGGTACCGGTGGCTCGGCGTATCGTGCCGATCAGCTGCTCGGGTGTCCGCACCAATTCTCCCCGGGTGGGAGAAACTCGACCCTGTCGAGTAAGGGTCTGCATCGCTCCTGTATCGCTCCAAAAGGTCTGGATCAATCCACTGCAACTCGCCATGTGTGATCCATGTGTCCTCAGTAGCGGGCCGTCCTCTCCATCGCACTAGGTAGCGTGGGTAAGATCCACTCCTGGTAACTGTCACTTGCTCGTCCAGTATACGATCTATATGCTCACGCTGCCGTGAAAAAGGGGCTGGAGGTGGAAGTGGACACTCAGGTGTGGGATCACTCTCAAGGGGAGGAGATGGCTCAAAAGGCTCACTAGGGATCACCGCTGGGTCCCTATATGCAACAAGATCCGATACATTGAAGGTAGAGCTTATACCATATTCCTCGGGCAGGTCCACAACATACGCATTGGATGCAACGCGTTTCAACACTCTAAAGGGACCGACTCCGCGAGCTTGCAACTTCTTAACGGTTCCAGAGGGAAACCGTTCAGGTCTTACCCTGATCATGACATATTCGCCCTCTTGGAACTCTCGGTGGTGTCTATGGGCACCGGCTAACTCCTTGTACCGTGCATTGCTGGCCTTACTGTGACGACGGACGTCGTCATGTAGACTCCTAACATGCCTAACAAAAAGAAAAAAACACATAGATGCACACACGACCCTAAACAACCCTACAGTTAGTCCGACCCAATCATATGCAAGGTGGTCCAGGACATCCGAATGTGTGCCATGCATACCCTAAGTGTGACCGAATGTCGGTACAACCATAAGACGGTCCTTTGGATTTGGGAGGTTTGGGTGGTTGAGGTGGCCCGGGGAAACCAAAGTCCTCATTACCCCCAAATGACGGTTCGGACCTATTGCCATGTAAAGGTTGCCAAGCCCGAGTAGGAGGGGTGTGATAGTGGACTTCCTTAAAGAGGTGGAATGGAGGTTGTGGGCCAAAGGGCCCATGAAGAAAGGGATCTAAGGGATCAAAGAATGTGTGACCCCTCGATATGGATTCCCTCATTTCAAGGTCCCATGTGTGGAATTCTAGAAGGTGTTGATGGTCACCTTCATCCGTGAAGGGAGATGAGACGGTGGGGGTATGATGGTGGACTCTCTCGAAAAGGTGGTGTAAATATTGTGGGTCACGGAGTCCATAAGAGAATGGGTCGAAGGGATCAAAGAAGGTATGACCCCTCGGACTAGGCTTCCACAAATCACTGTCCCACATTTGGAAATCTTGGAGGTGTAAATGATCACCTTCATTCATTGCGAGAGATGGGACGACAGTCATAGGTAGAAAGTAAGATTCCTCCCTTGGGCAAAAGGAAATGAAGTCAGACTCGGCCGGCATAGGGAGGAGTAGAAGAACCTCCGTGGTAACATGACCCACGGTGTACACGGAGGTGATGGACCCTAAGGATGGATGTGTGAAGCTACGACCTATAGGTCGGTCGAAGCGTGGGGCCAACAAGTGCGTAAATGTCAACTGCCGGTCTAATCCTTTAAGAAGATCATCTAATGTATCCACATGGTGACTAGACCGGAAGGTGGTATGGAATGAGTTGACCGGCACTAATGGTAGGGTAGGGTCCATGGATGGGAGGAGAGATAGGGCCAAGCCGTTCTTGAGCCAACTAAGAAGTGGTTCGGCTATGAAAAGTGTACCCGTTAGAAACACGGGTGGCTCGGGCTTTGGCGGCTCCAAATGAGAGGGCTCCGAAATAAGATCGGAAGGTGAGTGTGATGGTAATGGAGCTCTCATGGGTGGGAGAAGAGGATCCACTATGATGGGGAGAGGGCTTGGGGACTCCATTGATGGGGCCGGGTTAAGACTACCGACGATGACCTCCTTAGGCTCAGGTTGGAGTACATCACTAGGAGTACGTGTCCTATCCACCCCATCCAACCGGTCCAAAATCATTTGCATAAGTTCGGCAACGGAGTGGGTTGGAATAGGGATGTCATGGTGGACTCGCCCGTAGTCAACTGTCCTAGGATTGGGTCTTGGCTCATCTACGTGTGGGACTCTTTGCCTCCGACTAGAACCCACTTGGTTGGAAGTGATTGGGTGGGGCCGGTTGGAGGTGACCGGTTGGGGCACGTAGACCTTCCTAAGCTCTCTCTTCATGTCCCACCATGACTCGATGGGCCATTGCCCCCTAACCGCTCTCATTCTTTCGATGTAATCCCACTTTTCGGCAGCCTCATGAAGAAGCCGCTCTTTGGCGAAAGATAATTGCACTGCCTCGGACATAGTATAACACTCAAAGTAGGTGTCCATGGTGGCCTCCCACTTGAGGTAGATGCCCGGGTCATTGGAGCCAAAAAAATCTGAGGCTTCAGGCCTACAGAAGCGGAGAGGATGGTTGCCAAGCCCATGGGTGGGCCAACGGCCATATTGCCTGGGTGATGAGGAATCCATGGGAAATTGGAGACTATACGATGGACATGCCGACACAAAGGGACAAGACAAACCGACTAATGCAAACACACACTAGATGATGCACTTAGACCTAAACCAATATCCGGTACGGGGCGGAGTTAATCGATCCGAAGATCACTCCCGCAAGTGTGCGACCTCCCGATAGGCGTAGCCTAACGTTCGGACAACACCTTTTAAGATACCGAATAAAGGGTGCAAATGTAATTTAAAACACACTTTTTTTTTTGTTGTTTTGAAAATAAGGATGATCCTAGACTTGACTTAGACTATGATGCATGTAAGACATATGCAATGACTACCCTAGACTCAACTTGCTCTGATACCAAACTGATGCGGGACGGACTCAGGAGACGACACTATACAGTGCCACCCTCGGACTCTAGATGAAGACGCGACCAGCAATACACACCAGGGAGACACTAAGCCCGACACTATGAGCTCCTAGTGGCAAACGTCGCTAACAGAAGTACAAGCTCGCTCGGCGTCCCATGCGAGGGAAAGCGTGGATCGTGCGCGGTTAAGGAACCGGCAGAGTTCAAGGTAGTCAGACTCACTTCCGGACTCGGATCGAGTCGCGGGACGGGTCACTCTCACGCTCACAGCGGTGACATGGACACACGGGCTAGGAACCTACACTCTCGGCAGCGGCCTAAGACCGTATACTAGCTAAGCAATGTAACGCCAAGAAGTTAAGACCTTTACCTCCACGCACCCGGCGTGGCGAAGACACCCCGGCTGACTTACGGACCCCCGGTTAACATAATTCACAGCGGTACAAAAGGATTTGACCCACTCCACGCAGGGAGGTAAAAGGTCACATGTGGGCCCCGGGGATCACGCAAATCAGGTTGACAGGCAGCATCTTGATGTCGACTCGACGCGCCGAACTCCGCGATTTCGTGCTTTCCGAACGGCGGGTTCTGCGGGCCCGTGGAGCCCACGGATGGCGCTGTCCTCCGGATCTGCGGAGGTGGGTCCCACTATGATGGAGACCCCTGGTGGCGCGCCTCCACGGACGGCGGTCGGCCGGAGACACCGATTGGTGGCCGGTCGGGTCCGATCTTCAAGTTGTGGAATGGCTGCCCACGGATTTCAGTTCTGTTTTCCCTACGCGCGCTCCGGCGAAAACAGCCGCTGCGGTCGATCCCGACGTCGGATCGGGACGCATGAGCTATCGTTGGAAAGCTCTCTTCAAATGCTTCAATCTAGACTCATAGAGATCTGATGGATCTAGCCGGATCTAGACTTTAATGAATTTACAAATCCCTGTTGTACAGTAACTGAGACATCAGATTTACAGGGTACTTGTCTGAGAACCACCGTTGACCGCCTACTTTCCATAGGAATCAGACTTCGAGCTCTTCTTCAACATTGTAGATAATCAAACCACGAAGCTGGGAAAATTTTTAGAATTGGATTTGGAGCTGGTGGTGATTTGATAGGATTTTTGGAGTGTCTGGTGGTCGGATCTGGGAACTGGCAGAAAGTACTGTAGCTAGGACAGAGAACGAATTTTAGAAAATATGAAATGGACGAACCAAAAATTAAAAAAAATGGTGGATGAAGGGATGGATGCAAGGAACACCCAGTTAAATTGGGCGAACCAAAGAAAATCAAAAAAATGACCTAAGACTTGAAACTCTGGGCGGGTGGAAATGGAAACAGACAGTAGACAGATCTGGAAACTGAGATTGGACGAAAATAAAAAAATACAAAATGAGATCTTTATGACCAACCAAAATTCTGAGGACGTGCTGGACACCTCTGGGACATCCAGTAAAAGTTCCAGCTCGATCTGAGGCCGTGGCTGAGACTGGAATTTCGTGGAAGTGGTTGTGGTACTGCGTGGACAGAACTCCGGCGAAGGCGATGGCGGTGCGGTGGCGGCTCGTGGCGGCGGCGGCGATGACCGGAACTGATAGGGGAGGAGTCACACCTCCAGAGGCAACCTTCACAGCTGCAAGGGGGAAGAGAGGGGCGCACCAAGCTGGAGCTCCAACAATTTCTTGATTCCAAATGGCATTAATTCATCAAAATGGGAAAATACAAGCATATATAGGTCACCCATCTAATCCATCCTCCACCGTTGGATCTAGGGGTGTGAGATGGAGGGTTAGGATGGCTTGTGACCATTCCACAAAAATACAATTAAAAAAAATAAGTGGGGGACAGCCTATTGACTAGGGGGGGAACAAGCTTGACATGGTAGGTGGGTGTTGGTTGGAAATGTTGACTATTTTGGTCCCTTGTCCCCCATGTGGACAATTGACCATTCAAACTTCTAGATGCCCCATGTGGCATGTTGACTGACCCCACGTGGGACCCTATGCTGAGGTGGCCCAATGGGGTGGGGCCTGGGGGGCCCGTGGGGCCCACGGGGTCCGAATTGCACCTAAGCCCCTATTACAATCAAAATGGCAAACCGAATGCAACGAAATAAACACAAATTAAACACACATAAAGTCTAACTAAATATAATAAATGGGGAGGCTCAAGGCGGAGTCTCCAGGCTGTCTCCGAGCCAGATGGACGCTGAGGTGGCTGGTGTCGTGCTCCGCGTGCGGTACCGGTGGCTCGGCGTATCGTGCCGATCAGCTGCTCGGGTGTCCGCACCAGGAAGTCGCCTTCGTCATTGAAGTAGTCTTTGGAGGGTGAATAACTTTGAACCCAAGAGGAGTTAAGGGATGCCCAAGAAGATGAAGTTGAAGAGGGGGAAGAGAGGAAAAATTTTAATGAAGAACTCATAGAGAAAAGAAGAGAAGAAGATCTTCAAAATGGAGACATAACAGAAACTAGCACCTCGGATGAACAGTGAAATCACAGGACAGAAGGTTGAAAAACGAGAAATATCTTAAAAATCAGAAAGAATTAGAAGATGAGCAAGAAGCAGAAGTTGTAGAACACGTAAAAAACTAAGAACTTTTATGAAGACAGCAAGAGCAGAAAATGACTAGAAGAGGGAGAAATAAGGGAAAGAACAGAGAATAATACTGGATCGCAGATGAACAGGACAACACAGTGAAACAATATGAAATATCTTGAAAAACAGAAGGAATTAGAAGATGAGAAAGAAGAAGAAGTTGTAGAGGACTTAAAAATAAAGAACTTTTATGAAGAACACAAAAGGAGAAAACGAACTTACATGGGAGAAACCGGAGGACTAAGGTTGGGAGAGAAAGAGGGAGAGTGAAAGATTGCCAAAAGAAAAGAACTCCCCTTCTCCTCCTCACCATGGGCTATTTATAGGGAAAGTTGGGTAGATAGAGGATGGAGATTATATCAAAAGGAGATGGATGGCTGAGATTCAAGTGGAATATGATGTATGGGGAAGAGTAAAAGTAGGTGGGCACCCCCTTTCTTGGACTTTAGGCATCCCATTTCCCAAGGCTCATCATGTCTCTCCTTTATTTCAAACTTTGAATGTCCTTTTCCTCCTTTTCATACTTTGAACTTTGAATTCCTTCTTTTCAAACTTTGAATTCAAAATTTTGAACTTTCTTTTCCCTCCAACCAAAATATGTACTTTTTGACTTGGTCAAAGTAGTGGTGACAATTTTGCCCCTAGCTTCTTTTGTAATTGCCTTCGGTGTCCTACACACACATAATTGTACTTTAGTCCATAAAAATTACCACAATGTGCACATAAATCTTAAATGCTCATGATTATGCAATGGATGCTCGAGTACTCCGACGGATCTATCACCGTGCCAAGTAACGCGGGTACGCTCCACTCCGAGTGATCGTCACTTGCTCATTCCATATATACTCGATATGCGCGGACTGCTATGGGCCAAAGGTGGACACTCCGGGTGGGGCACTCTCAAAAGGGAAGGAAGCAGCTCGAAGACTCACTAGGAATCACCGCTGAGTCCCTGTAGGTGACTAATCCGGGTATAGATGTAGAACCGATCCATACTCATCGAGTGAGTTGACTCGCTTCACACTCATAAGGGACGGACATCGACGAGCTTGCACAAGACACATGCAGACAAACAAATGACACACAAGCCATGCAAACAAACCACACAAAACAAACCACACAAGAAAAAAAAACACACGGACTCATCTATGACCCTAGACACACCTAATGTTAGTCCGACCCGTACATGGGTGACGGTGGACCAGGACACCCGAATATGTGCCATGCATGCATGTTATGCAACTAGGAATGGATGGCATGGGAAACACCTATACGTCGGGTGTGGTTATGCGTGGATGGTCTTTTGTATGTGGGTGACTCGGGTGGTTTAGAAGGGCCGGGTGTAGGTGGGTCGGGATTGGTGGATGTAGATGGACCATCCCGAGGGGAAGGGGCATAAAAGTGGGCTTCCTTGAAGAAGGGGAGTACGGGTGGTAACTCGGGAAGCCTAATAGTGAAGGGGTCAAAAGGGTCAAAGAAGGTATGACCCCTTGTGGTGGGTTCCCACAAGTCACGGTCCCACGTGTAGAAGGTTTGAAGATGTGGGTAGTCACCTTCTTGAATTGTAACGGGTGGGACGGGGATCGTAGGCAAGAAGTATGATTCCTCCCTCGGACAAAAGGGTATAAATTCGGGCTCGCCCGGTAAGGGGAGGAGTAAGAGGACCTCCGTGGTGACACAACCCACGGTGCACTTGGAGGTAATGGACCCGAAGGCCGGATGGGTGAAGCTAAGACTAGCGGGTTGGTCAAAGCCTCGCGCCAAAAGATGCGTCAACTCCCATTGTGAATCCAATCCCATGACAAGATCGTCCAATGTGTCAACATGGTGACTAGATCGAAATGTGGTATGGAAGGAGTTGACCGGCACTAAAGGGAGGATGGGGTCCATGGATGGGAAGGGATGTGGGACCAAGCCATCCTTGAGCCAACTAAGAAGTGGCTCGGCTACGTAAAGTGTTCCCGTAAGAAACACGGGTGGCTCGGGCTTTGGTAGCTCCAAAGAAGAAGGTTCCGAATAGAGCTCGGAAGGAGCGGGTGGTGATGGAGCACCTACGAGAGGTGAAGAAGCACTTATCCTTTCCAACAAATCCAAAATCATTTTCTTGCATTCCTCAAAGGAGCGGGTTGGAGTAGGGACCTTGGGGTGGACTCGCTCCTCGTCCCTCGACCTAGGTGTGGTCCTAGGCTCGGCTATAAGCGGGGCTTCTGTAGACACGCCATTCCTGACGTCTCCTGAGAAAGTCTCATATTACTATACGATGCCCCGCGACGGTTTACGCATTTTGAATCGCTCGAGTGCTTCCTTTTCTTGAGTCTTCTTCCGCCCTTCTCAGCATCCGGAATCGTCTCGTCACGGCATTCGGACGGCATCAACACTAGTCGGACTCATCAGAGGTTCTGAAACCAGGAAGGGTGTCTGCCAGGTGGCCGCCAACGCCTGAACTGAGGACCCGGGTGGGTCTTTATGGGGGCATCCAGGCCCCTGGACGCCCCCATTCTTTTATTTTATTCTTCAAAGCCCAAAATCAAATAAAAAATAATATATTAATGGAGGCGTCCAGGCCCCTGGATGCCTCCATAAAAATAAATATAAAAAATATAAAATGCCAGTTGGCATAAAAGATAAAAATACAAATAAAAATAATATATTAATGGAGGCGTCCAGGCCCCTGGACACCTCCATCAACTCACTCACGGGGCGCCGCCCACCGAACGACAGTTTGTCGTGTGTGAAAGAATCCAAATTGTGGAGATGTCCAGCCGTCTGGACGCGCCCATTTCCAAATCACGGGTCGCCACTCCAAAACCACGCGTTGTGTTAAACCGCGTGCAACTTTCGGCGGAGTTCGGTGGGACTTATGGAGGCATCCGGGACCCTGGACGTCTTCATGAAAATATTCAAAAAAATGAATAAAAATAGAATAAAATATCTTTTTTACCCTGATGGAGGTGTCCAGGGTCTTGGACGCCTCCACCCTCCGGAGCCCTATAAATAGAGGCCCACCCCGCTCAGTTATGGAGGAGCTTCTAAGAGATTCGATAGGCTGCCGGAGCCCAGAGGCTACCGGAGTCATTTCTAACCCGTGGGGTCTTTTGTAGGTGGAGGTTCTGCCGACTTCTCGGGTGCCCACGCTCGCGAGAGGAAGGTCGTCTTCATCCACCGCGCTTCCACGTCGTCCCTACACTGCCGGAGCTCCGTCGGATTTCACCATCGGCACATCCAATAAGCCAATCCTTTCCTTTTCTTCGTAGTTCTTTTGCATTCATCATCTCGCATCCTCTATCCCCCTTCATAAGGGCGCCTCTTCTTATATACTTCTTGTATCCATCATCTCATTTTCCTCCTACTCGAGTCCGAGAGGGGTTTAAAAGATAACACCAACCAGGTGTGTGTCTTGCCATCATTTCGTTATTTTTATCGCAAGGATTTGAATACTACACATTCATCTTTCTAATCTACTCGTTACTTGTTTGTCGTTGTTTTGCAAGGGTACCCAAGGAAAGCACTCTTCGTCGGCCGGCCGAAGGGGGAGGAAGAAGCAACCCGCCGTCTCCCGCTCTTGAGGTAGGCGCGATCACTTTCTTTATTTTGGGGTCTTTTGGCCCCTGGCGATCACATCTTGTTCTCGAGGCCGCGGCGAGTCATTTCCCCACTGGCCGTTTAAATTCTCGTTCTTATATTCTCTTTATATTCTGTTATATTCTGCTCATATTCTCGAGGCCGCGGCGAGTCACTTCCCCAATGGCCGTTTAAATTCCCGTTCTTATATGTTATATTCTTATCTATTCATATTCTCGAGGTCACGGCGAGTCACTTCCCCAATGGCCGTTTAAATTCCCGCTCTTATATTCTCTTTATATTTTGCTATATTCTTATATGCTCATACTCTCGAGGCCGCGGCGAGTCACTTCCCCAATGGCCGTTTCAATTCTTGCCATTTAATTTCTGCACCATTCCCATCCCCCCGAGGTCGCGGCGAGTCACTTCTCGCTATGGCCGTTTAACCCCCATATCTTGCTATATTACATTTGTCCCGCTCGCCCCGCCGGAGCAATCTCCCGTGGTGGCCCCTTCTCTTTTCTTTTATTTTCTGTGTTGCAGCAAATAAAAGAGGAGCCCGCGCGCTCCGCGTCTTCTTTGCTCTCCGAACCGCGTGACGTCGCTCACAGCTTCCACTCAGTTGGAGGTACTTGAGTGGGTTGGGATGGGGGTGCCAAGGGGAGGTTGGTTGGAGGTGCTTGGGCGGGCCACTAGATTGGGGTCGCTTTGTTGGGCTTGGACGGCGGTGAAAGGGTGGGATTGGGTAGTAGTGTGGCCCACTTGGTTGTGGGTGAGTTGGTGGGGTGGGTGAGTGGTATGACCTCCGTGGTTGGAGGTAGGTGGGCGGGGCAAGTAGGCCCTCCTAAGCGCTCTCTTCATTTCCCACCATGACTCGATGGGCCTTAGATTCCTATCCTCCCTCCAGTATTTGATGTTCCTCCAAGTTGCGGCGGCTTCACCAAAAAGTCACCTTTTGGCAACATCGACTTGCATGGGCCCGTACATAATGTACACCTCGAAGTAATCATCCATAATGGCTTCCCATTCTAGGTAGACACTCGGGTCATCAGACCCGTAGAAGTCCCAGGTTTCGGGCCTCGTGGGGTGGTTCGGGTGGTCCTTCCATTTGAGATAGTATCGCCACCATCCGGGAGTTTGGGAATCCATGGGTGATTGGGGACTAGTGGGTGGGCATGCCGACACTAGTAGATCAACCAACTAGACAATAGACTACAACCCTAGACATGACGACCAAGACTCGGTACGTGGCGGAGATAACCGATCCGAAGACCACTCGCGCAAGTGTGCGGCCTTCCCGATAGGCATATCCTAACGTTCGGGTAACACCTTTTGATATATCGGGTTATTGGGATGCGATGCAAAAGACACTTTGTTTTGTTTTAAAACAATGATGACCCTAAACACGACTTAGAAGTAAATGACTAATGAATGACACTTTTTTTGACACCCTAGACTCAAACTCGCTCTGATACCAAATTGATGCGGGACGAGACCACGGACACGACAAGCTCGTGACTGTCCCTTAACGAGGGAAGCGTCGGACGTGCGCGGTTGAGGAACCGGCAATGAGCTAGGGTGATCGGCTCTCTCGTGTGCCCAGATCGGGTCACGGGACGGTGTCGCACTCTCTCGCAGCAGCGGTAATGACTAGATAAAGCGAGCTAGATATCCCTACACATGTTCTCTAGCATCGACATAAACAAGCATATATGAAATTAAGCAAAATGCCAAGTAAGGAGCGAGGACGATACCTCCACGCGCTCGGCGTGGGGACGACGGACCCGGCCGAAACTCGTACTCCCGAGATAAATATTACACAAAGATGACAGCAATGAAATATCACCCACTCCACGCAGGGAGATAAAGGGCTACACAACTGGGTCCGGGAGGACCGAATTCGGTTTGACGGGCGGCTTCTCGCGTTGATTCGGCAACACCCGAACACGTGACGGTGGGGCCCACGTGCTGTCCGGAGGGGCCGTTTGGGACCCAGTGGTACCGCTGTAGTGGGGACACTTAGGGAAGCGTTCCCCGGGCTGGCGGCACGCTGGTTCGGCGGCCGGAGGCCGGGCGGCTCCGATCGGCACCGGTCGGAATAACCGGCCACGGACCTGCCGGTTCTGTTTTTCGGCGCGCGCTCCGGCGAGAACAGACGCTGCGATCAGCCCCGACGTCGGAATGCGACGAAACTGGCGCCGTTGGAAAGATGCTTTGAAGGGCTTCAACCCAAGGTGATTACAGAAAAATAATCAAGCCCGTACTTCTGATTGGTGAATTTTGAAGTTTGCTATTGTACAGTGTCTGAACTCTCAGACTAGTAGGGAACGTTCCTATGGATTACCTTTGACCGCAAGGTAGACGTCCGAATATGGGGTTATGTTCTTCATAAAAGTTGTGGGAAATCAAGCTGCAAAACTAGGAATATTTTTGGATCTGGATTTGGGGAAGGGTACGAATTTCTATGATTTTTACACTAGCAGTGGGTCGGATATGGAATCTGGCTGACAACACTGTAGCTGAGGAAGAACACGAATTTTTAAAAATTTATGAAAGGCTGCTCAAAAATTAAGAAAAATGGTGGATGTAGGGGATGATGGACAGAACTCCCAGTAAAAGTGGGAGGATTTGGAAAAATCAAAAAGAGGGTCGGAGGTGAGGAACACAGGGCTGCTGTCACTGTAGACAGAGATAAAACAGATCTGGGAATGAAAGATGCATGAAAATAGAAAAATACTAAACGAGGTATTTTGGACCTGAATGTTTTTTTGGATGATGGGGTGGAATATAGGAACACACCATAAAAATTGCAGACCACGAAGAGGCCGTGGCTGGTAGCAGAAATTTTGGGAAGACACCTTTGTCCAGCAGGATAGAATACCGAAGATGGTTTCGCGGCGACTCGAAGGCGGCACGAACGGCGGCGGCGGCACAGATGATCACCGGAGATAGAGGGGAGGGGATAGAAGATAGAAATCACTCTAGAACTGGAGGTTGGAGGAGAGAAACCAGAGGGAGAGAGGGGGGGCTCAAGAACACTCTTGATTTTCTAACAATTTTCTCTTCATTAATGCTAACAAATGGAAAATACAACCCTTTTATATGCCATGTGTCAAATCTAATCTACACCATTAGATCTAGGGGTGGGGAATGGAGGGCCAAGATTGGATATGAATAACACACAAAAAATAATAAAATATTAAGGGGAGAGGGGCGCCCCCTTGACCATGGTTAATGGGGTTGAATGGGTAGGTGAGGTAGGTAACCCACCTTGGACTAATTAAGCCACTTGTCTCCCATGTGGTCAAATGGCATTCAACCCTTCTAGATGGCCACCTAGGATGGTTGACCAGCCCCACATGGATGACATGGACCAATGGGAAAGGGTTGGGGGCCCCCTTGCTGGTCCTACTGACAAATTACATAGAAACCCACACAATCCGTGAGAATGACGCATTGGCTTACAAAGCCGTACAATTGCGTACATACTTTCCCAAGGATATAAACACAAACTAAAAGGACATAAATGTAAAAGAAAAAGTACATGCTCGGCGTCGATTCCCATCAGCGCCCCTTCGGGTTTTCGCCACAGCTGGTTGTTGCCATTTTGCCCTTGTCCCCTTGCTGGGGCAAGTCTAGCGGGGCACCTCTGTTTTAAGACCCTTTCTCTTATTTATTATATATATATATATATTTGACAAGTGGGTGATATGTAATGGTTGGCTAGGGCCCGAGGCCTTGCGCCGAAAGACATGGTTCCTTCGTCGGCAAGAAGATAATGCCAACGCAACGGATGGATTTTTGCCGATTCGGACGTAAGGTCCGTAATGGCAACATTGTATGGAGTGGGTGGCTGGGGCACGGAGCCTTGTGCCGGGACGGGACTTGTTCGTTGGCAAGGGACTAATGCCAGCGCAAGAATAGAGATTTTGCCGATTCGGGCGTAAGGCCCATAATGGCGATTTTGCATGAGAGGAGGTGGCTGGGGCACGAAGCCTTGCACCAGGAAAGGATTTATTTACTTGTAGGGAACTAATGCCTAGTGCGGGGGTTGAGTTGTCTTTGCCCGTGCGGACGCCCGTCGATACACAAGGGGGTGCGGATGGAAGGAATACGTATATATATGTATATATGTATATTTACGTGTATGTTCGTATACATATATATGCGTGTATATATATATATATATATGTATTATTATTATTGTCGTTCTCCCCCCTTTTTCTCTTCTTTTTTTTCTTTCTCTTCTTTCTTTTCTTTCGTTTTCCCCCTTCTTCGTTTATTCTTCCTTTTCCTCTTTTCCCCTTTTTTTTATTTTCCCCTTCTTTCCCCCCCTTTTTTTCTCTTCTTTCTTCTCTTCTCCCTTTTTATTTTCTTGCCTCTTTTTTTCTTCTTTTCCTCTCCCCCCTTTTTTATCCGTTTTTCTCTCTCTTTTTTTCTTCTTTTTTTTTTTTTTCTTTTGTGTGTGTCCCCTATATAAAGGGGCGGGGTGGCTCGAACGGGCCACCCCCTCTTTCAAACCTTCCCTCTTCCCTCTCTCTTTCTTTCTCCCTTTTTTGGTGGCCGAGCGGACGAAGGCCCCCCCCCTTTCGCTTCTTCTTCCTCGTCCGTCGAACGCCACCATCATCATCGTCACCGCCGCCGTCTTCTCCATCACCGGGGTGAGGAGGCCGCCGAGGAGGGACTCTTCCTCCCTCTCTCTTCTCCCCTTCCTTCCTCTTCTTCTCTTCTCTTTTTCCGTCTTCGGGGGCAGTGGAACCCTAGGGCCCCTTCTCTTCTTCTTCTCCTTCTCCATTCTCCCTTCTGCTCTCTTCCTTCTCCTCCTTCGTCTCCGGCGTCGTGGGCGGCCGCCGGTGAGTGGGTGTGAGGGTGCGCCGGGGAGAGGGCGTCGGAGCGTGCCAGGGAAGGCTCATCTGAGCGTGTCGGAGAGGCCCGCCATGGGCGTGCCGTGGAGGGCGTTGGGGACCGTGCCGGGGAAGGGTTCTCACGGGCCGTGCCAGGGCAAGCAGTTGCAGGGTGTGTTGGCGAAGACCCCCAAGGGGTGTACCGGCGGAGAGCCCTGAGGGCGTATCGGGGAAGCCCCCATAGAGTGTACCGGGGGAGCAGCGCGGGGCCGTGCCGGGAAATAGGGATAGTTGTGTGCCGGTGAAGCCCCCATAGGGGTGCCGGGGAAGACGCCAGGGCTGTGTGTCGGGGAGGCGCCTCAGGGGGCGTGCTGGCGAAGACCCCCAAGGGGTGTACCGGAGAAGCCAGCGCTAGGGTGTGCCGGGGAGGACACTGAGGGCTGTGCCGGCGAAGACGCCCAAGGGGCGTACTGGCGAAGAGGCTATGGAGCGTGCCGGGGAAGGCACCCAGGGGGTGTACCGATGAGAGGACGCCTGTGTAGCTGAGGACTTTCTGGTGTTACCTTTCGGGGCCCACCTTGACTTTTTTGGGGCCGTCACTCCTTGTGGACGCGCACCCGTGTTTTCCCTTACGCCTTTGGCCTAGGGGAAACTATGCCGAAATTTCGTCAGAAATTGGCAGTGTCTTATTCGTTTTACTTGTAGTAGAGCCCCTTTACAGTTTCATTTCTCTTCGCCTGTGGCTTGTTCTGATCCTTTGTTTGTTACATCTTTGCAGATAAATGGATGCCCCAAGTGGTTCTTCTGCCCCTACTGCCGCTATCGGTGCTGACCTTGTTCCCCAGCCCCCGGTGCCAACCGTGACATGGCTTAACGTGGAGGAGCTGGACAGGGAGCATGCTGAAATAGTCGTGCTGGCCGAGTCCTCGGGTTCTGAGGGTGAGACAATGGACTATAACAGGCTCTCTCGGGTCGAGAATCGCTTCACCTTCGATCGGACCGGTGAATATCGGAAGGACTTCCTGAAGGACAAGCATCTGATCCGTTTTCTGAAGTACTTCCGCTCCCAGGAGAGGAGGGAGCTACGGGCCATGCGGGAGGTCGAGCAAGTGATCCTGCAGGCTCGCGACAGTTTGTTGTACAGCGTCCCCAGGAGCATCCCGATGTATTTGATGGGGGAGGCTCGGGAATGGAAGCCCGTCCTGGGGATCGAAGGAGTGCTACCGGCCGAAGACAAATTGGTGCGAGCACCTCAGTTCACCACAGCGAAGTGGGATATGTCTGCTGGGCAGGTGCAAGGCGAGCCGCCTCACTTCGGTTTGTTCTTGGCTCCCTTGAAATGGGGCTACAGTGAGGAGCCCTTCATACTGGATTGCCTGGCCGTCCGATTCAAGTACGAGTTGGCGCTAGGCTGGTTCGGGGAGCTGAAGCTCCAGGATGCTCATACCTTCAGGGAAGGGGCAGTAGAATTCACCGAGTACGTGATGTTCAACTATGCCCCGCTGCTGGTCTGGGTTGGCATTTACCACAGTGTGTATGCCTCTCGGCACGGCTACCCTATCTCCAAGGGTCTATGCTGTGGCATGATAGAAGCATTCAGCGTGGAGACCAACACTTTTTATATGGCGGAGGGTGAGACTTCACTTGATTTGTGGAGCCTTAGTCAGCTCAGCGGCTTGCCCATTGATGGGGAGCCTTATGAAGAGGTATGCCTTCCCGACCTGTTCAAGGACGAGACCAATGGGGACGGCTACTATTCCCTTGGCTACTCGTACTGGTATCTTATGAAGGCATATCGGGAGCTATACCAGCTGGCGCACGGCGGGAGGCAGCCTCCCCGTGGGGACCGGAAGAGGGTGCGCCTGACCCTGTGGCTGCAATATTTCTATGATGGGTTGAAGCAGTATGAAGAGTTTCCATGTGTTGGGACCGCCTTTGCCCGCAAGAAGCGCGCCAAGCCCAAAACTGATGTGAAGATCCCCTCCAGAGGACGCCGGAGTGGCCCCAATCCGATTGGGGTTGACCCGTTAACACACTGCGTCGCTTATCTGACATATTGGCTGTGCTCATTTGCCATGCCACACAGGGATGAGACAGTCATTCGACTGGACGCCATTTATCCGACCTGTCAACTGGCATGGGGAGTCAAGCTTTCCTTGTGCCCGGCCACTCTCTGCCTGATATATAAGTCGCTGGGGGACATCAGCACTCACCAATTCCCGAGGTAGGCCCGATATGTGTGCCCGTTGCACTTCTTCAATGCATGGGTCTGCTCGTTATTTTCGGAGTTCGCCCCTCGCGCTATGTAGGACTGGGGGCTGGTGCCGAGGATGTTGGAGTTCTCCAGTGCAGAACCATGCTCTACTTCCCTGCGGCTATATGACATTCGGGGCCAGCTGACGATGGTTCCACGGGACGCGGCCGGCACCATCCACTTTTGGACGTTGGCCGCGCATTCTAGCCCTCTGGTGAACAACAAGAGGGAGTGCAAAGATGATCAGGTGTAGAAGTATATCCACCCCATCAGCTAGGAGACTGTGGTCCGCCCGTTGCTGGAGCCCGAGCTCAGGGATTGGGCGTTATCCATACGCCCGAGCGTGCTGGCATTCAGGAAGGGGGAGAATTTGCTGCTGGAACCATATTACCCTTTCCGGTTCGACCAAAATTTAGGATATGATCATCATATCCATGTCTATCATGCACAGTTCGGCTTGTCTTCCCGAAACCTCCGAGGGAGTTCCACTGCCGAGCATGCCAGAAGCTGGTGGGACTTTTTCCACCGAGCCGACTCTGCGACCTTTAGGGTGCCAGCCCCGGGTCGTATTCCTCGGGTGACCCCGGAGTATATAAAGTGGTGGAATGCCCGGACGGCCTTTTATCGATTGCACAAGACCGATTGCTGGGACGGAGCAGAGAGGAAATTCCTGAGCAAGCAACCGGTACTGGTGCTCGATATTGACCCGGAGCATCTCCTCCGGCTCAAGAACAGGCAGGAGAAGGAGGTGGTGGCATATCTGGCCGCCCGCCGGGAAGCTCGGGAAGCGAGGCCGACACCAAAAGTGGAGCTACCCCCAGTGGCGAAGGATAACTACAAGAAGACCCTGAGGGACCTTTGCCGGATAGGGAGCGACCGTCTGAAGCTCATCAATTATCCGCTCCCCATGGAAGAGGAGGGCACTCCCGCAAAGAGCTGGTGCCCAGAGAGAGACCCAATCTGCCCATACCGCACATTCATGAGGCGGGAGGAGAGGAAGCCTGAAAATTACAAGGACACCACGTGGCTGTATATCCTTCTTCGAGTGAATGGGCTGAAGATCGAGGATCAGACGGCCGTCAGTATGGGCAAGCGCCTGCAGGTCTCCTATTATTATGCCGACGGGTGGGGCATGGACCACTTCAATCTTTTCTGCCACTTCTCGTCGAAGAAGCATGCGGACCTGGCTGCTCTTACTGATCGCTGCCAGAAGATCGAGGACGTGTGCTGGCTGGTCTGAGAGGTGGCGCGTCGGGACAAGGAGCCGTCCCTGAGCTATTGGCCGATAACGCTTCGGTTATATACCGGTCCTCACGGTATTTAACCTTTCCACTTCTTTTATTCTCATTGCTGCGACCTTAGTAGGTTATCGGGTGCTAATCGTATGCGTGTGTCTATTTTGACAGACCATCCCGCAACGTGCAAATGGCGACGTATCGGAATCTCCTTCGGCTCGTCCAGAAGCCCGCATGCTTCGAGGCCGCACTGCCAGCCCCGACCACGGCTCCCTTGCCCAAGGCTGTGAAGAGGTCCCGGGCGAAGTCGCCTATGAAGAAGGCAGTGGATGCCGCCAAAGCGGCCAAGCAGCGGGACGCGAAGCGGCGAAAAACAGAGGCTGCTAAGACCTCGACGGCTGCTCCTCCGGTGCCGCGAATCCCATCTTTTGAGGAGTTTGAGGTCGCCCGGACCGAGTCGAGTCAACCTGCCGGTCAGCACCTCCAACCCTTGGCGTACTTTTAAGGTTTATTTTCACTTTGAGGCAAGGCCTTGACGCCTGAATGTCTTTCTCCCTTTTGTCTCAGCTACTGTGGAAGAGCCTGCACTCACGTCTATTCCTGACGTGGAGGATCCGGTTCCTACGCCCATCCCCGATGTGGGTGAAGCTGCAGTTGCAGTAGAGGCGACTTCAGCGCCAGCTCCAACTTCCCCACCACAAGCCAAGGGGAGGTGCCGGGCGAAGTCGCCCGTTAAGAAGGCGTTGGCTGCTGCCAAAGCGGCCGGGTGGCAAGCGGTGAAGCGGAGGCGGGCCGAGGGGTCCCTGGCCCCGGCGACCGTCTCTCCGGTGGCTCCCATTTTATCTTTCGAGGAGTTTGAAGTCACCCGGATTGAACCAAGTCACGATGCTGGTGAGGTTCACCGGTCATCGACATCCTTTGGGATTTATTTGCCTCCCGGGGCGGGCCTTGCATGCGCATATGACAATTGCATTTCTTTCTTTCAGGCGGTACGGAGGAGCCGGCACCTATGCTGATCCCGGGCGAGGGCAAGGCCGCGGTTCCTGAGGCAGCGTCGCCCATCAAGGAGGCCATCCGCGAGCCGCCTCATGTTGTAGAAGCCAAAGGGGGTAGTTGTCTCCGTCCGCTCGCTTGACTTCCTTCATTCTTTGGGAACCCATTGGCTTTGACATGACTTGCCTTTTCTTTTATGTGACAGGCGCTGCTACAGCAGTTGTTGGGCTATTAGGGCCCCGCCTACACCTCCCGGTGACGCACATGTATGTGAGGAAGAGGTTGAAGTCTGGCGCACCAGCCTCACCCAGCCCGCGGGAGGATGCGCCAATCATTGACCTCGAAGCGGAGGCCCCTTTATCGGCAAGGGAAGACCCCGTAGCGATTGATTCATCGTCGAGCAAAGAGGTAGACTATGACTACTCCTCTGACGAAGTGGCCCCCGGCGAGGGCATGCTTGAAGTGTCTGGGCCGCCCGAGCTGCTCTTTACGGCCCCTTTACTTGCTAGCTTCTTAAGCCTAATGGGGAAGGCTGTTGTAAGTGTGAGCTTGTTCGCGCGGGACCTCCCCCCCTCGTGATCATCCATCGACTTTCCTCACGTCATCCTTTGATTTTCAGGCACCAACCGAGCCGAAGGTTGTGGAGGGAGCTGCTCCAACCTCGCCGGTCGACCGCCCTGCAGGAGCCGATGCAGGCCTGGGGAAGCTAGCCCTTTTGTTTGAGGCCCTTCAGCAGGAGTCGGCTGTAGAGACTTCCAGTGTTCCTGGGCCGACAGGCGAGCCTTTGGAGGAGGGAGAGGTCGCGCCCGAAGGCGGCATCATTCCAGTGGCCGAGGTAAGCACGTGGGTCTTGTGGTCCCTTTCTGCCTCTTGCCCACGCATGATTTATTCCAGATAGCGAGTAGCTGACTCCTCTCCACCTGGTCAGGCAACGCCGACGCCAGGGAAGACTTCTAGCCGTGTCCAGAAGGCCGTCGCCAAACGGAGACCGGCCATCGGTCCGATAGCGGTGGAGGGGTCGGCTCCGACCTCGGGCCCGGGGGCGGAGAGCCTCACAGCACTTGTGCAAGCGGGAGGCATACCCCACCTAATAATTCCGCTTCCGCCTCTCCCGAAGCTTCTGGCCCAGATGGAGGACCCGCTCTTGAAGCAGATATTCGCGGGGCTTCGCGCACACCTGGAGGGGTCCCAGACGCAGGAGAGGGGTCGACCAGCGATGGCTTCGGGCCCGACTTTGCTCGAAGCCCCTCCTTTGGCTACAGCAGCGGCACCTGTATCCCCGTCCAGGGAGCTGGCGGCGGCATCAGATGACTCGGCGATGACCTTGTCCCCTCCCCTGGTGGTGACCGGCCAGGGATCTTCTGTTGAGCTACGATGGCGCCGGCCAAAGGACCTGATTCTCGCTCTTCCATCTTCCTCGGCCGCGACGGACGCAGATTTGTGGGCCGAGGTGGACAGCTCTGTGGATTTTGTTCCCCCGAGGGTATCCTCGGTCAGTCACAGCTCATCAGGCGCACCGGTCCGACAGATGTTGGTAACATTACAGACGATGCTCTTTGCCGATCCTAACCTATCATATCGTAAGGTGCACAGTATAGTGACGCAGTTGACCGGGGCACTGCAAGTGTTGGGCTGCCCACTCGGGGAATGGTCGCGGCGGGTTCTGCTGTTGCTGAAGTATATTAAGCGTCGCGAGTTCCTCGAGACTCAAGCCCCCGGCGAGCACGCCGCTCTCGATGCCCAGGCAGAAGAGTATTTGCAACTTCTAGAGGCACGGCGCGATGACGTAGAGCAGCACGGGAAGGCCATGGAGGGAGGCTAGGGCGATGTTTGCTCCCTCAGGAATCGAATCGCGAAGCTGGAGGGCTACCTCACCGCCGCCAGGTCTGACCTTGCCCGAGCTGAGGAGATAGTCGAGAAAGAAGGCGAGGCACTTGCCATCGCCCGGGCCGAGATAGCGTCTGTAGAGACCGAGCTCGCTCGACTCGAAGAACAGAGGGGGTGATTGCGTGACATGACAAACTTTCCTTGCGTCAGAATCCTCCCTCTTGAAGACATCTTCAGGGGTGTTGATTGAGCGTTGCCACCCCCTTAGTTCTCTTTTTCCTTCTTCTTTTGAAATGTAACACAGGGGTATGCCCCGAAGCATATGTAGCTTAATCCCTTTTCAAATAGAATAGAACACTTATTGTTTCACATGTCCTTTCGGTGTGCGTTCACCCTAGGGGGGATCTCTTTTCTCCTACCTTCTCTTCTGTGTATATTGGCTTCTTCTTCCTCTTTCCTCCTTTTTGCTGTGCCAAAACACATCGGCAGGGTGTAAATCTTCGCGGTGATTCGCTCTGGGAGAGCCAGGCAGGAACCCATGTCAGGGCATGGGAGAGTGCTCGCCCTCCCAGGGCAAGGACGAGGGAACCACTCCACCGTACCAAATGGGTGACTCACCGGCCTCGTCATAATGTTGGAACCGCGCACGGGCCTCAGGCGGGGGGCCTTGGTCAGAGACGGAGAGAAGAGTTTGTTTAGTCAATGGCCTGGGCGGAAGGTCCAAACCAAAGGGGTACTCACCGCCCGGGGAGGATGGAGAGAAGAGTTTGTTTAGTCAATGGCCTGGACGGGAGGTCCAAGCCAAAGGGGTACTCACCACCCGGGGAGGACGAAGAGAAGAGTTTGTTTAGTCAATGGCCTAGACGGGCCAAACCAAAGGGGTACTCATCGTCCGGGGAGGACGGAGAGAAGAGTTTGTTTAGTTTTTAGTATTTCCGCTGATACGGGGCAATGACTGGAAATGGGGGGGGGGGGGGGGGCGTTCCCCCTCTTCTTAGCTTTTATTCTTCCCTTGCTCTTCTCTCTTCTTCTTTCTTTCTTTTTCTCTTCTTCTTTTTTTTCTCTTTTTTTTCCTTTCTTTTTTTTTTCTTTTCTTCTTTCTTTCTTTTTCTCCTCTTCTTTTTTTTTCTCTTCTTTTTTTTACTTTCCTCTTCTTTTTTCTTTCTTTTTTTTTCTCTTATTCCTTCTTTCTTCTCTTTTCTTTTTTGAAAACATGGATAGCGATCAAATCGTTCGGGCATCAATCACGCGAATCTGCCCCAAATAGGGCGGAGAATAATATTATTGATTGAATGGGGGCACCGGAGCGTGGTACAGTCTCAAGTGCTTTCCATTAAGAGGCGGGAATTGAACTTCCCCGCGGTGGTTGACAATTACATAGGCTCCGCCTTCGTAGACTTTCTGGACTACGTAGGGTCCGAGCCAGTTCTCATTCAGTTTGCCTTTGGGGTTGGTGGCCATGACGTCTCTTTTCTTGACCATGACAAGGTCGCCTTTCTTGAATTCGCGTTCCTTGACGAGCTTGTCAAAGGCACGCGCTATTCGGGCCTGGTAGACCTGAATGTTCTGTTGGGCCTGAAGCCGCTTTCCTTCCAGGCTGGAGAGCTCTTCGAGCCTTCGCTCGACGTTGGTCTGCCCTTCATGGACAAGGCCGTGCTGAACGGCGACTCTGAGGGAAGGTACCCCCAATTCAACGGGGACGATTGCCTTCGAGCCATATACGAGAGAAAAGGGCGAGCATCCTGTTGGGGTCTTGTATACGGTTCGGTACGCCCATAGTGCCTCGTACATCTTCTCTTCCCAGTCTCTTTTGTTAGAGCTAACAATCTTGGCCAGGAGAGCGTAGAGTGTTTTATTAAAAGCTTCGGCCAGCCCATTAGCCTGGGGATTGTAAGGAGTCGATGTCCTCCAATCAATTTTGAATTTTCTTGCCAACCGGTAGACCTTCTGGTTGCGGAAGTGGCTGCCGTTGTCTGACACAATCCGGTCGGGCATGCCAAACCGGAATATCATGTTACGGCGGACAAACCTAGCCACGATCTCTCCGGTGACCTCCCTCAAGGCGACAGCCTCTGCCCAACGGGAGAAATAATCGGTTGCCGCCAAAATGTACTTGCAGCCGGCGGACGTCACGGGTAAAGGACCCACGACGTCTGTTCCCCACTAGGCAAACGGCCAACTGGGCACCATTGGATGTAGCTGCACGGGAGGCCTTCTGGGTATGGTGGCATGCTCCTGACACTTCTGACACGACATAGCATATTTGCAGCAGTCGTCAAATATTACCGGCCAGTAGTAGCCAAGCTTCTTTATTTCAATCTTCATTTTTGGTCCCACCTGGTGTGCACCAGCTGTCCCGACATGGACTTCCTTCATGACCCTCCAGTCCTCTTCAATGGAGAGACATCGAAGGAGTAGCTTCTGTTTGGCGTCAGCCACAATTCGGAATAATATTCCGTTTCAGAGCTCATAGGAGTCCTTGGTTCTGATTAGCTTGATCTTCTCTTCTCTTCGCTCGGGTAGTTGCCGGTATTTTAACCACTGCATCAAGGGGTCCCTCCAGTCAAGTAGGCCGACGGCTTCTGCTGCAGTGACTTCTAGCTCTTCTTGTTCTGGCTCTTCTTCTATCATACTAGGCATTTGGTGCTGATTTATTACTTGGATATTGAGAGGTCCATCTGGAGGCACTGCCAATGAGCTTGCCAATTTTGCCAGGGCGTCGGCTTGGGCATTCTCCCCTCTGGCGACATGGCCTATCTCGAGGAGGTAGAACCTCTCCATGAGCCCCTTTGCCTTAGTGTGATAAGGGAGCAACTCAGGTTTCCGAACGTCGAACTGCCCCTGGACCTGCTTGACGACCAGCAGCGAGTTGCCGAATACTTGGAGCATTTTGATCTCCATTTGGAGGGCCACCTGGAGGCCGATGATCAGAGCTTCATACTCTGCTTCATTATTTGTGCAGGGCTTGCTAATGCAGAAGGAAGTGTGCAGCACTTCTCCGTCTGGTGATTTGAGGACGATGCCGGCTCCGGCCCATACCTTGGTGCATCCGGACGGGGTCACTTCTGTTCTCGAGGCCCCGTCGAAATACAACTGCCAGATGGCTTGTTGGACTTGGTCCACCTCCAGTGTTTCATCTTCGGGTAGCTCGGTGGCCAACGGGGAGTCTTCGGGCATAGGGTGTGCTGCGAAGAAATCCGCGACGGCTTGTCCCTTAATGGCCTTCTGCGGCACGTAGGTGATGTCAAACTCCATGAGCAGAACGGCCCACTTGCCAAGGCACCCTTTCGGAACTGGCTGGGAGAGAATGTGCTTGATGGGGTCAGCTCTGGATATTAAACTTACTTCATGGGACAGCATGTAGTGCCTCAACTTCTTGATTGCGAAGACCAAGGCAAGGCAGACCTTCTCAATCGGGGTGTAATTGGCCTCCGCTCCCACCAATCTCCTGCTGAGGTAGTAGAGAGCCTGCTCCTTTCCCTCATCATTATTCTGGGCAAGCATTGCCCCCAGTGAATATTCGGTGGCCGCTATATAGAGAATAAGCGGTCTACCTTTGACAGGTGCCCCCAGGACTGGCGGGGTCTTCAGGTACTCTTTTAGCTGGTCGAACGCGTGCTGGCATTCGTGACCCCAGCTGAAGGGTGCATTCTTCATCATCAGTCTGTGAAAAGGTTGGCAACGCCCCGACAGGTTGGAAATGAACCTGCTGATGTAAGCTAAACGGCACTGTAGGGACCTCAGCTCTCCCAGACTCTTCGGAGGGGGCAACTCCTGGATGGCTTTTATCTTGAAGGGGTCAATCTCGATCCCTCTGTGCCGGACAATAAAGCCGAGGAACTTTCCGCAGGACACGTCGAAGGCGCACTTCATGGGGTTCATTTTCAGCCCGTACAGCCGGAGCCTTTGGAAGATGACCCTGAGGTCACTCAGATGCTCATCTCTCTTCTTAGTCTTGACAACCAGATCATCAATGTAGCATTCGACCTTGCTATACAGCAGCTCGTCGAAGATCTTGGTCATCGCTCGTTGATATGTGGCGCCGGCATTTTTGAGGCCGAAGGGCATTCTCTTGTAGTGGAATATCCCCTTGGGCGATCTGAAGGCCGTGTGAATCCGGTCATGATCGGCTATCCAAATTTGGTTATAGCCGGACGATCCGTCCATAAAAGAGAGGGCCTCATGGCCAGTGGTTGCATCAATCATCACTTCGGTGATAGGCACCGAGAAGTCATCTTCTGGGCAGGCTTTATTCAGGTCGCGGAAATCCACGCAAATCTTGATCTGTCCATTCTTCTTCTTCACCGGTACGATGTTGGCCAACCAAGTAGTGTACTGGTTTTCTGCCACGAAGTCGACGTCTATGAGCTTGTCGACCTCCTTGCAGATCTGGCTGATCAATTCCGGCCTCATACGCCGGGGAGGCTGCTTCACTGGCTCCACCTTGGGATCAATGGCCAAAATGTGCTGAGTTACTTTGGGGCTGAGCCCGGGCATTTCTTTGTAGTTCCAGGTAAAGTAATCTCGGAATTCTTGCAGCAGCTTCGTGTATTGTTCCCTCTCCTGTGGGGGCATAAGAGCACTCAGAAAGGTTGTCCTGGGGTCGCCTTCCGTGCCGAGGTTGATCTCAATCAATTCGTCGACGGTGGCCCGGCCGCCATTTTCAATTTCCGATGGGGCTGGCGACAAATCGACAAAGTCTTGGTCTTCATTGTCCTCGGGCTCGAGGACGCCATCCCCCTCTTCTTGTTCCTCGTGACTGGGCGTGGAGGCTGCATTCACCGCGCACTCCTCCTAAACCATAGCCGTCGGGTCCGCGGGGTCCGCTGGTGCAGAAAGGTATAGGGCCACCTCGGGGTCTTCTGTGTACTCATCATAGACAACTCCGGCGGGGGCCGGGGCAGCCGCATCTTCAGGGGCCTGGTACTGGATAGATACTGTATAGGCTCCTCTTCTGGGGCTGTCTGCCACGTGGGGGCTACCACATAGTCTCCCATTCTGAGCTCATCCCTGTCAATGAGGTCTTGGGCAATGTCTTTGAAGACATAGCAGTCTTCGATGGCGTGGCCCAGTATCTGGTGATAGGGACAAAACAGTGGGTCCCCACTTCTTCGGGTGTCCTGCGGCCTCTTGGACCCTGGGAGGGAGACCTTTCCGTAATGGCAGGCCCAGTCAAAGATACCCCAAGTCTTCTCCCTTGGGAAGGAATAGGGCTTCTGTAGCTTCTCTTGGAGTGTCAGGCCTCGCCTGGCTGGCCGCCCGGTTACTGGGCTTGCCGTATCTCTTGTTTCCCTTCTTGACCGGACAGAGGCGTCAGGGCTGGCGTCTCGGGGCCGAGACATATGGCCACCCCACGGGCGGAGAGAACCTTGGATCAGGTCAGTCACTAGCGAGGTCAACTCAGCCAGCCGTACCTTTAACATCTCGATCTCCCGTTACTGCCTGTGGTACAAGGCATACATGACGGGGTCGTATCGAGGAGAGTCCGGAGCATGGCCCATACTACTACTTCTTGCTTCACCTGCAGGCCGAAGTGAAGGTGCCTCGGCGGTACGACCCTTCGAGGTTAGTCCCTCAGAGAAGGAGGAGGTCTTCCCCATACAGTGGCGGCGGAGAGGGTTCCAAAGGAACACTTCTTCGTCTTGTGCCTCCTGAGTCGGAGGCGTGAAATATACATCTTGGTGGGCCTCCCGCAAGTCTGCAACTTCCGCGAGGTTATCGCCGGACAGAGCCGAAACCGATATAACATCAGTTTTGTAATAATCTTCTAGTAAGATGCCCAGACCGGGGTGCTTGGTGATTTACAGCAGCCGCCGATCCAGGTTTGGTGGGTTCCACATTCTTTCAAACATTTCCTTCCGGATGGAGGGTTGATAGGGAGGGATTTTTTGCTTTCTGACCACTATGGTTGTCCTGTCAGTCATGTGGGGAAGCCCCGTGATGGGGACGTGTGGGTCATGCAACTCGTCAGGGAACCAGCAATCATCGTCTTCCCTGACTGGCTTTTCCCCGGCAACATAAAAGATGGTGGGTGGCCCCTCAGGGTTAGGCACCTCAAAAGTTCTCAGCTGCTCGGCTGCTTGACATTCAATTCCTGTTATAGGTTTGATGATCCCTGGCGGGACTCTAACATCCTCTAGCAGGTCTTCGAGGCGATGCGTCCCCGGTGTAGGATAGATGGCGAGAGAAGCTGCCTTGAATACCCCTCCTTCTTGTGTAATGAATGGTACATGTGGGGGAGCCACATAGCCTGGGGGTGGTGGAGGAAACCAGATGTCTTCCTCGGCCCTCTTCTTTCCCTTGTCTTGGGCGGCTTGGGGAGCTTGCTTCGCCTTCTCTAAGTACAGATTGGCATCTGACAAGTGACACTCGAACACCTCGAACGGGTGGAGGTCGGTGAAGATTCTGACTTCCTTCCCCTCGCAAGGGTACTTGATACATTGGTGCAGGGTGGAGGGCACTACTCTGTTCTGGTGTAACCAGGGCCGGCCAAGCAACGCCTTATAGGAGGTGTTGGAGTTGATGACGTGGAACTGGACCTTGGTGGTGAAATCATCAAAAGTCAAGTTGAATTCTGCGACCCCCATGGGCACCTCGCATTTCTGGTTAAAACCAGCAATCTTGACATTCTTGACCTCAACCAGGTGCACGTCGAAGTAGTGCTTTTGGTACACCCGGTAGGGGAGTATATTCACTGCCGCCCCTGGGTCGATCAGGACCCTATTGATAGGCTGGCCGTTCAACTGCCCCTTCATGTAGAGGGGTCTGTTATGACTGCAGGTGGGCAGGAGCATGTCATCTTCTGTGAAAGCCACAGCTACTTCAGGTGATATTTTTGCCAAATAGGCCTCAAGGTGTGCTGGCATCTGGAGTGCGGCAATGATGGCTTGCCATGTTTCTTCATCCAAAGACAGCATCTCCCATACGGTGAATCGGGCCGGGATCTTCTTGAGGTGTCTGACTATTCGGTCGGCAGCCCGCACCTTGAGTAATTTCATCTCTTCGGCCTTGCCGCGCCTGCCCCCACCTTGAGGCTGGGGTGTCAGATCAGGGGATGCTTGCTTTGTGGGTTCTGTTGCAGCCTGTTGAGCCCGTGGGGCCTGCTGGGCTTCCTCCGTTTCTTGCATGAATTCGGCAAGGTTTGGGATGCCGTTAAATTCTTCTTCTGGTTGAGGAGGAGCCGCCGCAGGTGGAGCTCGGGGACTGCATGCTTTTCTGGCCGAAGGAGACCCTTGGGAGCGTGCCTGCCCCCCTGCTCAGGCTGACAGGAACTCGGCGAATGAAGGGGTGCCTTGGCTCCTGGCCCCTCCGGGATAGAGACCCGACGGGGGAGGGATCTCGGTGCCCCGGACCTCGGGTTTGGGGACCCGGTATGGCTGCTCTCCCTTGAACATGATGTTGAGGTTGTCCTGAGGAGGGCGCCCCCACTTCCTCCCCGACCTGGTGGCATGTTGGGAAGTGGACGCTTCAGCCTGTCTCACCTCCGTCGGCTCATGGGGTAGCTCTTCTTCTTTTTCTTCCAGGGAGAGGGCAATGTCGAACAGTGCCGAGAGGGTGTTGCAGGCGATGACGACCTCCTTTTTCTTCTTGCTCCTGGGTCTTCTCTTCTTCTTCTTCTTTCCTACTATAGCCAGCGGCTGCTCTTGGGGAAGTTCACCCCATAGGGGAGGCTCTTTCTCTGCTTCAGCTTCTGTTCCTGGGGCCAGTTCGAGTGATTCGAACTCCTCCCTTGGGACATACTCCTTCAGCTCCACGGGCTGGATTTTGGGCTGTTCATAATCTTCAAGCCCATCAATAATAGCTTGGAGTCTTTCAACTGCCGGGCTGGTCTTCTTATGCATTCGCATTGGGACGCAGCTCTTTTTGTTGTGAGTGGGCCGCCTCATGACCAGTCGAGGGGCCGTTTCATGCCAGACTGGGCTCATCGGGGGTGGTACAGGCAGGGGTGTCACACCCCTCAGATGAACTCCTGGGGTGGGCCGAGGGACACATGCTCTTCTATTCTTCCAGGGTACAGTCTGCCAACCCCCTTGGTCTTGAGCCGGGGCCATGATAAAAGTTTCATAAGTGACGCGGGTGCTGGCCTCCGCCCACTCCTCAGGCAACTCCTGGTACAACGAGACCATATTGACGGTGGAGGTTATGCTGGGCAACTCATGCGGTTGCGGGGGGTCTACCTTATGCTCCCCCATGTCCAGCTCCCCGTTCCTGATTAAGGACTCAATAATGTCCTTGAAGACATAGCAGTCCTCAATGGTATGTCCGAGCATCCGATGGTACAGGCAGAAGCGCGGGTCATCTTTCTTCTTCAGGTCACCGGGCCTCTTCGGCTCTGGCAGTGTGATTTTATTGTAACTGGTTGTCCATTCAAACAGGAGCTTGGACTTGTCTCGGGAGAAGGAATATAGCTTGTTTCTCATCTTCTCCCTCAGTGAGGGGCCCTCCCACCGTTCTGTGGTTCTGGGCGGGGGAAGGTTGGCAGCCTCCTTGGCTTTCTCCTTCTGTTTCTCAAAGGCCTGGAAATCTAGTGTGTGCACCTCAGGGGGAGCTGGCTTCTTCTCGGCCTGCCTGGCTCTCTGGCTTGACATGGCCGGAGTGGAGGAATATCGGGCCAGAAATGCCTCAATCTCTGCTACCACATTGTTCAGGCGGTCAAATGTCTTGACTTCGATGCCAATCATCCTTTCCAGGATTTCTTTCTTCAGGTTCTGCTTGTAGATCTGCACCGCATCCTCCTGGTGTAGGGGACGCCTGCACCTCATGCTGAGGTTCCTCCATCTTTTGATGCAGTCGAGGGCCGACTCATCATTCTTCTGCCTTGTGGCGTAAAGTTCTGCCATAGTGACTTCCTGTTCAGCAACGTAGAATCTTTCTTTGAACTTCTTTTGCATGTCAGGCCAGTCAGCAACAGACCCGGGTGGCAAGCTGGAGTACCACTCAAAGGCAAGCCCGGTAAGTGTCAAGCCGAAAAACTTCAGGAGGTAGGCCTCATCAACAGCCAGATCCCCCATGACATTCACATAATAGGCAATGTGCTCCCTGGGGGACCCTTGCCCATTGAACTTTTCGAACTTTGGTGGCTTGGTGACGCCAACCGGCAGCTTCCTTGCGGCATAGTGGGCCGGGTAGGGCACCCAGTAGATGTCAAACGGCGTCTGATCCCCGTCGCCTCTCTCGGCCAGTTTCATGTCTATCATTTGTTCAAGCATCAATCGGCTAACTGTTGCCGGGTCGACCGGGCTCGGATAGAAATGAGCGGGCTGCGCGCTCGGGGTAACCAACATGGTCGCCTGGGGGGGCATGGGGGACCCTTGGGAAAGTAAAGCCTGTGGTGGGGCCGGTGCCGTGTAATGTGCCTGCTGCGGGGGCGCGCCCCCGAGAGGGTTGAGGGTTGCTGGAAGAGCTGTAGCTTGCAGAGCTGCTTCTGAAGATTGCCCACTGTCCCTGGGCACTTCGGGTAGAACGTTGGTCTGCCAGGACATCGAGGGTTGTGTGTTACGCTCATTCAGTTGCTTCTTTAGTGACTCAATTTCTTGCTGGAATCATTGTATCATGAGCAACATTACCGGGTCGGCTGTGGGGGGATTGGTCATGCCCCATGTCTCTTCGGCCGGGGCATCCTCGGACGATGTCGAGGGTCCGCTGCCCGTGCCCCCAGTACTGACCACATTGGCCGTCAGGGCCGCAAGGGGTTCCACAAGGAAGGTCCCTTCGGCGCCTGTCTGTGCCGCGCTGCCTGCCGCTCTTCCCCTTCTAGTGAGAGGCCCCGTCCTGGCGGCGAGTCTGGCCATTTCTTCAGGGTCGGTAGGTAAGGCCCCATACCGACCGCGAACTCCGGCCATATTGCAGGTGAAGATTCTCCAGCTCCTGTTTCTCTTCGTCGCCTTCCTGGATGATCTTCCCGGGAACACCAGTCTGTCGAAGACCAATCGTCGGAGTGGCGCTTCCTCCCGGACAGGGGACTGGCGTGGCTCCTCTGAGCGATTCCTCGACACTGCACAGGGTGCGGGTCGGGCTCCTTCTTCCTGGAAAGCGGAGGTTACTGCCCCCAGCAGTCTCTGGCGACCCAAGGGAGTGCTACCTGGGCCCCGGAGGTAGTTTCTCATGGCCTGCTCGATCCCTTCCCACTCCTGGTCGGGGAGAGCAGTCGATGGCTGTGCACCGATGGAAGGAACAGGAGGGGAGTAAACCCTGGGTGCCGGGCGGGTAGCATTATGTCGGCGCCCACGGTGATGTCGGCGGGCATTCTCGGGCGACACCGGCATGACGGGTGCTGGTTGGTGAGTCGGGGTTGTCGCCTCGACCCTCTCATCTCTTCGGGCCCTCCTCGGGCAGAAAGTGCTAGGCCCTGCCTGGGTAGGTGTAGTGGGTTGGGCCTCCTTGGGGACCCAGGTTTGCTTTAACTTGGCCAGCCTGTGAGCCGGTGCAGTCTTTGGTGATGCGGCCAGAACAGTGGGAGTCACCTTCTCCTTCAGCTTCTCTAGCCCCTGGAAAGAGTTTCGGACCGGGATAGTCGGGACGACACGGTTCGGTGTCACCTGGGACCTTTGCCCGTCCAGGCGGACCCGGAGGGTCCCGAAAGTCATAGATTTCCCGGAGTTAGACATGCGGCGCCCCGAGACGGCTCCAGTGTTGTTCCTCCGGAGCTTCCTCCGGTGAGATGCCGACCCTTGGTGGGATGGGCCGGCGGTTTGGTGCACATGGTGCACATTGCAGCTCAGCGTCGTTGTCGGGACGCCGTTGTTGTTCCCAGCCACAGCTTGGCCGATAACAGCTTTAGTGGCCCCCGGAGCGGGAGCGTTGGTCTGGGGCTCGTCAGGTGCTTTCACGTCGAGGATGTTGACAAAGGCCACCCCAAAGAAGTTGGGGAAGCCCACGGTGGGAGGGAAACTCCCGAAGTTGAGGGGGACCGCCAGGTAGCCGCCCCGAACATGGTTCCCAACGACCTGAGGGCCGCAGGTGACTGCCATTGCCGGCAGCTTCCTTGCGGCATAGTGGGCCGGGTAGGGCACCCAGTAGATGTCAAACGGCGTCTGATCCCCGTCGCCTCTCTCGGCCAGTTTCATGTCTATCATTTGTTCAAGCATCAACCGGCTAACTGTTGCCGGGTCGACCGGGCTCGGATAGAAATGAGCGGGCTGCGCGCTCGGGGTAACCAACATGGTCGCCTGGGGGGGCATGGGGGACCCTTGGGAAAGTAAAGCCTGTGGTGGGGCCGGTGCCGTGTAATGTGCCTGCTGCGGGGGCGCGCCCCCGAGAGGGTTGAGGGTTGCTGGAAGAGCTGTAGCTTGCAGAGCTGCTTCTAAAGATTGCCCACTGTCCCTGGGCACTTCGGGTAGAACGTTGGTCTGCCAGGACATCGAGGGTTGTGTGTTACGCTCATTCAGTTGCTTCTTTAGTGACTCAATTTCTTGCTGGAATCGTTGTATCATGAGCAACATTACCGGGTCGGATGTGGGGGGATTGGTCATGCCCCATGTCTCTTCGGCCGGGGCATCCTCGGACGATGTCAAGGGTCCGCTGCCCGTGCCCCCAGTGCTGATCACATTGGCCGTCAGGGCCGCAAGGGGTTCCACAAGGAAGGTCCCTTCGGCGCCTGTCTGTGCCGCGCTGCCTGCCGCTCTTCCCCTTCTAGTGAGAGGCCCCGTCCTGGCGGCGAGTCTGGCCATTTCTTCAGGGTCGGTAGGTAAGGCCCCATACCGATCGCGAACTCCGGCCATATTGCAGGTGAAGATTCTCCAGCTCCTGTTTCTCTTCGTCGCCTTCCTGGATGATCTTCCCGGGAACACCAGTCTGTCGAAGACCAATCGTCGGAGTGGCGCTTCCTCCCGGACAGGGGACTGGCGTGGCTCCTCTGAGCGATTCCTCGACACTGCACAGGGTGCGGGTCGGGCTCCTTCTTCCTGGAAAGCGGAGGTTACTGCCCCCAGCAGTCTCTGGCGACCCAAGGGAGTGCTACCTGGGCCCCGGAGGTAGTTTCTCATGGCCTGCTCGATCCCTTCCCACTCCTGGTCGGGGAGAGCAGTCGATGGCTGTGCACCGATGGAAGGAACAGGAGGGGAGTAAACCCTGGGTGCCGGGAGGGTAGCATTATGTCGGCGCCCACGGCGATGTCGGCGGGCATTCTCGGGCGACACCGGCATGACGGGTGCTGGTTGGTGAGTCGGGGTTGTCGCCTCGACCCTCTCATCTCTTCGGGCCCTCCTCGGGCAGAAAGTGCTAGGCCCTGCCTGGGTAGGTGTAGTGGGCTGGGCCTCCTTGGGGACCCAGGTTTGCTTTAACTTGGCCAGCCTGTGAGCCGGTGCAGTCTTTGGTGATGCGGCCAGAACAGTGGGCGTCACCTTCTCCTTCACCTTCTCCAGCCCCTGGAAAGAGTTTCGGACCGGGATAGTCGGGACGACACGGTCCGGTGTCACCTGGGACCTTTGCCCGTCCAGGCGGACCCGGAGGGTCCCGAAAGTCATAGATTTCCGGAGTTAGACACGCGGCGCCCCGAGACGGCTCCAGTGTTGTTCCTCCGGAGCTTCCTCCGGTGAGATGCCGACCCTTGGTGGGATGGGCCGGCGGTTTGGTGCACATGGTGCACATTGCAGCTCAGCGTCGTTGTCGGGACGCCGTTGTTGTTCCCGGCCATAGCTTGGCCGATAACAGCTTTAGTGGCCCCCGGAGCAGGAGCGTTGGTCTGGGGCTCGTCACGTGCTTTCACGTCGAGGATGTTGACAAAGGCCACCCCCAAGAAGTTGGGGAAGCCCACGGTGGGAGGGAAACTCCCGAAGTTGAGGGGGACCGCCAAGTAGCCGCCCCGAACATGGTTCCCAACGACCTGAGGGCCGCAGGTGACTGCCATTGTCGACACCATGACGCGATTTTCCTACATTTGCAAGGATAGCGCAATTAGTATTACAAGAAGGGGGCCGCAGGGCCCTTAATTCCGGCAAAGAGATGAAGGGTGGATTGGTCCCACCGGGCGAGTCAGACTTGTGGACGCACTTTTCGATGAAAATCGCTGGCGATTTGGTTATTGGTTTATTATGTGCGTGGGCGTGCCAGTCACCAGAGTGACACTTTATTCGGGCCCCGAAGAGCCCATGGTGCGCTCGACCTGACTTCGTCAGACGATTGTGTGGTTCGTGTCGGGACCAGATCCCGTCATGCCATAAAGGTCACGACGTCATTTACATCCCCCATACGAGGGAACACCCTTGATTAATTACCGAAATTAGGGGCCCTGCGGCCGAAAGGACTAATACTAACTGCGCAACATAGAAGCAGGAATAAATCACGTCGGGATCCGCATCGGGTTCCGGGCCACGGGTCATATCGGTCGCTCGTGGACCCTTTTTATGTTCGGACAAAGGTCCGTGGTAGAAACGCGGTGGAAGCCATGATGAATCCGTTCAAATGTCAGTCGGATGTACGGTAATTTTAGTGGTGGCTCAGAGGGGATCCAGCCTGAGAAGTGGGTCCAATCTAATCGGAATGTCGGCCCGAGGCAAGGTCGGATCATGGCCGTGCTGGGATGACTCCCGAGACCTAGGCCCGGCCTACGAGGACCACATTATTGTTCCTTCAGCGTCGGGTCGCGAGAGAGATGGGGCTGCAATGTGGAATTATTAATACCTTATATTATTTTATCATTATTGTTCTTGTTACTCCGTTGCTTATTCCTCTTTCCGTATCTGTTCCGGGTGATTTCCCTCGTCCTGCTTATTGTCATTATTACCTCTTTTTTTTGACTCTCTTCCCCCCCCCATTTTATTATTATTGTCACTTATTTCATTCGTCATTTTTTTACGGATCTATTTAGGTTTATTTATTCATCATGATTTTTATTAACTTGTTAGTGCTGCCGTTATATGCCCGTATATATATATATATATGTACATATATGCATGTATTTTTTTGGGGGGGGGGGGAAGAGTTGGCCCTTGGCGGATAAAAAGGGGGCTAAAGGGGGGTGTACCGCTGAAGAAAGGTGGGCGGAAAAGTGTGCCGGCGAAGGGCTGAAGATGTGTGCCGTTGAAGGGCTTAAAGGGGGGGTGCCGCTGAAGGGCTGAAGGAGGTGTACCACTGGGGCGCTGGCTGGGGAGTGTATCAGCAAAGGAGGGGAAGGGTGGCGCAGGGTGTCCCAAGGGTGCACTGGAGAAGCGCCAAGAGAGTGTGTCGGGGAAGCCCACAGATAGTGTACCGGTGAAGGAAGGGGGGTAGCATGCTGATGAAGACATTCCAAAGAGCACCGGCGAAGGGAGGGGAGGAGCGTGCCGGGCTAACTCAAAGTCTATACATCGTCTGCTAGAGTTTGCACATTATCCATTTGCTACAACTCGAAGTCTGTGCATTGCCTGCTAGCACACACGGAGACTCTGTACATTCCTCAGCCCAAAGTCTATACACTGGCTGCATTCATCAGCTCAAAGTCTATACATTGGCTGCATTCATTAGCTCAAAGTCTATACATTGGCTGGTCACCGCAACACAAAGTCTGTACATTCATCAGCCCAAAGTCTATACATTGGCTGCATTCATCAGCTCAGAGTCTATACATTGGCTGCATTCATCAGCTCAAAGTCTATACATTGGCTGCTTTCATCAGCTCAAAGTCTATACATTGGCTGGTCACCGCAACACAAAGTTTGTACATTCATCAGCCCAAAGTCTATACACTGGCTGGTTGCTGCAACATCAAGTCTGTACATCGGATGGTCGCATGCACACAAAGTCTGTACGTCCATCAGCTCAAAGTCTGTACATTGTCTATGCGACCAACGCACAAAGTCTATACACCCCTCAGCTCCAAGTCTGTGCATTGGCTATGCAACCAGCACACAAAGTCTATACATCCTTCAGCTCAAAGTCTGTACGTTGTCTATTTGCTGTAACTCAAAGTCTATACATTGGCCAGCTCAAAGTCTGTACATTGTCCATTTGCCACCGCTCAGAGTCTATACATTGGCCAGCTCAAAGTCTGTACGTTGTCCATTGGCGGCAGCTCAAAGTCTATACATTGGCCAACTCAAATTCTATACATTGTCCATTGGCTGCAGCTCAAAGTCTATACGTTGGCCAGCTCAAAGTCTGTACATTGTCCATTGGCTGCAGCTCAAAGTCTATACGTTGGCTAGCTCAAAGTCTGTACATTGTCCATTGGCTACAGCTCAAAGTCTATACGTTGGCCAGCTCAAAGTCTGTACATTGTTGTCACAAGCATATTAAGCCCACACATTCGTTCACGGCATGTCTGAACATCCATTTCCAATGTGCACACTTCACTGTCTGCATTTGTGCAATCCTTCACGCAAAGTCTATACATTGCTTGTTGCTGTGTTCGTGCGTCAGTCTGCCAAGTCTATACATTGTGTTCCACTTTGGAGAGACGGTGGAAGAAGAGGTGAGACGGTGAGGAGGAGTGTGCCGCTAAAGGGCCGAGAAGGTGTGTCATTGAAGGGCTGTTAGAGCGTACCGCTGAAGGAAGGTTAGAGGTTTACTGGCCAACGAGGGTGGAGGGCGTACCGGTGAAGGCTGGGACAGGGTGCCGATGAAGGCCCACTTCTCCTTTACTTATTTTTAAGGCTTTTCTTTTCTTCCTTTCTTTGGCTTTTTGCAGTTTTATACAAGTCTTTCCTCCCTCTCCATTCGTTCGTTAGTTTTCTTTGCCCTTTAATATGTCCTTGTTTCACCTGTTTGCTGCATCCTTTTGCCTTTTTATGTGTTATCATTCTATTCGTTTGTTGCTTTATTTTGTCTCTTCAATGCGTTATTATTTCTAACAAAAATTCGGCAACATCTCCCCTTGACTCGAGCGTAAGGGAGATAAATGGAACGCGCCCACATGGAGTGGCGGAACCCGACAATTGGAGGTGGGCGCCCGAGAGCGGCAACACCTTGACAAAACCTCGGAAAACACGGAGGAAAACAACGAACCGGGAAACCTCTAAGGCTGGACAGGGTAAACTGGGGGTTAGCCAAGGCGTACCGGCCAAGGACGGTAACAGGGCGTCTGAAGGGGGGGTACCAGGCTAGGGCGAGACCAGGCGTGCCGCTGGGGCACCAAGGGAAAGTGAACCATGGGGCTGCTATGGGTGTGTTGGCCAAAATACCGGAAGGGTGTGTGTTGACAGCTAAAATATGAACAAAGATAAAGATGGGACCAGACCAGCAATGAAGACTGGAAGATGCCTACGAAGTCAGGATTGAGGGAGGATCCTCACCACCAACCAATTGCCCGGCTAGGACCGTCTCAGGCCTGGCTAATGTCCGATGTTATCGTCATCATTCAGATGGCAATACTGATAAAATCCCAGTTTGTTCACTGATGGAACCTCGAGATGATCTCAACAAAGCTGTGTCACTACTAAAGGGGCCTCTTTCGGTTCTGATAAAAGTCAATACAAAATAACTAAGAGAAGCCAAGGCAATTATGCGGCCTAAAAGCACTAAATGGGCCGGCCGATTGGGCTTCTGACCATGGCGCCGGGAACCTCAACGAAGGGCCGCTGGACGCGCCGGGAACTTCTCCCATGGATACAGGCGCCGAGATCCCTTCTGCAAGGCAAGGGTTCTATAAAACCCATTGCTTCTCCCACAAGAAAGCGGGGGCGGACAGACAGAAAAGAAGAAAAGAAAGAGACGAAGAAAAAAAAAAGAGCGAACAGATAGCCAAAAAGAAAAGAGATAGGAAAAGAGAGGGAGAGAGTCTCCGTCGAAAGAAGAAGCAGAAGAAAAGAAGAAAGAAGGGCTCCAGGTGGGCTGATAGGGGGAGGGAGAGGAGTCAATGCTCCACCCTCCCCCATGGTTTTCTTTTCTTCTTCGTGTAATCCTGCCGAGTTTATCTCGATCTTTATTTTTGGATGTAACCGGGATACCCCGATGTCTATTCATCTCCCTCTCCCTCATTCCCTCCGTGTGATGGATGTGAGTTCTGGGATGATCTTATGAAATGAAATACTATTATGGCCCGTTTGGGCGTCGGATGTTTGAGATATCTGCTCGATCTGCCTGCTGCGGTTTCTCCGAAGCTTTGTTATTCTTCCCCGTGCTTTCCACCCTCTCTTAGACTCGTAGCATGCTATTCCCCCCTTTCTAGATAGTTAACAATTGCTGATTCGTCTGGTTTTTAAGCGCTCTCTACGCTCATCCCTAAGCCAGGGACAGACCATCCCTTGGCCCCCGGGATGAAGCAGAGATATATAATGATCGCTTACGAGACTCAGGGGCTCTAAGCACTTATATTCTATCTACAGGCATCGTCGAAATCGCCTCTAGGTCCAGAGATAGTCATCTCTTGGCTCCCAGGGCGATGAACGACCATATCGAAGTTGTCCCCAGGGCTCTGCATAATACTGGTAATAGGGGGACCCTCTAGACCTTAGCCTCCATGAAGCCTCCTCCTGCATCCCAGATTTGGCCTTGATCTCAGCCAGAGAAGTCAAAAATCCCGGAACAGAGTACCGTCCTTTGAACTCTGGAAGCCCCGAAACCTGAAACCCCTCTGCATTCTTGATCCGGCATCAATCCGAGCCAGGAATCTCATAAAACCCCCAAACAGAGCATCATTTTTGAGCTCTGGAAACCCTAAAGCCTCGTAGCAATTCAGCCTTCTCGGCATGCCATTTGCCCGCCGAAAACCCCTCAGCCGAGAGGCCTCCCTCTCCTGCTAAATGACAAAAAACCCATTTCAAACCCTTCCACGTGAGCCTCCCGGCACCAAGCTCCCGGCGCCAGGCTCCCGGCGCGCCCCTGGGCGCGCCGGGAAGCCTCGCGCCGAGAGCCCCCCTCCTTCTTGCCATTTAAACCCACGCCGAGAAGGCCACGAAGCCCCACGCCGAGACTATGGCCCCCAGCGCGCCGGGAAGCTGGCGCCGAGAGCCCAGGCCATTTCTCTTGCGCGCCGGGAAGCCTGTGCCGAGAGTACCCCCCTTTTTCCTCTGCGCCGAGAAGCCCGCGCCGGGAACCCCTTTGCCTCTTTGCCTTCGTGCAGGGAGCCTCCCTTCCCACTTTGCTGTGCCGAGAGCCTGCTCTGCTGCCCAACTGGCCTCCCCTATATTATGCGGTCCCTAAATGGATTCACATGCAACCCCGCAGGTTCGGCAGACCTTGTCTTTACAAGGGTTTCGTCGACCTCCGAGACGGGGAATAGTGATTGATGATAGACACATGTACAGTCTCCTTGAGCCTTAGTGCTCCCCCGCTTTTCGGCTTTCATCCCGGCATTCCGTCGATGTCAGCCTATATCATCCCTTGGTAGATGCTAAGTCTAGGGGAGGTGCTGCCAAAATTCCCCCAGGATGATGAAAGCCAATATTAAGCTGCCCCCGGGAACCTTTGCGTACTTGAGCTACATTGATAACCTACTCAAATGTTGTTACTGAATCTTAAATCCGAATTTTGTTCCGGGGGCTTCGCCCCCGGAAACCCCCGCGACCTGACCGCCCAGGTCGATCCGCGTGCGAGGGCGCAACATTGAGCGTTCGCTCACTTTCCGTCGTCCCGCATCGGGTTCATGAATAACCCCTTTAGCTCGGGAGGGCTCTGCCACTGCATGAGTTCCACCGGCTTCTACAGGGAATACCAAACATTGCCCCATGGCAAATATGCGATTCGGGAAGTTCAACACTTCTCTCTCTCTTGGCTTTCATCCCGGCACTCCGTGGGTGACAGCCTATTTCCCCCTGGGCATAACCCAGCTAAAGGGAAGATGCTGTCGAAATACTGATCGATGTTTTAAACCTCATCACGGTCGTGGCTCAGGCTACCTGTGATTGAGATCCTCCTTCCCCCCTTAACCCCGGGCTTTGAACCGCCAACTTAACGATATCATCTGTTTCTACGGTTGGTGTCATTATCTTGCCCGCCTTTCTGGCTTCGGTATGAAGTTCCATTTCCGTACACGAATATACGTTTGCCTCTCGAGGCCTCCTACTTTTAGCGTTTAATCAAGGGTTGTCTTCCTTAGGGAGGACGTAATTAACGTCATAGCGTTCAGGGTATGACGGACTTCGGGTCCTGACTCGGACTTCACAATCGACTGACCATGTCAGATCGAGCGCACAATAAAATTGTCACTTCGGTGACTGGCACGCCAATAAATAAATAAATAATAAAATAAATAAATAAAATAAACTAAATAAGATAAATGCGTCAAACAGTGTGCCGCTGGGGAAAAGCACGAGTGCACCGGACGGGGCTCCAAAAGGGTTGGTCTGCTAACGGGGCGGGGTGTTAGACCGATCAAACCCACAAGGACTTCCAGCAGGAGGGAAAAGGGTTCAAAGGGGCAGACACAGGTGAAGGCATTGGGCTTTACAGGAGGAGGTTCGTGACCTCAAACAGTTCAAAATGACACCGGATCCGGAGGAAGCCGTCGGCATGAGGGATGAACACAAACACCGGAAAGTAAAGGGAAAGACGATCAAATGCACTATGGCTCAAAACCAACAAGACAAAGAGACAACCCACTGAGGGGGATGATCTTCATTCATGGGGGAGCAAAGGGCCGTAGCTGTCCGCATGCATTACAAAACACGCCCCAGCTAAAGCTACGGGCAAGAAAGAAAACCAAAGAACAAAAGAACGGAGAAGGAGAAAGCAAAGAACAAAAGAAGAGGAGGTGTTGGGGATCGAGGCAGGGACGACCGTCCACTGCTCTTTCCCCCACCTTCCCCTGCTACATCAAGCCCTCTCCCTCTCTTACTCTCTTCTCTTTGCCTGGTGGTTGTTGGAAGACTCCACGCCGGAGCCCTCTCCCTTCTCTTCTCTCTTCTCCTTCTTCTCGTAGGTGACTTTGTGTCTCTTCGTCTCTTCTCCCTGTGTGCCTCTTCTCTCTGTCTGTCTCTGTTTGCCAGAATGGGAGTGATTTTATACTCCCAGCAGCGGGAGCCCTCGAGCACGGCAGTCGGAGGCGGGAAGCGATTGGTCATGATGGGGTTTGACTTCCCCCGTCCGGTATGTCAGGGGAGTAGCCTGCGTGACCCAACCTCTGGTTGACACCTCGGACAGCTCACTGCGCGTCAAGGATATGTAGGGCATGGGCGTCACGTCGTTCCGTTGAAATGCCTTCACGCAGTGCCACTGGCGGGCTCAAGAAGTGTGCCGCAGGAGGGCCAAAAGGGCGTGCCGCTGAAGCCCCAAATGGGCGTGCCGCTGGAGGCCCAAATGGGCGTGCCGTTGAAGGCCAAATGGGCGTGCCGCTGAAGCCCCAAATGGGCGTGCCGCTGAAGCCCCAAATGGGCGTGCCACTGAACCCTAAATGGGCGTGCCGTTGAAGCGCCAAATGGGCGTGCCGCTGAAGGCCAAATGGGCGTGCCGCTGGAGGCCAGGGGCTGTGACGCTGAAGGCCACCAGGGTGTGCTGTTGAAGGGCAAGGGTGTACCGCTGAAGGCCACACCAGGTGCATTTCTGAGCCCGTTCTGAGCCCGTTGTGAGCACGAGTCATGGCCCGTTTGATTTTCTCCGTGGCCCGTGGTTTGTGAGGCCCTTGGTGGTTGATTTCTCTTCACTGTCGTGACTCTAGAGACAGCCTCACGGCAGTGTGTGCATGTTCGGGGAATCCGGATGACCAGTCTCTCCGGGACTTCTTCACTCGGTTCCGTTGTTGATGCTGGTCCGAACAGGATATCTGGGTGTGCAATTTTTGGTGTCCACAGATCCCCACGTTTCCCTCGCAAGGGATGATCGTCGGGTTACCTGGTGTTGCTGTTGAGAGACGTCTCCACCCAGAGAACGCCACGGTGGTCAGCTGCCCGGCTTGCCCTTAGCGTGCTAGTGCTGGCCACAATCCAAGTCATTCGTACGTCTTAGCCCGATCGCGTCATCCATCCCGCATCAGTTTGGTATTAGAGCGTCCGGTTTGAGTCTAGGGTAGGAAAAACAAAAAAAAAGAGTGTCGTTTAAGTCTAGTCATGTAAGTCTAAGTGTCTAAGTCGGCCCTAGGATTTGCATTGCATACCATTAATCGGTATATCAAAAGATTGTTGTGCCCCTTGTGCTTTGATGAATGTGGTGTTTTAATGATAGCAACATGAATGAGTCACCATTTTGTTTTGCTAATAGCTTGACATTGAATCATTGAATCATAACAATCTGAATGCATATAACTGATATATTCTGTGGAGAATGCATGAGAGTGCATAAAGTGTTTTGTGCTTGTATTGCATTGCAGCCTCTGTATGTTCTATGCATTTCGCAAGTCATGCAGCGTCAACGCAGCAAGTGTGTCTCATGCATCATGCGTCGACGCCCCCAGACTTTATAAGTCTGTACAGCCGTTGGCTTTGAACCTCAGAGTCTGTACATCCGAATTGCCCTTGATCTGGTCAAGTGTGTACACTCATTCAGTGTAGCTTTCACATATTCAAGTCTTCACATTGAAAGCCTATACATTGCTGGATGATCAAGTCTGTACATCCACAGTGGATCTTCGAAGTCTGTACACTGCTTGAGCCTCAACAAGTCTGTACAACGCCTTAAGCGTTTCAAGTCTATTTATTGGCTCATGCTTACAAGTCTGTACACTGGTTCAAAGTCTACACAGCGCCTGCCTTCATCTGAGGCTTATGAAGCCTTTGTATTCATTAAGTCTATACACTGCGTTGTGCATACTTTACATTGCTTTCGCCTTCACAGCAAAGTCTATACAATGCAATGCATAGACTTAGAACTAATGACTTCGTTTAATCTGTCTGACAGGGACTGAAGAGGCTAATGAACCCCTTAACGCAAGAGGGCTGAAGACATCCAATTTCAGCTGCTGGAACACACCAATGCGTCAACGCCTTGATCAAGTGGCGTGGACGCAGCAGTTCAAACAATCAAGAAAGAAGCTGGTGGATTACTCTGGTGCGTCAACGCATTGATCAAGCAACGTCAACGCAGCAGTTGAAGAAGCATTCAGCTTCACAGGCTATTCCACTGCGTCAACGCCACAATTGAGCAGCGTCGACGCAACAGCTAAAGAGACGCCAGTATACAAATGTACATGTTCGTGCGTCAACCCCACCAACTGGCAGCGTCGACGCAGCAGTTCAAGAAAGGGGCAACTTATCTCTGGCTGTCTTTAATGCGTCAACGCAGTAGGTTGATGGAGTCGACGCAGCAGTTAAAAAGGTTGAAGATCTCTGATGGCTGCGTCAACTCCTTGGAGCAAGTGAGTTGACGCCATCTAACTCCAGTTGCTGAGCGTACTGGTGCTGGACACGTGATCCAAGGATAAGGAGAATGCCCAGATGAGGACACGTGTACTGACAGCCTGCTGGATGCTGCCACGTGGTCCGAATTCTTAGGGCGGGAACTGTGAAAGCCACACGCGCCCTGCTGCTGCTGCTGCTGCTGCTGGTATATAATGGAGCCTTCGTCTTCAGATGGAGACTGATCATGATCGAAGCCAGGGAGCAAAAGCTGAGAGAAGAATTAGAAGGAGAGAGAGCTTCCACGATCCAGCAGAAGAAGAAGAAAAGAAAGAGAGAAGAAGCAGAAGAGAAAATGTGAGAGATAGAGAGCTCGAGCAGAGTGTGAAGAGAAAGAAAAGAGGAGAGAAGCAGACGTGAAGGAGTTGAGAAGAGAGAGAGTGAAGAAAGAGAGTGAGATCGAGGGAGATCTGTTCTTGATGGACCGTGGATCAAATCCAGTCCATCCAGCTCTTTAAGAGCCACATTGTGCTTTTCGTTTACAGCTTTTCGATGCTGTTATCTTGTTTTTTGTTTTCTATTTTACATTTTCTTACAAGCTGTTAGCCAGCGGTTTGCAGAGGATGACTCCTCTAGACAGCAAGCTGTGTTGCTCAGCGGGCAGTGGAGGTTTTCACTGGACGGGTAAGCTGTAATCCCCAGCGGTTGCAGTGGTGGATTCCACTAGACGGCAAGCTGTGAGGCCCAGCGATTTTAGGCAAGCTGTGATGCCCAGCTGTTCAAGCTGTGAGTCAGCGGAATCCACACTCGGGTTGAGTGTGGGGTGGATGTAGGTCTGGAGGACCGAACCACCTAAAAACCCCTCTTGCATTGTGGTTTGATTTGTCTATGTGTGCTTCCGCTAGATGATTGCATAGGGGCGCTCCATGTGTTTGGCTTCTGGTTGAGCAGAAGAGTTAATTAGTTTTCTGATTGGCTAAATTTGTCTTATTAGCACTCTAGTGATCTCACTGTGTGTTTGTTTCAGTTCCGCAACTGCCCATTAGCCTTCAAGGTTGTTCAGTTTGCGAACTAGCATTTTAAGTGAGCATTAGATTTTAATTGAGCAAAATCTTTACTCGGTGAAAGTTTTTATAGGCCATATTCATTCACCCCCCCCCTCTGAATACTTGCACCGAACCCAACAATTGGTATCAGAGCGGTCTCTGACTTAACAGATCTAACAATCTGCAGAGGATCCTGCTAACTATTTAGTGCATTTCAGAGTGGGTCTTTTGGAATCGTCTTGATTTACTGTCTTAGTGCATCTCTGTCTGGTGCATTTCATAAGTGTGCCTCTTGTGTTCTGTATTTAGCTTCACTGAGTTAGTACCGTGTCTTGCTTATCTGGTTTTATTGTCTAGTGTTTTGTGCTTTGAATTTGGTTGTATCTGATTCGATGGCTAATCCTCCGATATTCAGAGGTGATAACTTTGACTCTTGGTTCAAAAACCTCCATCGGTATGTAAAGTCTACTGATCCAAAACTGTGGAAGGTAATGACTCACGGCCCATACAAACTGTCGAAGGATAAATTTAAATGGACCAAGAAGGATAAGCTGAAAGACTCTGTCAATAATAGAGCTGTAGTTTTATTAAAAGAATCAATTGACAAATCTCTAATTGAATGCATTTCATCTTGCAGGTCTGCCAAAGACATTTTGGATAAACTGAAGCTAATCAGGAATCACAGCAAGTGCTTAATGGCTGATCATAGAAATGCTGATGATGAAACTTCATCCGAGGTAAGTTCTGAATCAGAAGGATACTCTTTCGATGAATTGATAGAGATGTATGAAAACTTGTTAGAAGTTTCCAAGAAATTGAAATCTGAAAATAAAAAATTCACAAAGAAATGTGATAGAATAAATCTGAAAGATTCATGTGAAAACTGTCCAAATATGAAAAAGTCTTATGATGCTTGCATGCTAGATGTTCAGAATCTTAAGAAACAAAATGATTCTCTAAAATTTGAAAAACAAACATGGTTGGATAAAATGTCAAAAATAGAGAATCAGTTGAATGATAAGAAAAAGGAGCATCAAAAAGGCATGCAGGAACTCACTGAAGTTAATTCTGAATTGGACAAAATGAAATTGGAGAATGAAGATCTTCAAAAGAAGAATAAAACTCTTATGGTCAGAATGAATGAAATCAACGAGGTTTCACAGTCCTCTTCTGCTAAATCAAATTGTAAAACATGCTCAGCTTTAAGAGAACGTAATGAAGATCTCTTTAGTGAGAATGAATGGCTAAATAAACAAATTGCCTCACTTAAAGATGATCACAAAAATCTGCTCGTTGAGAAAATTAAAGCAGAAGAAAGAGAAGATGAACTGATTGAAAAATTGGAGCACATGTCTGGAAGAGAGAGATATGCTAATAATGAAATTCAGGATAAATCTTGAGGAAGAAAACACTGAATTAAAAGTTGAAGTTGAAAAACTAAAGTGGTTGAACACTGGCTTGTCTGAAAGACTTCTCACTATAGAAAAAGGAAAAGCTGTCTATGATGGAAATTCAGAAATTTTGAACAGTCTAGAACAAGAAATTGAGAAGTATAAAACTGCAAACCAAGTTCTAAGCGAATGTGTTAATTGCAGTGAACAGGAAATAGCCAGTTATGAACTTCACATTGCTAGCTTGGAAGATAAAATTCATAATCTGGAAAATTCAGCTATTGAGTCTGCCAAGATTAAAGGAAAAATGAAAACTGTTGGGAAGAGGAAGGATGATAACTCTGAAAGGGGAACAAATTGCTGTTCTGATGTTAAGAAAATCACTAAAAACCAGCTATATACAACTTTTGTTCAAAGCACTGATGTAGCTGGTACTTCAAGGCAATCCCCAAAATAAAATGAAAATCAGAAGTCACCTTCAAAATCTGTCTTTCAGTTTAAAGCTCAGAAAATTGAAAAACAAACAAAACCTGTTGAGGATAATCAGAAATTGATAAGAAAGAGTCAAATAAAAAGGGCAAAGAATAATTCTGGTTATACTCTGAAATTTCTTAGCTCTGCTGAATCTGATGGGTCAATGCAAAATGCTCATGCTTCTTGTACTCATTCACATGCATCTGTGAATTCATCTGATAGAAACCATGCCCCTAAGAAATCTGATGTTTCATGCTATTATTGTGGTAGGTATGGTCATTTAATGAATGAGTGCTATGCTTTGAAATCTGATGACAGAATGCATGCCAGATACACCCCAAATCATCATGAGTACAAAAGAAACAAACTCAAATTCAATCAGCATATCATTTGTTTCACTTGCAACAAGCCTGGGCATAAGGCTAATGAGTTGATGGGGACATCAACGACAGCCCGCTCACATTGTGTTGCATCTACGTCCTTTTATATGTGTATGTATACCCTTGTGATATATGGGTACACAATAGTAGGTCTTAGTGGGTTTATTTACAAAAGGCCATTGGATATTTTTGCAAAAGTGCATGTAGGCCCTGCAGGGGCCCCCTCCCTCCTCCTTATTGGTCCACTTGGACTCCCGGGCCCAAGGTGGCTGGTCCATGGTCCAACCTTGGACTTGGACCTAGATTTAATTAAAGAAGACAATTCCAACTTGCCTTCTTAAAGGGGGGGCGAACCTTATAGTTTATTGGGATTTATTGTGGTTGTTCAAACCACATCCCAGCCCTTCACTCATCAACCCTTGATCCAAGGGTCTAGAATTAGTTAGAGACCTAGCCTATATAATGTTGTATTTTTCATGAGAAATTCAATGAAAAAATCAGAATTTTATGTGTAAGCCTTGGAGCTTGGTGCGCCCCTTGCCTCTCCCCTGCTGTTCTTCCTTCCCCAACCCCAGATCTAGAGTGTATCCCTCTTCTATCATCCCCTCTCAACCTCCGGTGATCGTCTGTGCCGCCGCCGCCGCCGTTCGTGCCGCCTTCGAGCCGCCGTGGAATCGTCATCGAGTTTCTGTCTTGCTGGATAGAGGTGTAGTTCGAGAATTCCTGAAGCCAGCCACATGTTCTGATCGATTTGAAATTTTGAGGGTTGGTTCCTATCTTCTAGCTCCTTCTCCAAAAAAACATTGAGGTTCAAAATCCACCGTTTCATATCCTTACCATTTCGTTCAACTCTCAATCTCAGATCTATTCTGTCACTGTCTACAGTGACAGTAGCCTTAAGTGTCATGTCTTAGGTCTACTTTTTGATTTATTTTGGTTCTCCCAATTTTACTGGAGGTTACACCCATCCACCCCTTCATCCCAAAGTTTTCTCAATTTTTGGTTCGTCCATTTCATATTTTCTAAAAATCGTTCTCAGTCCCAGCTACAGTTCTGTCCCCCTGATCCTAGATCCGACCTTCATCCACTAAACAAATCACAGAAACTCATAGACACATCCAAACGGATCCAAACCAATTTTTCCGTCTTCCCACCTCACTTTCCCACAACTTTTCTGAAGACCACAACCCCAGATTCGAACGTCTACCTCGCGGTCAAAGGCAATCCACAGTCAAGTTCTCTGCAGGTCTGAGTCTTCGGTTACTGTACAACAGGAGATTGAAAATTCCAAAAGTCAAGATCCGAGAAGATCCAGGCCAGATCTTTGGTCCTAGGTTGAAGAACTTCAAGCTAGCTTTCCAACGGCGCCAGTCTCGTGTCGATCCAACATCGGGGCTGATCGCAACGCCCATTCTCGCCGGAGCGCGCGCCGAAATACAGAACCGGCAGATTTCCGATCAGGTTTTTTGACCGGTGCCGAACGGAGCCGCCGGGCCTCCGGCCGGAGAACCAGCGTGCCGCCATCCCAAGGAACGACCCTCCGGGCATCCACCACTACAGCGGTGCCACCGGGTCCCACACGGCCCCTCCGGACAGCACGTGGGTCCCACCGTCACGTGTTCGGGTGTTGCCGAATCAACGTGAGAAGCCGCCCGTCAACCCGAATTCGGTCCTCTCGGACCCCATTGTGTAGCCCTTTACCTCCCTGCGTGGAGTGGGCAGCGAGTTGCATTTCTGTAATATCCGTGTATAATTGTTCCGGGAGTACGACTTCGGCCGGGTCCGTCTTCCCCACGCCGAGCGCGTGGAGGTATCGTCTTCGCTCCTACACTTGGCATTTCGCTTATTTCATATATGCTTGTTTATGCCGTGGCTAGAGAGCATGATAGGGTAACTAGCTCGCTTTCTATTTGTATCACCGCTGCTGCGAGAGTGAGCGTTACCGTCCCGTGACCCGATCCGGGCACAAGTGAGAGCCGACCACCCTAGCTCACAGCCGGTTTCTCAACCGTGCACGTCCGACGCTTCCCTCATTAAGGGACGATCGGTAGCTTGTCGTGTCCGTGGTCCCGTCCCGCATCAATTTGGTATCAGAGCGAGTTTGAGTCTAGGGTGTCCAAAAAAAAAAGTGTCATTCATTAGTCATTTACGTCTAAGTCGTGTTTAGGGTCATCATTGTTTTAAAACAAATAAAAAAAGTGTCTTTTTTGCATTGCATCCCTTTACTCGGTATATCAAAAGGTGTTGTCCGAACGTTAGGCTACGCCTATCGGGAAGGCCGCACACTTGCGCGAGTGACCTTCGGGTCGATTACCTCCGCCGTGTACCGCGTTTTGGTTAAGTCTAGGCGCATCATTTAGCATTAGTGTGTTTTGCTTTAGTCGGCGTCTTCTAGTCGGTGTGTTTGCATGTCCACTCGTCGGGGTACTCAGTACTCACCCCCACCACCACCTATGGCCAACCCACGGGATACCTCGGGAGACTTCCACTCCCTACAAGAGGCGATGATGGCCATTATGACTAGGTTGGACCAATGCGATGCTAACTTTCGGACTTTCTCCGATAATATGGATGGTCGCCTTAGAGCCATGGAGGGGCGCTTGGAGACCTCCGACAGGTCAGTCCAAGACCTCGTTGGGTGGTTAGATAGGATGTCACACGGGGACCCTCCAGGGGCAGCCCAAGGCCCACCCGCACCTCCTCCCGCAGTGGCCCAAGTCCAACCCGCTCCCATGGCCCAAGTCCAGGCCGCTCCCGCGGCCCAAAACCAGCCACCACAGGCTCCTCCACCCGCCCTTCCTCGGGTTCCCCAACTACCGCACCGTGACCTTGGTCTCCAGGACTATGGTTCCGACAATGCCTATGAGGGATATGGTCAACGCCGTCGTGGTTTTCAGCCACAACGAGATGAGGATGATGACCGGCTCCTTAAGACCGTGCGAGCGGACCCTCCCGCTTTTTACGGGTCTTTGGATCTGAAAGTCTACCTAGATTGGGAGTTCGGCATGGACCGTTACTTTGAGTGGTATGATATGTCGGAGCGTCGAAGGGTCCGATTCGCCACCATGAAACTCATGGGGCAGGCACAAACCTATTGGAAGAATGTGGAGAGCCTGCTACTTCAGCGGCTAGAACCCCCGATCGACACATGGGCCGAGATGAAGAATAAGCTTCGGCAAAAGTACCTTCCTCCCACCTACCGCCAGCGACTCATCGATAGATGGCAAAGTCTTAGCCAGGGAGACCGGTCCGTCTCCGAATACATCGCGGAGTTTGATGAGTACTTTCTACGATGTGGTGTCACGAAGGAGAGTACCATGCCCGTGTCCCGCTTTCGACGTGGTTTGCGGCCACACTACCAGTATGAGCTTTTCCGCCGCAATGCCAAGACGTTGGAAGAGGCATACCAGGTTGCTCTCGAGATGGAGCAATTTTAGGGAGAGTTTGAGTCTAGCCATCGGTTGGGCCCCACCCCTCTCCGTAGTGCCGAGCCCCATCACTCCATAGGCCCACATCAGCAGCCTCCCATGGCTCGACCTCAGGAGTCCACCCGTCAGGAGCACTTCACTCCACGGCCTCGTCCTCCTCCACCCCGGGATCTATTTCCACCCCAACCACCGGCACCCGTTGCCCGTTCCCCGGCTCCTATAGCCCGTCCTCTGGCACCGGAACCCCCTCCACTATTGTCCAAAGTACCTACATCTCCCCCATTACTGCCTACACCCCCTACCCGACGGGATGATAAGGGTAAGGCCCCTTTTATAGGAGAGAGTAGTCGGTCGAGAGTGCAGTATTTCCACTGTCATGGGTTTGGCCACATTGCCAGCGAGTGTCCCGCTCGCACCACCCTAGCCTTAGGTGTTGGAGGATCCGTACCTCCCGAGCCTGAGTGTGTTGATTACGAGGCCGATGAGGCACTAGCCGAGGAGTACTATGCCTTGGGAGGGGAAGAGCAGGACGGCTCTCCTGCCGCCCAAGATACAGCCACCTAGTGGGCTTGATGCTACCACCTTGTCTAGGGTCATAGTTGAGTCAGTGTGTTTTCTTGTGTGGTTTGTTTGTGTGGTGTGTTTTGAGTCGATTGTTGTGTGGTTTGCATTCGTGTGTTATTGCATGGTGAGTCTGCATGTGTCGTGTGTAAGCTCGTTGTCGTTCTCTTATGAGTAAGAGGTGATTGGACTCACCCGATGAGTATGGGACCGGTTCTACATCTATACCCGGATCAGTCACCTATAGGGACTCAGCGGTGATTCCTAGTGAGTCTTCGATCTGTTTCCTTCCTTTGAGAGTGCCCCTTCGGAGTGACCACCTTTAGCCATAGCAGTTCGCATATCGAGTATATATGGAATGAGCAGGTGCCGATCATTTGGAGTGGGGCGTACCCGCGTTACTTGGCACGGAGACAGATCCGCCGATGTACCTGAGCAGCAGCATCCCTTACTCGACGGGGTCGAGTTCCTCCCACCCGGGGAGAATTGATGGGGACATCAACGACAGCCCGCTCACATTGTGTTGCATCTACGTCCTTTTATATGTGTATGTATACCCTTGTGATATATGGGTACACAATAGTAGGTCTTAGTGGGTTTATTTACAAAAGGCCATTGGATATTTTTGCAAAAGTGCATGTAGGCCCTGCAGGGGCCCCCTCCCTCCTCCTTATTGGTCCACTTGGACTCCCGGGCCCAAGGTGGCTGGTCCATGGTCCAACCTTGGACTTGGACCTAGATTTAATTAAAGAAGACAATTCCAACTTGCCTTCTTAAAGGGGGGGCGAACCTTATAGTTTATTGGGATTTATTGTGGTTGTTCAAACCACATCCTAGCCCTTCACTCATCAACCCTTGATCCAAGGGTCTAGAATTAGTTAGAGACCTAGCCTATATAATGTTGTATTTTTCATGAGAAATTCAATGAAAAAATCAGAATTTTATGTGTAAGCCTTGGAGCTTGGTGCGCCCCTTGCCTCTCCCCTGCTGTTCTTCCTTCCCCAACCCCAGATCTAGAGTGTATCCCTCTTCTATCATCCCCTCTCAACCTCCGGTGATCGTCTGTGCCGCCGCCGCCGCCGTTCGTGCCGCCTTCGAGCCGCCGTGGAATCGTCATCGAGTTTCTGTCTTGCTGGATAGAGGTGTAGTTCGAGAATTCCTGAAGCCAGCCACATGTTCTGATCGATTTGAAATTTTGAGGGTTGGTTCCTATCTTCTAGCTCCTTCTCCAAAAAAACATTGAAGTTCAAAATCCACCGTTTCATATCCTTACCATTTCGTTCAACTCTCAATCTCAGATCTATTCTGTCACTGTCTACAGTGACAGTAGCCCTAAGTGTCATGTCTTAGGTCTACTTTTTGATTTATTTTGGTTCTCCCAATTTTACTGGAGGTTACACCCATCCACCCCTTCATCCCAAATTTTTCTCAATTTTTGGTTCGTCCATTTCATATTTTCTAAAAATCGTTCTCAGTCCCAGCTACAGTTCTGTCCCCCTGATCCTAGATCCGACCTTCATCCACTAAACAAATCACAGAAACTCATAGACACATCCAAAAGGATCCAAACCAATTTTTCCGTCTTCCCACCTCACTTTCCCACAACTTTTCTGAAGACCACAACCCCAGATTCGAACGTCTACCTCGCGGTCAAAGGCAATCCACAGTCAAGTTCTCTGCAGGTCTGAGTCTTCGGTTACTGTACAACAGGAGATTGAAAATTCCAAAAGTCAAGATCCGAGAAGATCCAGGCCAGATCTTTGGGCCTAGGTTGAAGAACTTCAAGCTAGCTTTCCAACGGCGCCAGTCTCGTGTCGATCCAACATCGGGGCTGATCGCAACGCCCATTCTCGCCGGAGCGCGTGCCGAAATACAGAACCGGCAGATTTTCGATCAGGTTTTCTGACCAGTGCCGAACGGAGCCGCCGGGGGAGATCGTTGTGCCCCTTGTGCTTTGATTTCCAAAGGGGGAGAATAGTTTGACGAGTCAGTGTGACTCATTGTGTTGCCATCATCAAAAAGGGGGAGATTGTTGTGCCCCTTGTGCTTTGATGAATGTGGTGTTTTAATGATAGCAACACGAATGAGTCACCATTTTGTTTTGCTAATAGCTTGACATTGAATCATTGAATCATAACAATCTGAATGCATATAACTGATATATTCTTTGGAGAATGCATGAGAGTGCATAAAGTGTTTTATGCTTGTATTGCATTGCAGCCTCTGTATGTTCTATGCATTTCGCAAGTCATGCAGCGTCAACGCAGCAAGTGTGTCTCATGCATCATGCGTCGACGCCCCCAGACTTCATAAGTCTGTACAGCCGTTGGCTTTGAACCTCAGAGTCTGTACATCCGAATTGCCCTTGATCTGGTCAAGTGTGTACACTCATTCAGTGTAGCTTTCACATATTCAAGTCTTCACATTGAAAGCCTATACATTGCTGGATGATCAAGTCTGTACATCCACAGTGGATCTTCGAAGTCTGTACACTGCTTGAGCCTCAACAAGTCTGTACAACGCCTTAAGCATTTCAAGTCTATTTATTGGCTCATGCTTACAAGTCTGTACACTGGTTCAAAGTCTACACAGCGCCTGCCTTCATCTGAGGCTTATGAAGCCTTTGTATTCATTAAGTCTATACACTGCGTTGTGCATACTTTACATTACTTTCGCCTTCACAGCAAAGTCTATACAATGTAATGCATAGACTTAGAACTAATGACTTCGTTTAATCTGTCTGACAGGGACTGAAGAGGCTAATGAACCCCTTAACGCAAGAGGGCTGAAGACATCCAATTTCAGCTGCTGGAACACACCAATGCGTCAACGCCTTGATCAAGTGGCGTGGACGCAGCAGTTCAAACAATCAAGAAAGAAGCTGGTGGATTACTCTGGTGCGTCAATGCATTGATCAAGCAGCGTCGACGCAGCAGTTGAAGAAGCATTCAGCTTCACAGGCTATTCCACTGCGTCAACATCACAATTGAGCAGCGTCGACGCAACAGCTAAAGAGACGCCAGTATACAAATGTACATGTTCGTGCGTCAACGCCACCAACTGGCAGCGTCGACGCAGCAGTTCAAGAAAGGGGCAACTTATCTCTGGATGTCTTCAATGCGTCAACGCAGCAGGCTGATGGAGTCGACGCAGCAGTTAAAAAGGTTGAAGATCTCTGATGGCTGCGTCAACTTCTTGGAGCAAGTGAGTTGACGCCATCTAACTCCAGTTGCTGAGCGTACTGGTGCTGGGCACGTGATCCAAGGATAAGGAGAATGCCCAGATGAGGACACATGTACTGACAGCCTGCTGGATGCTGCCACGTGGTTCGAATTCTTAGGGCGAGAACTGTGGAAGCCACACGCGCCCTGCTGCTGCTGCTGCTGCTGCTGCTGGTATATAATGGAGCCTTCATCTTCAGATGGAGGCTGATCGTGATCGAAGCCAGGGAGCAGAAGCTGAGAGAAGAATTAGAAGGAGAGAGAGCTTCCACGATCCAGCAGAAGAAGAAGAAAAGAAAGAGAGAAGAAGCAGAAGAGAAAAGGTGAGAGATAGAGAGCTCGAGCAGAGTGTGAAGAGAAAGAAAAGAGGAGAGAAGCAGACGTGAAGGAGTTGAGAAGAGAGAGAGTGAAGAAAGAGAGTGAGATCGAGGGAGATCTGTTCTTGATGGACCGTGGATCAAATCCAGTCCATCCAGCTCTTTAAGAGCCACATTGTGCTTTTCATTTACAGCTTTCCGATGCTGTTATCTTGTTTTTTGTTTTCTATTTTACATTTTCTTTCAAGCTGTTAGCCAGCGGTTTGCAGAGGAGGACTCCTCTGGACAGCAAGCTGTGTTGCTCAGCGGGCAGTGGAGGTTTCCACTGGACGGGTAAGCTGTAATCCCCAGCGGTTGCAGTGGTGGATTCCACTGAACGGCAAGCTGTGAGGCCCAGCGGTTTTAGGCAAGCTGTGATGCCCAGCTGTTCAAGCTGTGAGTCAGCGGAATCCACACTCGGGTTGAGTGTGGGGTGGATGTAGGTCTGGAGGACCGAACCACCTAAAAACCCCTCTTGCATTGTGGTTTGATTTGTCTATGTGTGCTTCCGCTAGATGATTGCATAGGGGCGCTCCATGTGTTTGGCTTCTGGTTGAGCAGAAGAGTTAATTAGTTTTCTGATTGGCTAAATTTATCTTGTTAGCACTCTAGTGATCTCACTGTGTGTTTGTTTCAGTTCCGCAACTGCCCATTAGCCTTCAAGGTTGTTCAGTTTGCGAACTAGCATTTTTAGTGAGCATTAGATTTTAATTGAGCGAAATCTTTACTCGGTGAAAGTTTTTATAGGCCATATTCATTCACCCCCCCCCTCTGAATACTTGCACCGAACCCAACAAAGATGGTGTCCGAACGTTAGGCTATGCCTATCGGGAAGTCCACACACTCGCGTCGAGGAGACCTTCGGGTCAAACCTCCGCCACGTACCGAGTCTTGGTTTAAGTCTAGGGTCCTTAGTGTGCATTTGTTAGTGTATTCCCACCATGCATAGTCGTGTCTAGTGTCTTGACCAAGTGTCGGCATGTCTAGCATGTAGTTTTCCCCCCAATCTCCAATGGACTCCTAGTCGCCCAGGCGATCTGACAGTTGGCCCACCCAGGGGTTGGGCAACCATCCTCTCCACTTCTGTATGTCCGAAGCCTCAGATTTTTATGGCTCCAACGACCCGGGCGATTACCTACGTTGGGAAGCCGCCATGAAAAAATACTTCGCTTGCTATCCCATGTCCGAGGCCGGACAATTCTATTTCGCCAAGGATAGGCTTCATGACCAGGCTGCCGAAAAATGGAGAACCATCGAAGGCTTAAGGTAGGTTAGGAGGCAATGGCCCCTCGAATCATGGTGGGACATGAAGAGAGAGCTTAGGAAGGTCTACGTGCCCCACCCATCTACCTCCAACCACGGGGGTCATGCCACAAGCCAACCCCACTACATCACCCCCAAGCAAGTGGGCCACACCTCCAACCAACAGCACCAACTCGCCCCCAACCCATCCTACCCAAGCGCTTCAAATCAAGTGGGTCCTAGTCGGAGGCAAGGAGCCCCACACTTTGACGAGCCCCGACCCAAGCCGAGGCCGATTGATTATGGGCACGTCCACCGCGATACCCCTACTCCAACCCACACCATTGCCGAACTTCTGCAAATGCTTTCGGATCGGGTGGATAGGAGGTGCGCTTATTTTGAGTCGCAAGTCTCCCCTTGCCCACCTCCGTGACCGGAGGTAGCCATACTTGAGCCTACGGAGGCCATTGCCCGTAGCCCCTTCCCGACCCCATATAAGGAGTCCCCAAGCTCTCTCCCTATTATGGAGACCCCTCCTTCACCACCCATGAGTGCTCTGTTACCACCCTTACTTTCCAACCCTCATCTAGAGCCGTCTTGTTTGGAGCCACCTCAACCCAAGTCACCCGTGTTTCTAACGGGTACACTTTACATAGCCGAGCCACTACTTAGTTGGCTCAAGGATGGCTTGGTCCCGCCTCCTTATCCATCAATGGACCCCACCCTACCATTAGTTCCGGTCAACTCATTCCATACCACATTCTGGTCTAGTCACCATGTTGACACCTTGGAAGACTTTATTGTGGGATTAGATTCACAATAGAAGTTGATGCACTCATTGGCCCGAGGCTTTGACCAACCCACTAGTCTTAGCTTCACCTATCCGGCCTTAGGGTCTATTACCTCCGTGTTCACCGTGGGTTGTGTCACCACAGAGATTCTCTTATTCCTCCCTATGTCGGCCGAGCCCGACTTCATACCCTTTTACCCGAGGGAGGAATCTTATTTCCTACACATGATCACCGTCCCATCTACCACAATGTATGAAGGTGGCCATACACACCTTCAAGACTTCCATACATGGGACCGTGACTTGTGGGAACCCACCACAAGGGGTCATACCTTCTTTGATCCCTTTGACCCATTCCCTAGTGGGCCCCTTGACCCTCCATATATACTTCATGTCTTCGAGGGAGTCCACTACCACACCCCTTCCCTACGGGCTAGTCCACCTACTCTCAGCCAGGGGCCCATTCCACGGTCATCACACATGGGTGACGAAGAAGGAGCATTCGGCTCTCCTAGCCCACCCAAACCTTCCACATCCGAATGGCTGTCAATGCATGAATGGTGCATGGTAGGATGTCTAGGAGTCCATTCCACCAACATTCGGTTGCGTCGTATGTATGTTAGTCACACATTCGGGTGTCCTGGTCCACCATTGCATATGCATGGTCTACATAGCATTAGGTTTGTCTAGGGCTTAGAGTGTGCTTTTTCTTTTTTTGTACAGTTTGTTTGTCATGCATATGGAGTTCGCATTATGTCACCCCAACAAAAGGCCAGCCATGCACGTAGAAGGAGTTAGCTGATGCATGCTACATATCCGTGAGTTTAAAAGGGAGAGTATGTCATGATCAGGGTCATACCTAAACGGTTTCCTCTTGGGGCCATAAAGTAACTCTTGGTCTGCGATACCCACCCTTTCTGGGTCAAGAAACAAGTGGGTTTGAATGCGTATGTTATTGAACTACCAGGTGACTATGGTGTCAGTTTGACGTTTAATGTTTCTGATCTGGTAGCATATTGGAACCCGCGGTCATCCCTAGTGAGTTTCGGGCTTTCTCCTCCTATTGTGAGTGACACACCACATGAGAGTCCACCTCTTCCAGCCTCAACGCACGCATATAGATTGTATACTGGATGAGCAGGTGATCACCACCAGGAACGGAGCCTACCAACACTTCATAGTGCGTTGGCGAGGATGCCCCACGATGAACAATGCCTTGATCACATGCGGAGAGCTCAAGCCTCAGGACCCTTACTCGACGGGGTCGAGTTCCTCCCACTCGGGGAGAATTGGTGCGGACACATGCCACTATACACGCCGGTGGACGAGGACATGGCGGGCCCCAGATATCTCGCCGAGGACGTGGACGCATCGGCCGAAGCCTTCACCTTCATTTCTCATTTATTTGGCCTTGTTGGGCCCTATTTGGAGCTTATGGATCCTTATTGGGTTGTAATAGTATGTAAAAGGCTAATGGGCCTATGATCTTGTAGTGGTCTAGAGTTAGTGGTCTAGAGTTAGTGGGCTTATCTAATGGACCTGTAAATGGGCCAAGCCCATGGTCTAGTGTGGGCCTTTAAATGGGCCAATCCCATGGTCTAGTGTGAAAGGAGAATGGGACTTGTGGGCTTCTAGAAGGCCCCCCCCCTTTCTTGGTCCAAGGGGAGACAACCACCTACCTCCCTTGACTCTCCTCTCCCATTGTCACAAGGGAAGCTTCATTTCCCCTCTCTTGGTCCAAGAGAATGGCTGCCACCTACCATGTAATGCCCCGAATTTTTCAGATCCCTGTTCGTGGGTCTCGGATCTGGTTTCTCGGAGTGTCCGACTCCGTTGTGTCTGAAATTTCATTTTAGACATCTTTCGTGATCAGATCGGTGCGATCCGGAGTTGTTTCGGAGGCCCGAAAGCGTTCTGCGACTTTTCCGCTTGTGTTTTCCGATTCTCAGTGTGTGTTTCGGTAACTCCTTCGGAACTTCGTTGCGGGTGAACCGGGCCGTTCACCTAGGCGAGTGTGGTACCGTTGCGATCAGTGCATTCCGAGGATCGTGGAAACGTGATTTTCCTATTTTTGATTTTTTTGGAATTTTTCAGATTTTTCTATATATATAACCCTTTTCTCTCTCTCCCCTCTCATTTCTCTCTTCTCTCCCTCTCTCTTCTCATGCTCTCTCTGGTGCGGACACCCGCCACTATACACACCGGTGGACGAGGACATGGTGGGCCCCGGATATCTCGCAGAGGACGTGGACGCATCGGCCGAAGCCTTCTCCTTCATTGCCCAGTTATTTGGCCTTGTTGGGCCCTATTTTGAGCTTATGGATAATTAATGGGTTGTAATAGTATGTAAAGGGTTAATGGGCTCAAGGTCTTGTAATGGGCTAGAATAGTGTTGGGCTTGACTATTGGATTTGTAAATGGGCCAAGCCCATGGGCTAGACATAAGTGGGTCAAATGGGTGAACCAATGTGAATGGGTCAAGTGTGAAAAGGCCCATGAGTTGGTGTGCTAGGTGTGAAAGGGGCAAAAGGGATCAAGTGTGAAAAGGGAACAAATGTGAATGGGTCATCAATGTGAAAGGGGATTAAGTGTTATGTGTGAATGGGATTAAAGGGTGTGAATGGGACTAATGGAAGATGGGTTAAGGTGGCTAGTGGAAGGGGGCGCCCCCCCTCCTTGGTCCAAGAGGGTGGCTGCCACCTACCCTCCCTTTGAATTTCAAAGGGTGGAAGCTTCCTCCCCCCCCCCTTCTTGGTCTCCCCCTCCCATCCTTGTCAAAGGGGCGCAGCCCCCTTCCCCTCCCCCTTGTTCCATCGACCTCCCCAACCCCCTCCCCCTTACTAACCCCTATAGAAGGGCATGTATAGTGTTATATTAGGCCCTAATGAAGTTTTTTTGAAAGAATTGTGAGTTAAGAGAGTGATTCTCTTTGGGTGTGATTCCCTGTTCAGTCCTATGACGGGACCGACCTTTGGGCGTGTGACTCGCCCCATATCCCCCCTATTCTCTTCGCATCTGCCTCCCCCAAAAATTTCAGTGTTACCTCTATGAGTTAGAAAGAATTCAGAAGTGGTTTCACATCGATCGGAGTTCGGGATCACCGATAGCGGTTTTTATCGCGTCGGTCGTAGGATTTCGAGTCCTCTTTGCGTTGCCACTGGTCTCGCCTCAATCTCACACCTGTGCTGGTCGTGGCAACGATTCTCGTGAGATCGCGCAAGCTGATCTGAGCAGGCCCGGCTCAGAACCAGAGGCGACTTCCAGAACCTGCCCCGCCTTCTCCGGACAAGATCTGAGTGAGCTCTTTGAACCATGACTTCCTCTAGACATCGCCAACGATCTCCCACAAATGGCGCCTCGATCCAACATCGGTAACTAATTTTCCATTAATTACTCGTGTCTCTGTGCAGTTCTGTGAGCACAGAACCAGAGGCTGAATCAAGTCGCTGCTGCACCCAGATCTGAAAGGATCTGATCGCACTCTTCGGAGTGGATAAACTGTTGTGCCTCTTAGGCACAAGCATGTGCTATGTTACTTTGATGATAGTAATGTTATTTGGTTTTGATGATAGCAAGACAGTGAGTGCATTTGAGTGTATTTGATATTGTATTTTGATGATAGGAATGTTATTGTGTTTTGATGAATGCAATAAATAAAGTGCATTTCTGTGCATTCTTATTCCTGAGCACTCTGCATATGATAGCAACATGAATGATGATGTTTAGCATTGATGGCATTTGTTCTTTATACATATGCATTGCATTCTGTCAGATATCATGTCTCTACATGTATCTACAGTCTGAACTGTAGTGGGTCGACCCACCCTTGCTGATGCGTCGACCCATCAGAACATTGGCTGCCGGTTGCATAGTCTACACATCAGACTGCATTGCATTTATTCATGGCTAAGAGTCTATACACTGGACTGTGTCATTGTGCATCATGCAAGTCTATACATTGGACTTTCATTCAAGCCTATACATTGCATTGGCTAAAGTCCGTTTCATTTAGAGTCCAAGGCAATGTCCATACTCTGGACTTGAAGTGTGTACATTGAGCATCTCACTTAGCGTCTAAGGCAAAGTCTATACGTTGCTACAGTAACGAAAGTCTATACATCCGATTGTGCAGTGTCTTAGCCATCGTCTCACATTCTTCAAGTCTACACATTGGGTTTTCACATGAAGTATGTACAGCCGTTCACTGTTGAAGTCCATACACTGGTCGGTGGAAAGTCTGTACATTGGCTTCAGTCTTCAAAGTCTATACAGTAGCTGTCTTCAATTTGAAGTCTGTACACTGACTCGTTTCATTTCCTCATAGTCTGTACATCCACAGTGAAATCCAAAGTCTGCACATTGGTCTTCGATTTCAATGTCTATACATTGGGCTTTTACATGAAGTCTATACATTGTTGTTTGCATTGCAAGTCCATACATCCTCAGCTGAAGCCCATGTCCATACAACGACACTGTAGTTTGCATAGCTCATGTCTGCACATTGGTCTTCATCTCCTGTAGTCTAGACATTGGAAAGTATATACACTGAGCTCACAAGAAGACTTCCAAGTCTATACACTCTCTCAGTGTACATACTTGCCCATTTGCTGTTTCAGAATATATACACTCAGTGTTATATGATTTAAATAACCACTTGTTCTATGATATGATTATAAGATTTTTGTGTGTGCAGGGTTAACGCAGAATGACCACAGCGTCCACGCAGCAAGTATACTAGTAGAAGTATTAGCTGCTGGAACACATCACTGCGTCAACGCCACGGCCTGGTAGCGTCCACGCAGCAAGCAAACAAGCTAAAGTATTAGCTGCTGGAACACCACTGCGTCAACGCTATGGGCTAGCAGCGTCGACGCAGCACGCCTATATACTGAAGACATTGATCACTGGACATCAATGCGTCAACGCCTTGATCAAGTGGCGTGGACGCTGTAGTTCAAACAATCAAGAAAGAAGCTTACTGGATTACTCTGATGCGTCAACGCTGCGGGTTGGAAGCGTCAACGTAGCAGACTTGAGCTTTGCTGATAAAGTATCTCTGAAGGCTGCGTCAACTCCTTGGAGCAAGTGGGTTGACGCCATCTAACTCCAGTTGCTGAGCGTACTGGTGTTGGGCACGTGATCCGAGGATAAGGAGAGTGCCCAGATGAGGACACGTGTACTGATAGCCTGCTGGATGCTGCCACGTGGTCCGAATTCTTAGGGCGGGAACTGTGGAAGCCACACGCGCCCTGCTGCTGCTGCTGCTGGTATATAATAGAGCCTTCGTCTTCAGATGGAGGTTGATCGTGATCGAAGCCAGGGAGCAGAAGCTGAGAGAAGAATAAAAGAAAAAGGAGAGAGAGCTTCCACGATCTAGCAGAAGAAAAGAAGAGAAGAGTAGAGAGTGAAAGAAGTGTGAAGAAGAAGAAGAGAAAGAAGAAGGAGAAAGAGATAGAGAGCTCGAGCAGAGTGTGAAGAAGAAGAAGAGAGAGAGTGAAGAAAGAGAGTGAGATCGAGGGAGATCTGTTCTTGATGGACCGTGGATCAAATCCAGGCCATCCAGCTCTTTAAGAGCCACATTGTGCTTCATTGTTTACAGCTTTCAGATTGCTGTTTATTTCCATTTTCTGTTTTCTATTTTACATCTTCTTCAAGCTGTTAGTCAGCGGATTGCAGAGGTACTGCCTTTGGACGGCTAAGCTGTATTGCCCAGCCGTTTGCAGTGGAGGATTCCACTGGACAGCAAGCTATGTTGCTCAGCGGGGCGAGGAGGATTCCTCGGATGGCAAGCTGTGTTGCCTAGCGGTTGTAAGGCAAGCTGTGATGCCCAGCTGTTCAAGCTGTGAGTCAGCAGTAAGCCACACTCGGGTTGAGTGTGGGGTGGATGTAGGTCTGGAGGACCGAACCACCTAAAAGCCTTTGTCTACTGTGTGATTGTTTTGTGGTTTGTCTAGCTTCTATATTTCTATCTTCGCACAGTAGATGTATGCTTAGGACGGTTCTTCATCTGTTCTGGGTGGCATTCGCATTGTGCCCACTATCTGTTCAGTAGAAGTTTTCATTCCGCATTTGATTCTGCTGCAGTAATTTTTTAACGGGTGATTGATCTATTCACCCCCCTCTAGATCACCTTTTAGCGTCCCAACAATTGGTATCAGAGCCTAACTCTTTGTGCAGGACTAACATCCTAAAGAGGATCAGCCATGGATGCTAGAGGGCTAACAGCAGAGGGTCAGTCCACTACGAAGTCACCATTCTTCGGTGGTTCCAACTTCCCATATTGGAAGAACCGGATGCATGTCTTCCTCAGAGCCAAACATTACGAGGTATGGAAAATTGTGAGCAAAGGTCCTTATGAGCTACATGAGAATGAGGAATTATGGACAAGAGAAGAAGTCCGGAAATCTACTCTGAATTGGAGCGCTATCAACGCCATTCAGTGTGCACTCCATCCCACTGAATTTGACAGAGTGTCATCCTGCAAGACAGCGAAGGAGATGTGGGATACCCTCGAAGTTATCTATGAGGGAACATCTGAAGTGAGAGAGACGAGGGCAAATATGCTAGTGTCAAAGTATGAAGCATTTCGGATGAAGCCTGGTGAGACAGTGACCGAAATGTATGCTCGTCTGACCATCATCACAAATGGTCTAAGAAATCTGGGAAAGAGTTATACTGATCATGAAGTTGTAAGGAAGATCCTTCGATCGTTGACTCCTATATGGCATACCAAAGCAACTGTGGTTGAGGAGTCAAAAGATCTACAAAAGATGAAACCCAATGAGCTGATAGGTTCCTTGATGGCGTACGAGATGAATTTACTACAAGCTGAAGAGCTTGAAAATAGGAAGCCTATTGCTCTGAAGGCCAAGCATGGCTGCTCAAAACAGTCCAGCAGCATTGGATCATCCAGTGATCGGAATTCATCTGGATCAGATCTTGAAAAGGATGAAGTAGCTATGATCACAAAAGAGTTCAGTAGATTTCTTAGAAGAGAAGGGAAGAATCTCTATAGAAAATACCACAGCAGGAAGCAAAACAGGTATAAATTTAACCCTGCTGAAAAATCTGATGTTAATGCTTGTTATCATTACAGGAAGACAGGTCATATGAAGGCTGATTGTCCAGAGTTACAGAAAATGAAAGGAAGACCATGGAAGAAGGCACCAAAGGGAAAGGCCATGGTCAGTACATGGAGTGATAAGGAAGAAGGCACGCTGAGCACTTCCTCAGAAAGTGGAAAATCAGAAAAGGACATCTGCTTGATGGCTAGAAATGGAGATGAAGAAGAAGAGTCTGATCAGGTATAATCCCTTTTCGAACATTACACTATTTCTGATTGGGCAGATGCTTATGGAGACATGTTAGATAAAGCTAATGATATTAAGAAGGAAAACAGACTCTTAAAGAAGAAAATGAACTCTCAGGTTAATGATAAATCTCTCTCTGATATAGTTGCATGCTTACAATCAGAGAATGACAAATTGAAAAATGCATGTTCTGATTTTGATGAATTAAAGCATGTTGTGATTGATTGTAGGAAAGAAAATAATTTGCTGAAAAATGTTGTTGATGAGTTGAAATTGAAAATTCAGAAGTCTGAAAATGAAATAAAGACTTCAAATGAAAAATATGAAGCTGTTTTGTCAGTGAATGCTGAATTAAAGAAAACTATTGAAAATCTGGAAAATGAAAATTCTGACAAAATGAAAATCATTAAAAGCATGACCCAAGGAACTAAAAATCTAAATGCCTTGCTAGGGTGTAATGCCCCGGATTTTTCGGATATTTTTCAGATCATTTTAGTGGGTCTCGGAGTGTATTTTGTGCTTTACACGTGTTTTTCCCTGATGTGCCTTCGGAACTCTTTGCAGGGCAAACCGTGGCGTTCTCCGACTCCGGGACAGTACCGCTGCGTTGTGTTCCTTCCGAGGATCGCGGAGGTAATTTTTCGTAATTTTCTGAATTTATCGAATTTTCGGGTTTTCCTATATATACTAACCCTTTCCTCTCTCCCCCTCTCATTCTCTCTTTCTCACTCTCTCTCTTCTCTCACGCCCTCTTTCTCCCCTCTCTTCTCCGGCGGCCGACGGAGCGAGGCGGGGGCGAGGCGGAGGCGGCGCGGGTGAGGACGCGGGCGAGGATGGGCGAGGATCGAGGCGGTGGAGGCGCGTGGGAGCTCGTGGCGCGGTCGCGAGCCGGCGAGGGTTTCACGGCGTTTCTTCGCGGATCGGCGAGCTCGAGGCGCAAAATCTTCGGTGGAGGTAGGGTGATGGTTCCCCAGCTCGTGCACTTCCTTTCCCGCGAGTTTCGTAGGCCGTGGTGAGCCGAGCGGGTGGAATCGGGGTTTTTGGGCAAAACCCATGTTTTAGGGCTTGTGGGCCGATCTCCCGTTTCATTGCGTTTTTGGCCGATCCGAGGCCGTAGATGCATGCTAGTGGCTTCTGGGGAGCTTCCCCCTTGTTTTCCCCCTCTCTTGTGGAGGTATGGGGGCGTGGGACGAGTTTTGGGTCGTTTCCCGCCGTAGCGTTCTCGGAAGGAAGTGACGGTCCTTCCAGTGGCCGTCACTTGGTGTAACGCGCCTAGGCTGGGCCGTTACATCCCCCTTCTATTGGCCTTTGGTGGTCTGTGGGTGTGACGGTCCCACGATAGACCGCCAGGTGCTGTGACGCACCAGGGCTAGACCGTTAGAGTCTCTTCCGTTGGTTTTCGGGTCAGGCGTGTGACGCACCAGGGCTGGCGCGTCACAGCCTTGTGACGCCCCAGGGTGGGTGCGTCACATTCCCTGTTACCCAGTTGAGGGCTGGGGGTGTGACGGTGCCCTCTGGACCGTTACATGCTTGTAACGCGCCCAGGGTGGGCCGTCAGAGCTGTTTTATCCGTTGAGGAGGGCAGCGTGTGTGACGCGCCGGGCCAGACGCGTTACATCCGTGTAACGCGTTGGGGCAAGCGCGTTACATCCTGCTTTCACGCTGAGAGCGTGAGGCGTGTAACGCACCAGGGCAAGCGCGTTACATTCGTGTAACGCGCTGGGCCAGGCGCGTTACATCCTGTGTTTCTTCGGGCCGTGTAACGGCCTGCGTTAGGCCGCCAGGTGGATGTGACGGTCTCGCCTAGACCGTTACAACCCTGTGACGGTCTAGGGTTAGACCGTCAGGCTTTGTGTCGTTCCGAGGCGAGTTTTTGTGTTCTCCGCCTTGCCCCGCAATGTGTGGATCTCTAGTCGACCCGGTTGGGACTCAGTGGTCGACCTGCGGTCTTGTGAGTGTCCCTGACACCCGTGGGTTTCTGTGTCCGTGTTTTGAGGGTGTCTGGAGGACCATGTTATCTCGTTTAGCGTGCCCGTAGGGTTGAGAGTCCGGGTGACTTCTCGCGTGCTGGGCCTTCGTGTTACGCTCGATCGAGTCACCGTGTATCGGTGTGTGTGCGGTGGGGTGTCCCCCGCATGCCGTGAGTTTCTTTGGAAGGCGATTCCCATGTGGGCCACGTGGTTTGTCTTGGACTGCGAGTCCAGTTATCCGGCCTGGGGCTGGAGGTTTCCCGCTTGCTTCAAGATGGGAAATCGTCGTGGCGGCTTGTGTGCTGCCTTGGGAATCGTGCTTCTGTGTTTTCCGTGTGGCCCGTGTGAGTGGCCTTTGTCCCTTGCATTCCCTTCTCAAGGGAATGGTCTTGGCAACTCGTGTGTTGTCTCGGTATTCGTGATATCGTGGTTTTGGACCTAGAGATTGGGCTAGATCGACGGCCTTGTGCTGTTGCGTGCAACGGTCTTGACCCCGAGTCTTGTGACTCAAGGACCGTTGGCTGTAGTGTGTCTAGAGGACTGTCCAGAGTCCAGTGGCTTAGCGCCACTTGAGTTTTCTCGACTCTAGCGCACGGTGCGTGCGTGACCGTGGACTGTAAGTCCTGTTTCTTCTCCGACTGTGGTCACCGTGTGACGGGGCCGGTACGTGGGCTGGTCCCCGTACGTCGTCGGATTCGGACGTTGTGTTCCGTTGAGAGTCTACTCCTTCAGTGACCCTCCACTAGTCGTAGCCCACCAGTACGAGGTGCTGGTCTCACCTGGGAGTGGTGTACGGGCACCCACCTTTCGAGACGGTTTGTGGACCGGTTACCGTAGGCCCCTCGTCGGTAGCCAGAGTCCGGCTACGGGGGAAAACCGGTCAGAGGACCAGACCTAGTGACGCAAGGTCTGTGTGTGCACACGTGGTTGGGGGCGGTTGGACCCACGTCGACGGGCGTGACCCCAGCTAGTTACTTGTTTGTGGTTACTTGTACGGTGTTCGCGCCTCGGGTAGGATCTACCACGTCAGGCGGTTCACCTGCGGTGCGGTGTAAGACGTCAGGGGACGCTACCGGCTGTGCTTCTAGTGGGTGGTACTCCTGTCGAGTACGGAGTGACAGACTATCAGTTTCCGTGATTTCGACCTTCGGGTTTTCGGTCGTGTTGACCGTTGAGTTCGGTTGTTTCGCCGTGGCGCGTGTGTTGGTTTTCGCGCCAAGGGTCTAATGCTAGTGGCTTTACCGAGGTTGGGTCTTGTTGTGCGATACCCGCGATCGGATGGTCGGGGTTGCACCTTGGACAGCGTGTCCAGGTCGGCTGTGTCCGAGGGACAGGCCTCTACGGCGTGGTTGCCGTGTGTTCTTGCTTCGGTAGGTGGTACTAGTGTGGTTCGGTAGCTTCGACTGCGTGATCGAGGTGTGCCTTCTGGTACAGTAGGAGTAGCTGTAGTGCCGAGTTTTTGACCGGCCACCGGTTTGCTGTTCCTGCTGTAGTTGTAGCTCTCCTTTCTGCTACCGCCGTTGTTTCCGGTTGGGGTTCCGCGGGATCCCTGCTGAGTCTCTGTTTTGGAGACTCATTCCCTGCTTTTCAGGTGTAGCGGTTCTTCCTCGCGGTTCGAGGGCGCGGAGCGGAGGTCCTTAGTTGCCAGCTTGCCGGGCCGAGTGTTCACTTGGCATGTGGTACGTTTTTACTGCTTTAGACTGTACTTTCTGTTGGACTGGACTCTGTTGTAGCTGTAGCTGTTGCTGTTCTTTCTTTCAGCTTGTTGTTGGTTGTCCTGCTTTATTTCCTATTTCTTTGTGCCTCCACACTCCTTTTAGCCCTTCCGAGCCCTCCCGGCTCGTGGGCGGCGGTGCGAGTCTCGGGTTATCGGGCCTTCCCGGTAATCGGATTCTCGGGTCGTTACAGCTGGTATCAGAGCGGTGGTTGTGGGCGTACTTAGGAATTCGAAACATTGCAGTGATCAGAGTCCGTAAGGTCCAGTACAGTCGGCAGCTGGCTTAGGGTTTTGTGCTTGTTTTTCCGCTTTGTTTCTCGCTTGAGAGCTTGAGTGCGCTGTGCGGCGCTGTGAAGGTGGTCGCTGTCCGCGGCTTTCGTGCCAGCGTAGGGTCTAAGGATCGAGGTCGAGAGCCTTCTCCCTCATCGGTGGTGGCCCTGGTTGTGCTGCGTTGGGCAGAGGTTGCTGGCAGGCGTGAGCTCGCGGTGCTGCGTTCAAGGAACCTGCAGCGTGGTCAGGTGTCTGGTGCGGACTGTTCTTGGTTAAGTGGCCGTGAGCGTGCTCTGAGGGAGCTGCTGTCGGTTTTTGGTCACTCCAGCTTGAGGTTTGTCCAGCTCCTGAGGCGTTCTGATTGAGAAGTGTGCTCCGGTGAGCGGAATGTCTTCTCGGTGAGCTGCTGTTTCGTCGAGCCTGATGTTCTTGTCGTGCTCTGTTGCGTCAGAAATGACGTGTCGGTCCTGATCGTTCTGCTGATTTCGAGGCAAGATTGGGCTGTGGTGTCCCAGTAAGTCTTGCTCCTGCGCTCTTCTGTGCGGTTGGGTTGTGTTCGCCCTGGAGTTGGCTTGAGATGTGAAGGCTCCGCGGTGAGTTTCGGGACTCGAGGGTGAGCATCGGCGGTTGTCGGTTATGGCTCGTGTGGCGGCTCTTGGCATGCCGTGTTGCAGTTCGAGGAATTGCAGCGGTGGTGCATCGAGAGATGCTGTGATGGTGGTCCGACGTGACACTCGTCGAGTGTGTCGGAGGCGCTGACCTGATGGAAGCGATAGTTTTCCTTGGTGCTGGATGGTGCTGTTTCCAGCGTGTGCGAGGTTTGAGGTCAGGTCGAGCGTGGAGTTCTTCCGTTGGTCGAAGTGCGCTGGTTTCTCCTTTGGTTGGAGAGATTGCGTTCGGCTAAGGATCGTCGTCTTGCGTTGTGTGTTCGGATTGGTTGGCCTTGTGTGCCATGAAATCCGTGCGAGACGTGCTCCTTATCTTGGCAAGGCGGTTGCCTGTGAGAAGTTGTGCCCGTTCCCTTGTCGTGTGAGGGTGCTGGCGCTGTTCCGAAAGGACGAGCGCTGGTTGGGCGGCGTTTGCTTTCTCGGCTGTGTGCGCGGATCTGAGTACGCAGCGGAAGCGTGGTGGGCTTGTGACCCACTAGTTCAGGATCGTAGCGTTGGTTGCTACGGGTGGATTCCTGAGTTCGCGTTCAGCATCGAAGGATCTGATGAGACCAGATGGATGAGTGACGCCTGTGGGCGGAGGCCTTTTGTGAGATTGGCGTCGGATTGGTGGTCCCTGATAGGACATTGGTGTCGCGAGGTTATCCCTGGTTGGGTGACTAGCATGGGGTGGTTCCCTATAAGTCTGAGTCCCGTGAGGTGATGACTGAAGACGCCATGTTCTGTCATTTGGTTTCGTCGTGCTTCCCGAGAGGGTCGAGTTGGCGAGCAGTTGGTGACCAGTGGATGGTCTTTTCAGAGACAGAAGATGCTGGTTGCTGGGGCTCGAGCGTGGCGAGAGCCGTGTGCCAGCGAGACCTTTGATGGTCGTTTCTGTGATGTGCCTTTTCCGGATGGGATCTGGGCTTTGTCGAAGGTTGTCTTCTGACAAGAGTTGGCACGGTGTTGTGTCTGGCTTTCGGCTTGCCATGTGTGGGGTGTTTCTTGGTGTTGAGCTGATGTGCTGGTTGCGGTCCGTTGAGATGGCTGCTTGAGCTGGTGGAGGCTCTGTTTTGGTTGCTCCCTTGAGGAGGGTGTGCGACCTGTCAGCTGGTTGCGAAGCTGACGTGCGATTTGTCTGCTGACCATTGGATGGATCAGTAGCTGTTGCTCGTATCGAGGGTTGTGATTCTTCGGTGAGCGAGATCGTGGCTGCGGCGCCATGGTGGATTCTCGCGTTGTCTGAGGTGATGCCAGACTGTGTCCTTTGGTATATGCCTGCTCTGTGGCCGGTGTGCTCGGCGAGAGGAGCGAGGTGTTGTGTGTGATTGTGAGTCTGGCTGTGTTCCTCAGGATCCGTGTTTTCGTGAGAATCGAGGTTTTCTGTGCTGGGGCCCTGACAGCGTGTCAGTTGGTTCAGTGGTCTTCCTCTAGGACGTCGTTCTAGGTCCTGAATTTCGAGGACGAAATTCCTTTAAGGGGGGAGGGCTGTAATGCCCCGGATTTTTCGGATATTTTTCAGATCATTTTAGTGGGTCTCGGAGTGTATTTTGTGCTTTACACGTGTTTTTCCCTGATGTGCCTTCGGAACTCTTTGCAGGGCAAACCGTGGCGTTCTCCGACTCCGGGACAGTACCGCTGCGTTGTGTTCCTTCCGAGGATCGCGGAGGTAATTTTTCGTAATTTTCTGAATTTATCGAATTTTCGGGTTTTCCTATATATACTAACCCTTTCCTCTCTCCCCCTCTCATTCTCTCTTTCTCACTCTCTCTCTTCTCTCACGCCCTCTTTCTCCCCTCTCTTCTCCGGCGGCCGACGGAGCGAGGCGGGGGCGAGGCGGAGGCGGCGCGGGTGAGGACGCGGGCGAGGATGGGCGAGGATCGAGGCGGTGGAGGCGCGTGGGAGCTCGTGGCGCGGTCGCGAGCCGGCGAGGGTTTCACGGCGTTTCTTCGCGGATCGGCGAGCTCGAGGCGCGAAATCTTCGGTGGAGGTAGGGTGATGGTTCCCCAGCTCGTGCACTTCCTTTCCCGCGAGTTTCGTAGGCCGTGGTGAGCCGAGCGGGTGGAATCGGGGTTTTTGGGCAAAACCCATGTTTTAGGGCTTGTGGGCCGATCTCCCGTTTCATTGCGTTTTTGGCCGATCCGAGGCCGTAGATGCATGCTAGTGGCTTCTGGGGAGCTTCCCCCTTGTTTTCCCCCTCTCTTGTGGAGGTATGGGGGCGTGGGACGAGTTTTGGGTCGTTTCCCGCCGTAGCGTTCTCGGAAGGAAGTGACGGTCCTTCCAGTGGCCGTCACTTGGTGTAACGCGCCTAGGCTGGGCCGTTACATCCCCCTTCTATTGGCCTTTGGTGGTCTGTGGGTGTGACGGTCCCACGATAGACCGCCAGGTGCTGTGACGCACCAGGGCTAGACCGTTAGAGTCTCTTCCGTTGGTTTTCGGGTCAGGCGTGTGACGCACCAGGGCTGGCGCGTCACAGCCTTGTGACGCCGCAGGGTGGGTGCGTCACATTCCCTGTTACCCAGTTGAGGGCTGGGGGTGTGACGGTGCCCTCTGGACCGTTACATGCTTGTAACGCGCCCAGGGTGGGCCGTCAGAGCTGTTTTATCCGTTGAGGAGGGCAGCGTGTGTGACGCGCCGGGCCAGACGCGTTACATCCGTGTAACGCGTTGGGGCAAGCGCGTTACATCCTGCTTTCACGCTGAGAGCGTGAGGCGTGTAACGCACCAGGGCAAGCGCGTTACATTCGTGTAACGCGCTGGGCCAGGCGCGTTACATCCTGTGTTTCTTCGGGCCGTGTAACGGCCTGCGTTAGGCCGCCAGGTGGATGTGACGGTCTCGCCTAGACCGTTACAACCCTGTGACGGTCTAGGGTTAGACCGTCAGGCTTTGTGTCGTTCCGAGGCGAGTTTTTGTGTTCTCCGCCTTGCCCCGCAATGTGTGGATCTCTAGTCGACCCGGTTGGGACTCAGTGGTCGACCTGCGGTCTTGTGAGTGTCCCTGACACCCGTGGGTTTCTGTGTCCGTGTTTTGAGGGTGTCTGGAGGACCATGTTATCTCGTTTAGCGTGCCCGTAGGGTTGAGAGTCCGGGTGACTTCTCGCGTGCTGGGCCTTCGTGTTACGCTCGATCGAGTCACCGTGTATCGGTGTGTGTGCGGTGGGGTGTCCCCCGCATGCCGTGAGTTTCTTTGGAAGGCGATTCCCATGTGGGCCACGTGGTTTGTCTTGGACTGCGAGTCCAGTTATCCGGCCTGGGGCTGGAGGTTTCCCGCTTGCTTCAAGATGGGAAATCGTCGTGGCGGCTTGTGTGCTGCCTTGGGAATCGTGCTTCTGTGTTTTCCGTGTGGCCCGTGTGAGTGGCCTTTGTCCCTTGCATTCCCTTCTCAAGGGAATGGTCTTGGCAACTCGTGTGTTGTCTCGGTATTCGTGATATCGTGGTTTTGGACCTAGAGATTGGGCTAGATCGACGGCCTTGTGCTGTTGCGTGCAACGGTCTTGACCCCGAGTCTTGTGACTCAAGGACCGTTGGCTGTAGTGTGTCTAGAGGACTGTCCAGAGTCCAGTGGCTTAGCGCCACTTGAGTTTTCTCGACTCTAGCGCACGGTGCGTGCGTGACCGTGGACTGTAAGTCCTGTTTCTTCTCCGACTGTGGTCACCGTGTGACGGGGCCGGTACGTGGGCTGGTCCCCGTACGTCGTCGGATTCGGACGTTGTGTTCCGTTGAGAGTCTACTCCTTCAGTGACCCTCCACTAGTCGTAGCCCACCAGTACGAGGTGCTGGTCTCACCTGGGAGTGGTGTACGGGCACCCACCTTTCGAGACGGTTTGTGGACCGGTTACCGTAGGCCCCTCGTCGGTAGCCAGAGTCCGGCTACGGGGGAAAACCGGTCAGAGGACCAGACCTAGTGACGCAAGGTCTGTGTGTGCACACGTGGTTGGGGGCGGTTGGACCCACGTCGACGGGCGTGACCCCAGCTAGTTACTTGTTTGTGGTTACTTGTACGGTGTTCGCGCCTCGGGTAGGATCTACCACGTCAGGCGGTTCACCTGCGGTGCGGTGTAAGACGTCAGGGGACGCTACCGGCTGTGCTTCTAGTGGGTGGTACTCCTGTCGAGTACGGAGTGACAGACTATCAGTTTCCGTGATTTCGACCTTCGGGTTTTCGGTCGTGTTGACCGTTGAGTTCGGTTGTTTCGCCGTGGCGCGTGTGTTGGTTTTCGCGCCAAGGGTCTAATGCTAGTGGCTTTACCGAGGTTGGGTCTTGTTGTGCGGTACCCGCGATCGGATGGTCGGGGTTGCACCTTGGACAGCGTGTCCAGGTCGGCTGTGTCCGAGGGACAGGCCTCTACGGCGTGGTTGCCGTGTGTTCTTGCTTCGGTAGGTGGTACTAGTGTGGTTCGGTAGCTTCGACTGCGTGATCGAGGTGTGCCTTCTGGTACAGTAGGAGTAGCTGTAGTGCCGAGTTTTTGACCGGCCACCGGTTTGCTGTTCCTGCTGTAGTTGTAGCTCTCCTTTCTGCTACCGCCGTTGTTTCCGGTTGGGGTTCCGCGGGATCCCTGCTGAGTCTCTGTTTTGGAGACTCATTCCCTGCTTTTCAGGTGTAGCGGTTCTTCCTCGCGGTTCGAGGGCGCGGAGCGGAGGTCCTTAGTTGCCAGCTTGCCGGGCCGAGTGTTCACTTGGCATGTGGTACGTTTTTACTGCTTTAGACTGTACTTTCTGTTGGACTGGACTCTGTTGTAGCTGTAGCTGTTGCTGTTCTTTCTTTCAGCTTGTTGTTGGTTGTCCTGCTTTATTTCCTATTTCTTTGTGCCTCCACACTCCTTTTAGCCCTTCCGAGCCCTCCCGGCTCGTGGGCGGCGGTGCGAGTCTCGGGTTATCGGGCCTTCCCGGTAATCGGATTCTCGGGTCGTTACATAGGGTCAAAAGTTAATTTCAGAAAGGAGGGTCTTGGTTTTAATCCCTCAGCTAAAGAGAGCTTTGAATTGAAAACCATTTCATGTGTGGGAGAAAAGAATAGAGGACCACTCATAAAAATGGTCAATGAAAAATTTGCCTTCAATAATGTTAAATCAAAAGTGTCCAATGCTAAGGACAAGGGAAAGCAGAAAGTTGTAGAGCCTAGAGCTGCATGCTCTTCTTCCAAGGATAAGTCCAAGGCTAGGGGTCAGCCAGCTAGCACATCAAAACCCCAGCCCAAGGCTGCTAAGTCTCCATCACCATCAACTGCTCAGAAAAAGACCCAATATAAGTCAGTTCAGAAACCTAGAGGGTCAAAGGTGGCAGGGAGACCAAGTGCAGCTAGGAACCCATTTGCTCATCCCTATTTCCCTAGAGCCCAAGTCTATCATAACTTTCATCCTCAACCACTTAATAGGCTTGGGTGGAACCCTGTACACATGAGGTTCGGGTATCAAAATTTCCCCACTTGGTATCAGCCATATAGACCTCAGCCAGCTAGGAGATGGGATAGTCAGTTTAGGACATGGAGTCCTAGTCACCAAAGGTTTTTTGGTCAGCCTAGGACCAATTTGGGCCATAACCTTCAGTACATTCATTGGCCAAGGCACTGGCAGAAAAACAAAAACGTTTTTAATAAAATGAATGCCAGGACTACACAACAACCATCAAAGCACCAGAAAAAGAAAACTAAACCTGTTGGTGCTGAGAAAACGAAAAATAACCAAAAGAACTCTCAAGCTGTAGAATCCGCTAAACCTTCCATCTTTACACAAATGTGGATCCCTAAACAGCTGTTGTCTTGTTTTCACTCTCAAGTATCTGGTTCTGTCTTGGAGCCCAAAATATCTTGGGTTCCAAAACCTGCTCCCCAAGTGTGTTTGCAGGTATGTCTGGTAGTCGGGAACAAACTGATGAAACAGAAAAAGCTACTTCAGGCATATGACAAGAGACAGGGCCAAAATCCTAAGAGCTGAAAGAAATTGGAGGCCTTGTCAAAATATCTGGTGCAACACCAAGGGTAAAAATAAATCAATCTGGTAAAGCAGGTAAGTGATTTACCTTCAGAACTGAATTGAGAAAGTCATGTTGATTTAATTGTTTGATGTCTGATATTCTATTCTTGTCTAGCTGATCAGTCTGCATATCTGATGCTCTTCTCTTGATATATGTTGAACTGAATTTGGATGCATAAACTTGAATTGAGTGCATACTTGCCTCGTATATCATTGGTGCATAGTCTGCATGTAGAACAGTGTGTTGCATAGCATATCCCTTGCATCATGTTGTCAAGGGGGAGCTGAGAGTTTAGTTCAATTCATTGAATCCTTGCTACTCCTCATTGTCCCCATTTAGTTTTTTTCATATCTTTTGACATCAGATGCTCCTGGAACTCAATGCCTATTGCTATCATTTCCCTAACCTTCACTGAACAACAGTTCTGTATCTGGTTTAGTACATTGAGTTGTGATTATCTCAATTGTTCTTTTATAAGAATCACTCTTACAAATTGAAAGGAACTAAAGGTTTAACCTTTATAAATTGGAAAGTTAAGTGTCTGCACTTCAGAATTTGAGATAAAAGAAAACTTTTATAGCACTTAATCTTTGTCTCATGGCTAAAATAGAAAAAAAATTTGTAATGCCTAAATGTGTTGAACTGGATATGTCTAGAACAGGCTAATAAGAGTGTGTACTGATTTTTTTTTAAACAATCACTCTAAAAGAATTAAGGGTAGCAATAAATAAGATCATTAATGTTAAGAGCTGAACATAGTGACAGAGCAATGGCTAATTGCACTGAGAAACTGTGACCTCCTCCAAAGAAGCAGGAGAATTCACATGTCATGAGGTGCTTCAGAATATCTCTGTTCATAGGGTCAAATCTATAGGGGGAGTCCTCACCAAGTAACTGAGGGTACTGGCCTCTAATCAAGGTGTACCCTTAATGTCAAAAGTGAAGACTATCCTTTGTGGGTTCTGATCTGAAATAGGTCTAGTAGTTTATGCCTAGTAACTGGGGGTACCTGCCTCTGATCAAGGTGTACACCTAATGTCAACAGCATAAATGCCACTGATCTATTTACTTAGTTCAGGTTCTGAAATTCAAAAATGAAAATCAAACTGCTGTAACCTTTCGAAAAATCAAAAGTCAATGAGTGAAAATTATTTTTATCAATACATGTTCAAGTTGCCTCTCTTGAATTTCCTTGTTTAATCACAAAAGGGTATTATTTCTGACTTATCTATTAATACCAAGTGCCCTAGATTCATTGCTATAAATGGAATCTATAAACTCTTGTTCAGGGGTCAAATGTTTTACTCTAAGATTTATCACTGTTAAACCTGAATTTTTGTCAAAATTGTATGCTGCTGATTCTTATACTTTAACAGTTGTCTATAATCATGCTTCCCTTCTAAACCTATGATTCAGCTGTTGTCAAGTGACCCTCCTACCTTCTCTACCTTGTTTATCTGTTCATATTCCTTCTCAAAGGGGGAGTATTTATTTAGAGGGAGAAATAATTCAGGGGAGTCTTACATTCAGGGGGAGAATATTCTAGAGGAACTTGCATGCATAATGCACTTTGCACTCTTGTTTTTACTGTTTTTCTCTTTTTGATCATGTCAAAGGGGGAGAAAATCTTGTGTGTGACTCACTGTCACATTGTGTTGCCATCATCAAAAAGGGGGAGAATGTTGTGCCTCTTAGGCACAAGCATGTGCTATGTTGCTTTGATGATAGCAATGTTATTTGATTTTGATGATAGCAAGACAGTGAGTGCATTTGAGTGCATTTGATATTGTATTTTGATGATAGGAATGTTATTGTGTTTTGATGAATGCAATAAACAAAGTGTATTTATGTGCATTCTTATTCCTGAGCACTCTGCATATGATAGCAACATGAATGATGATGTTTAGCATTGATGGCGTTTGTTCTTTATACATATGCATTGCATTCTGTCAGATATCATGTCTCTGCATGTATCTACAGTCTGAACTGTAGTGGGTCGACCCACCCTTGCTGATGTGTCGACCCATCAGAACATTGGCTGCCGGTTGCATAGTCTACACATCAGACTGCATTGCATTTATTCATGGCTAAGAGTCTATACACTGGACTGTGTCATTGTGCATCATGCAAGTCTATACATTGGACTTTCATTCAAGCCTATACATTGCATTGGCTAAAGTCCGTTTCATTTAGAGTCTAAGGCAATGTCCATACTCTGGACTTGAAGTGTGTACATTGAGCGTCTCACTTAGCATCTAAGGCAAAGTCTACACGTTGCTACAGTAACGAAAGTCTATACATCCGATTGTGCAGTGTCTTAGCCATCATCTCACATTCTTCAAGTCTACACATTGGGTTTTCACATGAAGTATGTACAGCCGTTCACTGTTGAAGTCCATACACTGGTCGGTGGAAAGTATGTACACTGGCTTCCGTCTTCAAAGTCTATACCGCAGCTGTCTTCAATTTGAAGTCTGTACACTGACTCGTTTCATTTCCTCATAGTCTGTACATCCACAGTGAAATCCAAAGTCTGCACATTGGTCTTCGATTTCAATGTCTATACATTGGGCTTTTACATGAAGTCTATACATTGTTATTTGCATTGCAAGTCCATACATCCTCAGCTGAACCCCATGTCCATACAACGACACTGTAGCTTGCATAGCTCATGTCTGCACATTGGTCTTCATCTCCTGTAGTCTAGACATTGGAAAGTATATACACTGAGCTCACAAGAAGACTTCCAAGTCTATACACTCTCTCAGTGTACATACTTGCCCATTTGCTGTTTCAGAATATATACACTCAGTGTTATATGATTTAAATAACCACTTGTTCTATGATATGATTATAAGATTTTTGTGTGTGCAAGGTTAACGCAGAATGACCACAGCGTCCACGCAGCAAGTATACTAGTAGAAGTATTAGCTGCTGGAACACATCACTGCGTCAACGCCACGGCCTGGTAGCGTCCACGCAGCAAGCAAACAAGCTAAAGTATTAGCTGCTGGAACACCACTGCGTCAACGCTATGGGCTAGCAGCGTCGACGCAGCACGCCTATATACTGAAGACATTGATCACTGGACATCAATGCGTCAACGCCTTGATCAAGTGGCGTGGACGCTGTAGTTCAAACAATCAAGAAAGAAGCTTACTGGATTACTCTGATGCGTCAACGCTGCGGGTTGGAAGCGTCAACGCAGCAGACTTGAGCTTTGCTGATAAAGTATCTCTGAAGGCTGCGTCAACTCCTTGGAGCAAGTGGGTTGACGCCATCTAACTCCAGTTGCTGAGCGTACTGGTGCTGGGCACGTGATCCGAGGATAAGGAGAGTGCCCAGATGAGGACACGTGTACTGACAGCCTGCTGGATGCTGCCACGTGGTCTGAATTCTTAGGGCGGGAACTGTGGAAGCCACACGCGCCCTGCTGCTGCTGCTGCTGCTGGTGGTGGTGGTATATAATAGAGCCTTCGTCTTCAGATGGAGGTTGATCGTGATCGAAGCCAGGGAGCAGAAGCTGAGAGAAGAATAAAAGAAAAAGGAGAGAGAGCTTCCACGATCCAGCAGAAGAAAAGAAGAGAAGAGTAGAGAGTGAAAGAAGTGTGAAGAAGAAGAAGAGAAAGAAGAAGGAGAAAGAGATAGAGAGCTCGAGCAGAGTGTGAAGAAGAAGAAGAGAGAGAGTGAAGAAAGAGAGTGAGATCGAGGGAGATCTGTTCTTGATGGACCGTGGATCAAATCCAGGCCTAACAGCTCTTTAAGAGCCACATCGTGCTTCATTGTTTACAGCTTTCAGATTGCTGTTTATTTCCATTTTCTGTTTTCTATTTTACATCTTCTTCAAGCTGTTAGTCAACGGATTACAGAGGTGCTGCCTTTGGACGGCTAAGCTGTATTGCCCAGCGGTTTGCAATGGAGGATTCCACTGGACAGCAAGCTGTGTTGCTTAGCGGGGCGAGGAGGATTCCTCGGACGGCAAGCTGTGTTGCCCAGCGGTTGTAAGGCAAGCTGTGATGCCCAGCTGTTCAAGCTGTGAGTCAGCAGTAAGCCACACTCGGGTTGAGTGTGGGGTGGATGTAGGTCTGGAGGACCGAACCACCTAAAAGCCTTTGTCTAATGTGTGATTGTTTTGTGGTTTGCCTAGCTTCTATATTTCTATCTTCGCACAGTAGATGTATGCTTAGGACGGTTCTTCATCTGTTCTGGGTGGCATTCGCATTGTGCCCACTATCTGTTCAGTAGAAGTTTTCATTCCGCATTTGATTCTGCTGCAGTAATTTTTTAACGGGTGATTGATCTATTCACCCCCTCTAGATCACCCTTTAGCGTCCCAACATAAACTACATCCTGTCGCCGATGTTCTCCAACAAACGGTGCTGCGATCGGGCATCGGATCTGGCCGTATCAGCCTCCGTAAGTTCGCTACACAGGGTGACCAGCGTGGACAGAACCGGGTCAGCTTCCCATCGGCGTACCCGAGCGGCTCCGGCACGCGTCCCTCGCCTCCTGCGAGTGTGGCCCATCAACCCAGGTTCCAGCAACCCCAATTTAGGCCATTGTAGCCCTATACCTCCCTGCGTGGAGTGCGCATTCAGTTCTGAAATTGTAATTGTAACAATCGCGTGGATTAGGGTTGTTCGGATTCGGTCGAGGTTTCTTCCCCATGCCTAGGCATGGAGGTACGCGCTTCGATTCCTTTCTCACTTTGCTGATTTAGTATATTATCTATCATGCTGCATTTGTGAGATTAGGACCGTTAGCTAGTTCCAAATCATCGTGAGTGTGAGTTGTGAGCGCCCGTTCCTTAGCTCCAGTCGAGCACCGAGCTCGGACTGCACCACCCTAGGCGACAGTGGTTCTTTAACCGCTGCGATCCCCACGTTTCCCTCGCAAGGGACGATCGTCGAGCTAGCTAGAGTGCTGTTGAGAGACGTCTCCACCTGGAGAATACCACGGTGGTCAGCCGCCCAGCTTGCCTTTAGCGTGCTAGTGCTGGCCACACTTCGAGTCCGTCGTACGTCGTAGCCTGGTCGTCATCCGTCCCGCATCACTCTCCTCTCTCCCTCCCTCTCCGGCGGCCGACGGGGTGGAGCGTGGGTGAGGTGGGGACGGCACGGGTGAGGCACGGGCGAGGATGGGTGAGGATCGAGGCGGTGGAGGTGGAGGTGCGGTGAAGCTCGGCCGTGGGTTCGTGGAACGGTGAGGCTTCAACGGTGTTTTCTTCGTGGATCGGCGTCCACGGTGCGTCGAATCTTCGGTGGAGGTAGGGAGATGGACCCTCAACCCGCGTACTTCATTTCCCTGGAGTTTTGTAGGCCGTGGTGAGCCAAGCGGGCTTATTCGAGGGATTTGGGGAAAATGCATGTTTTTGGGTATGTGAGCCGAATCTTGTGTTTAATCATGTTTTTGGGGTTTAAATGGATCCTCTCGGTGCTAGAGAGGTTGGGGAATGTTTTCCCCTTTGTTTCCCCTTCACCTGGGGGTGGATGGGGAGTGGAATGGGTTTTTCTGCCGTATCCACCGTTTTTCGGCGCGGACTGAGAACACGCTAGTCTTAGCTAGCGCGTTCTTGAGGGTCGCGCCGCCCCGATGGGGCGCGTTCATCGGAGAAGATGAACAGTTAGGCGGTTCCTGTCGCGCTATAGGGTCCTAGCGCATTTTGTCTTGTCGCGCTAGGGGGTCCTAGCGCATTCTGTCTTGTCGCGCTAGGTGATCCTAGCGCGATCTATCCTGGTCACGCTATAGGTCTATAGCGCGATCTATCTGGTCGCGCTACCAGTGTATAGCGCGTTCTGTTCTGAACGCACTATGCGGGGTTAGTGCGATCTTGAGGGGACCAGTCAGGCCGCCCAGGGTAGGCAGTCTACGGCTGATCGTACTCCCCTTGGGCCGTGTGTGTCCCGGACACCCCATGGAGTTCCGTGACCGTGTTTTGGGGTGTCTGGAGGTTCCATTTACCTCGATTAGTGTGCCCATGAGTTTAAGGGTCCTGGTGACCTTCTAGCGTTCCGATTATGTTGTGTTGGTCTCCGGTTGACCCGGTTGTGACCCAATGGTCGACCTTTGGCCTTGTGACTGTCTCGGACACCCCGTGGGTTTCGTTACCGTGTTTTGGGGTGTCTGGAGGTACCATGTTACCTCGATGAGCGTGCCCGTGGGCTTGGTGGATCCGGGTGACCCCAGGTGTTCTGGGCTTCCGTGTTCTTGCTGGATCGAGTCACCGTGTATCGGTGTGAGTGCGGTGAGGTTTCCCCGCAAGTCGTTGCTTCTCTGAAAGGTGGCTTCCGAGTGGGCCAAGCGTGTGGCCTTGGACGGTAAGTCCAGTCTCCCAGCCTGGGGCTGGAGGTTTCGTAAGTTCCCTCATCGAGGGATGGGTCTCGGCAATTGTGAACTGCCTCGTGAGTTATCGCATTGTAGTTTTTGACCTAGGGTTTAGGCCAGATTGACGGCTTAGTGCTGTCATGTGCAACGGTCTCGACTCCGAGTCTTGTGACTCAAAGACCGTTGAGTTTAGTAGGTCTAGTGGACCATCTAGAGTCTGGTGGCGTCGTGCCACCTGTTACTCCATGTTACTCGCAATGGGTGCGTGCGTGGTTTCCTGTGTCCACGTTCTGTGACACCTCGACTAGTCGTAGCCTTCTTACGGCACGCGTGTGTTGACCCACCTGGGAGTGGTGGAGCGGCTGACCCGAGAGAGACGGTGAGTAGGCTGGTTACCGTAGGGCCCCCACGTATAGCCGAGTCCGGGCTTAGGGGGAATTACCAGCTAGAGGACAGACCTAGGGCGTATGGTCTGAGTGTGTACACGAGGTTGGGGGCGTCGGACGGCGCCGGCAGGCACGACCCCAACTAGTCCTTGTTCTGTGATACTAGTTCTTGTGTGTGTCTGAGTCTCCACCTGGGGCGTTGTAGCTAGACACTCGTGACGCGGTGTAAGACGTCAGGGGACGCATACGGTCGTTCTTCTAGTGGGTGGTGCTTCTGTCACGTGACGTGAGTTGTCATGTACCGGGTTCTATTTTCGTCCGCTAGACGGGACTTCGTGAGTGGTTTCGGGAGTGTTCCCGGAGTCGAGGTCTGGGGTTTCCGGTGAGCGTCACTGAGGGCCTTTCCCCAGACAGCGTTGTGTTCACGACGGTGAGGTCGTGACCGTGTTCCCTGACCGTGTGGTTTTGGCTCAGGCCCTTTTTATGAGAGCAGGCCTCCGCTTCGGAGGTATCGTGGCGTTTTCCTAGTGGCGTGCCTAGGGCGGTTCGTGTCTGGTGGTCCCCGATCGTGGAATCGAGTGGTCGGGTGCGTGGCTTGGTTGTCCCCCGACGTGAGATTAGGTCATGTTTTCTGGTACAGTAGGAGTAGCTGTAGAGCCGAGGTTTTACCGGCCACCGTAGTTACTTTCCTGCTTTCTTAGTTACTGCTTTCCGTGCCGCCGTTGTTCTCAGTTGGGATTCCGCGGGATCCCTACTGGGCCTGTGACAGGAGGCTCACCCCTGTGTTTCAGGTGCGGCGGTTCTTCCTCGAGGTTCGAGGGTGCGGTACGGAGGTTCTTAGTTGCCAGCTTGCCGGGCCGAGTGTTCACTTGACATGTGGTACATTTTACTACTTTAGACTATACTTTCTGTTGGACTGGACTCTGTTGTAGTTTTTTATTTATTTCTGTTAATTGTTGAATTGTCCTGCTTTATTTCCTATTTCTTTGTACCTCCACACTCCTTTTTAGCCCTTCCGAGCCCTCCCGGCTCGTGGGCAGCGGTTCGAGTCTCGGGTTATCGGGCCCTCCCGGTAATCGGATTCTCGGGTCGCCACATACCATTCTTGTCCCCCTCCCCTTTGAATTTCAAAGTTAGGCAAGTCTAGTGTTCCCTTGTCCCCCTCTCATTGTCAAAGGGGCGCAGCCCCCTCTCCCTCCCCTTGATCCCACGAATGTATCACTCCCTACCCCTTGCCAATTCCTATATAAACATGTGTATAGTGTTAGGGAAGAAGTGAATGAAAGATTTGTGAGAGAAATTTGCATTAAGAGAGTGATTCTCTTCTTTTCCCCTTGGGTGTGATGCCCTGCCAAATCCTGTGACGGGATTTACCTTGGGCGTGTGACTCGCCCCTCTATCCTCCCCATCTCCTTTGCATCTAGCTCCACCAAAATTCTCAGAGAAGCTTCTACGAGTTAGTGATGTGACACGACCTCGGACTTAGGCAAACAAGCACAATTAAGCATTCAAATGGGCCTTAAGGGCCACCGCTCTCCCGTCGCACTCTATACCCGGAGTGACTTGGCGATGCCAAGTGTGAGGTATGGGAAAGGGCCCTTGCTGGTAGAGGGCCAGCAAGGCCAAGGTTTGACTCCCAAGGTTTGGATGCCCAATTCAATTGGGGCCGACAAAGTGCACAAGGGCACCGGTTCACACTATCCCACGGCGATCACTCTTAAGTCATGGACTTGAGGATCGGGCGCTCCCTCGCAAATTCAGCGGCGCATGAAGTAAATATTGAAAGAGCAACACTAATGAGCTAGGATGAGGCACTTACTCGACCGGTTTGAAGAAACCGGTCCCAGTCGGAGACGAGGGCGAGCGGGGAGGCGGTGGTTCCCCACACACCGCGGCGGTGAAGCTTGACCTGCTCAAACCATGTACAAAACTACGCCTCTCGCAGGAGGGGGATCTTGGGGTGGGGGTTAATGTGAATACAACAATACTACCTCCCGCAGGGAGGGGCCTTCAGCCGGCCAAGCGGGGTGGGGAAAGTAAGGTAAAGAACGACGATTAAGCGATGTTGCCGAATCTGCCGGTTGTCTACGAACAGGGACAGTGTGTTGGTGTGGTTGCTGTAGATCCTTCTCACGAATTTTTCCGATGGCGAGACTGGCGGCAAAAGCTTCGTAACAGGGACAGGAACGCTTCGGATTTTCTTAAATTTCTTCTGAGACCGTTGTTGACTGGGGAAGAGGTTGGAACAGGACATCAGGTTTTCTGACTCGCAGTTACAGACTTCTGGCAGCAGGTTACAGAGGACGCCAAGCACCCTCCCGAACTCCTATCAGCACGAAACTGGCGGCGACGTCTTCATGGTCGAAGTAGCTTTCAGCCAGAGGTGACGGGGCTGCAATCAGAGGTCGAGGCCAGTCGGTGTACCCTAAAGAGTGGGCACTGGTCGGAGCAGACTGCAGGAGACAAGACTGGAGAGCTCGGGGGAGAAAATTTGTAACTCCTTCCTCCGGCAGCCGAATGAGGTTCCGTTTCTTGATCCTGAATGAAGACTGGAGGAGGAAGATATTTGTAGAAGAGCTTCGGGGCTGGTTCGTCCAAGGTTTGTCGTGGCCGAGCTTTTAGTCCGGTTCAGATCCTCAGCCGGAGCAGAACTGCGCGGTCGGGGAAGAACGGACCTCCACAGCAGCACCGATCTCCGATGGGGATGAGACCTCGATCGTTACGAAGAGGACAGGTAGCCGCTTCCGTGGATGCCTCTTGGGTCTTCAAACTCATCGGGAGGAAGCCGTGGTCGCCGCTGTAAGATGGTACACTTCTGTAGGTTGTCAGCTGAAACGGTAGGTTGAAGATGATGGGGGGGAAATGGGGTATATGGGAGAGGAAATGGGGGTGGATGAGTGTGGGGAAAGCCCGGGCTGTGAGGGGGTCTAGGATGGGGTGTTTCAAGGTGAGGGAGGGATAGAATGGGAGCTGGAAGGGGGTGTTTTCTGTGGGTGAGAGAGGAGCTACGAATTTGGGGCTTGGAGGGAGAGAGGGGAAGGTGAGGGGGAACAAGTGGGTGGAGGGAGTGTGAATTTCAAATTTGAAATAGCCTTGGAAGGTGGGTGATTATGTGGGGAAGTGGAGAGTTTGTATTGGAATGGGGTAGATTTGGTGGGAAGGTGGAGAAAGGTGTTGGAATGGGGAAGATGCCACCTAGGGACTATGGGAGTGGAGTAATGGCAACTTGGGGAAGTGGAGGGGTATTAAATGAGGTGGGTAGCTAGTGGAGGTGGTTGGGAGGGGAGGAGAGAGAAGAAAATTCGAAATTGGGGTTGGAGGAGAGAGAAAGAGGGGTGAAATAGAGAGATTAAGAGGATAATGGGTGGGGAATCTCTCCCGTAGGGTCTCTCACCCAAAAACTAGAGGAATCACTCCAATTTGAACTCAAATGGCAAGTTTAACTCATTCATTCATTCATTCATTCATTGACTTCAAATGGGGGAAATGGGGTCCGATATATAGGAAATCCACATTTCTACAAAAGTCCATGACAAAAGACTCAATAGCAAATAACCGAAGGTGGAAGGGGTGCACATGGGCCTAGTCCAATGAATTGGGCCCAATTAGCACATTACATCATCTAATGACACACAATCTTAGGAAAATAAATGCAAGACCTAGGGAAATGACTCAAATAAAATGAAAATACATCAAAATGACTCAAAGGAAAGCTACAAAATGGATAAGGGGCCTTAATAGAGTGAGGCCAAAACTCAACCAGCTCCCGAGTGTGAAGAAGTGGACCCGAGCCAAAGGGAATCGTGGGTGATGCCTCCATCAAATCCCCTTGGCCGCGAAGAGCTCGACTCCGTCGAGTAAGGGTCCATACGGCTAAGGTACCGCTCGAGGAGGTCCGGATCCAACCGCTAGAGGTCCTCCCGACTCACCCATGAGTCTTCCGAAGGAGGCCGATCCTTCCACCTGACGAGATAGCGCTCATATACCTTGCTCTGGGTGGTAGTGACCTGCTCATCCAATATTCGTTCAATGCGTTCGCACTGAGCTCTCTTGGCTAGTGGACTCTCCTCACGGGTGGGTGCTCTCTCAAAGGAAGAAGTAGGCTCAATCTCCTCACTAGGTACCACCGTGGGGCCCTTGTATGGCACTAAGTCGGCGACATTGAATGTTGGACTTACCCCATAGTCCTCAGGGAGATCTAACCAATAAGCATTTGCATCAATGCGCCTCAAAACCTGGAAGGGACGAGTCCCACGTGGCCTCAACTTGGAGTTGGCTCCTGGGGAGAGCCTCTCCGTCCTTACCATCACAAAGTCACCCTCTTGGAACTCTAAGTGATGCCGGTGAGAGTCAGCCAACCTTTTATAAGCCTCATTTTTTATGCTAATGTGCTTGCGGATTTCCTCATGCAATTTTGTGAGTGCTGACCTTCTAGTGGTTATGGGTGGACCTGGACAACCATATATAGACCATTTATGCCATGATGCCATATGGACCTTGATGAGCCTTGGTGGGCCGGGGCAACCATATGTGGACTTATCATGCAATGTTGTCATGTAAACTTTGGTGGGCTTAGGTGGACCGGGGCAACCATATGTGAATCTATCATGCAAAGTGGTGATGCATGTCGGGGGACCCGGACATCCGTAGATGCCTTTGATATGCTTAAGACCCATGATGAATGAAGGTGGACCACTACATCCAAATTTGGACCACTCATGCTTTCTACTTGACATGTGGGTGATATGAATGAATGGACCCAACATAGTGTTCATGCCAAGGGGTGTGGAAAGCCTAGACACATGCATACTTTTCCCAAAAGTGACTTCCATGTGTATAGGGGTGGGACAACCTTTGAATTCCCATTGGAACGGATCGAATGGATCTAAGAAGGTGGTCATCATGGGGTGGGGCACAACCTTATTACCTAGGGATATGTGGCCCAAGGTCTTGGCTCCCAAGGTGTAACCCGGGTCATGGATGAGATTGGTTTGGCCCAATATGATGGGTGAGGGTAGGAAAGGGTGGGTGGTGGGTAAGATGGTTGGGTTACATGGGGAACTAGACTCCCATAGGAAGGGATCAAAGGGGTCGTAGAAAGGTCTTCCTAGAGGGAGGCACTCTATGTCTTCAAGGTTCCCAAATTGTGAGTCATCCTCCTCCAAGGTAAGTGGGCCAAGTTTTCTAGTGGGTTGGCCGAACAAAGTGTTTGGGATCTTAATGGGTGGGTATAGGAAGGGATCGAAGGGGTCATGGTAAGGGTCACCTAAGGAGAGGAACCCTAGGTCCTTTTGGTCCTCACAACCCCTTGATGGTGGATTCTCCTCCTCTAGTAAAGTGATCGGGCCAAAGTTTTTGGTGGGATGGTCGGCCATGAATGGAGGACTAGGCTTTCTACCCGAGATAAGAAGCTCTAAATCGAGGAGAAGGTTGGGCTCATCGGGTGTAGGGAGGAATAGAAGGAGGTCACTAGTGTAGCAACCAATGGTGCAAATCGAGGTGATAGACCCTATGCATAGGTGTAGGAGGCCAAGGCTCCTAGGTGGTTTGGCCATAGGGGTCAACATGCTAGTGAACTCAATTTGCCATGCTACGCCCTTAAGAAGATCCTCTAAGGTTTCCACTTGGTAGGATGTTTGGATTATGGTGTGATAGGAGTTAATGGGTGCAATGGGAAGGTTTTTCTCCTTGGGTGGGTAAACATAGGACACGATGGGGTGAAGTGGTCTCTCCTTTAGCCATCTAGCTAGGGGCCCATCTATGATTATGGTGCTATTTGTGAAGGCTTGTGGCTCTTGGGGGTCCAAGCTAGGGGACATTTGTGATTCTTCCTTACCAAGGATATGAACTTGGGTTTCCTCAATGATGGGGATGGGTTCATCTACTCCCATGTGGATGGTTGTGGTCTCCTTTCTCAAGGGAATGGGAAGGTCTATTGGGGGTGGGGTGATGATGGTTGGTGCATGGTGTACCCGGGGTGGTGGGTGATGGGAAACTTTGGCTTGGATAGGGAGGGGAAGTAGTGGAAGCCTAGGACTTTGGACTTTTGGGGTAGGGAGTGGGAGATGGGTTGGTTGGGGTGGCTTGGGTTGATTGGTTTTGGGGGGAATGTCCTTTTTCGGGGACAAGGGAGGGGTGGTGGTGGGGACCGAGGGGTTTTGTGGGGTAGGGGTTTGGTGGGAGCTTCTGGATTGGAGGGTGGTGACAATCATGGGCCTAGGTGGAGGGGTGGACACAGTGTCCACTTGATTTTGAATGGTGAGGGTTGGTTGAGTGGTGGTCATCATGGAGGGGATTGGGTCGATTAGGGGTCTCTTGCCCTTAGGATCGTTTGGGGTGGAAGTGGGAGCTAAAGGGGCTTGACTAGCGTAGGTTAGGGAAGGGGGTTTTGGTTGGGGTATGGGGGCCCTCATGGGGTTAGGTGGAGAGGTGGATGTTTGGTTTATTAGGGTCTTAAGGAAGAGGACTTCGTTGCGAAGTGTAGTTATGATGGTTGAGAGGTGATTTGTTGGGATTGGTGGGGGTGGAGACCAAAGGTCGGTCTCAAATTGGTCGGGTGAGGATGGAGGAGTGGTAGTGCTCCTCGGGCTTGGGGTGTTCGAGTAGGAGGGTTGGGAATATTTTGGGATGTAGATCTTCCTAAGTTCCTTCTTCATATCATCCCACAAAGAAATGGGCTCTTGCCTCCTAACCCTTCTTAATCCCTCTATGTTTGCCCATTTACTCTTGGCTTGACCCCGAAATCGTCCCTTGGGCTTGCGGACTCTCGCGGGTCCATATACCCAAGTCCGTTCAAAATATCTTTCCATGGTAGTTTGCCACCTAAGATAATCACTAGAATGTGATCCGTCAAAGGTAATGTCCCCATCTAGAATGAAATTCAAGGTTGGTGAGTAGGCTAAGTAGTTGGCCATAATGATCGGGGGGATCAATGCAAGGGTCGGATTGATGATGACTCTAATGCAAGAATGCCCTAGGACTTGACTTGATAGAGACAAGTCAAAGACTTGATCTGATACCACTTAATGTGACACGACCTCGGACTTAGGCAAACAAGCACAATTAAGCATTCAAATGGGCCTTAAGGGCCACCGCTCTCCCGTCGCACTCTATACCCGGAGTGACTTGGTGATGCCAAGTGTGAGGTATGGGAAAGGGCCCTTGCTGGTAGAGGGCCAGCAAGGCCAAGGTTTGACTCCCAAGGTTTGGATGCCCAATTCAATTGGGGCCGACAAAGTGCACAAGGGCACCGGTTCACACTATCCCACGGCGATCACTCTTAAGTCATGGACTTGAGGATCGGGCGCTCCCTCGCAAATTCAGCGGCGCATGAAGTAAATATTGAAAGAGCAATACTAATGAGCTAGGATGAGGCACTTACTCGACCAGTTTGAAGAAACCGGTCCCGGTCGGAGATGAGGGCGAGCGGGGAGGCGGTGGTTCCCCACACGCCGCGGCGGTGAAGCTTGACCTGCTCAAACCATGTACAAAACTACGCCTCTCGCAAGAGGGGGATCTTGGGGTGGGGGTTAATGTGAATACAACAATACTACCTCCCGCAGGGAGGGGCCTTCAGCCGGCCAAGCGGGGTGGGGAAAGTAAGGTAAAGAACGACGATTAAGCGATGTTGCCGAATCTGCCGGTTGTCTACGAACAGGGACAGTGTGTTGGTGTGGTTGCTGTAAATCCTTCTCACGAATTTTTCCGATGGCGAGACCGGCGGCAAAAGCTTCGTAACAGGGACAGGAACGCTTCAGATTTTCTTAAATTTCTTCTGATGTTGCCGAATCTGCCGGTTGTCTACGAACAGGGACAGTGTGTTGGTGTGGTTGCTGTAAATCCTTCTCACGAATTTTTCCGATGGCGAGACCGGCGGCAAAAGCTTCGTAACAGGGACAGGAACGCTTCATATTTTCTTAAATTTCTTCTGAGACCATTGTTGACTGGGGCAGAGGTTGGAACAGGACATCAGGTTTTCTGACTCGCAGTTGCAGACTTCTGGCAGCAGGTTGCAGAGGACGCCACGCACCCTCCCGAACTCCTATCAGCACGAAACTGGCGGCGACGTCTTCGTGGTCGAAGTAGCTTTCAGCCAGAGGTGACGGGGCTTCAATCAGAGGTCGAGGGCAGTCGGTGTACCCTAAAGAGTGGGCACTGGTCGGAGCAGACTACAGGAGACAAGACTGGAGAACTCGGGGGAGAAAATTTGTAACTCCTTCCTCCGGCAGCCGAATGAGGTTCCGTTTCTTGATCCTGAACGAAGACTGGAGGAGGAAGATATTTGTAGAAGAGCTTCGGGGCTGGTTCGTCCAAGGTTTGTCGTGGCTGAGCTTTTAGTCCGGTTCAGATCCTCAGCCGGAGCAGAACTGCGCGGTCGGGGAAGAACGGACCTCCACAGCAGCACCGATCTCCGATGGGGATGAGACCTTGATCGTTGCGAAGAGGATAGGTAGCCGCTTCCGTGGATGCCTCTTGGGTCTTCAAACTCGTCGGGAGGAAGCCTTGGTCGCCGCTGTAAGATGGTACACTTCTGCAGGTTGTCAGCTGAAACGGTAGGTTGAAGATGATGGGGGGGAAATGGGGTATATGGGAGAGGAAATGGGGGTGGATGAGTGTGGGGAAAGCCCGGGCTGTGAGGGGGTCTAGGATGGGGTGTTTCAAGGTGAGGGAGGGATAGAATGGGAGCTGGAAGGGGGTGTTTTCTGTGGGTGAGAGAGGAGCTATGAATTTGGGGCTTGGAGGGAGAGGGGGGAAGGTGAGGGGGAACAAGTGGGTGGAGGGAGTGTGAATTTCAAATTTGAAATGGCCTTGGAAGGTGGGTGATTATGTGGGGAAGTGGAGAGTTTGTATTGGAATGGGGTAGATTTGGTGGGAAGGTGGAGAAAGGTGTTGGAATGGGGAAGATGCCACCTAGGGACTATGGGAGTGGAGTAATGGCAACTTGGGGAAGTGGAGGGGTATTAAATGAGGTGGGTAGCTAGTGGAGGTGGTTGGGAGGGGAGGAGAGAGAAGAAAATTCGAAATTAGGGTTGGAGGAGAGAGAAAGAGGGGTGAAATAGAGAGATTAAGAGGAGAATGGGTGGGGAATCTCTCCCCTAGGGTCTCTCACCCAAAAACTAGAGGAATCACTCCAATTTGAACTCAAATGGCAAGTTTAACTCATTCATTCATTCATTCATTCATTGACTTCAAATGGGGGAAATGGGGTCCTATATATAGGAAACCCACATTTCTACAAAAGTCCATGACAAAAGACTCAATAGCAAATAACCGAAGGTGGAAGGGGTGCACATGGGCCTAGTCCAATGAATTGGGCCCAATTAGCACATTACATCATCTAATGACACACAATCTTAGGAAAATAAATGCAAGACCTAGGGAAATGACTCAAATAAAATGAAAATACATCAAAATGACTCAAAGGAAAGCTACAAAATGGATAAGGGGCCTTAATAGAGTGAGGCCAAAACTCAACCAGCTCCCGAGTGTGAAGAAGTGGACCCGAGCCAAAGGGAATCGTGGGTGATGCCTCCATCAGTTAGGAAGATTTTAGAGGTGGTTTTGCGTCGATCGGAGTTCTAGATCACCGGAGACAATTCATCTCGTGACGGCGCGCAGATCTGCCCGAGCTTGTTGTCCAGATCTGGAGTTTCCTGATTCTAAAATTCTCCAGATCGCCTTACAAGCTTTATGGATCTGATTTCCAGAGTGATTGAATGATTTTAAGTTCTCTTCGTGCTACCGCTGATCTTGTCTCGATCCAAGATCTGTACTGATCGTGGCAATAATTTTTGTGGGATCGCGCAAGCTGATCTGTGCAGACCCGACTCGGCACCAGAGCCGACTTCTCGAAGCTTCCCCGCCCCCTCCCTTGAAGATATGTGCAAGCTCTTCAGTCTGCATCTTCCTCTAGACGCCTTCGACAAGCTCCCACAAACGGCGCCTCGTTCCGACATCGACAACCAATTTTCCCATAATTATTTATCTTCCTGTGCAGTTCTGAGTGCACAAAACTAGAAGCTGAGAAGAGTTGCTACTGGGCCCAGATCTGGAAAGATCTGATCGCACCCTTTAGAGCAGACAATCTTCATCCTGTCACCGACGTTCTCCAACAAACGGAACTCCGATCAGGCATCGGATCTTGGCGCACCGGCCTTCGCAAGTTCACTGCGCAGGGTGACGAGCGCTGGCAGAACCAACTCGGCTTCCAATCGGCTTACCCGATCGGCCCCGACTCGCTTCCCTCACCTCCTGCGAGTGTGGCCCGTCAACCCGGACTTCAGCAACCCCAAAATTGATGTTTGTAGCCCGTTATCTCCCTACGTGGAGTGGGCATCAGGTTCTGAAATTGTAAATTTAACAATTGTGTGTATTGGGGTTGTTTGGATTCGGCCGAGAATTCTTCCCCACGCCTAGTCGTGGAGGTACGTGCTTGTTCCTCTCTCACATTGCTGGTTTAGTATATTGTCATATATGCTGCGTTTGTGAGATTAGGGCAGTTAGATAGTTTCAATTACCGCGATTGTGTGTGAGTGAGAGCCGTTCCTTAGCTCCAGTCGAGCACCGAGCTCGGACTACACCACCCTAGGCGACAGTGGTTCCTTAACCGCTGCGATCCCCACGTTTCCCTCTCAAGGGAAGATCGTCGGGCTACCTAGTGTTGCTGTTGAGAGACGTCTCCACCCGAAGAACGCCACGGTGGTCAGCCGCCCGACTTGCCTTTAGCGTGCTAGTGCTGGCCGTAATCCAAGTCTGTCGTACATCTTAGCCCGGTCGCGTCATCCGTCCCGCATCAGCATGTTTGTGAATGCAGGTGGTGTGGAGACCCTACGAGGGGATGACTGACGAGGACCAGCCCTAGGTCGTAGCGGGCCGACCTCGCTTCAAGCATGAGCTTTGGGTTCATTGCTTGAATGAGATTGAGCCGCTACGGCTTAGGCTGGTAATGAGGACCCTAGACCTACACCAGGAGTGGGTCGAGGTAGGAGAGCCCCGAGGGATAGGAAAGAAGACGTGCGGTCGCACGAAGGCAACCGACTGGAGAGTCAGGTTCCCTGACCAGTACGTTGACTGGTAGCGCGGCGGGACACGGGTCACTTCACAGGCAGCCGACAGCTCTGAGTACCTCCGACGCTACTGGGAGGTTTGCACCGGCTGACCCCAGATGAGGGTCCTAGGGGTACGTATGAATGCACTTTCTTTTAATTAATTACAAATGTTATATGTCTATTATGCGACTGATATGTGTGATGGATGCAGGATGCACGGGACATAGCGGCGATGGACATGCGGGCCCACCTCCACAGCTTAAAGGCCCAGTTGGCTACCACACGGGCAGACCTACAGACCCTGGTGAGTGTTTAAATTATCTATATGCAATTGAATTCCTGAATTATTAATGATTAGCCACTGACAATCTCAATGAATGCAGCGTGCCCAGTAGGGAGCGGCAGTGAGAGAGACCGGAGGAGCCTCCAGCTCGAGAAGGCCAAGTGAAGAGACGACTGCGCTAGCAGAGCAGCTTGCAGGAGCGGTGGCACGGGCCGAGGCGGCAGAGCGCGACCTCGCCACACGGGTAAGCTTAAACTCAAAATGCATTTGATTATATTTCATTATATGTGTTCATGAAAATTTATGTTTTGCAGACTGAGGAGCTCCGAGCCTCGCTTACTTGCATCGAGGCAGGACAACGCGCGATGGCTACCTGGGTAAGTTAACAAAGATTTTATTTCAGATGTTTATGAAATTGAATTAAATGTGAAATTGATAATTTTTTTAATTGACTACAGACCACAGAGTTACAGGCGGCGCTCACCCAGGCTGCACTAGTCGGGACGGAGCTGGCCATCCGCGAGCAACGAGTCGCGGAGCTCGAGAGGGCCTTGAGGCGGCGAGAGGAGCTACCTCAGGGCGTGGCAGAGCTGAGGGTCGCCCTCGACATGGAGAGTAGGGAGCGTGCCTAAGAGCGAGAGGAGCGCACGGCGGAGCGATCTCGAGAGAGGGAGCAGCAGGCAGCGCGTGAGCAGGAGCTTGCTGAGTTGAGAGCACAGCTAGCCGTCACACAGGAGCGGCTATGGGCGACAGAGGAGTGCCTCCAGCGAGGCCGGGAGCGGGCGCGTGCTGCGGGGTACGCGTTTACCAGTTCTACCTTCGTGGCGGGTTCCTCTCTCCGGCAGAGGAGCGAGGAAGAGGAGCAGGCTCGAGCTCCAACTACTTCTCGGGGGTCCATGCCCCCTCCACGGGCGCCTTGTCGAGACGACGATGGTGAGGTAGAGAGTAGGAGAGAGGAGGGTGGAGGCGAGAGCTGAGAGAGAAACTTACTTGTACACCTCCACCCTCACACCTGTACTCAGATATTCATTGATATATATACATGAAATTTTTGTTACCTGAGTTACTTTGAGCAGTTGAGCACTTGTGCAGTTGCGTACTCCCGTGTTGGTTTTTCCTACTTCCTTTCTTTTCTTTCTTTTCGTTCTTACCCTGCGCCTGTAGTTCACACTTAAACAAACAGATTAATCCATCTGTTCGGCTTGGCCCCTTGCTCAATAAGCAAGGGGTTATCACTTCTTTGACCTTGTTGACGGGTCAAGGGGTCAAACCTCTAATTAATAAAGGCGGATAATAGAAATATAAGGAAATGCACCACACAAGTGAGCAGATGCCAACTTAAAATAAAAGATGTCCATACAAGGATGCAATCAAGCATATGAGATGGGAAAGCAATGGGCTTAATTTTGTTCTTTTCCATTTTTTATTTTTTCCTTTTTTTGTTTTATTTGAAAAATGACGTCCTCGTACACGGGCGTTGATTGTGAAATTGATGCCGATGTGGGGGGGGCATTTATTAGAAAATCACATTTTTATATTTCTTTTTTTATATTTTTTTATTATTAAAGATGACGACATTTCCTAAGTCGTGAATCCAATTAAAGACGCCCCTTTCATGGGCGTGAATTAAAAACTATTTTTTTATTTGAAAAAGACGACTTATAGATTGTCGTTACTTGATGAAATGACGCCCGAAAAAGGGGCGTTAATTATAAAAATATTTTTTTGGGTTTTTGTTTGAGACTGAGTATAGCACAAGGGTCTTAAACCTTACACAATCACCATCTTAAATTCATTAATCTTTCTTAAATGATTTAACATCGGGTCAACATGCTTAAAGACTTATGCTTTTACTCATATTCTCTCGCGGCCCATCCTTCTTAGTCGGTCTTGGCCATCCTTTGAGCTTATAATCTACCATGGAGGGAGAAGGGAAGAATAAATTGAGGAAGCTCACGGGAGGTTTCCGAGAATGAGAAAACTTTCCTCCCTTGCCCTATTGCCTATTGGGATTCGGTCTTCGGCTTAGGAAAATTTTGTTGCTCTTTTCGCCCTTATTTTCGCATGCTTACGACCAGGGTTTTCCCTGCGGGGACTTTGCCCTCTTGACATGCTTTTCTTTTGTTTTGTAACTTTCCCTTTCCCTTTTTTTTTTGAATTTCTCAAATAGATAAAGACATAATTGTACTTGGGCTTTAAGCATTTTGTTCCCTTTTGGGCCCTAACTTCCACCTACTAGGGCGGCGGGCAAGTTTGGTTAGTATTCCTTGGCTCGTACTCCCTCTTGTGAGCTGAAGAGAAGAGAATTGGTAAAGCTTTTACACTCTTAGTTTGGGTTCTGACTTTTCTCGAATTCCAGGCCGCTCGAGTTTAAGAGTAGAGCGTGTAGTGTGTGCATGAATTGACCCTAAGGTTAAACCATCAAGACTGAAGAATGAATTAAGGATTTTGATTTTTCGGGCTTGCGGCCCATCCACCATGCTAACCTGCAACTTTTCAATTTTCCTCTTTTTTCTTTATTTTTTCTTTTTTTCATTCTGCATTTTTTTCATTTTTTCAAAGACTTAAGGGTAGTATTTCTTGAGGTACAATACATTCCAAGGGTGAGCCAGTTCTTCCCCTTCAGCGTTAATTAATTTGTAAGCGTTGCCAGGATAAACATCTTTTATTACATAGGGCCCTTCCCAGTTAGGTTGAAGTTTTGAACGAGGTCCACCTGATTTTACAAAGATTCGTTTAATTACCATCTCACCGATTTTGAATTTTCTCTCAATTACTTTCTTTTGGTAAAAACGTGAAAGCCTATCTTGATAAACATGCGCATGCTCAGCGGCGACCAAACGCTTTTCATCTAGGAGTTCCAATTGAGCAAGGAGAGATTCGCGACGCTCATCAATGGGGAGCTCCTTGTCCAATTGTACTCGTAGAGAAGGGATAAGAATCTCGTAAGGGACTACCACCTCCATTCTATAAGTGAGGGCGAAAGGGGTTTGCCCAGTAGGGGTACGAATGGAAGTACGATAGGCCCAAAGAGTTTCAACCAGCTTTTCTGGCCAATCCAAAAATTTATTAGCCTCACACGTTTTCTTGATAATTTTGATCAAAGTTTTGTTGGTTGCCTCTGCTTGGCCATTACCCTGCGGATAATAGGGAGATGAATGATGTAATGCAATGTTATACCTGTTGCAGAGGTCCTGAAGCTCCTGAGAGATGAATTGCGGCCCATTGTCGGTGACGATGGTACTTGAGATGCCGAACCTTGCGATGATGTTCTTCATTATAAACTTACAGATGGTTGACCCTTTTATCTCCACGTACGCTTCCGCTTCCACCCACTTGGTGAAGTACTCCGTGGCCGTGAGTATAAATGATTTTGGTTTTTTGAGGAGGTTCGAAACACCAAAAGGTCCAATGATATCAAAAGCCCACATGGAGAAAGGCCATGGGGAGGACATAGGATGGAGCGAAGAAGCTGGAGAGTGGATTTTGTCGGCGTGTAGCTGGCACTTGACACACCTTCGAACATAGATGGACCAGTCATCTTCTAGAGTTGGCCAATAGAGACCTAGCCTAAGGATTTTCTTAGCTAGCATCTGGCTATTCACATGGCCACCACACACTCCCGAATGTGCCTCTTCCACGACCTTCCAAGATTCATCATCGTCGAGGCACCTTAATAAAACTCCGGTGAGACCTCTTTTATAGAGCACACCTCCAACTAAAGTGTATCGCTGAGTAAATCTTCGAATGACTTTCTTTTCTTCGATCGTAGCTTCATTTGGATAGGATTGATCCTGGCAATACTTAGCAATCTTGTAATACCACGGCTTTTCCTCATCGTCCAATTCTTCCTCTAAATCCATTAACATGATCTCTTTATTCTCAATGATTCCACCTTGCTTAACCTTCTTGAGCACCTCCTCCTTAACACTAAGGAAAGTTGGATCCTTAATAGCTGGAGTAAGACGCATGTGAACAATAATTGAATGGAAATCCCTTTTGGGAAGGAAAACCAAGGAAGAAGCTAGGGAAGCAAGAGCATCGGCTAGAATATTCTGATCGCGAGGAACATGGACGAAGATTAATTTGGTGAAAAGCTTGGCATAAGCAGAAGTCAGTTCCTGATAGGGTTTGAGTTTAGGATTGAGCGTGCAACACTTGGTGAGCACCTGGCGAAGAATAAGCTGACTATCACCTACAATCCGTAATTGGGTAACACCGAATTGATGAGTGGCCTCCAGTCCAGCCAGAAGAGCCTCGTACTCAACTATGTTATTTGTAACTAGAAATGTGAGCTGAGAGGCGAGTGGAATAGTGATACCCTCTGGTGATAGAAGAACAATGCCAATCCCCTTCCCTTTTGAATTCAAAGCTCCATCAAAATATAACGTCCACATCGAATCGGTCTGATTGACGGACATTAGTTCCTCATCTGGAAACTCTGAGCGAATAGGGTCGAACCTAGGGAGAGGGTGATGAGCGAGGTGTTCTGCTATGGCATAGCCTTTAATCACTTTTTGCTGAATGTAGATGATATCAAACTGAGAAAGGAAGCTTTGCCATCGTGCTAATCGATCGGTGAGGATGGATTTTTCAAGAAGGAACTTGATTGGATTCATACGAGCAATTAGGTGAACCTCGTGAGCTAAGAAATAATGCTTAAGTTTCTGAACTACCTAGATTAAAATAGCACAAGTCTTCTCCATGGCTGAGTATCTCTGCTCACAGGGGTTGAGAAGCTTGGACAAGTAGTAGGCTGCCCTTTCTTTTCCTTCTTCATCAACTTGTGCAAGAACAGCACCTACAGAGTCATCTAGGACAAAAATGTAAAGAACAAGTGGTTTGCCTAGAACTGGCGGCCTCAGGACAGGAGGATTTGAGAGATAATCCTTTAATCCGTCAAAGGCTGCCTGACACTTTTCATCCCAAATAAACGTGACTCCCGGCTTAGTAAGCTCGTAGAACGGCCTACATCTTTACGAGTGCTGGGAGACAAACCGGCGAATAAATTATAACATCCCGATCAATCCTCGAACTTCCTTCAAATTCCTGGGAGGAGGCATATCTCTTATGGCCTTCGCCTTGTTGGGATCAATCTCAATACCCCTCTTACTGACGAAGAATCCAAGCAATTTTCCTGATGAAACTCCAAATACACACTTCTTGGGGTTCATTTTGAGCTTATATTCCCGTGATCTCTGTAAGACCTTGGCTAGAACCCCAGGATGCTCAGTCCTTGTCTTTGATTTCACTACCAGATCGTCCACATACACTTCTATAAAAATGTGGACCATGTCATGAAAAATAGCCATCATAGCCCTTTGATAAGTGGCTCCAGCATTCTTAAGTCCGAAGGGCATAACCACGTAGCAATAAGTTCCCCATGGTGTAGTGAACGATGTCATCTCTTGATCTTCCTCAGCCAAGCGAATTTGATTATATCCGGAAAAGCAATCCATAAAGAAAAGAGTCTCATATCCTGCCGTATTGTCAATCAAAACATCAATATGAGGGAGGGGGAAGTCATCTTTAGGACACGCACGGTTGAGGTCCCAGAAATCTATGCAAATCCTGACCATTCCATCTTTCTTCATGATTGGGATGATGTTCGCCACCCAATTAGGATAGAGGACAACTCTAACGAACCTAGCCTTGTGGAGCTTATCGACCTCTTCTTTCATTTTTAATGACATGTTAGGGTGGAAACGTCTCAACCGTTGTTTGACCGAAATAGACCCTGGCTTAAGTGTAAGTCGGTGTTCAACGAGCGCAGGGTCTAGTCCCGCCATATCCTCATAACTCCACGCGAACGTGTCCTTATATTCTTGAAGAACTAAAATAAGCGCCTCTTCTTCGGAGGGTGGCAAATTCTTACTAATGAGGATAATCCTAGGGTCTTCCTCGGTACCCAGATTTATTTCTTTGGTAGGCTCTTCTACTGAGGCTGATGGTTCGTCGAATCTTCTCATGCCACTGGCAAAAGCATCAACCTCGTCCTCATATTCTTCATACTCTTCATCCCCCTCTTCAATAGGATCTTCATCATTTATTATCTCGTAAACATCAAAACCCTCATTGAAAGCACAAGTATCTTCATATTCTATTTCCGGCAGGATAATCGGATTCTCCAGAAATTCGGGAAGAGCTAAGCATGCCCGGCACCTTCTAAACCCTCATTCGGGAAGATCTTTCATTTTTAATGACATGTTAGGGTGGAAACGTCTCAACCGTTGTTTGACCGGAATAGACCCTGGCTTAAGTGTAAGTCGGTGTTCAACGAGCGCAGGGTCTAGTCCCGCCATATCCTCATAACTCCACGCGAACGTGTCCTTATATTCTTGAAGAACTAAAATAAGCGCCTCTTCTTCGGAGGGCGGCAAATTCTTACTAATGAGGACAATCCTAGGGTCTTCCTCGGTACCCAGATTTATTTCTTTGGTAGGCTCTTCTACTGAGGCTGATGGTTCGTCGAATCTTCTCATGTCACTGGCAAAAGCATCAACCTCGTCCTCATATTCTTCATACTCTTCATCCCCCTCTTCAATAGGATCTTCATCATTTATTATCTCATAAACATCAAAACCCTCATTGAAAGCACAAGTATCTTCATATTCTATTTCCGGCAGGATAATCGGATTCTCCAGAAATTCGGGAAGAGCTAAGCATGCCCGGCACCTTCTAGCTAAATCTAGCAAGAATCTACGGGTAATTTGCCTACCCTTGGGTTTCTCACGCGAAGCTACCCCATAAGTTTTATAAGAAGGAGAGGGAGAGGAACAAGATGACAAACTAGACGAACTACCCCGACATAAATGTGGTGGAGGGGAAGAAAATGAAGATGCAATGGATACAGGAGGGGATACAGGGCGACCCTCCTCATCGGAGGAGAAAAGAAGGTCCACTAGTGAACCTTGAAAGAGCGGACCTTGGATCGGGGCGCGCTCCAAAGCAAGATAGGAGGCCTCTTCAAAAGAGATGGAAGATGGGGGAGTTTGAATTTTGGCATTTTTTTTCATTTTCAATAATAAAACAATGAGAGGAAGGAACAGGAGGTGGTGTTGAGATTGAGAGAGTAGCGAAAGATTGAATAAGTGATTGCCCATGCGGGGGCGTGATGGAGAGTTTAGAAAATTGCTCGAAGAGCAAAGGGGAAATCGGGGGAGAAACTTGAAGCGAATCTGGAGAAAAGGTTATCAAGACCGCGAGCGATCTAGGGATATCCGAACAAAACATTTTATCAAGCAAATGGACAATAATTGTTGGATGGATGGATTTAAGAGGAAAAAGGCCGGCCCACAGCCTATCCACATTGAAGCCTTCTTCATACGGCACATCCGGCTCCCCGGTATCTGTGTAGTTGCCTAACAGTTGCCTTTTGTCAGTGATCACTGCTGGCTTTTCAATCAGTTCATGAATCAATGGTGGCCATTCCAGATCAGTTGGCATAAATAGTCGGCTCAGAGCAATGGTGATATCGTATATGTCAAACCATCTGTACCAATCACATTCGGGGTCATCCATCTTTCTTCTTTTGTCTGGCCGTAAGGACTCCAGGGCTTTATATGTAACCAGTGGGGCTATGTGGCGAGCAAACTGTCGTGCATGTACATCTTGACAGTCCAGTAGGGAAGTAATTGTTATGGTTTGCCCTTCCTGTTGAGTGCCCCCTTTCACAAAGTGTGTTTGTAGGGTCCATGTAAGAGGTTGACGATCTGTTTTAAGAGTGGAAGTCATGACGGCCCATGGCCCTTGTTCTTCTTTGCTTGGCCCTTTGTACCCTAGGCCACCCCGGGGAATCATCGATCTTCTGGTGCCTGATAGGTTTGACTCTGCCTTGGAGATTAATGCCCAAGCCCTTGCCAGTCTTATACCCCATCTTCATTAAAATGTTCCATCCAGGTGTGTTTATCAAACCCTTTTTCTTCTTGCCTTTGGATGGCTGTGGTGACATTTGCGTAGTAGGAGGGGTTGAAGGAGACGGCCTTGCCAAGTCTTGCCGCATATTGGCAACATCCAAGACCGACAATATGGGCCTATTAGCCGGTCACATTGAAGGAACTGAGGTAGCAGAATGTATGTCATCAGTTGGCAAAATGGGCATGCTGGTAAATTTGATAATGCGCCCTTTGTACGGAAATTTTATGCATACCGACAATATGGGCCACATCCAAGACCGACAATATGGGCCTATTAGCCGGTCACATTGAAGGAACTGAGGTAGCAGAATGTATGTCATCAGTTGGCAAAATGGGCATGCTGGTAACTTTGATAATGCGCCCTTTGTGCGGAAATTTTATGCATTGATGGTTCGTGGAGGGCACAGCATCAAGTTCCTGAATGTAAGGATGGCCCAAGATGCCGTTGAATGTCGGGTCCATGTCCAAAATGTGGAAGTCTGCTGTGACTAAAATCGGACCCAAACCAACTTTTAAAGTGATCATCCCTAGAGGCGGCTTCTTTGTATTGTCGTAGGCTGTGACAGTGATTGTAGATGGCTGGATTTGACTTTCCGGAATGCCACACATTTTCAAAGTACTTGGTGGCAAAACATTAATTGATGCCCTGGTGTCCACCAAACATTGTTTGACTGCTACTTTGTTGATGTCAATAGTAATGCACAAAGCATATTTCCTGACCGGCCGAGGAGCCAATTCATGTTTATAAAAAGTGATGGCCGGTTGATTGCTGGCTGGACTTAAAACTGCAGTGACTTGTTCAACTGGGATATCTTCATTTACCATTACTTTCTACATGTATTGCTTCAGGGCTAGCTGATGTGTGGTGGATCTTCTAATCAATTCTAGGATAGAGATTCGGGTCGGTGTTCTATCCAAATGCTTCAATAGATCATACTCCGTGCCCGGTACAGACTCTTGTTCATGTTCCCCTTGCTCTTGTACCGGCTCCTACTCCCGTTGGGGAAACACTCGGTAGAACATCCGTCCACTACGGAGCACCATTGTTTTCGGCGCCTCTGTCGGGCCTGGAATAGGTGAGGAGTTAGAAGAGGTGGAGGGAACAGTAGAAGGTGTGTTGGATGCTGGTGCAGGATTGGTAGGATGAGGGATTCTTATAAGGGGCCTCGCCGACTGAGGGTTATCGGAAGGTGGAGGTGGAGGCCGGGTGACAAGGAGGGGCCTCGGAAGCATGGTGGTGGACAGGGTATGTTGTGGCGAAACAGGAGGGGATACGATTGCCGGCGAGGGGCGGATAAGGAGAGGTCTATTTGGTGGAGGGTTTTGGGATGACGGAGCATTTGTGGGTTGGCGTATAAGAAGAGGCCGTGAAAGAGTAGGGTTAGGGTTAAGTGGCCCTGGAGTGGTGGAACGTATGAGGGGACGTGGAGGTTGGGAAGAGGGTACAGGTTGAAGCCTTCTTAACAATTGTGGTGGTTATGGCTGACTGGAGTTTTGGTTAATGGCCCCGACAGAGGCACTTTCTTTATGCCAGCCCTGCCCTCTCTCCACTTCATGGATTAAGGTGACAGGGTTTACTTGTTGATTTTGAATCGGGTGCTCCGATAGCAGATTATTAACGATCCCCATATTTGGCTGGGGTGAAGGAGCCTGCTGTTGCTGAGGAGGCTGCTGAGCCTGTGGTTGCCGAGGAGGCCTTCGAGCCTTTAAAGTAGCAATGAACCTCCTCATCTCATCCCAATCAATATCACCTTGATCATTCATATCATATATATAATCCTTGAAGTTAAAATAATTGTTGATAGTGTGCCCCAGTTGCCGGTGGAAGACTCAATACCGAGAAGTGTCTACATGTTGCGGCCACACCGTTCTTTCCTTATGCAAGGTGAGCGCATTGGCGGCCATGAGGGCGTTGCAGATATCTGGTAGACTTTCTGGTGACGGAGGGTATTGGGCCCTTCTAGGCCCCAATGGTCTTCTCGGTTGTTGCAGTTGTTGTGGTGCATAATTGGCTGGCGGGGGCACCTGGTGGTATAGTGGGGGTTGATTTTGCGGTGTAAAGTGGGGTTGTTGCTGTTGCTGTTGTGGTGGTGGAAGAGGCCGGAAGGTTTGAGGAGGATTGTTGTTTGGCTGGTGGACTTGGTTTTAGAAGGCAGGCTGTTGTGGTGATCTCTGGTTTGGAGGGTGGCGGAAAGGTGTGGAGTTGCCAAACGCGCTCACCTGCTCATTAGTAACAGTACCTTCAGTGGTCGCACCAGTATTGTTGACATTAACGTTCTTCCTCATCATCTTTGGTCTTGGTTCAAACATGCCCATAATGGGCGAATCTTTCATCTGTGTCTGTATGTATCTTGCTCTTTCATAAAGCTCTTCCATGGTGCTCAACTTATTCATGGCTAGAATATGACGAAATTGCGGAGTGGAGTTTGATATAATCATCTTCACTTGCTCCGTTTCCGACAGTGTGCCTTTCAGTCTTTCGGCCATGGCTCTCCACCTATCAGCAAATAGAACGAAGTCCTCCTCGGGCTTCATCTTTTCGGCAACCAAATCAGTAACAGATAGCGAGGGACCCACACGGTCCTTGTACTTCTGCAGAAACTTTCGTTGAACTACATCAAAGTCACCTGCATCAGCCGGCTCCAGGGAGTAAAACCATTCTAGTGCCGGACCATCTAACGACCGCCTAAAGAGATAAGCCAGAGAAGTCTTGTTATCCTGCCAGAATGATGCCTCATATAAGAAGTCTTTCAAATGGATGTACGGATTACCCATTCCATTGTACCGCCAAAAATTCGACATCTCAGATGGGGGTAAGTGAAAGACTGGTAGAGTGGGAAGAGTAACTTCGGGAGCGGCCTTGGGTGCAGTGACCTTCTTGAGCTGCTCCTCCATACTAGAAATCTTTTGGAGGAGTATAGTGTGAGTATCAGACTCGGCTAGGGCCGGACGAGAAGAGTATTAGTTCGGCATAGGCCTTCTCAAGAATTGAGGAACAAGAGGTTGTTGAGGCCTAGCAGCGGAGTGACTGTCCGGTTGGGCCGGCGTAGTCATAACAGGAGTTGGTGGGCGCGGGGGTGCCCTAGGTGTGACTGCCTGGTCGTTGGGAAAGTTAACAAAGTGGCCACCCACGGCCTGGGGAGGGTTGGAAGATGACGGGATGGATTTTCCTTTTAAGGCGGCTTGGACCGCCTGGCATTGGGAATCATCCAGTTGAGTGAGAGCTTTGAGAAAATCATTAAAGTTGAAAGAAGGGGAGGTGTCTCCAGAAGTATTTTGGGCGGTAGGTTGAGCTTGGGAAGAAGACTCAACCTCCGGAGAAGTGGTGTCCACCATGTGGACCTGAGTGGGAGAGGGAACATAGTTTCCCTCGTAGTAGATGGAATCCTGAGGGGGAACCTCATAAAATGGGTCAGAGTGACCCTCCTCATAACCATCGTAGGTATACCCATAGTTGGCCATATTGATGATTTTACCTGGTCAGAGTTTCATGCTTAAGGAGAGAGAAATATATTTCAAACAAGTAAGTAAAATCAAGAGATATCACCCTATCAGATGAGATATACACCCAAGTTATAATGAGCCCAAGATTTTAAAGTTTTCTTTGGAGATTAGGTAAGTTTTTACAGTATAATGAATTCTCTCCTTTGAAAGTGTGTCCTAATTGAAAGTTTGGGTATAATCTGCGGGTTAACTAGGTTCTTTCTCTCTCTTCACCAACGTATGGGTCAACTATACTCCGGGTGCTTCAATGGTACAACCTGCCTGGCGTCTGTGAGGGAATCGACGGGTGCGGGGACTTACGGAGGCTTGGTTTAGGAATTTCCGGTCCAATGAGACGGAATGCTCAAAGGATGGTCCTTCCTTCACCAAGAAGGGGTGAGATCCTACAAAGTGTGGGGAGAGGAGGTCTTCTAAGCCAAATGCCCTAAATGCAGTCTAATGCAGGCAAATCAGGCGGATAATTATCAGATAGACAGTAATAGCAATCAACAGGTGAATGAACAGCAACAAACAGGGTTCTGTGGGCACATAACAAAATGATGACCTGGAGGAGGTCGCTATATCAAAAATCAGCGACTGTGTTTCAGTCGCTAATCACTGTGAACAATGTAAATTGGAAGCAACCAAAATGAAATAACGCCTTAGAGTGAGGCGCTGTCTGAAGAAATGATGCCTCTGAAAAGGGGCGTTGAAACACAGTAAACAGTAATCAAGGAAATGGCCAAAATCAATAACAGTCAAAGAAACTGACGCCTTGGTGTGAGGCGTTAAATGTGAAAATGACGCCTCTGTGAGGGGCGTGGATCATAAAAATGCGGAAAATAAATGGAAACAGTGCCTGTTTGAACAGTCGATGTATGTAGAAATGACGGCGGAATGAAGGGCGCTATTCAATTCCAGAGAACCGAAGGCCATGATAACTGACAGAAATCAATTTTCCTTTCTAATAAAAATGCTATGGATACTTCAAAAATTGGCTAATCCAGTGGGGGGGGTATGCACGTGGTGCACGAGGGGAGTGTGCTACGTGGAGCACGAAGGAGGGGCACGCGAGGGTGCCGAAGGGAGGGGCACGCGAGGGCGCCGAAAGGAGGGGTAATCAAACTAAAAACAAAAATCCGACCGTGATCGCCAATTTGTGAACATGTCACATAGACATTTTAAAGAGAGAAGGAAAAAATGATGATAATGATAAGGGATACATAAATATGCTAAAATGAGTGGGACATGAAGGAAAAGAGGATGAGCATGAGATGCTCTATGGAGGGTGATCGCCAGAGGGGTTACCTCAAAAAAAGAATGATGATCGCATGTACCTTGTATGAAGCGGGTGAGATTGCAAGTTCTTCCTTCCTCCTTCTATCGGCCGGCATATGAAGGGGGTTTATAGCTTGATTACCCTTGCAAGAAAACACACAAAATAAATAAAGATATGGATTAGCCAAATGTGTAGTATCAATGCTCTAAAAGTATAGAAATCAATCAAATTAAGCATGAACACACCTTGTGTGTTTTGGTTCAAAACCCCTTAAGAAGGAGTAACAAGGTTGGGGAGTATATGAATGCAATGATATGAATAAACAAAGCAATTATACCAAGGAGTATCTCTAGCAGAGAACTAGAGAGAAAGGGTGCGTGTGTGATGAGATGAATAATAACTAACAAACTAAAAGACTAAAAGAGGGAACGCCCTTCTGCTGTGTGTGCAGCAGTAAAGGGAAGGAAGCAAGAGCCTCGGCTGCAGCAGTGGATGAAGATTATGCTGGAAGAAGAACTGTCACCCGTGGAAATTCGCTCGTGGGAGAAGAACGCCACCAGGAGGAAGAACCTGTAAGGAAATTAAAAGAGCTCTCTTCTTTCTCTGTTCTCTGTTTAGTGAAAAGCTCTCTGCCTGTTAAACTCCCTTGTTGTTCTTTTTCTTCTTAACCTTCTCGCGCGAGAAGAACACATGGGGGTATTTATAGGCCAAAATTCCTTGAATTAATAGGATTAAAATAAGGTAATCAATCCTCCAATAAGGAACCCTCTTCCCAATCGAACACAAGGTGTAAAATGGGGAAAGGATCATAATTTGAAGGTAGCAGGCGAAACGGAGACGGAAGTCAAAATGACGACCTGACGAGGGGCGTTAATTGAAATGACGACATTCACACAGTCGTTAATTCTTGGATTTATTAATGGCAATAAAGGACTTTCCTGATTTAAAATTTGACAAATGATGCTTTTTTAATGGGCGTCAAATAATAAACGCCCCAAAGACGGGCGTCAATTCTTTGAGTTTTATTTTCTTTAGGATTCGTAAAATCTAGGAAACAACACCTGTTTGAACAATCGTTTATTTGTGAAATCACGACCCTCATCAGGTCGTCAGTTAAATGACGCCCTTCCTCCAGGCGTTAATTACAATTGTTATGGAAATAGAGAAATTATCAAATGATTAGAAAATTTTCATATTAAGCTAATATTGAAGTCCACTTTGGGGCGTCACGTGGTGACATGAGATTTAATCAACATAGCATCGATTTTGGCGTGTCTACAGTGCCCGAATGTCACGTCGATGAATTGGTCGATACGCGGCATGGGGAAACTATCCTTCATAGTGGCTTTGTTGAGGTCGGTGTAGTCAACGCACATTCGCCACTTTTCACTGCTCTTGGGAACCAAAACTGCATTGTCAATCCACTCGGGGAACTGAGTGGGCTTTAGTAATCCAGAGCGCACCTTCTCGCCACCTATTCCAGGATGATTGTCTGCCATCGAGGTTGTAGCGACGCCTCCGCTACTGCACTGGGTGGCAGTTTGGATCCAACTTGAGTTGGTGGGTCACCACTATAGATTCTAAGAAATCTACTTAAGGAAAACTAAAGAGAATAATTAAAGGAGAAAACGAAAGGGTAAAAAGAGGGGAAAAAGGGGGGGCATGCGAGGATGCTAAGGGGAATGTGATCGCCAGAGGGGTTACCTCAAAGAAGAAAAGAATGATCGCATGTACCTTGTGTTGAGCGGGTGAGATTGTGGATCCTTTCTTCCTCCTTCTACCGGCCGACCGATGAAGGGGGTTCTTAGCTTTGATTACCCTTGTAGAACACACACAAAGAAAACAATAAAAAGAATGGATTAGCCAAAAGGGTGTAGTATCAATGTTCTAAGAATATGAAATCAATCAAATTGAGCATGAACACACCTTGTGTGTTTTGGTTTTTTTAAAACCCCTAAGAGGAGCAACAAGGTTTGAAAAATGTGGATGAATATGCTAATGCAACAAGATAGATGTGATGTGGGATCAAGCAAAGTACTAGAGGAAGGGATGTGTGATGATGATGATATGTTAATGACAAAAGCAATTAAACAAGCTAAAGGGATGGTTCCTTTCTGCTGTGCGTGCAGCAATGAAGGGGAGAAAGGAGTCATCAATATGCAAGAGGGGTAGCAGCGGTTCATCAGTAGAAAGAGAGGAATCCGCCAGGAAGAAGAGCTTGGAAGAATCACCTGCAATCAAAGAAACGCTCTTCTCTCTGTTAACTCTGTATGTGTTTCTCTCTGCCAACTCTCTTCTAAATCTATGTTGCTGCTAACTCGCATCCCTCTATTTTTGCTCCCTTTTCCTCTTTCGCCTCTCTCGCGCGAAGAGAATCAGCAGGGGTATTTATAGGGCCAAATATCCTTGCAAAACAAGTATTAAAACAAGGTAATGATCCTCCATCAAGAAACACTCTTCCCAGTCGAACACAAGATTTAAAATGGGGAAAGAATCATTACTGGAAAGAAGGAGGTAAAAGGGAGACAGAATTGAAAATGACGACCCCTTGAAGGGCGTCAATTAAAAATGACGACACGACCAAAGGCGTTAATTAAAATAACGACGTCCATGAAGTCGTCAATTCCTGGATTTAATTATAGAAACAATTAACTTTCTTATTTAAAATGATGAACTGACGCCTGTCATATGGACGTCAAATAATCAACGCCTTCAAGAGAGACGTCAATTCTTCAATTTCCCATTTTCCTTGCGATCCATAATTTCTAATAAATCTAGAAAATGACGCCCGTATTGGTAGTCGTCCATTTTTCAAAGAGGCGCCCTTGTCTATGCCGTCAATTTAAATAACACCTTCGATCAGGGCGTTAATTTCAATTATCAAAGAAAAATGCCAATTAATTCATGAAAAATAGAAAAACTTCATATTAAATCAATATTGAAGTCTGCTTTGGGGCATCACATGGTGACATGAGATTTACTCAACATGGCATCAATTTTGCGTGTCTACAGCTGTCCTGCCTTGGCATCTACTTTGCAAGGGAGTGAGACGGAATGAAGTGGAAGTGAAACAAGTGGAATGAAGTGGAACGAACTGATAAGTAGACGCCAAGGTGTGATGTGACACGCCTGTGACACTAAGCGTTTGGAAATCTTTCCAAGATTTTGAATAAAACAACTCCGGATGATTCCAAGAAGGCATCGATTAGCTGGATAAAGGAGACTAAACTAAATAAACAAAATGTGCGCGAGGGCACGACAAGGAGGCACCATTGGAGAGCGGTTACCAGCCAATGTGGACGTGCTACAACCAAGGTGGGTTTGCAGAAAAGTAAAGTGAATTGAGATAAAGATCCAGCAAAGGGATGATTTTCAAGGGACCAGCCTGAACGGTTTTAAAGAGAATAAAGTACTTGATTTAGAATGGAATATCTCATGTCAACTCAATTAAGAGCGAGCGACTTTCATTATTGGCGTAACATGAAGATTTTCAACATTAAGCTCAAAGTCCTACATGATGCATGCTGGGCTAAAAGAAAAATTAAAACAAACTAAAAATAGAAGATAATCAAGGATAATATTGCTAAGACATCTAGATTTGGTCAAGAATCCAGATCCCTGAGCTGATACTAAGCCGAAGCCCGTTTGTCCACGCATCAACTCAGAAAGTGGAACCATCGTCCCAAACCTTGAATGACTCAACGGCCTATCCGTGTGATCAAGATTCCCCTGGAATTATCACTATGTTTGATGAAGGGGAACTCAAATTCCAGGTTCATCGTAACCACAAGGTCCTTGATATGCTATAATAGCGTAGATACCTTATAGTAACAATGCTTACAGGGGAAATACAAAAGCGAAGTGATGTTACCAATAGAACAATCCGAGCATTTCCAGACTTGCACATCCTGCACTCAAAGCTTCTCAGCTCAAAAGATCGTTAGCTCAAAATATGATCATAAGTGCTTGATATAAACAATTTAATCATGATATAACAACACTTTATAGATTATGAAAAATCATATTGGTGCAAGATGAGGGTCTCCATCTCACCTGCATCCACAACATGCATATCATCATATTATCATCATATCAACATACTTCACATAAAAATGAATAAAAAAAATTGCATCATGCATACCAGTGAGGTGGGAAAGTCGCGAAACTCCCGTCGTAACACTTGCATCTCGTATGCAAGTGGGGCTCCAATCACCACCGGTAGCCAACGTGATGGGAATCGACGCCGAGCATGTATATTTTCTTTTGCATTTATGTCTTTTTAGTTTGTGTTCATATCCTTGGGAAAGTATGTACGCAAATGTACGGCTTTGTAAGCCAATGTGTCATCCCCTTGGATTGTTTAGGTTTTTGTGCAATTGTGTAGTAGGTCCAGCTAGGGGGCCCTCAACCCTTTCCCATTGGTCCATGTCATTCATGTGGGGCTGGTCAACCATCCTAGGTGGCCATCTAGAAGGGTTGAATGCCAATTGACCACATGGGAGACAGAGGGGGTAAATTTTCCAAGGTAGGCTACCTACCCTTTCCAACTTGTCCCCTCTTGGTCAAGGGGGCGCCCCTCCCCTTATTATTTTATTGTTTTGTGTGTGTTTATCACACTTAATCCCAACCTTTCATTCCACATCTCTAGATCCAAGGGTCTACATTTGATTAGATACATAGCATATAAAAGGTTGTATTTTCCATTTGTTGGCATTAATGAAGAAAGAAAATTGTTGAAGGGCCAAAGAGCTTCTTGCGCCCCTACCTCTCTCTCCCTCTGGTTTCTTCATCCCCAACCCCCATTCTAGAGTGATATCTCCTCCCCCTCAATCTCTGAGTTCATCGGTGCCGCCGCCGCCGCCGTTCGTGCCGCCATCGCGCCGCCGCGAAGCCGTCTTCGGTGTTCTGTCCATCCAGGACAGAGGTAACTTCCCCGAATTTCTGCTCCCACCTCCCACCTCCTCTGGAGCTGACATTTTCAGGAGTGGTTCACCTCTCGAACCCTTATCTTCACAAAAAATTTCAAGTCATATTTCTTCATTTGGTATTTTTCCATTTTCGTTCAAACTATCATTCTAATTCTGCTAGATCTCTGTCTACAGTGATAGTTTCCCTGAGTTTTCCATTTCCCGACCACCTTCTGATTTTTCTTGTAGCCCCCAATTTTACTGGGAGTTCTTTCCACCCTCCTAGACCTCTCCAAATTTTCATGGAATTTAGAAAGTTCGTTTCATGTTTTTAGAAATTCTTGTTCCAACTCATCTACAGTTCTGTCTGCATCAGTCCATATCCGACCACAGTCTAGTGTAAACTCTCTAAAAAATCCAGGCCATCATATTCTCCATATCTAAAACTAGTCCTGGTTTCCTCTCTTGATTTCCTACAACTTTTCTGAAGAACACAACTTCAGATTACGACGTCTACGTTACGGTCAAAGGAAATCCACAGGAAAGTTTCCTGTTGATCTGAGAGTTCGGGTACTGTACAACAGGAACTTAAAAATTCAACAAAGGCTAGCTCCGCGCAGATCTAAGTCCTCTCTCTGGGCCTAGATTGAAGGATTTCAAGAGATCTTTCCAACGATAGCTCATGTGCCCTGATCCGACATCGGGATTGATCGCAGCGTCCGTTCTCGCCAGAGCGCGCGACTGAAAACAGAACCGGCAGATCCGTGGCTGGTGATTCCGACCGGTGTCGATCGGAGCCGCCCGGCCTCCGGCCGGCGAACCAGTGTGCCGCCATCCCGGGGAGCGCTTCCCCAAGTGTCCCCACTACAGCAGTGCCACCAAGTCCCACACGGCCCCTCCGGGCAGCACGTGGGCCCCATGGTTGCGAGTACGGGTGCGGCCGAAGCTACGCGTGAAGCCGCCCATCAACCCGGAATCGGTCCACCCGGGCCCATTTGTGTAGCCCTTTACCTCCCTGCGTGGAGTGGGCAGTGATTCATTGCTGTAACATTTGTGTGTTAACCGTCCCGGGAGTACGAGTTCGGCCGGGTCCGTCTTCCCCACGCCGAGAGCGTGGAGGTATCGTATTCGCTCTTACACTCGGCATTTCGCTTATTTCCTTATATGCTTTATATGCCGCTGCTAGAGAGCATGTGTAGGGCCGTTAGCTCGTAATATTTATTTCACCGCTGCTGTGACAGAGAGAGCGTGACCGTCCTGTGACCCGATCCGGGCACAAAAGAGAATTGACCACCCTAGCTCTTGTCGATTTCTCAACCGTGCACGTCCGACGCTTCCCTCGTTAAGGGACAATCACGAGCTCGTCTAGAGTCCGAGGGTCGCATATCATTTTGGAGTCGAGTCTGTGGTCCGTCCCGCATCAATTTGGTATCAGAGCGAGTTTGAGTCTAGGGTGTCCAAAATAAAAAAAAAGAGTGCCATTTAAGTCTAAGTGTCTAAGTCGGCCTTAGGAGTTGTATTTGCATACCATTAGTCGGTATATAAAAAGTTGTTGTCCAAACGTTATGCTACGCCTATCAGGAAGGTCGCACACTTGCGCGACTGATCTTCGGATCGATTAACTCCGCCCCGTACCGAGTCTTGGTGTCTTGTCCTTAGTGTGCATGCATCCCAACCTTGCATAGTCGGTCTAGTGTCATGTCCAAATGGCCTTGCCTATCCATTCCTAGGGATCCATTCCTACATTTTGGCAAATATGGCCAACCCATGCCAACCCGTCCAAGGCGATAGGTCCGTGTCCGAGTACATTCGGGACTATCATAAGTATTGGTTGGAATATGGCTTGGGAGAGGAGAGCACCACGGCCGCATTTCAGTTTCGAAAAGGTTTGCGGCTTTACTTTCGAATCCAATGTCTTGTCCGCGATGCATTCTCTCTAGCGTAGTCCTATAAGGTTGCTCTGGAGGTCGAGCCATTTGAGTCACCATTTAATGACTACCTACAGCGAGCTGATGCTGCCCTGGCTGCCCTTCGGTAAACATCTAACTCCCAACCGAGTCCCGAGCCGATCGGACTGCCTACCCCATTGCCTTCACCACCCGTGCGTGCTCCGTTACCACCCTTACCTTACGATCCTCATCCGGAGCCATCATATTGGGAGTCACCTCACCCCGAGCCACCCGTGTTTCTTACGGGGACGCTATACATAGCCGAGCCACTTCTTAGATGGCTCAAAGATGGCTTGGTCCCACTTCCTTACCCCTCCATAGACCCCACCTTACCTTTAGTGCCGGTCAACTCATTCCATACCACATTTCGATCTAGTCACCATGTTGACACATTGGACGATCTTGTCATGGGATTAGATTCACAATGGAAGTTGACGCATCTTTTGGCGCGAGGCTTTGACCAACCTGCTAGTCTTAGCTTCACCCATCCGGCCTTCGGGTCCATTACCTCCGAGTGCACCGTGGGTTGTGTCACCACGGAGGTTCTTCTACTTCTCCCGCTACCGGACGAGCCCGAATTCATACCCTTTTGTCCGAGGGAAGAATCATACTTCTTGCCTACGATCCCCGTCCCACCCGTCACAATTCAAGAAGGTGACTATCCACACCTTCAAAACTTCTACACGTGGGACCGTGACTTGTGGGAACCCACCACAAGGGGTCATACCTTCTTTGATCCCTTTGACCCATTCCCTAGTGGATCCTTAGACCCTCCATATATACTTCACTTCTTAGAGGGAGTCCACTATCACACTCCTACCCCAAGGGCCGGGTCATCTACACCCACCAAGCCCGTACACCTACAAGATACACCATCATCTAGGGGAAATACTCTTGGTCCTCCCACATCCACATCCCATATGCATGCATGGTCCACCTTAGGAGGTCTAGGATTTCCGCATGATGTCAACCACCGGTTACGTCAGATGCATGCATGGCATACGTTCGGGTGTCCTGGTCCTCCGTCATCCATGTACGGGTCGGACTAACCATAGATTTGTCTCGAGTCATGAGTCAGTTTCTTATTTGTGTGGTTTGTTTTGTGTGGTTTGTTTGCACGGTTTGTGTGTCGTTTGTTTGTCTGCATGTGTCTTATGCAAGCTCGTCGATGTCAATCCCTTATGAGTGTGAAGCGAATCGACTCACTCGATGAGTATGGGATCGGTTCTACCTCTACACCCGGATCAGTCACCTACAGGGACCCAACGGTGATTCCTAGTGAGTCTTCGAGCCACCTCCTCCCATTTTGAGAGTGCCCCAGCCGGAGTGTCCACCTTTAGCCCATAGCAGCTTGTGCATATCGAGTATATATGGAATGAGCAGGTGACGGTCACTTGGAGTGGAGCATACCCGCGCTACTTGGCACGGTGACGGATCCGCTGGAGTACTCGAGCATCCATACCCCTACTCGACGGGGTCGAGTTCCTCCCACCCGAGAAGAGTTGATGGGAATCGACGCCGAGCATGTACATTTTCTTTTGCATTTATGTCCTTTTAGTTTGTGTTCATATCCTTGGGAAAGTATGTACGCAAATGTACGGCTTTGTAAGCCAATGCGTCATCCCCTTGGATTGTGTGGGTTTTTATGCAATTGTGTAGTAGGTCCAGCTAGGGGGCCCTCAACCCTTTCCCATTGGTCCATGTCATTCATGTGGGGCTGGTCAACCATCCTAGGTGGCCATCTAGAAGGGTTGAATGCCAATTGACCACATGAGAGACAAAGGGGGTAAATTTTCCAAGGTAGGCTACCTACCCTTTCCAACTTGTCCCCTCTTGGTCAAGGGGGCACCCCTCCCCTTATTATTTTATTGTTTTTTGTGTGTTTATCACACTTAATCCCAGCCTTTCATTCCACATCCCTAGATCCAAGGGTCTACATTTGATTAGATACATAGCATATAAAAGGTTGTATTTTCTATTTGTTGGCATTAATGAAGAAAGAAAATTGTTGAAAGGCCAAAGAGCTTCTTGCGCCCCTACCTCTCTCTCCCTCTGGTTTCTTCATCCCCAACTCTCATTCTAGAGTGATATCTCCTCCCCCTCAATCTCTGAGTTCATCGGTGCCGCCGTCGCCGCCGTTCGTACCGTCATCGCGCCGCGGCGAAGCCGTCTTCGGTGTTCTGTTCATCCAGGATAGAGGCAACTTCCCCGAATTTCTGCTCCCACCTCCCACCTTCTCTGGAGTTGACATTTTCAGGAGTGGTTCACCTCTCGAACCCTTATCTTCACAAAAAATTTCAAGTCATATTTCCTTCATTTGGTATTTTTCCATTTCGTTCAAACTGTCATTCTAGTTCTGCCAGATCTCTGTCTATAGTGATAGTTTCCCTGAGTTTTCCATTTCCCAACCACCTTTTGATTTTTCTTGTAGCCCCCAATTTTACTGGGAGTTCTTTCCACCCTCTTATACCTCTCCAAATTTTCGTGGAATTTAGAAAGTTCGTTTCATGTTTTTAGAAATTCCTGTTCCAACTCATCTACAGTTCTGTCTGCATCAGTCCATATCCGACCACAGTCCAGTGTAAACTCTCTAAAAAATCCAGGCCACCATATTCTCCATATCTAAAACTAGTCCTGGTTTCCTCTCTTGATTTCCTACAACTTTTCTGAAGAACACAACTTCAGATTCGGACGTCTACGTTACGGTCAAAGGCAATCCACAGGAAAGTTCCCTGCTGATCTGAGAGTTCGGGTACTGTACAACAGGAACTTCAAAATTCAACAAAGGCTAGATCCGCGCAGATCCAAGTCCTCGCTCTGGGCCTATATTGAAGGATTTCAAGAGAGATTTCCAGCGATAGCTCATGTGCCCTGATCCGACATCGGGATTGATCGCAGCGTCCGTTCTCGCCGGAACGCGCACCTGAAAACAGAATCGGCAGATCTGTGGCCGGTGATTCCGACCGGTGCCGATCGGAGCCGCCCGGCCTCCGACCGGCGAACCAGCGTGCCGCCATCCCGGGGAGCGCTTCCCCAAGTGTCCTCACTATAGCGGTGCCACCGGGTCCCACACGGCCCCTCCGGGCAGCACGTGGGCCCCACGGTTGTGAGTACGGGTGCGGCCGAAGCTACACGTGAAGCCGCCCGTCAACCCGGAATCGGTCCTCCTGGGTCCATTTATGTAGCCCTTTACCTCCCTGCGTGGAGTGGGTAGTGATTCATTGCTGTAACATTTGTGTGTTAACCGTCCCGGGAGTACGAGTTCGACCGGGTCCATCTTCCCCACGCCGAGAGCGTGGAGGTATCGTATTCGCTCTTACACTCGGCATTTCGCTTATTTCCTTATATGCTTTATATGCCGCTGCTAGAGAGCATGTGTAGGGCCGTTAGCTCGTAATATTTATTTCACCGCTGCTGCGAGAGAGAGAGAGTGACCGTCCCGTGGCCCGATCCGGGCACAAAAGAGAATTGACCACCCTAGCTCTTGCCGGTTTCTCAACCGTGCACGTCCGACGCTTCCCTCGTTAAGGGACAATCACGAGCTCGTCTAGAGTCCGAGGCTCGCATATCATTTTGGAGTCGAGTCTATGGTCCGTCCCGCATCACAACGACGTGCTAAGGGGAAAGATCCCTCATCTCCAGGTCGCTGGTCGATGCGTCCCATCGACATGTATAAGTGGCTCCATATCTGCATCCATACATTGCATTAGTAATGCATTCATGTTTAAGAAAAAAAAAGAAAAAGAAAGAAAATGCATACCTGAAGAAAAGGTGAAAAGCCACTGACTGTCGTCTCTCGACCTGTCCCTGTGGACAGGTCGGCTATCAAGTGCGCCAGCAGCACTGCTCCCCAGGCATATCTGCCAACGCCCTCCAAGTCCTCGAGAATCCCTAAGAAGCGGCAGTTGATGACATCACCCTTCGTGCCGAGCAGTAGCCTCCCGAGCATCAAAAATAGAAATCTCCTCAAATCTCTGTCTACTCTCACCCTGTCAGCTGGGTCCTGGCAATAGGCATCCCTAGCCCCGTCTATCAATCTCTGCGAAAACTGCTCTAAGGACTCCCCAGATCTCTACCTAGAGTCCCCCAATCCCATAGCTATGGTAAGGTTAGTGCGAAAAATGGTCCTACACTCGCTGGGCGTCTCATAGACCGTCTCTAGCCCTAACGGTCTCTGGGTCAGCTCACTATAGTCGGGTAGGGTGATCTCGCTCACAGCCTCTCCATCTACCCTCAGCCCAGTGATCCTAGTGACATCCTCTAGGGTAGGAACCATATGCCCCCACGGCATCAGAAACGCCCTGCTAGTCCTATCCCACCTCTCTCGAGCACCTGGATCAAAGGTAGGTCTGGTCTCATTGGCTCTATACTCAGGAAGGGCCCAAACCCCATGGCATCTATCCTAGCCCTCTGAAACTCGGGGAGTCTATAATAAGCTGCTCGGACCTGGACCCAAGAGATCCGCATCCTCATCAACCCCTACACCACGAAATAATAAAATCTTCATTTAAGTTTTCATGTGGATCTTTGTTTAATTGCCTATGCTGTGTCTAATCAATTGACGCCCCCGAGGGAGGCATTATTCTGGTAATTTCTGATGTATTTTGAATTGACGACCCAACCTGGGTCGTTGTTCATTTAAAGACGTCCCTATGGAGGACGCTGCTTTGAAGGTAATTTCTGAAGTTCTGACCCTGGGTCGACATTTATTTAATTAACACCCTTGTAGGGGGCGCGATTTATTCTGGAGAAATGTCAATTGACGCCCATCCCTGGGTCGTCATTGGTTTAATTAACGCCCCGATGGGGGAGTGCTGTTTAAAAGGCTTTATTTTGTGTTAAATTGCAATTTACGGAAATGCTAACTAACGACCATCCCAGTGGTCGGTACCTATCCAATTGACGTCCCGATGGGGGGCGTGGTTTTCCAGGGGAAGGTTGCTGATGTGCGAAATTAAAATAACAGAAACACATACATTTTAAAATAAGTGAAATAACAAGGAAATAACAGCATGGTGGCAAAACATGATAAAATTTAAATAACGACATGCTGCAGGGTGTGGTTTTCATGCGATTAATTGTTTTCAGAGATGAACTAATGGAATTGACGACCCATTCTGGGACGTCGTTTTAATTAACGACACCCCTGGGGGCGTCATTTTTCTGAGTCATTGGTTTTTCCTCTCCCGAGAGCTACGGAAATGGAAGAAAATGAAAATGAAAATAAAAATAATAATAAAATGGAAAAATGGGGCGTGGGGGGGCCTACCTTCTGTCGTTTGGGCCCAATCATCCCTCCACGGAGGGGCTGCCGTGGTTGGCGTGGCCGCCGGAGTTGCCCGGGCCGAGGGGGTGCCGCCGCTGCCGCTGGTGGTTCCTCTCCTCCTTCTTCTTCTCCTCCTTCTTCTTCATCCCCTTCTTTGTCTTCTCCATCGTCTTCCTCGCCTTCGTCTTCATCATCACTTTCATCTCCTTTGTCTTCTTCTTCTCCATCGCCTTCACTGCGTTCTTCCTCTTCACCGGCCGCTGCCGCCGGTGCTTCTTCGACCGCCACGGGAGGGAGCTCCTCCACGGCGTGCTCTTCTACCAGGTCCACCACGTCGGGGGCGGACACCCTCTGGCGTTTGTGAGCGTCGCCAGCCATTGGTTTGAGAGGAGAGAGAGAGTAGAGAGAGTGAGAATGGGAGATGAAGATTGGGGGTTGCGGTTAGGGTTTTGCAGGAGGGGAGAAAGAGAGGAAATGAACGAAGGAAAGAGAAAGGGGGGAAAGTAGGATTTAACGGTCAAGAGTAATTGACGCCCGAATGGAAGTCGTGTCTTTGTAAATTGACGGTTTGATGAAAGGCGTGGTTTAGAGATTTGATGCCCTGAGGCTGGACGTCATTTTTATTTGCGTGGGAATTTGTAAAATCATCGTCAGGCGCATTAATGGAAAGTGATTGATGTGAGTGGTTGTAATTATTACTCCTTTGAATTTGACGACGACAAATACGGGCGTCCATTTTTGAATACGCGACCTGAGCAAAGACATTTTTTGTGAATTGTTTCGAAGATAATTTGAAAATTTGAATTGAATTAACGCCTTCTATAAAGACGTGAGTTAAGAAACGCCAATACTGTTGGGCGTCAATTGTGATCTTTAAAATGGAATGGACGGCATTACCTGAGGCGTGTTATAATAAATTGACGCCGTTGATAGAGGCGCTGTTCAGAACAGAGTACCCAAGGCTTGTTTTATCAGACAGAATTGCATGAATCAAGGAACTAATCATTTTTAACTCATTATTTTGGCTCAAATAAGAACAGAATTTTTATTTCATTATAGAAGAAATCACGATTACATTCTCTAAGCCACTGCGGGCCTTATCTTCTTGAGAGCCAGTACATATGCTTTACATTTATCTTCTTCTTCTTCAACATGAGTCTTGGATCTGTGAAGAAGTCCCACCTTCCATTGAGCTATTATGGTCTTGATTTCTTCATGATCTCCATTTGAGCATAGTTCTCTTCTCTTGATTGGAGGAAGGTGAGAAGGTTCTTCTAAAAGATGCCGAGGAAGCCCGAGTTGTGGGAGGCACCGGTGTGCGTTGTAAAGGAAGAAGTCGGTCCCACCAATTAAGCGGAGCTCGATGCCGGAGGATAACCTTGAGAAAAGTTCTGGGGTTTTGAAAAAACCCGGTGTGCATGTAAAATTGCTCTTTGGCGTTGACTTAAAGTAATCCCTCCATTCATTCCTCTTCTTGAGCTTGGGAACTCTATTGGTCACCCTTTCACATAGACCCAATGAGTTTGTCATATACCGAAGTGGACTCTTGGAGAAGATTTTGGAGGCCGCTTGGTTTGCTTGACATAGATCAAATTTAAAGTGGAAATCTATCCAACAAGCTAGAAGGAGCATTGATCCAAATAAGGGCCGTCCTAGTGAAGCCGAAGTAAGCCCGTTATATAGGTTGGCTAATATTGCCCCACCTATTCTTTTTCCCTCCCACATGCTAGCTATAGCACTTAAGTGATGTTCCTCTAAATGGTCTTCCAATGAAGGGAATAATAAAGCTCCCGCTACACATATGACAAACCCTTTCATCACTCTCTCCAAAAGATCTTCATCTTCTTGAACCTTGTCCATGTTTTTGTATACCCATGAAGCCAACTTCAAAAGGTTGATCCCCTTGTTGGCCTTCATTTGATTCACCAAATTTGGTCTTTGGACAAGACTCATGAGCATGTCATGGGCTTGTATGGGCTTGGTCATATGAGCCATCCTTGATTCATCTCCTTGCTTCATCCTTTTCAAACCCAAGAGCATCTCCACTTCTTCTAGGAGTATGGTGGCTTCAAAGGTTGGGAAGAGGAATGTGTGAGTATGAGGGTGCCATAATTCTATGAGAGCTCCAATTGAAGCCCAATCAAGGTGGATGTCATTGTAATGAGTGGCATGGGTGATGAGGCCAAGAAGGTTCCATCTAGAAAGGAAGGCTTTTATATCTAATGAAAGTTTTGAAAGCAATAAAGGAAGCCATTTGATTTTCAGAAATCTTCTTGGACCAGGAATAATGGGGTAATCCTGAAAACATAAAACATAAAAAGAAGGAAGGAAAAGAGAATAACATCAGAAATTTTGAAAAGAAAGAAAGACAGAACAAAAATAAAAGCTTCAAATACAAAGAACACTTACTTGGTCTTTAGTAATTCTCCCACTGATATGGCCTGGCACTTCACAAATCATTGGAAAACTCATCCTTGGCTTCTTGGAAAGCCTATGCTGCATCAGATGGTTCATCCTTCTGACAGTGTTACTAATTCTATCTTCTCTTCGGTGCTCTATTCTTCTTCTGCTTAGTTCCTCTGTCTGCTTGACAGAAGATAGCTTCGGTCTTCTACTGCTTCACAGAAGATAGCTTCGATGTTCTGATGCTTGGAAACACCAGCAGTTGCCCTATTTATAGTGTTTTGAACGTTAACGGGTATCATGGTTTGTGTTTGAATAAAACGATTTACTGGAAGCTTAATTCTGAGCAGGAAGCGAAAATAGATAATTAACGACGCGCTCTTTAGCGTCATTTGTTCAATTGACGACATCTTCAGGGTCGTCATTTATTTAGCACCTCCACGGAGGGCGTCATTTGCATTCTAATTCCAAGATAAACTTCAACTGCAATTAACGCCCCAGTGCACGTCGTTCTTTTATCTTTTGACGCTGATCAGAAGGGTCGTCCTTTTTCGAGCTTATGCTTTTGAATTGCTGGATTATTCATGAACATAAGTGCTATTATATCATGATTAAATTGTTTATATCAAGCACTTATGATCATATTTTGAGCTAACGATCTTTTGAGCTGAGAAGCTTTGAGTGCAGGATGTTCAAGTCTGGAAATGCTCGGATTGTTCTATTGGTAACCTCACTTCGCTTTTGTATTTCCCCTGTAAGCATTGTTACTATAAGGTATCTACGCTATTATAGCATATCAAGGACCTTGTGGTTATGATGAACCTGGAATTTGAGTTCCCCTTCATCAAAAACAGTGATAATTCTAGGGGAATCTTGATCACACGGATAGGCCGTTGAGTCATTCAAGGTTTGGGACGATGGTTCCACTTTCTGAGTTGATGCGTGGACAAATGGACTTCGGCTTAGTATCAGCTCAGGGATCTGGATTCTTGACCAAATCGAGATGGCTTAGCAATATTATCCTTGATTATCTTCTATTTTTAGTTTATTTTAATGTTTCTTTTAGCCCAGCATGCATCATGTAGGACTTTGAGCTTAATGCTGAAAATATTCATGTTACGCCAATAATGAAAGTCGCTCGCTCTTAATTGAGTTGACATGAGATATTCCATTCTAAATCAAGTACTTTATTCTCTTTAAAACCGTTCAGGCTGGTCCCTTGAAAATCATCCCTTTGCTGGATCTTTATCTCAATTCCCTTTACTTTTCTGCAAACCCACCTTGGTTGTAGCACGTCCACATTGACTGGTAACCGCTCTCCAATGGTGCCTCCCTGTCGTGCCCTCGCGCACATTTTGTTTATTTAGTTTACTCTCCTTTATCCAGCGAATCGATGCCTTCTTGGAATCATCCGGAGTTGTTTTATTCAGAATCTTGGAAAGATTTCCAAACGCTTAGTGTCGGGAGCGTGTCACATCACACCTTGGCAACTACTTATCAGTTCGTTCCACTTCATTCCACTTGTTTCACTTCCACTTCATTCTGTCTCACTCCCTTGCAAAGTAGACGCCAAGGCGGGGCAGCTGTAGACACGCAAAATTGATGCCATGTTGAGTAAATCTCATGTCACCATGTGATGCCCCAAAGCGGACTTCAATATTGATTTAATATGAAGTTTTTCTATTTTTCATTAATTAATTGGCATTTTTCTTTGATAATTGAAATTAACGTCCTGATCGAAGGCGTTATTTAAATTGACGGCATGGACAAGGGCGCCTCTTTGAAAAATGGACGACTACCAACACGGGTGTCATTTTCTGGATTTACTGGAAATTACGGATCGCAAAGGAAATGAAAATTGAAGAATTGACGTCTCTCCAAAGGGCGTTGATTATTCGACGTCCATATGGCAGGCGTCAGTTCATCATTTTAAATAAGGAAAGTTAATTGTTTCTATAATTAAATCCAGGAATTGACGACTTTATGAACGTCGTTATTTTAATTAACGCCTTTGGTCGTGTCGTCATTTTTAATTGACGCCCTTCAAGGGGTCGTCATTTTCAATTCCGTCTCCCTTTTGCCTCCTTCTTTCTAGTAATGATTCTTTCCCCATTTTAAACCTTGTGTTCGACTGGGAAGAGTGTTTCCTGATGGATGATCATTACCCTGTTTTAATCCTTGTTCTCCAAGGATATTCACCCTATAAATACCCCCCCTGGTGTTCCTCGCGCGAGAAGGAGATGAGCAACAGAGAAAAGGGTGAACGAGAGAACAGAGAAGAGAGTTGTTGTTTTGCAGGTTTTTTTTCCTTCATCCAAAAAAGCTCTCCTTCCAGGCGGTTCTTCCTCCTCTCCAGGCTTCACCCTCTGTTGCAGTAACAATCATATTGAAGCTTTCTCCCTTCACTACTGCACACACAGCAGAAAGGATCTCTCCCCTTGATTTGTTTTAGTTGTTTCATTAAGCATATCATCATCTTGCATCCTTTTCCTCTAGTACTTTGCTAGATCTCACACCACATATATCTTATTTAGCATATGTATTCACATATTTTTCAAACCTTATTGCTCCTCTTAGGGGTTTAAAATCAAAACACACAAGGTGTGTTCATGCTCAAATTGATTGATTTCATGCTCTTAGAACATTGATACTACACCCTTTTGGCTAATCCATATCTTTGCTTGTCTTGTGTGTTCTTAATTACAAGGTAATCAAAGCTAAGAACCCCCTTCATCGGCCGGCCGATAGAAGGAGGAAGAAAGGATCCATAATCTCACCCGCTCAACATAAGGTACATGCGATCATTCTTTTTTTTCTTTGAGGTAACCCCTCTGGCGATCACATTCACCCTTAGCATCCTACGCATGCTCCCTTTCATCCCCTTATATTTTCCCTTTCCTTCTTCTTTTTCCTTAAGTGGATTTTTCATAATCTACAAATTGGCGATCACGATGGGACTTCTTGTGTTTTTAGTTTGATTACCCCTCCCATGTGCTCCACGTAGCACACTCCCTTCGGCACCCCCGCGTGCCCCTCCCATTGACACCCTCGTGTGTCTCTCCCTTCGGCACCCTCGTGTGCCCCTCCCATTGACACCCTCGCGTGTCCCTCCTTTGGTACCCTCGCGTAGCCCTCCATTGTGCTCCACGTAGCACCCTCCCATTGGCGCCCTCGCGTGCCCCTCCTTTGGTACCCTCACGTACCCCTCCCTTGTGCTCCACGTAGCACACTCCCCATTGTGCACCACGTGCACACCTCCCACGGGTTAGCCAATTTTGGAGTCCCCATATGTTTATTCTGATTGTCGGTTCATTGAGCTGAAATAACTCCCTCCCTGCTGTCGTCATTTTGTTATTCATGCCTCGTAAAAAGGCGTCATTTCTTCATTAAACGCCTTACAAAAAGGCGTCATTTTCATTGTTATTGTTTATTCTGCCGCAGCTGGATCACTGTTCATTGGTTTTGACACCCCATCTCCAGGGTGTCATTTTCTTATTGGACGTCTTAGATCAAGGCATCATTTGCTCTATTATTGGTGATTTGGTTATTTCCTGAATATTGTTTACAGTGCTTCACGCCCCTGCCCAGAGGCGTTATTTCCACTGTTCACAGTGATTAGCGCCTGCCACCCAGGCGTTGTTTGTTGATTTAGCGACCTGCCCTGGGTCGTCATTTTTGTTCTGTGCCCACAGAACTGCTCATTCTGTCTGGTTACTTGACTGATTATATATCTGTTGTTTGATACTACCTATTTTCATTCATCTCTGCATACGGTTTGGGAGACCTCCTCTCCCCACACTTTTTAGGAGTTATACCCCTCTTGGTAAAGGAAGGACCCTCCATTGAGCATTCCGTCTCTTTGGACCGGAAATTCCTAAGCTAAGTCTCCGTAAGTCCTCGCACCCGTGGATTCCCTCACGGACGCTAGGCAGGTTGTACCATTGAAGTACCAGGAGTATAGTTGGCCCATTCGTTGGAAAGGAGAGAGGGAAACATAGTTACCCGGAGATTATACCTAAATTTTCAACCAGGATCCACCTTCAAAAGAGAGAACCTAATATTGAACTCACCCTAATTTTCAAGAGAAAACTTAAAAATTTTTGGGCTCATTACAACTTGTGTGTTTTCTTTTGCTTGAGAAGGTAATATCGGTTGGTTATATCTCTTTGTCAGAAATTTATCCCTTTCTCCTTAAGCATGAAATTGCGTTCAGGTAAAATTGTCAACATGGCCAACTACGGGTACACTTATGATGACTACGAGGAGGGTCATTTTGACTCATACCATGAGGTCCCGTCCCAAAATCTTGCTTACTATGATGGGAACTACGTTCCCTCTCCCACTCATGTCCACATGATGGACTCCACCCCTCCGGAGGTTGATCCTCCTTCCCAAGCTCAACCTACCACACTGAACACTTCTGGGGACTACCCCTCCTCCCTAAATTTTAATGAAAGGAAAGTCTGTCCGCTTTGAAAGGAAAGTCTGTCCCGTCCCAAGGTCCTTTCCCAGCTGGATGATTCCCAGCGCCATGCGGTTCAAGCCGCTTTGAAGGGAAAGTCTGTCCCGTCCATCTCAAATCCTCCCCAGGCCATGGTTGGCCATTCCCTCAATTTTCCTAACAACCAGGCGGTTGCTTCTAGGGTGCCTTCGCGCCCCCCAACCCCTGTCATGACTTTGCCGGCCCAACCGGTAAGTCACTCTGTTGCTAGGCCTCAGCAACCTTCTGCTCCCCAAATCTTGAGGAGGCCTATGCCAAATCCATATTCTTTCCGACCGGCCCCAGCTGAGTCTGATAATCATACTTTACTCCTCCAAAGGCTGGCCAATATGGAGGACCAGCTTAGAAAAGTCACCACATCAAAGGCTACTCCTGAAATTATGCTTCTTCCTTTGCCGGTCTTCCATCTTCCACCGTTCGAGATGCCAAATTTTCGGCGGTATAATGGCATAGGCAATCCGTACATCCACTTGAAAGACTTTTTTGTATGAAGCATCTTTCTGGCAGGGTAACAAGACCTCATTGGCTTATCTTTTTAGACGGTCTTTGGATGGCCCCGCACTTGAATGGTTTTATTCCCTAGAGCCGGCTGATGCCGGTGATTTTGATGTAGTTCAAAGAAAGTTCTTGCAGAAATATAAGGATCGTGTGGGTCCCTCCTTGTCCGTTACAGATCTGGTTGCTGAAAAGATGAAGCCCGAGGAGGACTTCGTTTTATTTGCTGATAGGTGGAGGGCCATGGCCGAGAAATTGAAAGACACATTGTCAGAGACGGAACAAGTCAAAATGATTATTTCAAATTCCACTCCACAATTCCGTCATATCCTGGCTATGAATAAATTAAGCACTATGGAAGAGCTTATGAAAGAGCTAGATATATACAGACGCAAATGAAAGATTCGCCAATTATGGGCATGTTCGAACCAAGGCCGAAGGTGATAAAGAGGAATGTCAACATTGGAAATACTGGTGCAACCACCGAAGGTACCATTACTAACGAGCAGGTGAGCGCGTTCGGCAATTCCACACCCTTCCGCCACCCTCCAAACCAAGGGCCGTCACCACAACAACCCGCCTTCCAGTATCAAGTTCACCAGCCAAATAACAACCCTACTCAGACCTTACGGCCTCCTCCACCTCCTCAACAACAACCCCACTTTGCTCCACAAAATCAAACCCCACAATATCACCAAATGCCCCCACCGGCCAATTATGCACCACAACAATTTCAACAATCCAGAAGGCCATTGGGTCCTCGAAGGGCACAATACTCCCCTCTACCTGAAAGCTTATTAGATATCTTTAATGCCCTCATGGCCTCCAACCTGCTCACATTGCCAAAGGAAAGAGCAACATGACCGCAACATGTAGACACCTCCCGATATTGCGTCTTCCACCGACAGCCGGGGCACAATATTGATCATTGCTTTCATTTCAAGGATTACATACATGACACGAATGACCAAGGTGATATTGACTGGGATGAGATGAGGAAAGTTATTGCTACTCTAAAGACCCGAAGGCCTCCTCGGCAATCATCAGCTCAACAGCATCAGCAGCAAGGTCAACAACAACAAGCCTTCCAGCAACAAAAGGCTCCTGCACCCCAACCAAATATGGGGATTGTTAACAATCCGCTACCGGAGCACCCAGTTCCAAATCAACAAGTGAATCTTGTCACCTCAATCCATGAAGTGGAGAGCGAGCAAACTTGACATAGTGAAAACGCCTATGTCGGGACTATTAACCAAAATTCCAACCCACGACAACCACCATCATTTTTAAGAAGACACCAGCCTGTCCTTCCTTCCCAACCACAACGTCCCCTCATACGTTCTTCAGGGCCACTCAATGCCAACCTTATCCCTTCACGACCTCTTCTTTTATGCCAATCCACAAATTCTCCATCATCCCAAAATCCTCCACCAAATAGGCCTCCCCTTATCCGCCACTCGCCGGCAGCCGTCGCTCCTCATGTTCCACCTCCAGCTACCACTACTATGATTCCAAGGCCCCTCCTTGTTACCCAATCCCCGTCACCACATTTTGATAACCCCCAGCCGGCGAGGCCTCTTATAAGAACCCCTCCTCTCACCATTCCTGCACCTACACCCAACACTACTCCTTCTACTTCCTCCACCCCTTTACCCACTCCAAGCCCGACAGAGGCTCAAAGAACAATGGTGCTCCGTAGCGGATAGATGTTTCATCGAGTATTTCCCCAACGGGAGCAGGAGCCAACACAAGAACAAGGAGAACAAGAACAAGAGTCTACAACGGGCACGGAATATGATTTATTGAAGCATTTGGACAGAACACCGGCTCGAATTTCTATTCTGGAATTAATCAAAAGATCTACCACACATCAGCAAGCCTTGGAGAAATATCTGTAAAGAGTAATGGTGAATGAAGATATCCCTGGCCGAACAAGTTACCACTGTCTTAAATCCAGCTAGCAATCAGCCGGCCATCACTTTTTATGAAAATGAATTGGCTCCGCAGCCAGCCAGGAAGTATGCATTATGTATCACCGTTGACATCAATAAAGTAGCCGTGAAACAATGTTTGGTTGATACTGGGGCATCCATTAATGTTCTGCCGCCAAGCACTTTGAAAATGTGTGGTATTCCAGAAAGTCAGATCAGGCCATCCACAATTACCATCACAGCTTGTGACAACACTAGAAAGCTGCCATTGGGAATGATTACTCTAAAAGTTGGTTTGGGGCCAGTCTCGGTCACGGTATATTTCCATATTTTGGACATGGACCCGACCTTTAATGGCATTTTGGGTCGCCCGTACATTCAAGAACTTGATGTTGTGCCTTCGACAAATCATCAATGTATAAAATTTCCACACAAAGGGCGCATCATTAAAGTCACTAGCATGCCCATCTTGCCGACCAAAGACATACATTCTGCAACATCAGAGCCTTCTATGTGGCCTTCCAATAGGCCTTTGCTCTCAGTATTGGCTGTTGCCGATCTGCGGCAAGATTTGGTAAGATTACCCCCTTTAACCCCTCCTACCACTCAAATGCTACCACAGCCATCCACAGGCAAGAAGAAGAAAGATTTGATGAATACGCCAGGATGGAACATTCTGATGAAAATGGGGTATAGAACTGGCAAAGGCCTGGGTGTCAATCTTCAAGGGAGAGTCAAGCCTGTCAAGCCTCAAAAGATGACTCCCCGAGGTGGCCTAGGGTACAAAGCACCAAACAAGGATGAAAAAGAGCCATGGGCCGTCATGACTTCCACTCTCAAAATGGACCGGCAACCTCTCACATGGACCCTAAGTCGGTGATCGCCAATTTGTAGATTATGAAAAATCCACTTAAAGAAAAAGAAGAAGGAAAGGGAAAATATAAGGGGATGAAAGGGAGCATGCGTAGGATGCTAAGGGTGAATGTGATTGCCAGAGGGGTTACCTCAAAGAAAAAAAAGAATGATTGCATGTACCTTGTGTTGAGCGGGTGAGATTGTGGATCCTTTCTTTCTCCTATCAGTCGGTCGATGAAGGGGGTTCTTAGCTTTGATTACCTTGTAAGAACACACAAAACAAGCAAAGATATGGATTAGCCAAAAGGGTGTAGTATCAATGTTCTAAGAGCATGAAATCAATCAATTTAATCATGAACACACCTTGTGTGTTTTGATTTTAAACCCCTAAGAGGAGCAATAAGGTTTGAAAAATATGTGAATGCATATGCTAAATAAGATATATGTGGTGTGAGATCTAGCAAAGTACTAGAGGAAAAGGATGCAAGATGATGATATGCTTAATGAAACAACTAAAACAAATCAAGGGGAGAGATCCTTTCTGCTGTGTGTGCAGCAGTGAAGGGAGAGAGCTTCAATATGATTGTTGCTGCAACAGAGGGTGAAGCCTGGAGAGGAGGAAGAACCGCACGGAAGGAGAGCTTGTTTGGATGAAGAGAAAAAAAAACCTGCAAAACAACAACTCTCTTCTCTGTTCTCTCGTTCACCCTTTTCTCTGTTGCTCATCTCCTTCTCGCGCGAGGAACACCAGGGGGGGTATTTATAGGGTGAATATCCTTGGAGAACGAGGATTAAAACAGGGTAATGATCCTCCATCAGGAAACACTCTTCCCAGTCGAACACAAGGTTTAAAATGGGGAAAGAATCATTACTGGAAAGAAGGAGGCAAAAGGGAGACGGAATTGAAAATGACGACCCCTTGAAGGGCGTCAATTAAAAATGACGACATGACCAAAGGCGTTAATTAAAATAACGATGTTCATAAAGTCATCAATTCTTGGATTTAATTATAGAAATAATTAACTTTCCTTATTTAAAATGATGAACTGACGCCTGCCATACGGACGTCGAATAATCAACGCCCTTTCGAGAGACATCAATTCTTCAATTTTCATTTCCTTTGCGATCCGTAATTTCCAGTAAATCCAGAAAATGACGCCTGTGTTGGTGGTCGTCCATTTTTCAAAGAGGCGCCCGTGTCCATGCCGTCAATTTAAATAACGCCTTCGATCAGGGCGTTAATTTCAATTATCAAAGAAAAATGTCAATTAATTCATGAAAAATAGAAAACCTTCATATTAAATCAATATTGAAGTCCGCTTTGGGGCATCACATGGTGACATGAGATTTACTCAACATGGCATCAATATTAAATCAACTTTGCGGGTCAACATTTTCTTCTCCGGTTCCAGCTCCGAGATGCCGAGGACTGCACCCCAGTCGCGCTTCTCCCCGGGAAGATAGATGGCTTTGCCACAATACACTGAATCCTTCAGACTGTCCCTCTCAGCTAATATAGCAGCTTCAACTGCACGAGCTATCCGATAGTCTCGCATGCCACCTACGGTAAAGGTTCGGATGAATGGCATCAAGTGGCGGTCTTTCGGGAGATCCGGCCGATAGTCTTTGCCCCGTCTGAAGAATGTCTCCATTGCAGTGGAATATACCCTCGATGTTGATACTGTATCCGTCTCAGAATCAGACGATTAGTCAACGGCAGCAACTTTCTCATACCCGAAGTCCAGGCTATGCACGTTCAGCCAATTTACTACAGCCCGTGATATATCTGGCTGCGCTGACGAGCTCTCCCCGACAGCTCCAGAAGATGTAGCAGCAGAGCTGAAAGCCATTGCAATATCTGCAGTCAGAGAAAAGATGTGAATGAAAGTCCCAAAATAAGAAACAGTCTTATGAAGATTAAAGTATAAGGTTCTGTGGAAGTTTTGGCAGTATTTCCCCTTGTTTAAGGTCTGCCCAAAGAGAATAGGGAGTTACCCACCAAGAGGGAGTGATCCCGCAATCAATAGGGATGTAATCCCCAAATAATATTTTACCCGGACGAAATCTACTGAAACGGGGAAGAAACGGGATGGGAGCGCTCGCGAAGAGGAGCTCGCCACTGCCGAGAGGATGAAGAGAGAGAAGGGACCATAAGAAATGAAGGCAAATGGGGCTCTCGGCGGGTTAAATAGGCCCCGCCGAAGAAGGGTTCTCGGCGCGGCCTTTAGCGCGCCGAGAACCCCCTCAATTCGAAAAAACCCGCCAAAAAAAGGGGCAGGCCGAGAGCCCCCCATATGCCAAAAGGCGCGCCGAGAACCCCTGGGACCGGGCGCGCCAATAAGCCCTGCCGAAAGCTGTGCGCCGAGAGCAACGCGCCGAGAAGGCTGTGACTAAAGGCCGTGCGCCGAGAAGCTCGCACCAAGGGTGTTCAAGGCAAAGAAATTGAGAGAGATCAAAAGAAATGCCAAAGTAATAATGCTTCCAAGCTGCAAAATGAAAGATGACTAGCAATGCCAAGATGATAAATGGGTTCAGATGCTGAATGATATATGCACCTGCAGGCACCGTGTCGCTTATTCTGCGCTTACGCCGCCCGCAGGTGGGGGGCATTTGTTGACACCTTGAAAATGAGCAAGGGCAGAAACAGAATTGAAAGGAAGATCAGACCAACAGTGAAAGATCAATGACGAAGTTCGTCAACCGTCCACCCGGCTGAAGTCCTTTCCGGGCCAAGCTGATGTCCGATGCCATTGTCAGTCAGACGACGGCACTGATGAAATAGCAGTCACCTCGCTGAAGTCTTTCCAGGCTAAAGCTGATGTCTGGTCTTGTCACCGTTTCGATGACGATGCCAATAAAATGATGTCCGATTTTGTCATCATTTAGACGGCAACGCCGATGAAACCCCGGTCTACCGACTGATGAAAAAACCTATGAATGAACTCAATAGAAACTATGTGACCAATGAAGGGCCCTTTTGGGTGTTGATGCACTTGAAGGACCAACAAGATGCCTAGTCTAAAAGGCCTAAATGGGCCTATAAAGTGGCGCCGGGACCCTCTTGTCGAAGCCCAAAAGCCGCGCCGAGAAGCGGAAGTCCTGCGCGCCGGGAAGCCCCTCATTGAGGCACGCCGTGACAGGCCTGCCGAGAAGACACAAGATACAGTTATAAAACCCCCTTCCCCTCGAGCAAGAAAGAGGGGGGACATAAAAGAAGAAGCTCAGAAAATCCTCACCATCACCACCGCCAGAAGAGAGAAGAGAGAGCCTCCTCCACTGAAAGAAGGAGAGAAGAGACTAATCCCGAGAGAAGAAGAAGAAGAAGAAGCTCCAGGTGGGCAGCTGGGGAGGGAGAGGAGTCAATGCTCCGCCCTCCCCCATGTTTTCTTTTATTCTTCCTGTAATCTTATGAGTTTTCTCTCGATTCATCGTATGTAGCTGGGATATCCCGGCCTCTGTTTCATCTCCCTTTCCCCATTCTCCCCTCGTGATCGGTGTGAGTCTTGGAATGATTTGATGAAATGAAATGCTACCATGGCCCGTTTGGGTGCTGGGTAATCGAGATATTGGCCGTCTATCTTTCCATCTGCTGCTATGTCTTTCCCTCATGCGTTTTCTTTCTTAGCTTAATTGAAGCGCACCTGATTCTCTGACGGGTCTTCGGGCTCAGTTGTCGTCAATGGAATAAGTGTGGCTCTAGATATACCGATGTCCTTCGCCGTTCATCGTTGTCTGCATAAAGCCTCCCAGGCTTGCCCCAGGGCCAGAGACAGACCATCTCTTGGCTTCTGGGGCAGTCTGCTACTGATATTGGCCATAACCCTAACGGCCTGCTCGAGATCCCCTTCCCACAGGAATAAGTAAGATACTTCGATGGATTGATACCGAGGGTTTCCAATCTGATTCCAGTATAAACAGTTCCATCAGGGTCGTCCCTGGGGCCAGAGATGGCCACCTCTTGGCTCCCCGGGTGACCAAAGATCCAGCAAATGAGCTCCTAAGGGTCAATAACATATGACGACTCAAAAACCCCCCCCAGTAATTGGCTTCTCCGATTCCCGTTGAGCCCAGCCTATCTTTGGCAAATTAAACCCATGCCCAAGTAACCCAACCGGAATCCCAGCCTAAAACCCCCAAAATTCCCTCTAATCAGGACTGAAATCTAAGAGAACCTCATAACAGAGTATCGTCGAACCTCCTCAAACCTTGCCGGCGCCATAGCTCCCGACGCGGCCCGCGCCGGGAACCTCACGCCGAGAGCCCCTCCTCCTTCCTTAAAACCGCGCCGAGAAGCCCCTCGCGCCGGGAACCCCCTTTGCCTCCCAACTGCGCTGATAACCAAGTTTCTACCCTTTGTTTTCCCCTTCATCGCTTCGTCCACGTACCCCGAGACATTCTTGAGTCGTCATATACACCCTCGGAGATAAATTAACAGGGGATTGACCTCCCCTACATTCCTATGTCCTGAATTGGATTCGCATGTAACCCCGTGGGTCCGATCGACCTTGTCTTTACAAGGGTTTCGTCGGTCTCCGAGAAGGGGAATAGTGACCGATGCTAGAGACATGTACAGTCTCCTTGAGCCTTAGTGCTCCCTCACTTTCCGGCTTTCATCCCGGCACTCCGTGGATGTCAGCCTATACCACTCCCTGGCAAATGCTCGGTCCGGGGGAGGTGCTGCCAAAATTCTCCCGAGAGCTGGCTATAAAAGACGCATGACTCAAGAAACCTAGTGCACATTTGGTGCACTGATGCATTCATATACCCCGTGCATATTTTATGCATTGACATTTCCATGAGTCCCGTGCCTATTTCCTGCATTGATGCTTCCGCATCCATACACATCTTTGCCTCTACATGATCCACCCGTGCATATTTTTCTCACATATAGACGTGTTTCATACGTGATTCTTCTTGCATTCACATATACCATGCATACAGAATGAAATGAAAAGAATAATAAAACATAATAAAACACAATAAGCCACGCACCTGGGGGAGTTCACAGACTTCCCATCTCTCTCGTACCCTGCGAAGGGGATATATTTATTAAGTCCCTGTAGCTGTGTCTGGATTCCAGGGGACCATCCCTATCATGGTCATGGCTCAGTTTACCTGTGACCAATAAATTTTTCCTTCCCCCTTAAGCCCGGTCTGTGAACCGCTGACCTAACGATATCGTCTGTTTCGATAGTTAATGTTATTATCTTGCCCATCTTCCTGGCTCTGGTATGAAATTCAAACTGCGGACACGAGTATCTGTTTGCCTCTTGCGGCCTCCTATTTCGGCGTTTAATCAAGGGTTGTCCTTCTTAGGAAGGGCGTAATTAACGTCATAGCCTTTATGGTATGACGGACTTTTGGTCCCGACTCGGACTTCACAATCGACTGACCAAGTCAAGTCGAGCGCACAATGAGATCGTCACACATGTGACTGGCACGCCAATTAACTAAACCAATAAATCAATAAAATAAATAATAAATAAAATCAAACCAGATTTAAAAAAGAGAAAAAAAATCCCGCGTCCATAGGCGTTAATTGCAATAAAAGTTTATGTTGGAATTGGAATGCAAATGACGCCCTCCATGGAGGCGCTGGATAAATGACGACCCTGAAGATGTCGTCAATTGAACAAATGGCGCCAAAAAGCATGTCGTTAATTAGCTGTTTTCGTTTCGTGCTTGGAGTTAAACTTCCAACAAATCGTTTTATTCAAACACAAACCATGATACCCGTTAACGTTCAAAACACTATAAATAGGGCAACTGCTGGTGTTTCCAAGCATCAGAACATCGAAGCTATTTTCTGTTAAGCAGACAGAGGAACTACGCAAAAGAACAGCAACAGAAGAACAACAAAGCAGAACAAGTAACACTATCAGAAGGATGAACCAGCTAATGCAGCAGAGGCTTTCCAAGAGGCCAAGGATAAGTTTTCCAAGGTTTTGTGAAGTGCCAGGCCACATCAGTGGGAGAATTACTAAAGACCAAGTAAGTGTTCTTTGTGTTTGAAGCTTTTATTTTTGTTCTGTATTTCTTTCTTTTCAAAATTTTTGATGTTATTCTCTTTTCCTTCCTTCTTTTTATGTTTTATGTTTTCAGGATTGTAGATCTATTTAAAATCCACACTTAAAAAATATAAAAAGTAATAAATATATGGGTGAAAGCAATAAAAATAGCACGAGGTGCTAATGTGGAGTGTGTGTGATCACCAGAGACGCGAGGCCTCAAAAGATAATCAATAACAAATAGGGAGGGTGATCGCGAAAAATACCTCAAATATGCGGGGGATGTGAGTATTCCTTTCTCTTCAAATCGGCCGGCCGACGAAGAGAGTTCTTCCTTTAATTACCCTTGCAAAAAAAAAGACAAACACCAATGAAGAAATTGCATTAGATATGTGGTGAGTGTAACATCAATTCATGATAGAAATATGTGAGCATGAAAGCATGTGCAAGAACGCACCTTAAGGGTGGTTGCCCTTAAACCCCTATGCAAAGAGGGTGTGGGAGATATGAATGCATGTAAAAATATTATGGGGAGAGAGTGCAAGAGATGCACTAAAGGGGAGATCTCAATGATAGTTGAGAAAAATTAATATGATAATGAAACATGATGCATGCATGTTAACGAATAGCAAAAGGAGAATAAAAATAAAATAGAAGGAGCCTGTTGCTTCTGTAGCTTGTGGCCTTGATATTCAATGGGGAAGAAGCTTTAAAAAAAATGGAGATTGATGCGCACAGAGTTCCTTCCTTAGCCAACGGCAGCAGCAACCTGTGAGAAGAAAAGAAGAAAAGCAAAAGAAAAGAAAAGAAAGAAGAAGAAGAAGAACAGAAGAACGGCGGGGAGAAGAAAATGGGCGTCCGAAGAAGAGGAAATCCAACCAAACAACAGAGCCATTGGCTCTATTAAATAGATTGAGGAAGAGATAAACATGGGCAAGAGTCCTAAGAGGGAAATGATAAGAATGGGCAAGAGTCCAAACCAAGTAGGCATCTATCGAAGCAAGGACTCTCTGGGGAAAGGGCCGCGTAGCCAGAAGGTAAAACACGCCTTAGGTAAGGGCGTCAATTAATGAATTGACGACTTGACCAGAGGGCGTTTCTCAAAAACACGCCCTGCACAAGGGCGTTTCTCAAAATCCAAATTTAGCAATAAAAACTCCCCATATTTGAAAAATGTAAAACACGCCTTAATCAAAGCCATGTTTTAAAAAACACGCCCCTGAGAAGGGCGTTAATTTCAAGAGCTCAAATGGGGAAGTCGGTCAAACCTAGAAGAATTAACGCCCTCAGGTGAGGTCGTCCTTTCTTTAAGAAACGCCCTTGGTTAAGTCATGTTTTGAAGAAAACACGCCCTTACCAAGGTCGTGAATTTAGAAAATTCATAAAATAGATAAAATGGGGGAGAAATAGATAAAATGGGAGAAAACGCCCTAGACAAGGTCGTGTTTCAAAAACACGCCCCTGATGAGGGCGTGAATTCAGAAAATAGAGATAAATGCCCAGAAAATCCAGAAAAATAGGAAAAGGGTGAAAAAAGGGAGAAATCTAAAAAAAGTGGGAAAAACCACTCAAATAGAACTAATTTGAGGGTCAAATTGGGACATTACAAGGCAATATGAGATGTACTCACAGTACCGTCAATTTTGGCGTGTCTACAGCTGCCCCGCCTTGGCGTCTGCTTTGCAAGGGAGCAGAGCAAACTGAAAAGTAGATGCCAAGGTGTGATGAGACACGCAATCAACATCACTTGATGAGAATCGAAATCAAAAGCTTGAGATGAAGCAAATCTCGGGAAATCCAACGAAGTCAACAATGTTTGGATAAAAGGGGGAGATGTGCACGCGGTGCACGAAGGAGACAAAATAAATGATCAACTTCCAGCGCGGTGGAAGTATCCCAGGTCACAAGCCTGTAAGTTTCACCATTGGGGAGCGGTTACCAGCCAGTGGACGTGCTGCAGCCAAGGTGGATCAAGGGGAAAATTGGAAAATAAGATGATAAAAATCCAAACAGGGAGCTTTCGAGAAAAGACCCAAAAAAGCAACAAAATGAACTGAGGACACAATTCGGCATGGAATATCTCACATCGAAGATCAAGATCAATTTGACCCACAAAAACAGCTTATCAGAATGATTTTTCAACAATTGCTTCAAAGTCCTACATGAATGCATGCTGGGCTAAAGGGAAAATAACAAATGAAAATATAATATAATCAAGGATAATATTGTTAAACTGCCCAGACTGGGTCAAGAAACCAATTCTGCGAGCTGATACTAAGCCGAAGCCCGTTTATCCACGCACCAATTCGTAAAAAGGGAACCATCGTCCCCAGTCTCGGACGGCTCAACGGCCTATCCGTGTGACTAAGACTCCTCTGGAATCATCATTATTTTTGATGAAGGGGAACTCAAATCCCAGATTTACCAAAGCCACAAGGTCATTGATATAATATAATAGCGTAATAACATGTAGTAGAAATGCATACAGGGAGAGATGGTGGAGCAATAAGTATGGGGGAACTGAGAGATGAGGTGCGGGCACCGCGGGGCTTTGATGATGATGCCCAGTCGGTGGGATCAAGAGCTTCTTATCCTGCGCTCAAAAATTCATCAGCCAAGATATAAAAGATAACAAACAATGAATAAGGCATTTAAGCATAGCATGAATAAGCATCAATAAGCAATTACAGTATAGACCTCAAAGCACTCAAAGCTTGGTGTGGATAGCATTCAAGCATGAATCACAGCGAAGCATGTTTAGCATGAATAGCATTGCATTGCAAAACATCATTGTCTGTTGTTTCATTAGGAGGATGTCAACTTGGCATAATCAAAGTTTGGAGTTGAAAGATTGAGGAATGCCCAGCGGCAAAATTAATCAGATGAAAAATTAGCAGGAATTTGATTGAATGATCTCAAGATGATAATCAGAAGAATAATCAATAGAATTTGATTGAAAGATCTGGAGATGAATAATTAAAAAATGCCCAGGGTGGCATGATAATATCGGGAAGAATCAACGGCTTGATAGCAATGATTGGAGAAAGGACTCATCCCGTGCTCTTGGTCCTTGTAAAAATGGTTCCTGCAGAACACCATCAGAATACAATGCAATTTTTTTTTTTTTTTGGAGTTTTGAAATATGCAAATTTTTATGAGTTTTCAAAAATTTTCAAATGTTTATGAATTTTGTAATATGCAAATTTTTGTGTACTTTCGGAAAGATATTCAAATTTTTATGGATTTTGGCTTAGACATCGCAAATGCAGCATCAAAGGGTGTTTATTGAACCACTGACTAGGGGTCCTCGTTCCTTCCCTTTTCGCTAAAAATTACCCAAAGCCGGGCGTGCGTTGAAAGTGGCGTCCTATAACCGACCGCCATTAATTAACGGTGCCCCTACCAAGGCCATACCCGAGAAACATTCGGTCTTGGAGGAAGAAGAGACGAATAAGTGGAGATAAGCTTAAAGCGGGATGGGAGATATCAAGATTTGAATTCCTTCCAAGGTTTAACCCTCAAAGAGGTAGTCTGTTGTGCCGGGGCTTTGTGCCTTTGATTTTTAGACCCTTGACATGCATACGACCAGGGTTTTCCCTGCGGGGACTTTGCCACTCTTGACATGCCTTAATTCATACTTTTGCTTTTATCGAAATTCTGACTTGATTTTCATAATAGCCCTTTTGGCTAGATGTATATCATGAAAGCTCATATGAAAACTCATATTGATGTTGATTTTGGGTCAAGACTGCCCCTATTTGAGACTCCTCTCGTATTGGGGATTACCTAGGTTGGTCATCTCATCCGTCAATCTCTTGCACCTGCATTCGGCCAAGTAAAGAAGAGAAAAAGACTTTCAGAAATTCATGGCATGGCCAAGGTAGGAACGGTGTTTTATCAAGGAGCCGGCTAAGGACGCCGTGAAGTGTGTGGAATGCCCAGCTAAGGGTTGCTCTTAACAAGCGGGGAGAGAATGTTGAATTCTCAGCGCGGGTTCTTTATTAACCAGAGGTGCTGCAAAGCAAGTCTAAAGACTCTTTTTTCGAAATGATTCAATTAAAAGCCTAAGATAAAGGTTTAAAACACCATTCTTAATCTTGTTAAGAAGCACTTCCTTTTGAGAATCATGCGTGAAGAAATGGGGTAATGATATCATAAAAATGCGCTTACGCCAATATGTTACCTTGCAACCTTCATAGAAGCAGCTGGTGCGAAGCGATGTTGATCATCGTGGGATAGTCCTCTTTGGCAGTCCATAGGATTGGAAGCAAAGGATTGAAAGTGGCTTAACAAGAAGGAGTGGTGCCAAGACCAGACTCAGATGAATAAGGAAAAAAGGAAGAGAGGCGAGGGCTAGAACTCCCTCACTAAGGTGTGGAGACCCTGATCACATGGAACAGTCTACAGAAGAAGCGGAGAATTAGAAGGATGAGTGAGGACTAAAGCCTCGGAAGCAATGGGAGAAAGGGCAGATGCCCAAGGCAGTGGATGTGGAAGAAGTTGGGTCGGACCCAGAATCAGGAGGAATTAGAAGAAGAAATTGGTAGATAGAAAGAGGTGGATCCGGAGGGTCCGGAGGTAAAGGAGGAGAATCGTGATAGGAGGAATCATCCGGGGGCTCCGGAGGGATAACGAAAGAAGGGACGCGATGCCCTGGGGAGAAATAGGGAAAAAGATGATGAAAAAGATGACGGAAAAGAAAGAAGAGAATAAAAGATATGGAGTCCCGGAGGAGCAAAAAGATGAATTGAAGGAAATATGGAAGGTCCGGAGGTTCCGGAGGAATGAAATCAGGAGGGTCGCGATGCCCTGGGAGATGATAGAGAGAATAAGACGGAGAATCCGGAGAAATAAAATCAGGAAGGAGAAGGTGGAAAGGGGCGTCGTGCCCGAGGGAAAAGTCCGGAGGTTCTGGAGGAGGAGAATGAAAAGGGGCGTGATGCCCGAGGGGAAAGTCCGGAGGTTCCGGAGGTTCCGGAGGAAGAGAATGAAAAGGGGCGTGATGCCCGAGGAAAAGACGGAGACAATCAGGTGGAGAATCCGGAGTTTCCGGAGGGATGAAATCAGTAAGGAGAAGATGGAAAGGGGCGTCGTGCCCGAGAGAAAGGTCCGGAGGTTCCGGAGAAATAGAATCAGAAAGGGCGAGATGCCCAAAGAGGAGGGATAAAATTCCTGGAGGTTCCAGGGAAATGGCAGGAAGGGGGACGCGATGCCCCAAGGGGAGTGGATAAAAGGATGAATATGAATAAGATGGGAAATGTGGAATATCCGGCGGTGTCGGAAGGCGAGGAAGATACGGGTTTGGAAACCCGGGAAGCAGGAGGTGCAAATGCATGTAATGGGATGGATGCGATGAATGCATGAAATGCAAAGAATATGAAGAATGTGAAGGGCGAGAGGATGAGATCCTCCTCCTAAACCTGGGAATGGCCCATGAAGAAGAAGTGATAGAGATGGACGAATAGAAAGTGGAACAAATAAGGGATGGTCCCTTAGCATCAAGGTAACTGCCCCTCCATGGCAGTGAACATGTACGGCCGATTGGCCCAATAAAGGAAGCTTCAATAAATGACAACCCCTTTGGAAAGCGAAGATCAATAAAGTGAGGGAGTCGTAGAGTTGGAACGGGAAGCATTATGTTGCCCATTGAATGTGGTGTATATGGAATGTTGAGCAAAATGGGCATTCGCCCCTTGTAAGGAATAATGAATTCTGGATTGGAAAGTTTGAACAAGGGGTGCCCTGCCTGGCCTTCATACGGCGTTAACACTTGGCATCTGTTGAGCAGTGGCGGTGACTCGGCCTCTTCGATCATGCGCGGCACAATAACCCGGATTGGCATCCGGTAAATAAATTCTTGAATCTTGAATGGCACAGTCGTGGCCAAAGTCTTCTTGCCCGCCTTTTGCTTATCCTTGGCGCGAGTAGCTGCAGAAGCACGCCCCTTCTGAGTAACAAAGGGAGGTGAGGCGGAGGCGGGAGGCTTTGTGAGTGGTGGAGGTATAATGGAAAGTGTTGGCGTAAGTGGAGGCGGAGGTTTAAACACATCGAGTTTCTCCCTTTGCTTGCAAGCAGTTGGGATTGGCTCGAGTGCAAAAAAGGGTGAATCCTGCTCAGGATTAGCCACGGGTAAAGGTGAAGGGTTATGTGGTGGAATAGGTGTTATAGGCATAGTGGAGGGTTTTGAGGTTAAAGGGGTAATGGAGGGTTGAAGTGGTGGGATGTTAATTGGGGAAGGTTTAATGGTGGGTTCAATGGAGGCCGATGGTGTGAAGGTTAATGGTTTAATGGGTGGAGGTGTCATTGGTGGAGGTTTGATGGAAGGTTCAGGGGAGGGTGATGATATGAAGGTTGATGTAATTGGGGGAGGTATAACTGGTGGAGGTTTGGTGCGGGGAAAACTCCGGACTGGGCGAGCGGTGTTAGGAGTGGGAGGAGACTCAAGATGCGCCGGTGTGGGTGATTGGAGTATCGAACCATCATCGTAACACCAAGAGGTCTCGGAAACGGGGGTTGGATCAGGGATGGTAGCTTCGTCCTGAGCAGGGGGTTCATCAAATGATAGTGGAGGAAGAGGGAAATTAAGGAAACTCGGAAGGGGTGCCTGCGGAGCTTCATCATCATCGTACACTACCTCAGATTCTTCAGTTGTCGGTTCTTCCTCGCTTGGAATGCCGACATCATAATCATCTCTCCTATCCTTCCATTCTCTCTCCAACTTAGTAATCTCGTCCAAAGCGGCATGGAGAGGATTGACCGGAGTAGGAGGAACCGTGACCCTCTTTAATTGTTCCTCCATGGAAGTAATCTTATCAAAAAGAGATTGTTGGAGGGGTGTGACTTGAACAATAGAAGGTTGGCAGGGCCTTGAAGGAGGAGGGGCCGCATAAAAAGGCCGTGGAGGGGAGTTGACGGTATGACCCGTAAAAGAACCCGGATGGGCCGGATTGCAATGAATAAATGGGCCTCGGGGCCGTGAGGGAGGAGGAATAGAAGGAGGCGGGTGTCGGACCACCCGAGTAGAATGAATAGGGGGAGATGGGTAATGGGCTACCCGAATATGATTGGAAGGAGGAGGTGGGTGATGGGCCACCCGTGTAGAATTGGAGGGAGATGGGTGATGGGCCACCCGAATAGAATTGGAAGGAGGGAGAGATACATGAGATGTACCCTCAACGGTAGCCTTAAGGGCTTGGATCTGTTGAGGGGTAAGATGATCTAATGCATGGATGATTCGAGAGACCTTCTCGTCATTGGGAGGAGACGGTCCCGAGGGAATAGTGGCTCGAACTTGAAGAGGGGGACCATAAGAATGGACATTGCCCATGGGTTGGGTATGACCATGAGAATAAGGACGTGGTCCCTTGAAAGAATGGTGAGAATGCTGATTAACATGTTGAAGTTGAGGATATGAAGTGCTAGGTTGTGCATCCTCATGAATTGAATTGAACATGTTTCTATCATGGTAAGCCATTATATAATCAAAAATTCTCAATAATTATGCAAATAAGCACACAAGTTGGAATGGTTACCGTGATTTTTGATTGTTTTATCCTTGGTGAATTAAGGATTTTAATAAAGTTTGGAATGATTCACACAAAGGGGGGGAAAACCTAGTTTCAATATGGTTTGAACTCCAATGCCAACTAGGAACCCTCTCTCACCACGTATTAGGCCAACTATATCGGGACTCCAAAAGGGTACAACCTGCCCGGCGTCCGTGACGGAATCCACGGGTGCGGGGGCTTATGGAGGCTTGGAAAAGGGATTTCCAGTCCAAAGAGACGGAATGCTCAATGGAGGGTCGTCCCGATTCCAAGAGGGTGTGTGGATCCAAATGAAGGGGAGGAGGCTCCCAAACCAAATGCAAATATGAATGCAACAGGGTAAACAGGCCAACCACAATAATATGATCAATCAACAAAAATAAGCATGAAATATCATGAAAAACCACAGCCGGGGTTCTGGAAACCCACAGTAAAAACACGCCCTGGAAGGGGGCGGTAATAAACAAGGACACGACGGTGTGACTGTCGTGAATCAACGTAAGGGGCCCAGGGGCTGGCGAAAACACGCCTTAGGGTGAGGCGCTATCAATAAACGGACGCCCTGTTCAGAGGGCGTCAACTCAGGAGACACGCCCTGATGAGGGGCGCTAATAAATAAAAGAACGCCCTTGGGCAAGGCGTGAAACACTGGCAGCAGATATATGCAAAATATATGATATGAAGAAAGCACAGGGGTTTGGCAAAACACAGGAAGAAAACGCCCTGGGGCAGGGCGCTACCAATGGAAAAAGCGCCCTTCGGTAGGGCGTGAAACACCGCGGGCAGATGCCAACCAAGTCAAGGGACGCCCTGGGTCAGGGCGCTACCAATAAACGAACGCCCTATACAGTGGGCGTCAAATCAATAGAAACGCCTGAATGGGAGGCGCTAATCAACAAATAAACGCCCTGGGGAAAGGCGTGAATTCACAGGCAGCAATATAAAGCAGGAAAACCCGGAAGTATGCTGGAAAACGCCCTGGCAGAGGGCGTAAAATATTAAGAAGACGCCCTGTGTCAGGGCGTTAAATCAATAAAAACGCCTCTTCCAGAGGCGTGAATTCATCTTGACCAGGAATCCTTCGCGGCCAGCAACAGCAGAGGAACACTCATAGAATCAATGCAATCAACAAATATGAATATCAAAAGGGCACGCGAGGGTGCCAAGGGGAAAGGGGGTAATGAAAGAAGAACACAAAGTGTCCCACCGTGATCGCCAATTTGTAGATCTATTTAAAATCCACATTTAAAAAATATAAAAAGTAATAAATATATGGGTGAAAGCAATAAAAATAGCACGAGGTGCTAATGTGGAGTGTGTGTGATCGCCAGAGACGCGAGGCCTCAAAAGATAATCAATAACAAATAGGGAGGGTGATCGCAAAAAATACCTCAAATATGCGGGGGATGTGAGTATTCCTTTCTCTTCAAATCGGCCGGCCGACGAAGAGAGTTCTTCCTTTAATTACCCTTGCAAAAAAAAGACAAACACCAATGAAGAAATTGCATTAGATATGTGGTGAGTGTAGCATCAATTCATGATAGAAATATGTGAGCATGAAAGCATGTGCAAGAACGCACCTTAAGGGTGGTTGCCCTTAAACCCCTATGCAAAGAGGGTGTGGGAGATATGAATGCATGTAAAAATATTATGGGGAGAGAGTGCAAGAGATGCACTAAAGGGGAGATCTCAATGATAGTTGAGAAAAATTAATATGATAATGAAACATGATGCATGCATGTTAACGAATAGCAAAAGGAGAATAAAAATAAAATAGAAGGAGCCTGTTGCTTCTGTAGCTTGTGGCCTTGATATTCAATGGGAAGAAGCTTTAAAAAAATGGAGATTGATGCGCACAGAGTTCCTTCCTTAGCCAACGGCAGCAGCAACCTGTGAGAAGAAAAGAAGAAAAGCAAAAGAAAAGAAAAGAAAGAAGAAGAAGAAGAACAGAAGAACGGCGGGGAGAAGAAAATGGGCGTCGAAGAAGAGGAAATCCAACCAAACAACAGAGCCATTGGCTCTATTAAATAGGTTGAGGAAGAGATAAACATGGGCAAGAGTCCTAAGAGGGAAATGATAAGAATGGGCAAGAGTCCAAACCAAGTAGGCATCTATCGAAGCAAGGACTCTCTGGGGAAAGGGCCGCGTAGCCAGAAGGTAAAACACGCCTTAGGTAAAGGCGTCAATTAATGAATTGACGACTTGACCAGAGGGCGTTTCTCAAAAACACGCCCTGCACAAGGGCGTTTCTCAAAATCCAAATTTAGCAATAAAAACTCCCATATTTGAAAAATGTAAAACACGCCTTAATCAAAGCCATGTTTTAAAAAACACGCCCCTGAGAAGGGCGTTAATTTCAAGAGCTCAAATGGGGAAGTCGGTCAAACCTAGAAGAATTAACGCCCTCAGGTGAGGTCATCCTTTCTTTAAGAAACGCCCTTGGTTAAGTCATGTTTTGAAGAAAACACGCCCTTACCAAGGTCGTGAATTTAGAAAATTCATAAAATAGATAAAATGGGGGAGAAATAGATAAAATGGGAGAAAACGCCCTAGACAAGGTCGTGTTTCAAAAACACGCCCCTGATGAGGGCGTGAATTCAGAAAATAGAGATAAATGCCCAGAAAATCCAGAAAAATAGGAAAAGGGTGGAAAAAAGGGAGAAATCTAAAAAAGTGGGAAAAACCACTCAAATAGAACTAATTTGAGGGTCAAATTAGGACATTACAAGGCAATATGAGATGTACTCACAGTACCGTCAATTTTGGCGTGTCTACAAGGATTACCCCATTATTCCTGGTCCAAGAAGATTTCTGAAAATCAAATGGCTTCCTTTATTGCTTTCAAAACTTTCATTAGATATGAATCCTTCCTTTCTAGATGGAACCTTCTTGGCCTCATCACCCATGCCACTCATTACAATGACATTCACTTAGATTGGGCTTCAATTGGAGCTCTTATAGAATTATGGCACCCTCATACTCACACATTCCTCTTCCCAACCTTTGAAGCTACCATACTCCTAGAAGAAGTGGAGATGCTCTTGGGTTTGAAAAGGATGAAGCAAGGAGAGGAATCAAGGATGGCTCATATGACCAAGCCCATGACATGCTCATGAGTCTCGTCCAAAGTCCAAATTTGGTGAATCAAATAAAGGCCAATAAGGGAATCCACCTTTTGAAGTTGGCTTCATGGGTATACAAAAACATGGACAAGGTTCAAGAAGATGAAGATCTTTTGGAGAGAGTGATGAAAGGGTTTGTCATATGTGTAGGGGAGCTTTATTATTCCCTTCATTGGAAGACCATTTAGAGGAACATCACTTAAGTGCTATAGCTAGCACGTGGGAGGGAAAAAGAATAGGTGGGGCAATATTAGCCAACCTATACAACGGGCTTACTTCGGCTTCACTAGGATGGCCCCTATTTGGGTCAATGCTCCTTCTAGCTTGTTGGATAGATTTCCACTTTAAATTTGATCCATGTCAAGCAAACCAAGTGGCCTCCAAAATCTTCTCCAAGAGCCCACTTCGGTATATGACAGACTCATTGGGTCTATGTGAAAGGGTGACCAATAGAATTCCCAAACTCAAGAAGAGGAATGAATGGAGGGATTACTTCAAGTCAATGCCAAAGAGCAATTTTACATGCACACCGGGTTTTCTCAAAACCCAAGAACTTTGCTCAAGGTTATCCTCCGACATCGAGCTCCGCTTAATTGGTGGGACCGACTTCTTCCTTTACAACGCACACCGGTGCCTCCCACAACTCGGGCTTCCTCGACATCTCTTAGAAGAACCTTCTCACCTTCCTCCAATCAAGAGAAGAGAACTATGCTCAAACGGAGATCATGAAGAAATCAAGACCATAATGGCTCAATGGAAGGTGGGACTTCTTCATAGATCCAAGACTCATGTTGAAGAAGAAGAAGATAAATGTAAAGCTTATGTACTGGCTCTCACAAAGATAAGGCCCTCAGTGGCTTAGAGAATGTAATCCTGATTTCTTTTAATGAAACAAAAATTCTGTTCTTATTTGAGCCAAAACAATGAGTCAAATGATCATATCTTCCAATTTATGCAATTCTGTCTGATAAAACAAACTTCGGGTTCTCTGTTCTTAACAACGCCTCTATCAACG